>JAQPPZ010016383.1:12400000-13600000 GCA_028583015.1 Wollemia nobilis
AGAAAAGGAGAACAAGAAAGAAGGGAAATATAGCCGAAGCTAAAAAATTTCTCACGGTACAGATTAGATAACAACTAGAAATAAATACACATATCACTGTCTACAAGCTTCCTTTATACCCTCATGTAGAAATCATGAATTCCTTAGTATGATTTAGACATTCATATAACACATGTAAGAATTCCTTAATATTTAACTCCAGGAACAAGATTCATATATGCATAGTTTATATTTCAAAACAGATACAATATAAACTTAAAATAAATAGAAGTCAAAAAACTAGATACATACACTTACACACAGAAAATCAAAAGCCAGAAGGAGGAGTATCTTTATTGCGTGTATTCCAAGAAAATGTACATACATTCTGTAAATGTCCAAGAGCCAAAAAAAATTTGTAGGTCGCTCACCCATATATATACCCTAAAAAGAGAATCTTTCTATTGTGTACATTTTGATCACCTAATCAATTACAAGCAATTTGTCTACAGTTTCTAAAAATCTACAAAGATCCTCTGCAAATTAGATTTTAGATGAGCTTGTAATATTACAATTATCTGGCGAGCCTGCCATATTACAATCATTTGACATTTCCTAGGAATCAAAAATTTGGTTCTAGTGCATGTCTTAGTTGCCAAAAATACCTTTTATGCCATTACAGCTGACATGTCACAAAATCATGACATTCTACCTTTGTGAAGCTTCTTTCTCTTTCCCCCAGCGAAAATAGAACATGTCACAAAATCATGACATTTTTGTACCTTTTGCTTTATCTCCTCTTTTAGGTTACGAAAATATGACATGTTGTGAAATCATGATGCCTTCATCTCTTCAGCTCTATTCTTCATATTTGACTATGAAGCTGAGACATATCGCAAAATCATGACGTTTCTGCTTCTTTGGTTCACCTTTCTGCTTTTGGACATGAAAACGTGACATGTCGCAAAATCGTGATATTCTTCATCTCTTTAGTCCCTTTGGCTTTTCTTCCAGCAAAAATGAAACATGTCACAAAATTGTGACATTCTCCTTGACTTGGGATCCTTCATTAGTGGACTTGGCAAAAATGTGCAACGTCGCAAAATCATGATTTTTTCCTCCGTTTGGCCTTGCTGTTTTTTGTTGCAAAAACCTAACATGTGGTGATTTTGAGACACCTTCTTTTCTTAGTGTATTTTTCTTTCTTATTGCTCCTTCAAAAGTAGGCCACTTCAGTCTTCTTCAAAAAGTTCTCAAAAAGTGCTTCAGCTATTTTTGGGGTTAGTCGTATTTTGACTAACAAAAACCTAGTTTGTTCAACAACCTTAAAGGGTTTTGGTGCTACTAGCGGGTCGGCCCTAAAGCAAAGAGCTCATGATAGAAAGAGGCAGTGATGCTAAAATGGGTCTCACCCTCGTGAGTCTTTACTGCCTTGGCCAGTGGGTCATAGAATTTCACTATTGTAACTATTAACTCAGGATATGGGTGAACAGAATCACAAATGTAAAGGGATAGATAAGAAAGTATGGAGAATCTACCTTCTATTGATAAAGCAACCTTCTTCTTTTATCTATCATTCACACTCTTTCTTATTCTCATCCTTTCGATGATGGTCATCTCCGTGTTCGCTACAGCCTCGACTTTATCAAGGTAAGGTGCCAAAATATTGCTGTCCAAAGTTTTGAACTCCAAAACATCTTCTACGACCTCAGTGGGTGATTTCTTAGGATCCATCTTGTAGCAGTAGGACTTTATGCACTGTAATCAATGGGGAGAACTTTAGAATGTTGTTATGCTTCTTAACAGTCTTGTGGTTACTAAATGAACCTCGCATATGAATTCGTTACTTTTTATCCCTTGGAACGTGTGTATCACCCACCATAAATGCAGACGTTGTGCGATACTTCTACTAACACATTTTACCATCCTTTCCATTATTTACTTTTGTGGCTCAAAGGTGGAATCTTGTCTTCTTATTGGTTGAATTTTCAAATTGCGCTGCTAGCTCATCACATCCCTTTGTCTACTATTCAATTCATGTGCAAGTTGGTTATAATTGAATGTGGGAGCACTCTTTAGCTTCCACATATCAAATTGGAACTTGTTGTTCAGCTTTGGATTGATTTTGCTCTGGTGGCTTAAGAACCTTTCGAGTCTGTGTGGTACTTGAAGCTTACATGCACGACACTCTACCTCAATTCCACTCTAGCTATCTTCAACTTTGATAGGTTCTCGGATTAACATAGTTCTTTGTCCTTCTTTATGTGGGATAGAAACTGATAGATCACTCCATAGAAATCCAGATTTTCCATTGTGGACTTGAGGTCATTTCTTGCAAACTTTCTTCTCCTTTTTTTTAGAATTATTTGAAAAGAACCAATTACAAAGTATAGAAAAAAATCAAATACAAAGTGTAGAAAGGAAGGGAAAATATTTGTACAATGTATATACATATGTTACAATGAGCTCACTTCTTACATATAGTAGAGCTTGAGGTGAAAACCATTCACCGAAATTGGTTGTATTTTTTCCTCTGGATCCTCCAGCTGAAATACATTAGACTCTTTAGCTTCCACTATTTTTAAGGGACCATCTCAAAAGGAATCAAAATTTGCATGCTTTCCTAGATTTTCCCTGTCAACATTCCATTTGAGAACTGAGTCTCCAACTTAGAGTTTTTTGAACCTTTTTTTTTATCAAACCATGATTTAATGTTTGATAATTTTTTTTGAAAATGATCATATGCTTGAGTTCTGCTCTCTTCCAATTGTAGCAAGTGTGTCAACCTAGTTTTTATTGGATCCTCCTCTAATTATTCTTCTATACTGATAAGCTTAAGCGTTGGGATATCTAAGTGAATGGGTAATACTGCCTCCTTGTCATATACCAGTGCATAAGGAGACATTTTGATGTACTTTTTAATGTCTGCCCACAGAGCATGGTCGAGCAATAGGTACCAACTCCTTTTGTTACCTTCCATATATTTTCTCAAAATCCTTAATAGGTTTATGTTGGTAGATTCTACAAGTCCATTACCTTGTGGGTAATAATTTGAAGTATTTTTAAGAGTGATGCCATACTTGCTATAAAACTCAATGTACTATGAAATCAGGGCCATTATCACTCACCAAAGCTTTCAGAACTCCAAATCTAGAAATCAAATTCTCCATAAAGTTGATCACAACTTCCTGGTCCACCTTCTTTGTAGGAATAGCCTCCACCCATATGGTAAGATAATATGTAGTTATCAAGATAAACTTATGCTCTCCTAAAAAATTAGGATTTATAACTCCTATGAAATCTAATCCCCATTGTTGAAAAGTCTTCTCAACTTGAATAGGCTTCAGGGGAGATGAAGCATTTCTAGTTCTTCCAACCTACCTCTGACATTTATCACAAGCCTGGGTAACTTTAAAATCATCATTGAACATAGTAGACCAATAATAGCCTACTCTTATTATCTCTAAATTCCTAACTCTGCCCAAGCTATGACCACTTGCTGACCCTCCATGAAATTCTTCTATGACTCTTTTTTGTTGGTCCTCCTTCAAAAATTTCAGGAGAATACCATCCAAGTTTCTTTTGAACAACCCTTCAGGTAGTAATACATATTTTAGAGCATGAATTCTATATCTCCTTCTTTGAGAAGGATTTAGATCAGGTGGGAAGATCCCAGTTTGGAAATACCTGGTCATTTGGTTGATCCAATCAGAATCTGCAGTGTGTACAATCTCTATTTGATCCTCTTTTGTTATCTGACAAGCTATTATTTTGGCCAATGCTGAAGCATCTATTAATCCTTATCACAAGGATCTACCTCTTACCAGCTTGGTGGGATGTATTTCTACATCATATTCCTAGATCTTAGTAATCCAACCAGCCCTTTTATCACCGAGGTCACCTTGTAAGATAAAATTTCTTACATATGGATGAACCACATACACCAGGGCTTTGCTTTATACCAGATATTGTCTGAACTTCTTTAGTGACTTCATCACAGCAAACACTTATCTTTCAATAAAGTTATATTTTACCTAATAATAATGTAAATTCTGACTCCAAAAGAATACAGGGTGTTCATCCCCTTGATTATATTTTTGGGTGAGTATCGAGGCATAACCTTCTTCAGCTCCATAAGCATAGAGAATAAAATCTTTACTGAAACCAGGATTTATCAAGACTGGGGCTATTACAATGGATTTCTTGATTACCTCAAAATCTCGCTTCCTAAACTCATTCCACTTGAACTCTACCTTTTTCTTGAGTAGTTCAGATATAGGCCTCACTTTCTATGCAAAATCAGAAATGAATTTCTTGACAAAATTTATTTGACCTAGGAAAGACTACAAGGTCTTCTGATTAGTAGGCAAAGGAATAGCTAGAATTTCTCTAATTATATCTAGATATATGGCCATACCTTCTTTTGAGACCACATGGCCAAATATTTTATCCTCATGTACTACAAAAAATGACTTCTTAGGATTCAGTGAAATACCAAATTCTCTGCACTTTTAAAAACCTGTTCCAAATGAGACAAATGATCATTTTTATCATGAGAAAACATAGTCATGTCGTCTAGGCAAATCAGAATAACTTTGTTTATAAGTGTACCAAAGGCATAGTCTATGGCCCTTTGAAATGTAGCTCATGCATTAAACATCCCAAAGGGCATTCTCTGATAGGAAAATGTACCCCATTTGATGGTGAATGTTGTTTTGTATTGGTCTTCATCTTTTACCCAAATTTGGTTATATCTAGAGTAACCATCCAATAGTGAGAATATTTATGCTCCTGCTACTACCTGTAAGATCTAGTCAATCTGAGGGAGAGGGTAGTGATCCTTGAGGGATGCTTGATTTAGATTTCTAAAATCTATGCATAGGTGTATATATCCATTCTTCTTTCCTACGGGTACCAAATTGGCTACCCAAGTGGAATTCTTTATTGGATATATTATCCTAGCCTTTAATAGCTTTAAGAGTTCCTCTCTTATAATGGATTCTATCCTCGGATTAACAGGTCTCTGATTTTTTCGTAAATGGTTTAGCTTCAGGCTCTAACTCAATAGTATGCTGAATAATCATTTTGTCATACACCTTAAGGTCTTCATATGACCAAGCCACAATGTCTTGGTATTTTAAGCATAAAGTTTTAATCTCTTCTGCTTCCTCAGGTGAAAACTAGATCCTAATATTGATCTTCTTTCCTATTTTGACCTCCACTTCTTTATAGATATTTTCATCGACATTCATGGCTCCGACCTTCTTTCTATCTTCACTATCGAATAAACTTTCAAGGGTGACCAACCCCATTGGAATATGATTGTTTCTTAGTTGTATAAAATCTTGTTGATCTATTTCCTCCAAGTCTTCCTCTTAGAAAATTGAGAGGCATGCTTCTCTTATCAAAAAATCTAGAATTTGTTCATCACTTTCAAAAACCTGCCATAATATTTGCTTGTCCGACACTGTAGGTCTGAAAACCATTTTAATTCCCTTGGTATTCTTAGTTCTAAAATCTACAGGAGGGTTTAAATTAGCTCCATTTGTTTCCAATGAATCTCCCAGGAGATTCTCTTCTCTAGGCACAAAGCTTATATTCAAGGCATCAAATTAATCCATTAGGTCCCATACCTTATTCCTATAAGCTTTTAAGTAATGGTGCTTACTGCTACACTTATTCCTTACCTGATGGACTATCAACTCAAAATCACCATATATGTTCAAAATATTGATACCCATGCTTTCTACTTGCATCAATATGAGGCACAAAGCCTCATATTCTACAGTATTGTTAGTACATGACCATGTCAGTCTGTAAGCAAAATTATTTATCTGACTATGATTATAGGACCACACCAGCCCCTGCACAATTTCTACATTTAGCACCATCAAAGTGCATAACCCATGTTTCCTTGTTTCTTAGGGATTCATTAGAAATAACAGGGAGTTTCTTTTCAAATTTAGTTGTGACGTTGTATGTACCCATACCAGTTCCAAACTGACTATAATCTTCTCTGAAAGGAAACTCATCTTCAATTCTATCTCCTCGATGTTTTCCACTAGATCAAATTCCTCCAAAAGATTAATATTGCACATATCTTCTTCAATATTTTCAATATGATAAGTAACTGGTTTCTTAGGTGTTATCCTTATCCTTTTACTTTGAAATGGATTACCATGCTAGAATAATCCATGTACATACATCCCCCTACCTTTGCAGTAAACTCTCTTGAGAGGCATAATCCAAAATAGGGTTCTAATTCCACCACTATTTCCTGTACCACTGTTACATCAAGAGCTCTATGCAACCTCATCAGTACATATTTAATAACCCCAACTGTCTTGACAGGTGTCTCATCTAGTTGTAACACTCTAGGACAAGACCGAGTATACTCCATACCCATATCTTCATAGACTGCCTTAGGCATAACTATGGTTGATGCTCATGAATCAATCATACAATTTAGAACTACCCATCCTTCCATTCTTAAGGATATGTAGAAAGGGGGAGGTTTGTTATTTAGAATAGTAGGTGTCATTTCTTTATTTTATAATGGTATATTGAGGATGGTAGTGGCTGGTCTATTTTGGGGATTTTTACTTAGGGAAGCTTTAAGCAGGTTAATCTAGCCCAGAATGAAAAGAGTGTTATATAGGCTAACTTTTGATGGAATCCTTTTCATCTCTTCAACAATGTTGTACTCAGACTTGGTCTGGGATATTTTTTCCAGTCCTCTGTCTGGCTCACCATATTTCCTTTTGTATTGTTGGCTTACCTCTAATATTTGTCTTTTGGTAATAGAAGAGAACCTGAGCCTTTCTTGAACCTCACCTTTGGATATCATTATGTCTCCTTTTGTTTTTCTTTACAGATTTTTAGGGAGACTATCTATCTTCTCCTTCCCTCTAGCTCGAGGAATAGGAAAATTTTCACTACTTTGAGGGGGGAAGTTAGTTTTCTTTTGAGAAGGGACCTAGAATTATCCCATATTCTAGGGGTCTACTTGTAAAGCTTTCTTTCCAAACCTTATCATAACAAAAATTGGGCTTTCTTCCTCTAACTCATTTTTGACCATGATTTGATTAGGATGCCATAACATATTAACCCTCCCCTTCTGATCCCTTTTAGCTTGATCCATGGCTTGTTGAACATGGTGTTGATACATCACACAATATTGTGAGTCATAGGGATCATTGCATACCAAACACCAAATATTTGTAAGAGTGGTATCTGCAGAACACTCTAGCTCCTCATATGTTGCATTCACCATAACCCCAATACTATTACTAGGACCAGGCATTTGATATTTGTTTACATATGGGAATCTCATCTGTTGTGACCTTTCATTATCTCTCTTTTCCATTGAATTCATTCTGTTAATCAGAGTTTTCAAGGTATATTGTATATCCAAAATAGCAGACAATTCTTGAGAAAGTTGAGAAGGAAGGGGAGGAAAAGGAGGTGTGAAGGATACAGGTTTAGATCGAGGAATTAGATTCATTTATGGATATGGATATGGTAAATAAAGAGGGTCCATGTAAGAGGTATTTGTGGATTGATCTTGGCTACTATTGGTTTCTGAGTTATAGGGCAACATGGTTTTGGGGGGAATTCTTCCTACATTGATCAAGATATTTTTAGCATGGACAATTGCATTATAAACTTGGGGGAAATTTTCTACTCTAGATTGTTGTGTTTGAAGACCTAGATCTGATCCCAGAGCTCGGATATAATACATATAATCCAAACATGCAGCTGGTCTAGCAGTGGGGGGAATTCTCTTTCATGTTTTGCTAAATCTCAAATTAAAATCTAAGATAGTTTCTTGCTGGGTTTTTTGCATGGCTATAAAATAATTCAGCAGAGAAAAGGGTTCAGTAGATTCATTAAATTCTTCTATGAATGTTTCAACCAATGATTTCCATGTAGTGATAGAATTATCTTCCAGAGTTCTAAACCAATGTAATATCTTTCCACGAAAGGACATGGCTAGAATTTTGACAATAATATTTTCTTCCTTTATGTTGTGTATTACTACCAGATTCAAGATATCTTGGCAGTGCCCATAAGCTCTTTTCCAAAATCCATAATACATGGGGATTGCCTTAGATACATCCTAGGTGATGACATCCATTTGGAATAATCTAAGGGGCCCATTTGAATCCTAGTTAGTGTACTTTTGTAGTGGCTGATTAGGAGCCACATTTTGTGCCATATTTCTGGCTGCAATTCTTCTTGGGGGAACTATCAGGTTTTCTTATAGAAGCTCTTCTTATTCAATAAAATATTGATTCAAAATTTTGATAACAACAACCCATCTTTGAGGTAACTCACAATAAAAGAAATAATTAGGGTTGTTCCTCTTGAAATACCTTGTATACATGAAAGGGTACTGGTCTAAAATACTTTTTTGGGGTCTTCTGACTAGGGAGTCACCAGATGAACTTTATTTTCTCCACTAATAAGGTCAATACAATTCACCAAATCTTGATTCCTTCGGGTTGAGATAATAATAACTCTTGAGATGGGTTTCGTGTTCCTTGTGAACGTGTCCCATTAGGCATGCCAAAAACTATTGGGCACTGAATTGCACCAAGTTTTCACTCGATACTACGATTGTTTATCTTCCTAATTTATGTCCAGGATTGCACTTGATAGCTACAGCTCAGCACTCAATATTGGATGGACCAAAATAAGGGTTTTCGATCCAACCTCTACAGTAGGTTGGTTCCTTGTCAACTTAGCAAGTTGTTGACACAATTATGCTCGCTTAGGGTTTGGAGTTTAGGGTAAGATAAGGTTAGGGTTAGATGGATGTAGATAATAGTGGAGAGATAGGTTAAAAGAATTGCACTACCATAAAAAGCTCCAAAAAAACCATACTAAATATGCATACTCGGATCAAAATTGATCTCAAATCAGATTATTTCATATATTAAAGCACAATAGAGATAAATGTTGTAGCAAGCAATTTCAATATCCAGGGAATGATAATCCAAATAACAGAATTCACCAAATACCTAGACTTCACAAAAATGCACTTCCTAACAACATAGAACAAACTCAAAAGCATATTTCAATTACTTATAACAACTAGTAATCCATAATTAGGCACAAACTAACCATCAAAGTATTTACACTAATGCAACTAAAGAATCCAAACCTTTGACATCAAACATGAGAACGCGAACTTGAGGTGAAGATCAATGTATTGCTCCTTTCATTAGCTTTTCAAGAATATTTACAATGGCACAGGAAAACATGCTAGAACCGACCCTTAAAAACAAGGGTTCGACCTTTACTTATAGTTTTCAAATTATAATAATCAAGAAGCAATACAAAATATCTTGTTTTAATAGCACAACAAATATATTTAGCTAGCATTATCTCATTGGTCCATCCTTCAAGAATTCCACTAAAAGAAAGTTCTCCATGGCATCTCGGGGTCTCTGCAACTTATTGATCACTCAATGGAACTGAAGTTTAGGCCATTAAAGATCATGCATTTTTTTTATCCTTCTTGGGAGTGAATTACCACTATTGATCTGTAACCACCTCTGGTTTGATCTTCTAGAAAACCTTCGATGCTTCATATTCCAGCCGACTATTGCAATTCTGATGCAACAATATCTTTTAAACAACCAAGATTTGGCAGTCTAACCTCCACCGTTGATTCTCTTCATCGCATGATTCAAATTCAATATGGCATAAGCTAAATGCTATTCCACTTTAAAATTTATGACATCATATCTCTTATTAGAGGCAGCGAAATCTCCAATCTGGATCTCTGATATCTGAACATTGAATCTACTTCAAGATTTATCATACTCAGCATTATATTCTTCAATCCACATTAGAATATTGATGACATCACCTCTTTCTTATAGCTTTTATGGATTTCATTTCAGATAGAATAAGTGCATTGTGTTATAATCGCCAATTTGGGTTCGGATCTAGTCACATAACTCTTCTATTGTGAATTCACACTTTCATTACTCCATCGTCCCTTCTTGTCTTCATTTCAAAAATGAAACACTTGTTCATTCTCCGAATCACCAATCCACACTTCTTTGCCACTGATGTCATATCCTTGAAACTTTTATGGATTTGAGGGTAGCATTAATCTGGAGCCGAAAACAAAAGAATCTTCCTAGAATCAGGTATTCAACATACTCAGTCATTTGCAAAAATGTCATTTTGCAAAGATTTGCCATCATTCCGGAGCTGGAGGGAAATCACCTGGAATCACTTCAAACATGAAAAATTCACTAACTGTTAAGCGGATTCATATCTTCTGATCTGGTTTCGCTTCAAAGTGTACTATAAGGTTTGTGGAATTATGATTCTATCACTTAGTCAAAATTATACAAAATTTTAATAAGTATGTGGCCATTTTGGGCCTATAGCAACTTACCTGAGGTAATATTAAAGACACATTTTTTAGGCTTAAGCCAAATGTTGTAAACCCTTAGGCATTCAAATATGCATCAGTAATTGCATGGATGATCCTCATGTTGATTCAAATGGTCAAGAAATTCATCAACGTAATCCTTGACAATGTCATGCATCTATCATAAAATATGTATTTCATGGCACATTGGTATGTAGCATTGATGTTCTTAATACCAAATGGTATGACTTACCAACAAAAGGTTCCCCAAGGAGTGGTGAAGGTAGTTTTAGCTTGATACTCAAGGGTAATTTGAATCTTATTATATCTTGAGAAACCATCCATTAGAGATAGCATATTGTAACCAATGGTAAAGTCCACAATCATATCAATATTAGGTAGGGGAAAGACATCCTTTAGACAAGAAGCATTAATAGAAGTCAATGAAGACATGGATTATACCTTCCTTCTTGATAATAAAAATGATATTGGGAATTCAATCAAAATAATCAATGGCCTTGATAAAGGTAACATCTAGAAATTTCCCGATCTCATCTTTGACAAGAGCAACTTTACAATACATTTTATGCAACTTCTATTTGGCAGGATTAGCACTAGGGAAAACAATGAGGTGATGAATAATTAGGGAATGATCTAGCCTAATAATATTTGCATAGGTCCATGCAAATATATCATGGAAATCTTGGAGGAGAGTTGCATATTCTAAAAATTCATAAAACGTCAGTGACATGCCTAACTTAAGGATCTTAGGATCAATATTTGTACTTGTATTGATGTCCATAGTTTCCTCGATCAAAAGATGAGAATAATCCTCGATTTGAGGGGGACCAGGAGCAATACTTAATTCCTTGAGGTCTATGGGGTCAAAAATAGGTGCTATATATGTGGGTTAGTAAAAGGACTAGTTAACACAATAATGGACTCACTTATGCATAGATGTGGGATAGGTGAGTCAGAGGGACTTATGCATAGATGTGGGATAGGTGAGTCAGAGGGGTTAAATTTCGTCTCATACGAGCATTGATCAACATAAAATGGAGGATTGAATAGGGTAAGATAATAGAAATTAATTAAGTGAAGTAAAAATAGGGTTTTAGGTGAGAGTAGAGACCATAGTTTTTTTTCATCGATTTCACCCCACTAAGAGCCATGAAGGGAATGGGATGGTGATAGAGAATAACGATTGTCATTAGAACTTGCAGATGACATAATAGGTAAGGATCCAATATTATTGGGGATATATTACATCCCATAGAGATAGGTCTAGGTGTTAGCTTCTAAAGGTTATTTAATTCCTTGTTCATGTCATCCTAGGCCCTTCTAGAGATATCTCATATTAGCACAACTTCATTTAGCGATGGGATAATCAAAGAAGAAGTAAAAATATGCAAACTATCTCATGGGAGGTAGTATATTTTTTCCACATATGTGTTCATCATTCGATGTATTGGCACATATGAAGGAAAAACTACCTAGATATATAGTAGAACCCTTGGCACTAGGGTGACCATACTCTTAGGGAGAGGTGAAGAGTGTAGTAAGATGGGACATAGGGTTGTGATGGTTCTTGATAGAAACTGACATAGGAGATATATTAGGAATAACAAGTTGATCTAGTAAGGAGGGATCAGAGGCAAGAGTTTGAGAAGGGGATGGAGGTAAAATATGTAGAGGACAAAAGTATTTAGGAATGGAAGCCATTTGGCAATAGGAAAAAGGTTCATTATCAGCAAGGATATACACAATCTAACCTTGGTATTTGTACTTGAGATATTTGTGATATGTGGACATGATGGCTCACATGGCAACGATCTAGGTGCACCCTAAGAGAATATTATAGGATATTTTACAAGGGATAACATAAATTAAGGTATAAAGTACATAGAAACCAACTTTTAAAGGTAAATATATAATATCATAAGCTTCATGTTCTCTACCATCAAAGGTATGGATTATCAACTCGATTTTTTGTAAGTCATGCTGAGTGCGGCCTATACGATGGATAAAGTCAAGGTTGAAGATATTAATACCAGATACATTATCCACCATTATATGTTTTATGTATCTATCTCCAATATGACAAGTGATATATAGAGGAGAGTCACTAGGGATAGCTAATTGAGGGCTATCGATTTCTTGAAAGGATATAATATGGTGGCCTTCTAAGGTACCCACTATACTAGTAATATCCTAAGGGGATAAATCCTTAGGGACCATGTGCTCACTAAGAAATTGGAGGATCATATCATGGTGTGCAATAGATGTTTTTAGTAACTCCAAGATAGAAATATTTGCAGGTATATCTTCTAGTTGCATTTAGAGATCGAAGGAGCTAATGGGGGTAGCCAGGATGGAGATAAAAATTTTGTTTGACACAATGTTCTTACTTTTATTTTGAAGAACTATGGGAGGTTTAGAAGGAAGATATTTCTATTGTTATTGATTGATAATGTGCATGGAAAAAACTCCCACCATATCATGATATATCACATTATTAGCAACCCTCTAGTTATGATTAGGTAATGGATTTTAGAAAATCTTGAGATATTGGGTGGAGGTAGAAGTTTAAGTATTGAATTCATTAACAATGATATTTCCTTCATAAATAAAGTTCTAGATAATATTTTGTAAATAATTACACCTATTAGTCTTGTGACCCACCACTCGATGGAAATCACAATGTTCATAAGAATTGTACCAAATAGGAGTGTTTTGTGATAATCAATTGGCATGGGCTAAGGAAGGTTTATAAGTTTGGCTTCAAGGAGTTAGCCAAGGATGAATGATAGAGGTAAAGATAATTTAGTGAAATTTCTATTAGTCATGGGTTGCTTAGCTAAGGTGACATTTAGGACTACAATGATAGTGACATATACAATTTTTATCTAATGAGCATTAATGACCCTGTCACCCATGACATGTTTATTCTTATATTAGTTTTTGGGCTTGTATTCTTCTTTCTATGGTTTTAACTAACCTCTATGAATAAGGATGACTTCAACTTTTCTAGAAATGTCCACCACATCCTTAAAGGTAGCAATAGGCATAGTCTCTATTTGATAGGATATTTTATCCATTAGGCTTTAGATAAAGACTTGAAGAAGGTATTTGATGAGGACCATAAATGCTCATATTTTTGTATGTGATCTAACAGTTTTTGTACGGTATTATATCATGAGTTGTATGTTTTATGAAGTATTATGTATGTATTTAATAAAATCATGTGTATTATCTAATCCATGTGTGAAATGTGTTATGTGTAGCTATTTTCTTTGATTTCGTCATTTTTTGCTCAGTCAAGGTCCTACCTAGACCTAACACGGTTCTGCTAACTCAAATAAAGGTAAATCAAAGTATGCACCTTACTAAAGTAGGCACCTTACTGATTTAGGTGCCTTACTAAAGTAGGCGCCTTACTAAGGTAGGCATCTTATCGAGGTAGGCACCTTACTCAAGTAAATCACCTTACCGAGTCAAACACCTTACCAAGGCCAAAGCCCAAATTATACATGTTGACCAAAACGGCTGGAGAAGGAACATTGTTGACCACCATTCCACGTCATTAGTAGAAAATCATGGTTTAACAAGTTTCCCAATGAGAGTGGCCGAATGCGTAACTACTCATGAAGCCGAACCGTAATGTAGTGGAAATCATCCAATTAACAAGAAACAATGTAGAGTTGTTATTGTGCGTCTGTAGCAGTAACTGAACTATTCTAGTTTAGGTTGAACTGAGAAGATTTTTGTAATAGAACTACCATAGGAAGTTTTGTGTGTAGTATATAAACACACAGAATTTCCTATAAAATGGGAGCTTCTTTTGTAAAAGAATTTGATATATATAATTCCCTTGCATCGATATTAAAGTGTGAACATTTGTTAGCAATGAATCATGTGAAAACCAATCGAGCAAAATCTACCTAGAGCTCGAGCCCACTCCAAGCCAGTATTCCTCCCCTCTTAGTTATTTACATAATTTCATTATGCATGGTGGTATTTTTATGAATTATATTTACATTTAACTATTTTAGAGGTGTGTTTATGTATGAGAAGCATATTCTCTTTGTGTTTTTATTTTAATCGCATTATTATTTATGAATTAATATTATTGAGGCGAACGATTTTATTGATATCATACAAACCCCACAATGGTAGTTGAACAGTTCATCTCCAAAGTGGTGATGTGACTAGTCTCAACAGTGATTCTTCACAAGATTATGAGTTACCTGGATTGATAAATTAAATGAGAAGTGATGTGACAAAAATATGGCAAATTCACCAGTGTTTGCCACCCAACATTTTGGCACCATTGTTGGGGAAGCATCACTATTAGACTAATCACATTACTCCTTAAGCCCTTCAACCTAACCTTGTATGAGTCAACTAAGAAAAAGAGGACCAGACGGTCATTTTATAATATAGAGCCTACCAGATCAATAAGAGTTGGTAGAATACTTAGAGTTTGAATTAGATTCTCCTGACTCATCGCTAGCAGTCCACTAGAGTCAGATTCCTCACTTCGTGCAGAGTGTCTCCTCATCTCACCAACCTGAGAAAGAGCAAATTATTATAAATCCATTTTTTAAGAGGAGACCCTTGAAGGCAGCCCTATTGTGGAAAGCTCCAGAAGATCAAACTATAACTCTAGCTGACTTCAAGGCCCTGACTTAGAAATTTTTGAACGACCGAGAGACTATAAGAGCCATATTAGAGATCACATTTCTTGAAAAAATGGTAGAAGAGGAAGTCTCATTTGGGTTTAGTTTCCAAATAGAGGAAGGGGTAGGAGACTCCAAAATGAAGAATATTTCCCCTGCCCATATCCTACCTTCAGGGGATACCCAACCAAAGACCCTGACCTATTTTTATTTAAATTTGATGTATTGTGTAGGTCTGTTGATTATAAATCGGATGCCCAAAAGCTAAAACTCTTCTTGTTGATATTATATGACTCAGCCCTATGGTGGTTCATTGGGTTGGGGAACAAATAGATTGCCACATGAGACGGGATGAAGAAGCTCTTTCTAGAGCAATACCAAGACTTTGGTAGAGCATGAGATTCCCAAGAAGAGGTCTTCATCATGATGTAGAAAGAGGATGAATCCCTGGAAGAGTACTGGGAAAGGTTTAATTTCAATCTGTAGTGATCCCCTCATGCAAAGCTAGGGGATAAATCCCTCAAAAGTATATTCTTGAGGGAACTAAACAATGAGTCATTGGAAGCACTGAATATGATCTCGAGGGGAGACATTTACCAGCACGTGATGGAAGGCATCCAAAAATTATGCTAGAATTACTCTCGGAGGAGAGGTAAGCCAACTGCCAGAATAGTTAAATCGACCGTGTCAGTCACAAAAATGGAGATAGGCAACATGCTAGAGGATTTAAAAAGTGAAATGTTATCCTCTCTAGCTTTGCAGCTGGATACACTACTGTTAGAGAAGAATAAATAGGAGAATGATGCAACATTAACCTATTTTTTCTCCAAATGTAGAGGGAAGCATGCCAGGAATGCCTACCCAGAGAACAAGGTCAGAGTATGTGTGGTTTTCTGGAAAGACCATAAAACTAGACTATGTCCACAACTTCCTAGTGCCAAAGAAGATGTCGACGTGACTGAAGCCTACTTCATGGGCAATTGGAGGAATTGGTAGCAAACTCCTATGGGAAATATGCCCATGGGGATGCCACCTTATGGAGGAGGAGCATATATCCCATAGGGGCAACCACCACCACTCAATATGGGATGATGGGGACCACCACCCTAGACGAACATATCTCCAAGTACAACATTCCAAAATCAGAAAATGTGGAAGCCATATCAGTAGTCATGGAGGAGTCACATTTCATGGAATATGCCTCCACAGAACATGTCGTAAGGACCGCCTCAGCAAGGCTTACCGAACCTTCCTACGGTAATGCCTACACAGTTACCAGCATAGTCACTGATAAACCCGAATAACAAGGTGAACCAACTGGTATACCAGGTGGATGGATAGAAGTATCTAATGTACCATATTAATTGTGATTCAATACAACTTAGACCAGACAAGCAGCTAGGAGTAGCAATGCCTCCTTGATAGAAGTGGAGGAGGAATTAGAAGACCCTCCTCTAATAGAAGAGGTGTAGGAAGAAAATATTATTGAGAAGATAGGGGCCTCATTCCCTAAATGGCTACAAGAATAGAAGAAGCCAACATAGCCCGAATTTGATATTCTATCAAGCCTAAAAAATATCACCGTAACTATCCCACTTTTCCAAGCTATCCAGGATGCACCCATCTACACTAAGGCAATAAAATAAATATGCCTAAGAAAATCAGGATGTAAAACAACGACGACCATCAACATCATCGGAAATTTAACCAACTTTATGATGAGGAATGGATATCATCCCAAAAATGCAGACCTAGGCAACCTAGTATTGATGGTAAAAATCAAAGGGCACTCATTGGCAAATATGTGGGTCGACTTGGGGGCAGCCATCAACGTAATGTTGTAAGACACCATGCAGATTCTTGAACTAACTGACCTTAAGCCAACTAAAATAGTGTTGTAGTTTTTCAATCGGTCCACGATGGCACCAAAATAAATGCTCGAGTATGTCATAGTTATAGTCAATGCATGGGAGTATCCAACGAACATTTCAGTGCTACAATCCAAAACTAGATTGGGTGGTTACCCACTCATCCTAGGGAGACCATGGTTAGCTATGACTGATGCATACATTAGCTTTTGTGATGGGTTGATGACCATTTTAGATGGCCAGAACATCAAGAGATTAAAAATATCTCCCCTAGACCAATCAGTGGATTCATTAGGAGAATCCAAAATAGAAAATCAAGAGGACAACCAGCTATCAATGCTCCAGTCAGTAATGGCATTGGTAGAAGCGGAGGATGAAACAAAGGAAGATGGCATCATCTCAAGGTTCTTCCATAGAGAGTCTTCCCTCCCAATTCCTGAGTCACCATTGGTGGGTGCTCAGGACCACCACACCAAACAAATTAACATTGGACATGGTAGAACGTTGAATGTTACCAGTGAGCTAACTACTGCACAATTGGCAGAATTGAAAGAATTTCTAGCAAGGCATCAACAGGCATTCGTGTGGGATTATGCAGATATGCAATAAATCATTCTAGAAGTATGCACTCATCGTATTTATCTAGAGGAACAGTCAACCCCCATCAGATAGCCATAAAGGAGAATGAACCTGATCATGAAGGAAATTTTAAATGCTGAGTTACAGAAGCTCCTGACGATAGGATTCATCTACCCGATCTTGGACAACGAATGGGTATCACCACTCATGGTGGTCCCTAAAAATAATGGGAAATGGATGATCTATGTTGACTATAGATCATTGAATAAGACGACTAAAAAGGACCATTTTCCACTTCCATTCATTGACCAAGTGTTGGACACCTTATCCAGGAGGAAATATTTTTTCTTCTTGGATAGATTCAACAGGTACAACCAAATCCAGATCATGAAGGAAGACAAAGATCAGACAATGTTCACCTGCCCATGGGGAACGTTTGCATACAGGGTGCTACCTTTCGGGCTATACAATGCACCAACCACATTTTAGAGGGTGGTGCTTAGCATATTTGTAGATATGATAGGTGAAGCAATCAAAGTATATATGGATGATTTCATCGTTTACAAGGAAACATTCGATGAGGTAATGAAAAAATTGGAGCATGTACTCCAGAGGTGCGAGGAACATAATTTATCCCTTAGCAATGAGAAATGTTTTATGATGATGTAGGAAGGCATAGTATTAGGGCATCATATCTTGACAAAAGAGATTAAATTGGATCATAAGAAGATAGAAGTCATCAAAGACTTACGCAGCCCAAAAACGTAGAGGGAGCTAAGGAGATTCCTTGGCTCTATCAGGTACTACAAGCGGTTTATCACCAATTTTAGTAAAATTGCCAAACCACTACATACCCTTTTGATGAAGGACACAAAATTTATTTGGATAGATGACCATGAGCAGGCATTTCAGACAATGAAGGAGAAGTTGATCTCTACCCCGATATTGCGAGGCCCAAATTGGTCTATCCCATTTCACATATATTGTGATGCATCCAATAATACAATTGGATAAGTCCTCGGGCATCAGTATGGCGAAGAGTTTTACACCATCTACTACATTAGCAAGAACCTGGTAGGGGTTGAGCTTAATTACATGGTAATGGAGAAAGAGTTTCTTACAGTGGTACACATAGTTAATAAATTATGCCACTACATCACTAGATACAAAGTGTTCATCTACACGGACCATGCGTCCATCAGGTATCTAATGAGAAAACCAACGATTAGTGACAATATTATTCGGTGGTTGTTGTTGCTGTAGGAGTTTGACCTTACCATAATCAACAAGCCTAGAAAAGACAATATAGTCATAGATTTCCTATCTAGATTAATTTTGGGAGACCACATAGTAGTAGAAGACCAGTTATCAGATGAGCATCTATTCATCATCAATGAACATACACCATGGTATGTCGATATTTCCAATTATCTAGCCATAGGGAGAACCTCCCCTACCATCTCATACTGAGAGAAGAAAGGGGTAATAAAAAAAATGCATCGTACCAATGTATTGATGGCCTCTTGTTCAAAATAGGGCCTGATCAGATCGTGAGAAGATGCATGGCCAAGCATGAATTCATAGAGATACTCAAGGCCTATCATAATGAGCCTTGTGGTGGTCATTTATTAGGGAGAAGGACTGCATATAAGGTATTACAAATCGAGTACTTTTATCCCATGTTGTTTAAAGACTCAATCGTATATGCTAGCAATTGCGATGAATATCAAAGGATGGGTCAACCAACCCACAGGGATGAAATGCCCCTAGAGCCTCACGTACACATCAAACCCTTTAAAAAATGGGGCATGGATTTTGTGGGACCCATAAACCCAACTTCAATAGGAAGGAGGTTCATTCTAGTTTGTACAAACTATGTCACTAAATGGGTTGAAGTCCAAGTTCTAAGAGACTCCAAGGAGTGGATGGACACCAAATTTGTGTTCTCCTATATTTTTACGAGATTTGGAGTGCCCCGAGAGATTACAATAGACCAGGGACCCCAATTCACATCCAGGTTAATAAAAGAGCTCATGGAACAGTACAAATTTTGACATAATAGGACTACCCTATACCATCTGTAGGTGAATGGATAGGTGGAGGTCACTAACAGATAAATTGAAAACATCTTGACAAATACCATGCAGCGGTACAGAAAGGATTGGGCTACAAGACTACCAGAGGCAGTATGGGCATATAACATGACATGGAAGTCGACCACTAGTTTTACCCCATTTTGGTTGGTTTATGGGAAAGACGCAATGATGCCCATCGAATTTGAAGTGAAAACACTCAAAACAATAGTTGAATTAAAACTAAACCTAGACGATGCACATAAGGAATGAATTCGGTAGTTAAATCAGCTAGATAAAGTTCACATGGATGCCTTATAGAGAACATAAATTGTGTAGAGGTAAATAAAGCAGTCGCATGACCATCACATTAAAAGAAACAATTCAAAGAAGGAGACTAGGTGCTACTGTATGACTCCAGGTTCCATGAACAAAATGGGAAACTAATGCAGAGATGGATGAGACCGTACGAAGTGGTGGAAATAATCAAGAACAGTGTTGTATGAGTAAAGATGATTGATGGCAGTAACAACATCCTAACAACCAATGGCCACCAAGTGAGGCCATACCATATGTCTAAGGGATGTATGGTGGAAACCAGAATAGGCATGGGGGAGACCCCATCCAAGTAAACTATCTTAAATTCTCAACAACATGGTGGATACAAGAAAATCCACCAAAGACAAGTTAGAATAGGTTATCGTTTTGTTAGCTTATTGTGTGTTTTGTAGGGACAATGCCCGCATGCAAGCTGCAAGCATCTTGAGAGCCAGGACCTAACAAGAACGGACCCCATTTAACTGCACCTTTTTTATTTTTTTTGTGTTTTATTTTTGCAGGGATATGGCATGATTGTTTGAACAATAGGCATCTGGGAAACCAGGCCTAGTTTGGCTCAGTATCTACATACCTGCACATTAGGAGGATAGCAATGGTTCAGGCATGGGGGGAACACCAAAAATTTCTCATAAAACATCCCCATGCCTAAACAAGGTGAACACTGACGTAATATGAAGTGAATTTTGGGAGGCTTGATCAACCTCACATTAAAATATATGTCAGCCACTGCTGATTTAAAAAAAAAAGGAAGTGGTGCCTTACTCTGAAGGAGCAGTGGCACCTTACTTTGGTGCCTTACTTTGAAGAAGCAGTGGTGCTTTCCTCTGGCATCTTACTATGAAGGATCAACAATGCCTTACTTTGATGCCTCACTCTAAAGGAGCAATGGTGCCTTACTCTAGTGCCTCACTCTGAAGGAGCAGTGATGCCTTACTCTGAAGGAGCAGCGATGCCTTACTTTGATGCCTTAATCTAAAGGAGTAGCGACACCTTACTCTGGCACCTACTCAAGAGAAGTGGTGCATTACTCTAGCACCTTACCTTGGGAAAGTGGCACATTCATCAGGGCAAGCAACGCCTTACTCTGGCGCCTTACTCAGTAGGAGCAATTCCCTACACTGCCAAGGAGGCACCGGACTCATCAAAAAAAATGTGTGTGTAGAGGGACTATTGTCACGAGGATGTGATAAATATTAGACATGGGGGGAAGAGGCGCCTTACTCTAGGTGCCTCACCCCACAATCCTGGCCACCCCCAAATTAAAAAAAACAACATAAATGACCATCAAAGTAGCACCTTACCAGGTTAGATGCCTTACTAGCACCTTATCAGGTTAGGCACCTTACTAGCACCTTACCATGTTAGGAACCTTACTGTAGCACCCTAAAATTGGCGCAATAAAATTGGAATAATTACATTCACCTTAGTAAATAAATTTAAATTCAAATTTAACCTCCCAAACCGCTCGTTAACCGCTGAGAAACCCATTTCCTCCTTTTTCGTGCCATTTTTAGCAGTTGTTTTGACCGTTTGACGATATCATCTCCGATTAGACGATATCGCCCCAGATTTGACGATTTCGTCTGGACTAGAACGTCCAGACGATTTCGTTGCAAAACTGAATTTGCATAGTTGGAATCCGTTCCAACGGGTCTCCAATCCGTGCAGAAGCGTGTCTGCGCCATTGGGACCCTTCCCCCGTTGGAGATCTCCCAAATTGGGGTGATCTCCAACCTCCCAACAACTATCCTATGCCTATTTAACTCTAAGGCTTTTCCCTCCCCAACCCTTGGCTGAATTTTTATGCAAATTGAACCCTTATGCTCTAAAACATCGTAATTCATATTTTGCATTAGTCCTATAGTCATTTCATTGCAGGTACACCACTGGTTTTCAGCCGGAGCCAGCACCTATCGCAGTCGACGAACCTGTCAAGATCGGAGGTGATCTCGTCAAATTCGAGACGATCTCATACTGATGCGAGATGATTTTGACTGCAGCACACATCGAGGCAATCAGTGCCTGGAGTTTGCTCTTCTGTCTCTTTTCTCTGTCATTTTATGCTATAAATTAGATTTTTTATTCAGTTTTTATACTATATTGCATTTGGAGTTCACCCATTTTGTCTAGTTTGTATATTAAGACCATATTCTGCTATCTAAACACAGTTATTTGCATTTACTATATTCTTGTATATTGTTCAACACTCATATTCTCTGTTTCACATAGTTTGCCCCTGTTTGCAAAATAGAATTTCTTGTATTTCGTATCTGTTTGTTGTTTTGCAGGTCTCTGATGAATTGCGTCTGACGAATTCGTCAGATTGCAGACGATCTTGTCAGTTTAGACGATTTTATCAAATTGAAGGCGATTTTGTTGAATTACAGACGATCCAGACTGCTTCAAGCTTTAGAAACTCCATCAGACTTTCGGATCAGGTAATCTTCATTGGCCTCCTGTAAATTCTCTGTTTCTGTTTTTCCTTTCTATTTGCTGTATGCATTTAAATTGCATTTTCATGTAGTTTAAGTTAGAATCATTCGGCCAAACCTAGGATGAATGTTTAAAAATAAAACGAACTCATCAAAACTCATTCCCAAAACCTAGGCGTGGAAAATTTTGTCAAATGTTTCCTGGTGAACCCACCATCCGTCGAAAAATCACCAAAATGCACCTCCCTTGAGAGGCGGGACATTCGCAAAGTCCTCTCGTCCGAGGTACCGCACCATCCTTTTCCCATCCTCCTTCCGGGAATGGATCCAATAGCCTGAAGGTAGGGGTGCGAAAAATTTGGAGCGATACATTTTGGTGAACCTGACGTGATGCATCATAACCTTTTGAACAAAAACAAACAAAGACAAAAAAAAAATTAGAACAACTAAAACTTAGATGCATTTTAAAAAATTTAAGGTTCAAAATCATGTTTAGATGGTAGCTCCTAAAAAGAGTTTAGCAGTTACTATAAACGTAGTAAACCAATTAGCGGCCATAGAAGTTAATTTTGTCCTTAGTGTCCCTGAAGCAAGTAGAAATCAATCCTTGTGGGACGAGCTTATCGGGAGACTTAGTATCATTTCATCTAGGTCCACACAACTTAAAGCAGTTAAGAGGCTAGTCTTGGATAGAATCCTGGATCCTCATAAATTAGTGTTCTATCATGAACTTCAGAGATCTTGCCATAGGTGGCTAGCCTATAGGAGAGCTCTTGTATCTGCAAAAGTTTTAACTTTCAGGGAAGATCTTGAAAGCACCGTTATAGTGTGCCCATTTCTAGTTCATATAGATTCCTTAGAAGATGATCTTATAGTTAGGAGAATATGGAACAAAACTCCCATAGCTATGTTATATTGTAAATATTGTCGTGATAATTATTATTTCCAACCAGCATCTGAGATAGACAATATTACCATAGCCCTTTTCATCAAATTCTTAAAAGAAAACTTTCAATTTGAAGAACATTTCATGACCCACCGAACGACTTGAACCAATTAATGATATTCATAAATTATTCATAGAAGATTAGTTCATCTACTTTCAGCCTTATTATTATTGTGTGCATTTATTGTTTCATTTGTTGTCTCTATTATATTGTTTCAAAAAAAAAAAAAAAAACTAAAAATCAAAATCAAAAAATCAAAAAATAAAAAAACATAGTAAAAAACTTAAACATTTCATTTACAATATTGCATTAGGTATATATATAAATATATACCTTTTAATTTGTTGCATATATATATATATATATATATATATATATATATATATATATATATATATATATATTTGCTGAAATCAAAACTTAGCACCATGACTAAACTTAGGAATGGTAAAGAAATTTTAGGAGAAGGAGAAGATTGGCTACAAAATACAACTGAAAACCCAAATTTCCTTCTTGGAGATACAAATCCGGAAGGTGAAACTCTAGGTCAATCAGATGAAGACTTAGGTGAAGATAAGGAACAAGAATGAAGTGTTAAAGAATATTCGTCCCCTAGAATAGCTCCAAATGGAGGCATCACTTTTGACAACGCAGAACATTTTCAAAAATTTCTTAATCAACATATCGACATCCTTAATGTGGCAGTCCGTATTGATAAAGGGGAAATTAGTGATACTCAAACAACCTTAGAATGGGCGCTTGACATGCAAACTAATCCCTTGTCTTTCATTGACCAAGAAAGTGATAAGGGTGGACCATCCAATGCGAATATGGTCACTATAGCCCAAGCCATGACCAAACAACAGGTCACCCAACCTCCTAAGCAACCTATTACTCAACCTAAAATCATTCCCGCACAAAATAAAATTCCCTTCACTACTTCCTTCCTCCAAACAGTTGAGCAAAATGCTTTAAATAGACAAAAATCTAAAACAAAGCCAAATACAAACTTTCAACAATCTACAATACAACACAATCCAACTTCAAAACTCCTCCATAATATTTTTCCTACCAATGTTTTACACAATAGTAACATGGCATCTAATCTGCATGTTCCTCTATCCTACGCCCATAACACTTATGGCAATGCCCCACCAAATCAATATGGGGGGCAAACTAGTAGTTTGGAAGCTATGGTGAAACAATTGGCTTCACGTATGGACCAGATAGATCCCTACCGTCCCTCGTATAATTATCAAGAGATTTGTAGCCAACCATTGGATCCCATAGTGGTAGCTCAACCATACCCTAAACATTTTCCCATGCCCGTCCTGCCTATCTATAAAGGAACCGAAGATCCCATAGAACATCTTCGCATGTTTAGGATAGCATGTCACGACATATCGCATAACGACTTGCTATTACTAAAAATGTTCCCCAAAAGTTTAGGTGGAATGGCGTTAGAGTGGTATTATCAATTGCCCACTCATTCCTTAAGAAACTTTGAAGAAACAATTGAGTCATTTGTTCATCAATTTAGTGCCTACATCGAGAGGCATGTAACTATTAAAGACCTATACAATTTAAAACAAGATAAAGACGAATGTTTTGCTGATTTCTTAGCAATATGGAGACAATTGATAGGAAAACTGCACTTTGTGCTACCCTATAGGGAAATGTTAGACATTTTCATTAACAATTTACAAGAACAACTTTCTTATGAACTATCAACGACTACTTTGACTACCTTCGATAAAGCTATAGACTTAGCTCGAAGAGTAGAAGATGCCCTCATTAGGAGAGGCCAACTTAGAAAGAAGGATGATGAGAAAACATCTAGAAATCAATATAAAAACAAACAAGTTGTCGGTGATGGAGTCACCGATGGCAGTAAATGTTGCTAATGTCAATGCAAGCAAAAACAACGAGAAAAATTCATCTTGAAACCTCCCGATAAGCCTCCTCGAGATTTCACTAGATTAAACCAACCTTTATCAACTATTTTACCTCAACTTCTTGAAAGAGGTTTAATCCAATCACCCCACTATCCAGGAACTCGACCCAAGCATACCCGGATATAGGGCTGATTTGCACTGCGATTTTCATAGAGGTCCTGGACATTCTACCAACGCTTGTAAGAGATTGAAACATAAAATACAAGATTTGATTGACAATAATGAAATGGAAGTGCAAGACTTCCAACCTAAACAAAACCCTCCTAATAATACCCAAAATATTGTTCCCCAAAATCAAAATCATAATGCCAATCAAACTTTAGACATATTTCAACACCCTTTACCAAGACATGGTAAAGAGGTAGCCAATCAAATTGAACATCACAATGTTCCCCCTCCTACCCGATATGTAGGAACCATTAGCGGGCAATTACCTGTTCAAGACTCTCACACATTTGACACAACCTTATCCCTGGTTACAACCAGGCCCTTACATAATTTTCAAACTTCTAATTCTAGCGATATAGAGTCAGATAGTGAGAGTGAAGTAGACACCATTCAATCGAATAGTTCTGAAAACGAATCAGATCCTATTCAACCTATCACAGATGCTAATGTTCCAGAAGAACCATTTCCCAGAAGAGTCACTACTCGACCTTCTTCTAATGAAGTCCTTCCTTATGAACAAGCCATAAACTCTCAACCGAGACCCTTTCAACGTCATCACTATAACATTGTAGGTACCATCGGAGTCGTCACCCGACAACAAGCTCAAAATCCCCAACAAGAACCAAACTAGAATTATGGATCAGCTCCATTTGTTCTAAAAAATCCTAATAAAGGAAATCATGCTCCTATTGTTCAAACTAAACCCGCTTACAACATTAATGAGCAATTGTCTAATACCACCGCCAGAATCTCCCTTTTAGATTTATTAAGATCCTCCCCCACCCATAGGGATGAATTGATGCTTACTTTGAGCCAGATGATGGTACCTCAAAACATCCAACCCGAAGCTATGGCCAATACTATCATCACGCGAGAGATTGATTGTATTGACTTTTGGGATAAAGATATCCCACAACACGCTTTACACAAGGATAATCCATTGTATATTACAGCTTTAATTGGGGATGTAGTCATCAAACGAGTCCTGATTGATAATGGCTCATCTTTAAACATCTGCACCTTTGACTTCTACCAACGATTTGGTTTTAGAAGTGATGAAATGAAGAAGACTGATAAGATTATCAAAGCATTTAATGACGAAACACAAGAAACGTGTGGAGTCATTACTCTCCCATTGCAAGTTGGTCCTAGAACCCTTGAGACAACTGTGTTTATTGTACATTGCCCAGCATCGTACAATATACTTTTGGGTCGCCCTTGGATTAACGCCATGCGAGTGAGTCCCATCAACTTTACACCAATGTGTTAAGTTTGAGTTTAAAAATCAGTTGGTCACTATTCATGGTGACCCTAGACCTTTTGATATGTGCGCATTGGCAGAACCAGTTGGAGTGCAATTTTGCCCTGCTCTGTCATCCACATATCCTAGTTCTTCTTCATCTAAAACTATGAGATATAAACCCATCATTTCATCTATTCCTCCTCCGTTAACTTCATCTTCCCATATAGATCAACCACCTTCTAAACAAATTACTGTAGAACTTCAAAAAGCTCTTAAAACTACAACCAATTCTTCAAGTTCTAATCCCAAAAATTCAAAACCTTCAGACACATCTATCATACCTCCCACATCTCAAGACATAGGTAATAAGCCTTCTACATCTTATGCCCTTTCTGATGATCTTTTACCAGATTTATCTACAACATTAATATCAGAAAAAATGAATGCTTTCATGCAAGATTCAGACCTTTTAAATCAATTTCCGCCATCTCCTCGTACTTTGGGCCTCCCACAACCTATGGGAAGTACTTACCAAGTCGGGAGTTGCGCCTTCATGTACAAAGGATATGACTGGGGAAGAATCCATCAGAATATCAAAACCCATCATGATGGATATGCTCGGTGCTATTTTACCAACGATTATATTAAAGCTAAACCCATGATGCTTAAAATGGGATATAAATGGAAAGGCTTAGGACCTTTCCAAAATGGCATGAAAGAACCTTTTGAGGTAGAACCATGGCCTGCCCGATGTGGTGTGGGCCTATTACCTAGTAAGGGTCAACCCTTTCCTTTTGAGGATGATGATCATCTCATATGCTATCAAGACTATTTGGATAGACATGTTGATTTACCTCTTAAAAATTTGTCATTTTCATGCAACATGCTATCCATAGCATACCCTGAAATGATTGCTGACCCCGATGAAGAGTTGGAAGGAGATATCTTCCATGATGTCTCTGTTGAAGAGATGTTGTACAACGGGTTTTATTTTGATGGTTCTATACCAACCATAGCTCAACTTGAGGCCGCTGACCCTCAGAACGAATTATCTAAATTAACTTTACAAGAATTACAAGAGCTGGGTGTTTCACCCGCCCCACCTAACTTTGAAATAGAACTACACGTGGAGGTAGAAAATGTCATTAAAATTAATATTGGAACTGAGGACAACCCTCACATAATCAACATTGGAGCAGAACTAAGTCAAGAAAAACAAGAACAATACATTGCATTTCTTAAAGAATATGAAGATGTCTTCGCTTGGACATATGAAGATATTCCAGGTCTAGACCCTTCTATAGTCATGCACCATCTAGTGGTCCATCCGGATGCTAAACTTGTTAAACAAAAACTTAGAAAAATGCATCCCAAAGTGGCTCTGCTAGTCAAAGGGGAGTTAGAAAAACTCCTGAATGTTATCTTCATACAAGCTATTGATTATGCTGAATGGATCTCCAATGTAGTTCCAGTCACCAAGAAAGAAGCCACCAAAGTTAGGGTTTGCACAAATTTTAGAGATATTAACGCTGCATGCCCTAAAGACGAATTTCCTCTTCCAAATATGGATCAAATTATTGATTTTACTGCCGAAAGTGGGATGATGTCCTTAATGGACGGATTCTCCGGCTATAATCAGATCAGGATAGCTCTTGAAGACCAGGCTAAAACAGCCTTCATTACCCCCTAGGGTACCTTTTGCTGGAAAGTGATGCCCTTTGGCCTAAAGAATGCCGGGGCAACTTATCAACGGGCTATGACCTACATCTTTCATGATATGATGCATGATATCCTACATGATTATGTAGATGATATTATAGCGCACTCTCTTATTGAAGATCATCATTTAGACGATTTAAGAAAAGTTTTTAATCGATTACGAGAATATCTCATTCGATTAAATCCAGCAAAATGTATATTCGGAGTTAAATTCGGCAAGTTATTAGGGGTTTTAGTTTCTTTACGTGGTATCGAAATTGACCCTCTCAAAATTGCGGCTATCACTGATATGCCCGCACCAACTAATATATCTGAATTACGAAGTTTACAAGGTAAACTTCAAGCTATCCGTCGCTTCATTGATAAGCTGGCGGACAAAACTGGTCCCTTTCTTAAACTCCTTAAGAAGGACATCCCCTTTAATTGGGACACAAAATGTAGAGAAGCTTTTGAACTTCTCAAGCAATATCTCCTTAAACCTTCGGTGCTTTCACCGCCTAAATCTGATCGCCCATTTCTTTTATATATTTCTGCTTTAGATTTTGCCTTAGGAGCTATGTTAGCTCAGCTTGATGATGAAAAATGAGAACATGCTAATTATTACATTAGCCGCACCTTCATCAGTTATGAAACCCGCTATACAGCGTTAGAGAAGTTATGTCTAGCAGTCGTGTTTGCTACGCAAAAACTACGACATTACATGCTTAGCCAAAAAACGTATGTCATTGCCAAATATGATCCTTTAAGATATCTCATGAGTCGACCTTATTTATCGGGTCGCACGACCAAGTGGGTTCTTGCTCTAAGCGAGTTTGATCTCACCTTCATAGGACGAAGTATGTTAAGGGTCAAATCATAGCAGATCAATTAGTCGCTACACCCTTAGAGTATACTCATCCCCTAATTATCGAGTTTCTGATGAATGCCTTCAATTAGAGGCGAGACCTTGTTGAACAATGGTCCTTATACTTTGATGGAGCCCGATGCATGAGTGGGGCTGATTGCGGGTATTATTTTAATATCTCCACAAAAACATCTTATTCCTCTGTCCTTCAAACTAACCTTTGCTTGCACCAACAATACTGCTGAGTATGAAGCTCTAATCCTTGGATTACGAGTTGCTTTAGCGCTTAAAATTAAAAACCTCTTAGTTTTTGGGGATTCCCAATTGGTTATAAACCAAATTAATGAATTTTATCAGACCAGATATGATAAAATTCGCCCATATAAGGCCTATGTTTTACAACTAATGGCCTTGTTTGATCAAGTTACCTTGGAAGCCATTCCTCGAACTAGCAACCGTGTAGCCGATGCCATGGCCGCCACTGCATCTCTCTTGCCCTTGGAGTTAGACGACGAATATGCTACTATCATCATTCGTCGACTCTAGGAACCCACTTCACATAAGTCATGCTTAGAGCCTTTGGATGTGTTTCTAATCAAGGAAACTACTCCTGAACTCTGGTATACAGACATATTTGGTTGTACCATTTGATGATATCATCTCCGATCAGACGATATCGCCCCAGATTTGACGATTTCGTCTGGACTAGAACGTCCAAACGATTTCGTCACAAAACTGAATTTGCATAGTTGGAATCCGTTCCAACGGGTCTCCAATCTGGGCAGAAGCGTGTCTGCACCATTGGGACCCTTCCCCCGTTGGAGATCTCCCAAATTGGGATGATCTCCAACCTCCCAACAACTATCCTATGCCTATTTAACTCTAAGGATTTTCCCTCCCCAACCCCTGGCTGAATTTTTATGCAAATTGAACCCTTATGCTCTAAAACATCGTAATTCATATTTTGCATTAGTCCTATAGTCATTTCATTGCAGGTACACCACTGGTTTTCAGTCGGAGCCAGCACCTATCGCAGCTCGACGAACCTGTCAAGATCGGAGGTGATCTCATCAAATCCGAGACGATCTCGTACCGATGCGAGATGATTTCAAGCTGCAAGCACACATCGAGGCAATCGGTGCCCGGAGTTTGCTCTTCGTCTCTTTTCTCTGTCATTTTATGCTATAAATTAGATTATTTATTCAGTTTTTATACTATATTGCATTTGGAGTTCACCCATTTTGTCTAGTTTGTATATTAAGACCATATTCTGCTATCTAAACACAGTTATTTGCATTTACTTCTGTTCTTGTATATTGTTCAACACTCATATTACTGTTTCACATAGTTTGCCCCTGTTTGCAAAATAGAATTTCTTGTATTTCGTATCCGTTTGTCTGTTTTGTAGGTCTCTGATGAATTCGTTTGACGAATTCGTCAGATTGCAGACGATCTTGTCAGTTTAGACAATTTTATCAAATTGAAGGTGATTCTGTTGAATTGCAGACGATCCAGACTGCTTCAAGCTTCAGAAACTCCATCAGACTTCTGAATCAAGTAATCTTCATTGGCCTCCTGTAAATTCTCTGTTTCTATTTTTCCTTTATGTTTGTTGTATGCATTTAAATTGCATTTTCATGTAGTTTAAGTTAGAATCATTCGGCCAAACCTAGGATGAATGTTTAAAAATAAAATGAACTCATCAAAACTCATTCCCAAAATCTAGGCGTGGAAACTGCCGTCAAATGTTTCCTAGTGAACCCACCATCCGTCGAAAAATCACCAAAATGCACCTCCCTTGAGAGGCGGGACCTTCACAAAGTCCTCTCGTCCGAGGTACCACACCATCCTTTTCCCATCCTCCTTCCGGGTGCGGATCCAATAGCCTGAAGGTAGGGGTGCAAAAAATTTGGAGCGATACACTTACTAGCGCATTACCAGGTTAGGTGCCTTACTAGCATCTTATCGGGTTAGGTGCCTTACTGAGTTAGGTGCCCTATTGGTGCCTTACTCAAATAGGCCCTCGACCAATTCAATTCACATGCACAACTTGGTAGTATGAGGAGCCAATACCATTATGTCACATGATAAGGGATCCAAAAATGTTCAAAAATATTTTGAAATCATTGGGTAGGATTTTTGCACGTCCCAAGGCCAACCGCAGAGGAGATATGCATCCCAACCTGAACCAATAGGATCCACCACATTTTTTGGTAGCAAGACTTTGAGCGAACCAGGAATGTAGTACCCAAGGTGAAGTAATCAGCACATGGGAAAAACATCATCGAATGGCAATTTTGTATACTCCATGTAGCACAAAATGGCCAATCAGGTATGCACATGATTTTTATTAGGTATATATGTAATTTTTCATATAATATGCTCTCTAATATGATGATGGCACAAGAATGAAAAATCACCCCTCATGCCTAATACATTGTGCCAAAAATTAATTCGGGTGGCATACCCTGCTAAACCCAATATGGAACAATTTCTAGAGTTAGGCACCTCAGGTTATAAAAAGGTGCCTTACTGAGTATAGAACTCGAACTCGACAGGGAATTCACCATGGGAGGACCTTTGAAGAACCACATGATTAAGAATTAGGAGCACAGTGACACTGAAGAAATAAGGGGAGAAGTTTGCAACTGATTTGAGGAGGTGGGTTGGCTAAACTACTACCGCATGGTCAGCTAGGAACATGATGTAGAGGTAGCCAAATAATTCACCACCTCCTTGAGTGGAGAAGTGGCCAAGTTGTGAGAACTAGAAATTCTAGTCACCCTAGAGCACATTGCTCAAGTCACTGGCCTCCCCCTTATGGGGAAATGCACATACAAGGATGACATGGAAAATAAATACACCGAGGAACTTCTTGGATAGGGGAATGTCCCCTACGAACAGGGGGGCTTCCCAAGTAGAAGATCTCGATGCACCTACAAAATTTTTTTGAACAGGTTGCGAGATACTTTACTTGTACTAGGAAGTATTCACACCTGAATGCAAACCACATGCAGTTCATAAGCCATCTGGTGCACAGGAGGAAGATCAACATCCTATTCTATCTGGAAAAGGCGCTACAAGATGAGATGTCGAGGTACCAAAGAGAGGCAGTTTCTACCTTAGCCCATCACAGGCTAATTATAGCCTTGATACACCATGCAGAGGAGCACAAAGGAAATTCATCAGTGGTAGAGTCTGAACCCTATGGTGCACAAGAATAGGCAACGGTCGAATCAGTGCACGATGCCAAAGTAGGGGGAACATTCAAAGAAGAACACCCCTAATTTTCACCAGGGATTGCAGAGGAAGGGCAGAGCCCTCCATCCATTTTCATGAAAGAGAGGCCAGAATCCTCTAGCACAGAACGTCAGGCAGAACATAGGGAACTTCAAACATGATGACGATGCCTAATCCTATCAAATTAGGAATATTAATAAGATACAGAGCTCGACATCATGGTGCAAACCTTGCAAAATTTGGTCGCTCGTAGTTCATAGGACCCGCAGCCATCTGTAGGCTAGCCGCAACTGACTAAGATGCCATTAGAGGAGGATCACATCGTATAGAGTGAGAAATCCCCAATGCAGGCATTGTTCGAGGAGTATAAGGATATGACCATGAGGAAATTACAAATATAGGAGGCCACCATTGCCCAAATGCAGCAATTGATCTAGCAACTCAAGGAGGAGTTGCAGGCTAGAGCAAAAGAGAGACAAGGCGCCTCTACCCAGATCGATTGGGTGATGGAGGTACCCATGAACTCTTCAACCTCATCAGAGAGAGTAGTCTCATCTAGGTCATTCAGTTTAGATGCCAGATATGAGGAATTAGAAGCAAGGGAGGGTTCGTGTGCCTCAAAAAAAATAGTGGCAGAGGAATGGGGGAATTTTGTTCTTCAAACAAAAACCCCTATCATTTTTATCAACTATGATGAAGAGCCGTTAGGGCAAGCCCTTGAAGCCAAGGTTAAGGAGGATTCTCTAGGGCACTAGGCACCCAAAACTGAGGAGCCACCACTAGAGGGAATATAAAATAAGGTGCTAGAAGGAACAACCACATGGGACCTTCAATCAAAGGAAAAACTCCTTGAGTCATCAAATAAGGAGGCAACCTCTATGGGAGAAAAAACTTCTCCACACAGGCCACCGTAGGAGTAGAAAAATAAAAGGGGAAGGCCCCTAATATGACTCAAAAGATATCCAAAAGGAAGGCCAAGGTGACGGTCATGGAACTGAACCCTCATTCCGATGAAGAATGGGAAGCACATGTGCAAGTCTTTGTTGAACGAAAGGCAGAATTTGAAAGACTCCATAAGGAGTTCAAAGAAGCAAAGGTAGCTAGGAAAGATGCCAAGAAGGTGGTTCGAGGGCTAGGAATTTGTGTAAACCCTATTGAAGATGACCAATTTTGTGACATCTATGGATTGTCGTTGGGTAGGCCCTCCAAAATGAAGAAGCGGCTAGCACGATGAGGGGTATATGGACCGAAGGCAGAGGTAGCAGTGATAGCAGAAAAAAATATTGGTCTCACCCAAGAGGAGCTTTGGCTCCACAAGCCCAGTGTGGTTAGACGAAATAGGGACGACTCCGATATTCCCTTCAAATAATTGTGCTCTCAACATGCTGACCTATGGCAGGAAGCAGAAGCAGCCTTACAAAGGGGAGCGATGACTGTGGTAGCTAGACCAAGTACAAGTACTGGGTCAATTAGGAGACAAATCCAACACAATAAAGGGCTAACACATAATGAAGGCCAACCCAGACATCGATGTAGCCAAAGGAAAACATAGAATAGGGATGCCCCACAACAAACCAGGGCCCCTTAGTAGAAACAGAAACCTAAAGGGGGAGAACAGGTAAAGACCACCAGTAAGAGAAGGAAATAAAAAGCAGTGGTCTACAGAGAAGAGGTAGTTATCGGTTTTAGGTGCCATGATGGCATGGCACATATTATGCATGAGGGGATGATGAGCACCAGAAATGCTCATATTTTTGTATATGAACTAATGGTTTTTGTGCGACATTATATCATGAGTTGTATGTTTTATGAAGTATTATGTATGTATTTAATAAAATCATGTGTATTATCTAATCCATGTGTGAAGTGTGTTATGTGTAGCTATTTTCCTTGATTTCATCATATTTTGCTTAGTCAAGGTCCTACCTAGACCTGGCACGGTTCTGCTAACTCAAATAAAGGTAAATCAAAGTATGTGCCTTACTAAAGTAGGCACCTTACTGAGTTAGGTGCATTACTAAAGTAGGTGCCTTACTGAGGTAGGTGCCTAACTAAAGTAGGCACCTTACCGAGGTAGGCACCTTACTCAAGTAAAGCACCTTACCGAGTTAGGTGCCTTACCAAGGTCGAAGCCCAAATTATACGTGTTGACCAAAACGGCTAGAGAAGGAATATTGTTGACCACCATTCCACATCATCAGTAGAAAATCATGGTTGAACAAGTTGTCCCAGCTAGAGTGGCTGAACGTGTAACTACTCACAAATCCAAACCATAATATAGTGGAAATCATCTGATTACTAGGAAATGACACAAAGTTTTTATTGTGACCCGGTTGCAGTAACTGAATTGTTCTAGTTTAGGCTGAACCGAGATGCTTGTTGTAACAGAACTATCGCAGGAAGTTCTATGTGTGTAGTATATAAACACACAAACTTTCCTATAAGAGGGGAGCTTCTTTTGTAAAAGTATTTGATATATAATTTCATTTCATAGATATTAAAGTGTGAATGTTCGTTAGCAGCGCATCTTGTGAAAATCAATCGGGTAGAATATGACTGGAGCTCGGGCCCACTCCAAGCCAATATTCCTCCCCTCTTAGTTATTTATGTAATTTCATTATGCATGGTAGTATGTTTATGCATTAGGTTTGCGTTTAACTATTTTAGAGGTGTGTTTATTTATGAGAAGCATTTTTGCTTTGTGTGTTTATTTTACTCGCATTATTATTTATGAATTAATATTATTGAGGTGGATGATTTTATTGATATCATACAAACCCCCAATTGTAGTTTAATGGATCATCTCCAAAGTGGTGATGTGACTAGTCTCAGCAGTGATTTTTCACAAGCTTACGAGTTCCCTAGATTGACAAATTAAATGAGAAGTGTTGTGACAAAAAGAGGACAAATTCACCAGTGTTTGGCACCCAAAAGTATTTGGGTGGTGGTATATACTAAAGTTTCCCCACAAGGAGACACTACTGGGCTAAGAACTCAGTGAAGGATGTTGGAAATTTGAGTTATTTTATGTTATCATTGATGTCACATGGATCACATTGAGTTTTGGTGGCCAAATGATATTTTGGAAAGCATGGATAAATACAAGGTTTTTGTGAAAACCAAGGCAGGCAATATAAAATATTTTGTTTAAAACCATGGATGGTATATTTGAATTGGATTTTTCTAAAAACCCAAGTTGGCCTTTCGTTTTGTCGAAAAAGGTGCCCCGGTGATGAAGATATTTAATTTTTAATATTTAGTTTAAATTTAAATTATTTAAAATTTAAATTTAAATTTAAAATTAAATATGCAATATTTTCGTCGACGTCATCAAAAATAATGAGGCTATATAAAGGGGATACCTAAGGTTCATAAACAATGACTTGCTCAGGGTTAATAATTATTGGCTAAGCACCCGAATTGAGCTCGTGCAAAAATATTTTAGAAAGCAGAAGCAACGAATAAACAAAGGTTGGTAAAATTCCAAAGTCATCGTGGGAAGAGTGGCGCATTGGCAATTGGCTTTTGGCTAGGGTGTGTGGTAGCACAAACGTCAAGGTTTTGAATCCCCTTGACTGCATTCAAAAAGCGTTGGAATAAAAGCGCTCGAAGCGTTTTTGATTTACGAAAAGGTAAGAAAGGTTTTAAGGCATGTTGTGCCTTACCATTTCGAATGAGTGGCTAGCTCATGTGGCAACCTTAGTCATGGCTAAGGCGCTCGCTGAGTGGGCAAGTTGGGGGTTTGAATCCCCTTGATGAAGTAAATACATTTTTTCTCTAATTATTTTTGTTAAGCTCTAAGTTGGAGTTATAATATGGTTAGGAATAATTAAAGTTTTTAATTAAACTTTGTTTTTATAAGGGTCATGATTATTATTTCAAAGGTGGATGAGTTGTTGATTTAATTTGATGTTCATGAAATTGGGAATTAAGATTTAGGAGAAATAAGGAGTTGTTATAAAATAATTTTTGAGAGGTTTATTGATTATTATTTTTTATAAGGGTTTTTATTAAAAAAGGACTTTGGTGGATGTGTTTATTAAGTTGGAGTTAAAAGGTGTAAATTGAGTTATGCTTTATCTTGTGATTATTATTTGAAGTCCACTAACCCTTATTGAGATTGGAAAGGAAAGTTGTGTTTAGTGTGGCAGATTTTGTGGACAACTTCTTGGCATCAAAAAGGTATGGGCACATTCTCCTATTGATTGTTTATGGTGGTTGATTTCTGAAATATCATTGGAGTGAAAAGGATTAATTATGGTTTCCTTTTTGAAAGTGGTTGGTTGAATGCTTCAAGTTTTTCTGGTTTGAGAGTTGTGTTTAAACCTTTTTTGTAAGCATAGTTGTTGAAGCCCATTGGTTATGTAAATAACTTGAAAAGAACATGAGTATCATTGTTATGTGATATTTGTGGTTGAGCATTGTTGGAAACATTTGAGTTTGTTGATACATGCTTGGACTAGGGTTTTGTAAGAAAGAGTTTTCACTTACGGTGATTGGTTGAGTTGAGTTGATTGAGCCTATTCAAGTGATTGTGTGAGGTGATTGTTCAAGTTCCATGAAATAAACTATTCTATAATTCTTATTTGAGTTGAGATTGATCTTAGAACATATTGAGTCTCTAACAATTCTCTTTATGCTTCTATGAGTTGACTTGAGTTGAGATTGATTTGAGTTGAGATTGAGATTAGAACATATTGAGTCTCTAACAATTCTCTTTATGCTTCTATGAGTTGACTTGAGTTGAGATTGATTTGAGTTGAGTTGAGTTGAGATCATTGTGGATCATTGTTATCATCCATTTTAGAGTGCATTGCCATTCATTGTTGAGTTCATCTTTGAGCCTTGCCTTCATATATTTGTGGATGATATTTGAGTACTACTTGATTGAGGCTTTGAGAAGGCATTTGGGATAGATTTCTAGAAAGATTTGTGGTAGTTTGTGTATGATTGATTGATCCTTTGAGAAGGCTTTGTGGATAGTTTTTGGGATAGATTTATGGATAGTTTTAGATAGATTTGTGGACAGATTTGGGAAATATTTTGATGGGGTTCTAAGTGAGCCTATTGAGTAGAGTTGAGCAAGTTCTTGGTGAACTTGCTAGAGCAGTTTTGGACAAGTTCTTAGTGAGCTTGTTGGAGCATATTTGAGCAAGTTCTTGGTGATATTGCTAAGAGTAGAATTGGACAAGTTCTTAGTGAGCTTGTTGGAGCAGATTTGAGCAAGTTCCTGGTGAGCTTGCTACAACATATTTGGACAAGTTCTTAGTGATCTTGTTAGAGCAAATTTGAGCAAGTTCTGTGTGAGCTTGTTGAGTAGTTCTAAACAAGTTCTGTGTGAGCTTGTTGGAGCAGATTTGAGCAAGTTCTTGGTGAGCTTGCTAGAGTAGATTTGGACAAGTTATTAGTGATATTGTTGGAGAATATTTGAGCAAGTTCATGGTGAGCTTGCTAGAGCAGATTTGGACAAGTTCTTAGCGATCTTGTTGAGCCGTTTTGGACAAGTTCTGTGTGAGCTTGTTATGCAGATTTGGACAAGTTTTGTGTGAGCTTGTTTTTGCCTAGCTTTGAGCAGATCAAAGAAATCATTGTATTGGATAAGGATCCTTATTTTTGTGTGAAATATTATAAGGATATTATCTTATGTAGTACCCCACATTGGGGGAACCACATTAAATCTTATGTCTCAATTGTGTGTGGTGACTTGTGCACTTGATTACTATTGTTATCTGAGTTATTAATGTACACTGCTATATTTGGTTATTGCAATTAAGGACATTAATTGATATTGGTTTGGAAAGAAAGTAAAAATTTGTCTTATAATGTTCACCCCCCCTCTCAATATAAGCTTGTGTTCTTCAAAGGGATCAATTTTAGCTTGTTTAATCTGATAAAGGTCATCAATAAATATACTTTCTTTAATATAGATGAAAAAGTGTTGGGTAAATAGATCCACTAATTGGTGAAAGATTTTTATGGAGTTATGGGATAATGAGAAGTAACATTCTTGGGCCATATCTCCAAGTCTAGTAGGAAACATGTGGAGAAAAATAGATTCACCATGGGTAACAGTAGCATAGGCTAACATAAAATGACTATGGTGGCTAAGAGGATCATCCAATCCCTTATACAGGTGAAACTAAGGTGATTCAATATTCTTAGGAAGGTATTGGCTAGTGATAGACAGGTCTAGAGGTTTATTGGAGAACTCACCAAAAAGTATTTTTGACTTAGTGAGGTACCTTGAATAGCTACAAGTTATTTATTTATATTTTCTAGCTCAACATTGATCCTTATGTTAGATGGGTATGATTATGGAGGAAGCATATGTGAAGCATATTGGGAATATGAGGGGTGACATTCTAGAGCTTGAGGAGTTGTGCAAAGGATTGAGAGTATAAGGGATAAATTAGAGGAACCTTGGGATTTGAGATAGCAAGGGGAATGAAAGTATATTTTTATCCAAAATAAATAAATAGATTGGTTGAGAATATGGATAAAATGAACAAAGGTCCACTCTGACTAAAATTGGAGCTATTAGAATGTGGAGTCAAGGAATGTTTTTTTTTAATTAAAGGGGTAAAATTTTATTGATAAAAATTTTGGATTATAGAGTACAACTAAGCTTCCAACCAGGACTCAAATAAACAACCAAATAGGCTAAAACCACTAGACTAGAATGACACTCAGAAAATACAACAAGAATAAACCACATTAAGTCTGTACATACTTGTGGATCAACTCCCACAGGCGTTGAGAGTCCCCAAATGGGAGACTCTCCCAATTATCGATACTCCAAGGATCCAGCAGCTCATAATCCCTTTTGGCTAGGTAATCAACAACCACATTCCATTCCCTTGGAATGTGTGCAAAGGATATAAATTTGAACTCTTCACTCATTATAAGAATCTAAACGACTATAGAGGCCAATTGTAAATTAAATTCCTCCACCCTTTTACTATTTAAAATATTAACCACAATTTGAGAGTCAGACTCACAGATAATCCTATGCCAACCAAGAGAAAACCCCCTCCATAAGGCCTCAAGAATTACAAGAGCTTCCATAAAATTGTTGGAGTGAACACCTTTATAAATGGAAAAGAAAAAACTAACACCACTAGTAGAATCTCTCCCAACACCGTTAATGCCATCACATCCAAGATTACCCCTAGATGATCCATTAGTATTAATTTTTAAAACTCCTCTAGGGGGTGGCCTCCACCTACCATCTCTCCTAACCTTCTTACTGAGCTGAGGAACCCTACTAGAGCTAGAAGAGTTCACACCATCCCCAATGAGACCAAGCGCTTGCTATACCTTATCCTCCCTAGAATCCAAAATAGGGTCCACATAACATTAGCTATGGATGGTTTCCTGAACCATATACAGGATCCTTTGCTAGATCTATTGAACAGCCAAATAACTGTCCTAAAATATGCATTGATTCTATTCAAGCCAAATTTTCTAGATGATACAATAAGGGCCCAAATTCCAAGCTACCCGAAGGAAGGGGGCCTTGGCCGGAGGTATGCCCAGACTACTCTAAAACTCCACCAGTGACAACACATGAAAACATGGATGGTTCTAGGAACTCCACCAATGGTGCCAAATGTCTCTGGAAAAGGAGCATTGGAAAAATAAATGAGAAGAGTCATCCTCATTCTTACTGCAAAGGACACAAAAAAAAGGACCCTGAAATACCCTCTTCTTCACATTATCCCAAATTAGGCATTTATTATGAGCTACCAACTAGATAAAGAAGTTACATTTTGGCCAAGAAAATTTGTTCCACACCTTTTTCCACCAAGTGACAGGAAGACTCTCATACTTTTGCTTATCAAGAAGCTGATAACCATAGGCTACTGAGTAGGTTCCCTTAGGATCAAGGTTCCAAGCCAGAATATCTTTACCCCTCAATGAAGAACAAGGCCTCCCTATAATAATAATAGAAAGCACCTCTCTATCCTTGGCCAGTCCCACCTGGGGCCATTCTTGTGGATATTTCCACCTGTACATCTCCATATTTCTAAAATATTAGATTTTTTTGAAGTCCTCCACATGAGACCAACTTGCTTCCAAGAAAAAAATGCTTAGGGAATGTAACCTAGGATATTGATTCAAGATAGGAGGGTGGCCATCCCAAGAATCCTCACAAAAAAGAGAATTTTATCCCTAATTTCAAATCCAAAACAAACCCTGCTTGATTAAATTAACTCCTATTTTTAGAGTGTCCCAGATAACGGAACCTTTCCCAACAAAGCTGACTCTAGGGATTTTAGCCTTAGAAATACCTCTCAAGTATTTACAAGATAATATTTTAGCCCAAATCTGATCTTGAGAGGTACACCATCTCCAATAAAGTTTTGTAGCCAAATCCTAACCAAAAAGAGTTGTCTATCGCAACCCAAGGCCTCCCTCTTGCACCGACCTACATATAGAATCCCACCTAACCAAAATCCATTTAGATTGATCAAGTTTTCTAGACCATAAAAATTGTCTTAACAAAGCATCCATGTCCTTGATGAAGTGAGAGGGATCTATTTGTACAAAACATCTATAAATGGATAAATCTTGAACACTAGATTTCAAAAGAAACACTCTACCTGTAGTGGATAGCCATCTGAAAGTCCAGTGATTCACCTTCCTTCTAAACTTATCAAGAATAGACTGCCAAGAAGATCTACATAGAGGGTGAGATGAAATTAGAATACCAAGATAAATGAATGGGAGAGTCCCAACCTGGAATATTAGAATGCAAGAAATCCTATCTTGAATAAGAGGAGGGGTATTGAAGAAGAAAATAGAAGACTTGTCCTCATTAATCAACTGTCCAGAAGCACCAAGATATATGTCAAGAGACTATCTAATATTTCTAGATTCCCTAATAGTAGCAACTCCGAACAAAGTAGTATCATCAACAAATTGAAGGTGGGAAAGAGGTGGCAAACTACTATCCCACTTCCACCCCTAAATGAGACCCTGCATGACTTGAGACTTGAGAAATATTCCCAATCCTTCTGCCATAATGATAAAAAAATAAGGAGATAAAGGATCTCCTTGCCTCAATCCCCTTAAGGCCTCAAATAGCTCTGATGGCTCATTATTAACAAGAACAGAGAATGAGGAAGAAGAAACACAGCTCATCACCCATCTAATCCATTCCTCCTTAAATCCAAAAGCAGTAAGAAATTTTTGAAGAAAGGACCATCTGACTCGATCACAGGCTTTGGCCATGTCCAACTTAATGAACAATGTTTTCTCCTTAGAATTTTCCATTGAGTGAATAGATTCTATAGCAATAACAACCCCATACAAGATTTTTCGGCCAAAAACAAACCCTTCTTGCTCCTCAGAGATGATTTTGATCAACCATATCTTCAGCCTCTCAACAATAATTTTTGTGATGATCTTATACACAACATTGTAGAGAGCAATAGGCCTAAACATATCCAAGGAATTTGCTCCATATTTTTTGGGTATAAGCACCACAAAGGTAGCATTTAGGGCCCTTAGAATATATTTGTTCTTTTGGGACTCATGGACCACCTCCAAAAGATAAAATTTAATTAAATCCTAAAACTCCTGATAAAACTCAATTGGGAATCCTTCTGGGCTTGGGGATTTTCCTTTTTTCATCTTGAATACAACATTTTCCAACTCCTCAATGGAAATTGGACCCATCGAGTGCTCATTCATCTCTCTAGAAATAATTGCTGGAATAGAGTTTAGAATAATCTTTTCATTCTCATCATCTGATAGGAGTCCTCCTTGAAGAGAGGAAAAATACCTCTTAGTCTCTTCTAAAATATCCCTGAAAGAAGAGAACAGGGCACCCTGAGAATTCACAAGAGAGGTAATCAGGTTACCATTATGGTGAGCCTTAACTGAGTTATAAAAGAAGGTTGTGTTCCTATACCCTTCCTTAAGCCAATCTACTCAAGCTTTTTATTTCCAAAAAAAATCTTCCCTCAGTTCCCATTCAGCAAGGTCTTTCGCAGCCTCAGATTCCTCAACAAGAAGCTCCTTCATGAATCCTTGATCTCTAATACTCCTTGAAGCTTCTTCCATCCTCTTAAGAGCTGCCAGCTTATCCAAGGAAAGGTTCCCAAAATTTAGTCCATTCCATCTCTTCAATTTATGTTTTACAAATTGTAGTCACTTCATAAAGGAATACATAGCGATGCCATGAGGAGGTTTGCCAATGGTCCACCAGCCTCGCATGAAATCATGAATCTTAGGAACACGAAGCCACATAAGTTGAACCTTAAATGAGGGATTATTTTTTAGCCCTAACTCCAAAGCAGAGAGTTTGATAGGCCAATGATCAGATCCCCTACCCTCCAGAATCATAGAACTAGCACCTCTGTTATTACCCATCCAATAACTGGATATCAAAAACCTATCTAGTATCTTTGATATGGAAGCTTCCCCACACCTTCTATTGTACCAAGAAAATATCCCATTATCTGGCTTGATGTCAACCAAGTTTAGGGCCTGGATATGAGCATTGAAGATAGAATAAAAAGGCTCGAGATGGTCCACCCCACCACATTTCTCCTCTAGACAAGTGATAGAGTTGAAGTCTCCAACCAAAATCCATGGGTATAGGGTTAACCAAACTTCTCACAAAGCAAATGTGCTTCCACAAATCCACTTTACCATTGTAAACAACAAGAGCATACACATTTTTAAGTAGGATGATTTCACCAAATTCATTATCATGCCCAACCATTGAAATAGACCATTTGTTGGAAATCCAAGTAAGAGGGGATATATTAATCGGATCCCATAAACAAGCGATACCACCAGCATATCCACATGCACCAATACACTGGCATTGTCTCCTTCTCCACAACTTGGGAGTAATATTGAATATACTATCAATAGCCAATTTAGTCTCCTGAATAAACACCACATCCATAGAATTCACACGAACCAAATCATGAATAACTTTTTATCTGGGGATTCTATTCAACCCCCTTACATTCCATGAGAGGATAATCATTTTTGGGGGTTATAAAAATGGGAGTCCAATGTTCTCACAAAGCCTGACTCCACAAAATTCTCCCCAATTAACTTAATTTTATCCTGGTCCTTCTTTCGATCCACCTTCATATTCTTATCCGAAAAAACTTTTTTTAATTATTTTTTGCTGCAATCCCAACACCGTAGGAGTTTTGCAGTCCAAGGATGACTACATCAGTGCCTGATTAGGATATGGCATAACTAAATTATACCACTTTTCAAAATAGTTTCCCTTATAGGGATAGACCTAACCATGTCCCCTATACTCAGATCCAAATCCCTTTGTTCTTCATTTAAACCCCCTAGATCTGATTCCTTAAGTTCCCCATCAAGAAGAGTCATCTGATTCAGCCTTGTTATATTTGCATTAGGTAGCAACGTTTTAGTTATCTCCATGCACTGATCAAGATCATCTAATATTTCCAAATAGTTGAGTAGAGAATTTGGTTGGCTATCCTTAAGGTCCGTGTTTGCCCTTCGTCCTCTATTTTGGGATTTTACTGGAACAAAACCTTCCTTATCTCGTTCCCCTTCCTTTATCCAAACTTTGTCTAGAATGAGAGGTCCTAGGATTTGAAGCCACAAGCAAGAAAAACTTAGGGCATTTTCTTTGCAGGTGGCCATATTCACAGTAAATCCGACAACGAAATGGAAGAGCTTCATAGTCAAGTTTTTGAACCCATGTAGTTGATCCAAATTGTATTTCAATAGAATATGGAATAGGATTATTTAATTCAATTTCAACACAAATACAAGCAATAGAGATTACCTTTTTATCCATTATCTGTTATGACAATCCAACTGGCTTCCCAAGCAGAAGGGCAATCTTATGCAAGATATCAGTTCTCCAGAATTCCAATGGGAGCCATGGAAGTCGCACCCATACTAGAACCCACGACGACCACTCCTCTAATGGGTTGAAACCCACATGTCAGGGTTTAAGAAAGAGTCCCACTTGGTTATAGAAATAATTACCCCCTTCAAATGCTTTGTTACGATATGCAATACAAGAGAAAACCACCATAAAATAGTTGTTCACACTTAGCATCACCTCCACATCGCCTTCAGGATTCTAAGTCTTCCTGACCCAAGCCTCCACAAAAGGGAGAGAAATTTAGATACCCAAAAATTTTCCAATAAGGGCATGTTTGGTTAGATACTCCACATCTTCCACCACCGAGTCTAGTTGAACCACTAGAACTGGCCTGGCTTCACATCGTTCCAAAAATCCATTGTTCTTTAACAAGTGGTTCCCAACATGCACTAGAAAATCCTATTCCTTATAGTGATTTTCAGATGAAAAAATATCACGAGCATGCACTCTCTGTGCCGAACTCGATGCCATCATGACATTCCTCCAATTTTTTAGACCTCCTTCGAAAGTGGCTGCCATCCCCGCAGAGCAGTTTTTCTTCATCAAACCCTAGCAGAGTAGTTTTTCCTCATCAAACCCTCTTAGAATTTATCTAGAGTCAAGGAATGTTATATTGAGATGTAGGCAAGTAATTTTCAAGAAATAAAATATTGACCTGGCTAGTAGGCATGCCATAATGAGAAGAAAATGGGATAGACTAAGTCTTGTGAGAAATTGAAGTCACTATAGGTTATGTGGTGGAATCAACATATTGGAGAACAGTTGTTCTAGGTCTGATAGTGGCAACTTGATTTATATCTTCACTAAAAGGATTTTGGTTATCGTGAGATTGTTCTTATTGATCCAAAATGGCATTAGTGAAGGTTAACTATTGGGTTGGTTCTAGAAATAAATTTTGGTCATGCCCCTCATCCTGAATGATATCCATGAAGATGTATTGATTCACCTTCATAATCTCATGTCATATTCATTATAAGTAGAATTCTTGAAAGGTTCCTCCTCTTCTCGAATGTCCTCAAAAGGGTAATGACAAGATAAACCTAGTTGAGCATTACTACATAGAAAATGGTCACAACCAGCCATGACTATAGGTTCTAAAAGAGTCTAAACTCAAACTTTGTAAGGAAGGGTAACTGGATAGAATGAGCCTAAAAAGTTAGTGAACAACCCATGGAGGTGTTCAAATTGAGTTCACCAAAATGTAGAGACAAAAAATGCTTAGCTCAAATGCTAAAACTTTATTTGAGTCTACTACATCAACATGTACAATATATTTACATTCAAATGGATATCCTATAGTCATTAATAAGGGATAGTAATGATACTAAAGGAAATAAAATTGTTAGTCTAGAGAAAGCAATATAAAGAACATACAACTAATTAGATACAAGAAATAACACAAAATAACAACGGGGTTGACATAAAATAGATAATATATACCTTTAACAAATATACAATCAGACATAGTTACTTAATCCATGTGGCATTAGACAAAGTCCTATGAAGAAACTATAGATGTTAGCATTTTTAAGGATTGCCAAGATATTAAATATGTAGAGGTGTCCTTATCTAGCTAACCAATCCCTGGTCCCTTTTATGGTTGATATAAAAATAATAATACTTAACCAAATATCAAATCATAGGATTTTTAAATAATGTAATAAATAATAGAGATGTAAGATTTATATCAAATACTCAAGTGTCAAATCAAGGGATAATGCAACCAAGACCGTTTATGGCTTGCAAGATGTGAAGCATCAAAAACCAATTCTATGACTATCCCATGACCTCTAAAAAGCCCAAGAATTTACTACTACCAATGTTAGACTAAAAATATAGGAAATCGTATGCCTTAGTTTGCTATTTATTTTTCAACTTTTTGAGTAGTATTTATAAGGTCATCTAATGTCCTAAGTGTCTTTTATTTTTTACTATTGCAAAAGACATGCTACATTACCTACCTCAATTTAGGGAAACTATCTTATGATAATTGAGAGTGACATGTGCTATAGGCTAGTCTTTATTTCTTGACATGATTAATTGGGAATGCATTTATTCGATTAGTCATGCTTCTTTCCATAATTAGCAAGTCACTATGAAACTCAAGAAAATATTTTGAATTCTTTCCTAAAATGATCGGGTAGGAGAATCTCAGTTGATTAAACTATTTTTGAGGGGATGAGGATCCTTATTTTTTATTGTGTTGATGCATAAATGCAGTAATCCGTCGTTGGTATAGTCTTTAGATTTTATCTTACTACTTTTGATCTAGGTGGTGTGAGATGATATAAGCTAACAAATGGAGATGATAGATAGTTCCTTAGTTTTGCTAAACATTATTTTGTTGACACATTGTAGAGAGGGAATTATTTCTACATGGGGGAGGTTTTATGATGAGAATCCATGTTTTAGAGGATTGTCCATGCTACAAAAATTTCTTTGAGTTGAAAATACCTCTTATTGCCTCAAAAACTAGTCTGTGATGCAAGTTGCATGATTTTGGTTATGTTGTTTGTCACAGATTTTAACTAAATACTGAGTTTTGCAATTTTCAAGGGAGACATGATATATTTTGAATCCAAAGTCTTAAATTGGATGAAATTAGGTGTCTATAATAAGTAATACTTACACATGCTCCAAGAAATGAATCATAATATTTGGTCTTCATAAGGGTCTATCAGGAAGCTAAGATCAAATTGTTTTTCTTCCTCTCTCTTCATTTATTTATAGATCCATGAGAGAGTGTGGCATGAATGATCAACACTTTGCAAACCCATAAGTTACTATGAGTATGCTAGTAAGTCAATAATTTATACCATCATTTCTCATTGGTCTATATAGTGGCTAGGACATATACCCTTTAACTTATTTTCACACCATTCTCATATTTATCTATTCTTATCTCTCAAATTGTCATGCATGCTTGGGGGCAATCTAGTGCCTCCATGATCTTCTATGTAGCACAAATTCCATTTATATTTGTTTGTACTACCTTTTATACCCCCTAGGATGGGTTGTATTTCTAATCATTATCTAAAAAATGTAATAATGTTCATAGATACATCAAGCGATGACGAAAAATACCACTTGTTATGGAAGGTATATGAAAATGGTGTATACCACCATCACAAATATATATACCCCCAACAATTTCTAAAGGTGTGATTCTCATTTCCCTACTTGGGTGTAATCAATCGTTACAAATACATAGTTTTTGCAAACAAAATCAATATCTTCTTCTCTTCAAATATCAACATCTATTATAATTTTTTTTATTACTCCCCTATTAAGGGTATGCAATTCCTTATATACTTTTTAGATCTTTTTTTGTGTGGCATATGCATTTTGCTCCTATCATTCATAAACATTAATATCCCCTATAGTGTAGACATTTAAAGTCTCTCTTGGGAAAACCCCCTATGGTGTAGACATTTAAATTCCCTCTTAGGCATGCTCCCTATGATGTAGACATTTAAAGTCCCTCTTGGGCATGCACCTATGGTGTAGATATTTAAAATCCCTCTTGTTCATACCCCCTACAATGTAGACATTTAATGTCCCTCTTGTTCATGCCCTTATGGCATAGACATTTAAATCCCTCTTGGGCATACCTCTTATGGTGTAGATATTTAAACTCCCTTTGGGCATGACCCCTATGACATAGACGTTCAAATTACCTCTTGGGCATACACCTTATAGTGTAGATATTTAAATTCCCTCTTGGCATACCCCTATGGTATGGACATTTAAATTCCCTCTTGGGAATGCCCCCTGTGGCATAGACATTTAAAGTCCCTCTTGGGAATGCCACTATAGCATAGACATTTAAAATCCATCTTGGGAATGCCCCTATGGTTTAGGTATTTAATGTCCCTCTTTGGCATGCCTCCTATCGTGTAGACATTTAAAGTCTCTCTTGGGCATGCACCCTATGGCGTAGGCTAATATACTACAATGACAAAAAGTAGTACACTCGGTCCCATATACAGAAGGCAATGCACCACAATGATAAAAATGGGTGTACTTACCTCCAAAATTTCAAATTCCCTCTGAGAAACTAGACCTAGTATCCTTGTCATCTCACGCTAGTTGTGATGGTGGTGGTATAATCTAAAAGTCAATATATTATTGGGACTACTGATTAGTCAACCTGAACCTACTCCTTGACTAAGTAGGGGAGGGCTCTCTATGATGTAGGGATAATAACATGGTATAGATCATGATAATATGTGGACCTTTCTCCCTCTACATGGGCCTCCTATGTTGCATATTGGGCATATTAACTAGTTATCTATAACTACCCTTTGCATATAAAATAGTAAAGTCTTCCACTAGCTCACCAATAACTATACTATGGTTATCGCATGCACACTCATTGAATCCTATGTGATAACAATGTCTCTCTTGGCCTTAATCCAATCTACCTCACTTTGTAGTTGACAAATCTAGGCCTATGTCTAGTCTCACTCATGTTGCAACCAAAAAAGTTCCTATCATACCCAAGTTACCTCTACCTAAGTGCTTTCCAACTATGCCTTGAGGACGTTGATGTCGCACATCAAGGCCTCTCACTCTACTCATGTAGCCTACTCATGTAACCTATTAGGACTAACCCCTCTAGGTGCACCAAGGACTAGAGTAAGAACAACTAAAGGATCCACATCTAGTGGACACTAGGCACTTGACCTAGCCTCATCTTAACTAGTGGCTCCATCATCTCCACTTGTATCCCTTTCCATGGCCTTGAATGTCTATTGCCTCTTCCTAATCTCTAGCCCTCCTCCTCTTCCATCATCAAATATCCCTAACTACTAAAATATCTTAGGTCTAGGAGGCCTCAAAGGACATGGTGCCACTAGTGTTGGAGTCATAAAATTTAGACAAATATCGATGTACCATATCTAATAACCATTTTCTACTCCTAGATATAGAATAGGAGAAATGTTTGTATCATCCTAAGGAAAAGATAACATTCCATGAGGGCCACCAAAATTGACCTCTTGGATTGACCATCTAAACCAAATAGCTTCATGAGTAGTAATCCTCTACAACTTCCTAAACTATCATACCACTTGATCAAACCTATGTATCTCCCTCTCATATGCACCATTTGTTAGCCATCTGACCTACCTAACACTAGCTAGCTCCCACTTAAACTTAATCTAGTCAACATGACCCCTCCAAGGCTACCAAGTCACCTAATCATGTCTCAACTCATCATTTACCTAGTGAGTGGTTGTCAATGTCTTTTTACCCACTCATTGCATGCCTTCTCATATGTAATAAAATGACATCCCTAGATTATAATCCTTCTCCTAATATCACAACAACCTCCTAATAGTTATATGTTTCCATGCCCAAACTTATAAGACCATGTAGCATACAAGGCCCTTCCTACCATGGCACACCACTCTATGTAGAATCCTATACAATATCTTAAGTACTACTAGGTCCTATGCAAAAATAATTTGATCATACCATTTCAATGCTATCATCTCCCCCTAACCCCATCTCAAAATCCTTTGGTTGGTGTCTACTATGATAATCCCATATACCAAAGATAAAAAGTTGGTAGTAATATGATCTAGATGATTGGCCCTATAGGTAGAATTAATATCCAATCCTAATCTCACTAATGAAAACCTCCTATTCCCTATAAGAAGCTCCATACATCACTAATCGTCATTTCCAAACCAAATTGGATCCCCTCTAATAGGAACCTTGAGGATGAGTAGATATCCTCCAAGGAGTCCATCATCTCTCTGGTAGGTAATAGAAATATATTATTCTTTGAATACCGGTACTCTCAGCTAATATAGTCAATAATTCTCTATAAAAATTTATCTTGGGTATGTATGCTAGGTCATATAGTCCCACTACTATCAAAACCCTAATCTCCATGTTATCAAGTAAGTCTAGAACTATGGTCAAAGTTTGTGGTCGTCTTTCACAATATTCTAATATTCTTAGTTCCTACAATCATGAAAATAGATCAATATATCAATCTATGAATCCCAAATAAATATCCATATCTCCTTCCTCACCATAAAAATCCATCTTGATGATAGCACTAGAACTGCATAATAGCCTTAAAATTTTTAATTTCATGATAGCGCTAAAAAATATTGTGTTGCTTTTAAGCAATAGAACTACAAAAAACTTAAAATCAAATGTAAATTTTTGAATACCATACCTTGTAAATAGTGTTTGTTTATTTGCTGACCTCTCAAACAACATCTACAAGATGCATTGGTCTCCAAAAATATTCCATTGAATCTCACCATGCACTCAAAGCTCTAGAAATTTGGCAATCATGTATCGTAAAAATGAATCAATGTTTACTCTCTCTTCCCCTTTTAACCCTCCAACCCACCCCAACAACTTTCTTCTTTTCACCATTATTTCTTCCCTCTATCCTACACAATGCCCCACCTAGTCAGTTTTACTTTCAAAAATATCATTTTCCCTTTGAAACTTGAGGGGGAACCCCTAAGGCATTTGTAAGGCATACATGAATTATTGATATTGATAAATCATAAATTTTTACCATAGTTCCGTTTGAACCTATTTTCTCATGATAACATCTCTAAATATCAAAAAGCATTCTTATAGGAAAATTAGACTTCTACGATATATTTTTGACACATTTCTTATGCAATAAATACATCAAAAAAGGGATAAAATGTAGACATCCAATTTTGAAACACCTAATCAACTATAACTTTAGACGTGATACCCAACAATTAATCTTCACTCAACTAGACTAATAAAACTAAAACCTCACTCTTTTCCTACCTTAGAACAATAACATTGATCTTCTATGATAGCGTTATATGTAACACTATTACTAAAACATGGCTCTATTGCAAGTTGACTAGTTTTTACTAGTTTGACCCTTCAAAAGTCAAATATAGAAAAATAATTGATATTTGATGATAATACCAGTATCAACACTATTATAATAACCTAGTGCTATCACTGGCACAAGTCAAATATCTACAACATAATCCAAAAACACATAGATTCCTTCATCCACTCTCTAGTTTGATCACACATGCTACCTCCCCTTCCCAATCCTATAAAATTTGAATCCCTTCCCTTCTCCAAATGGAATATTTGACCTCTCCTTCCCTCCAAGAATTTTCTCTCCCAAAATCTATAACTGACTCCCATGGGAGGACATTCAACAAGCATTATTGAAGCATCAAAACTCTGCCAAATTTTCCTTTAAACTCTCTTTTTCTTTCATTATTTCTCTTTCATTTTAAGAAAATTCTATAGCATTTGGGGAAAGTGAAGTAAGTAATATGAGAATTTGGATCAATACCATATCCTTTTGTTGCTATCATCAAGGAGGACCTCTTGGATAATAGGAGAGTTGCTAGGATTTAGTTGTAATCTTCCACTCTTAGCGTGCTTTTCCCTTCAATTAACTTCTTACTTTTTATGCATTATCTCTTTATTGTCTAGATAACCACTTCTTCAGTATATTATATATATAATAACATTTGTTTAGTGTCTTTTATTGTTTTTAGCATCTCATTTTATGTTATCAAACCTATTTTGTAGCTATTGATCTTAGTGTTTGAGGTATTACATTATTTGGTCACTTTGTAAATTTTAAAAAAATGTGTGTTTAATATTTAGGGAGTGAGTTTAATACTTAATTTTATAGTATGTATCAAGTATGAGTGTGTTTGAGGTGTCAACTTAGTAAGTGTGAGTTATGTAGGTTAGGTGTCATGTTTAGAAGTAGGGAGTTATGAGCAATAATGAGAGATTTTATCTTTATGTAATATGTGAGATTTATTATGTAAAATGGAAATATGAAGGGTTGTTATCCTATGCCTTTGAGGAGAGAAAAGGCCAAGAGTAATGTAATTTGAAGAGTCTCATTACTATATATTTAATACAAAGCCATATAGTATGCATAAAACAAGAATTGCATTTATTCATGCATTTGTAGATTAATTTTTCAATAAAATTTTAGTGTGTTTATTGTGTAGTATTTGAGTGATTTATATTCATTGAATCCTTTGATATTAAAAATATATTATTTTATCCTATTGATTAATAATTATGTGATAATAGTGGTTATTTTCTATCACTTAGTCCATGCTTACCTTGTGCCATTTGACAACTATTTATAGGCCTTGTTTTTTTGTCGTTGTTATAGCATAATCATATTGGCTTCTCTAGTTCTTGATAATCACTTTTAATCTTCTTTTATTACACTTTTGTAACTCTTTTTCACTTATTTTGTAGTTGCTAACCCTAATTTATCTCTATTTTATAATACTCTATAGTTGTTACAAGCATTTGTCCTATTGTTTTGTGATATATACTTGGAAACATTGTCAGACTTGTATTCATAGCTTCCTGGACATGCTTTATCACTCTTATAAATTACTTGAAACTATTAGCAATAGCCTATTCCTATTTTGTAACCCTTTTAGGCTCTATTTATAATTTTCCCATAGGTATTAGTGCTCTAATATTAAAATTTTGTGACCTCTTAAACTCTCTTCATATATTTTATAAATATTAGATACCAAATTGTAATTTTATGATTCTTAATTACTGAGACATTTGCAAATAATCTTGGATCATAATTTGCTTCATACCCTTGCATATAAATTAATTTTTGCATCAGTTTAAGTACTCTAGACACTCATTTTCAAGTTGCAATAATAGTAGCACTAACAATCCCTATGAATCCTAGTGATTTTGATATTCCATTTTACACAGAGCGATAGTGAAACCCTTTTCTAATAGTTCTACTATCAACTATATTGCTAGAATTTAGCTATATTGTTGAGGATGCACATCTACTTCCATTTTATTTGCATATTTTTATTATCAAAATAGGAGGGGGTATAATTAGTCTACCTATATAGTCATCTACTTCTTTGTGATCATACAGATCCCCTAAAACCTAATCCCCATTGTTTTTTTAGTTTTGTAGGTACATCATAGAACTAGAAATGCATGATAGTGTTTGCATCAACACTACTACAAAAAGTTGATGCTATTGCTCATGCACTAGAATCAAGTAATATTTGCATCTAGCTGTATTTTCCTTCTTCCTATAGTCTAGTTTCAACCATTTTATTTCTAATTGCTACAATTTTTAATCTATTTTAAACTACTAAATAAAAACTATAAAAAAATTAAATCTAGGTCATCTCATTTTTAAAAATCACTTTAGGCAAGGAATTTTAAAATTATTTAGTTGCATTTAGTCTAGGTTGATTGCTTGTATTATCTCTTTGTTTTCCCTTGAAAATAAAACTCCTTTATTTTTTTATAATAATTGAAATCAAAAAATGCAAAGTGTAGTGCTTTGTATGTTTGCACATTTGTATTATTTCTTACCTCCTTTTGTTTTATATTTTAGGTTATTATTTAAATAGTATGAAGGCTAGATATCATAGCCTTATGTGATTTGTTAAATCTATATGTAAAACATTCAATTAAACCATACACTTGTAACTAAACATAAATATTTGAGGTATACAAAGCTATGTAATTATAGGTCCCCTTTGGAAAGGGATATGGGGTCTCAACCCACACATGGCCCGTTGTGTCTACACCCCTATTGAGAGTCAAATATTCCTAGATTTTCCATTACAAAGTAGTGTTCTCCTATTGGTGATCATGAATTCAAAGATGGATCTTGCATACACATAGCAATCTATTTTTTTTGGCAATTAGAGGCTCTAAAATGTTATGAGTACTACCACTATCTATGCGAATAGTGAGGGGATGCTTCTTGAAGTACCCTCAAACCTTTATTGTTTTATATGTATTAATACCTACTAAAGCATGCATAGAAATTTATGGTTTTGTGTCCTCTTGGATGTCCTATTCATCATCTATGTTCTTTGGTTTTCAATCTTTGGGTCAACAAAAATATCCAAAATGAAGATTTGATCCCACATCTAAGAGATATAATTTTTTGCATGAATTTATGCTTGAGGGAGTACTTTTCACTGTAATTATAGCATAGCCCTTTATCACAATTATGAGACTTCATCTCATCCTCATTCAAGCACTTGATAGGTTTTCCATGCATGTTTTGATTGGGTGCATGAATAGGTGGTATATTTCTAAGTGGTGGTGGTGGTTTGTAGGTACATCACTAAGCAACAAAATTATATTTAGTCAATTTAGCTAAGCCAATAGCATACATCATATCTTGAGGGTTGAAATTTTTTATTTCTTACTTGATGTCCTCCTTCAACCCACTAATAAATAAACTATGAAAGAAGGTGTCATATAGGCCTTTCATCATTTTTACCAGTTTTTTAAATTAGATTTGATAGTCATAGACTAACCTAATTTATTAAAGCTTGGTTAATGCACCTATAAGATTTTCATATGCACTAGGTCTAAAATGAACAAGCAAATTCCTACATAATTCCTCCAAATTAGGTGTTTCAAAGGTCTTCTTAAACCACTAAATGATTTCATACTCCAATTAAATGAAGCAATGGATACATTTTACCAAAATAGGGTGTAATTTAAGAAGAAATATTGTTTAGCCCTATAAATACACCTACTAAGTTCATCTCCATATGTTTCACTTAGTTGGGAATTGGTGGGATGGCTAAAATATAGGCATGCCAAGTCCTAAAATATATTCCTATCCTAGACTTGAAGTTGGTCCTTGTCTTAAACCTAAAACTATTTCCTATTCTAAACCTAGAGAGTATCTATATCTTGAATAGAATTGTCTTAGTAGTGGTAATTGTAATTTATGAGAATACATCCTATAACTAGTCATATTTAGTACTAATACCAAGGATATTGGACTCAATTTCCTCAATATAGTCAAACTTATCAAGTTTTCTTAGATTTGAGTGTTTATCCTTGAATTTATTAAGGTCTTCATTCACCTTTTTTGAGAGTTATTAAGAATGGTAGTTGGGGCCATATTGGGCACAAAATGGGGAGTCCAAAAAGTGTGCAATGATGGAAGGATAATAAATTTCTAATGTGGAAAATGAATGAATTAGGCAAAATTTACAATTTCAATTATTTTATTTTATTTTTTATGATTTTTCTATTTTCTTTTTTCTTAAAATTTTCAATGAATTTCTTTTAGGGCATGGGATGAATTGTTCTAAAAATAAAAATTAATTTTTCAACAAGGTCTAAAAATTTGACTTGCATGATTATGTTTACCCCTGGATCATTACAAATTGAGAGAAATTCATTGTGCACAATCTTAAAACCCTAGTATAATTTTTTTTGGTTTAAATCTATATGGCTAAATAAGAGTAACCTAACAAATTGGATGTTTAATATGTCTATAATTACTTTGAGCTAAATATATCAATAAATGAGTAACGGGCCTGAGTAATAGGCCTCATACTATGGCTCCTTAGGGTTAAGGAAAAAATCTAACTAGCCATAGATGTTGTCTACACGAGTACCACTCTTTGGGTATGAAAAAATTACCTAATATATGAAGTTTTATTGATAATAAAATAATAGATTTATCTCTAAATGAATGCTCTCTATATACACTCAAAAAGAGAAAATACTACACATAGATTATAGGGTTGTTGACCCTTTTCACTAGCCATGCACTTAGATTCAACTACTTAAGAGTTCTTGGAGTACTCAAAATGAATGTTTGGATAGATTAGCCCAACTACTTCCCCCAATTGAGTGATCAAGACTTACACCTAATCCTGCAAAATGGTATTAACCTATTGCATGTGTTTTATTTTTTTTATTGATAAGAAGTTTTGAAAGGGGTCCAAAATATTTTTACAAGTCACAAAGGGGATCCCAAGCGGGATCAACCCTAAGAGGAATAACCCAAAAAGGAAGGACCACCCTTGATGGCCTCAAAACTAAAAAACTACAAACATCATAGGAGGATAAGGCATGTAGGCATACATAGGAAACAAAAAGTAACAGTCACTAGATAAAAGGAGAAAGTCCAAAAAAGGAGGGACCAACCACAATGCATCATTTTGGGATATAGTCCTCTTCGTCATCGTATTTAGGAGCATCTCGCTTGGAATGGCCCACTTTTTGGACCTTCATCTGATTGATGATCTTGCCTACCCTCAACAACATTGACGTAGCTAATGAAACAATGTTGTCTAGGTCATAAATCTAGTTCATGTCACCCATGGGTTGGACAGAGAGCACACCAAGAGATGGCCAAGCTAGAGTATTTTGCATATTGTGAGTAGGGGAAGCATAATCAATTGTAGAAACATTTGAAGAAATTATATTTTTACCTTTCTCGTTAGAAAATTTAACTCGGGCCAAATGCCTACTAGGAGTTGAGGAGGAGCCCACCGCCATTCTCTGCTTTCCCACCCTACTAGGAGTTCAACTTCAATTCAATAACTAGACCTTTAGGGACAGTATCTAGTACCACCAAGGGAGATCCTGGGATGGGCTCTGGATTGGGATTTATACCAGACTGCCAACTTTGATAATTTGTTGATCTAAATTTTGACTGATGTAGTTGTAGATAATCATATGTAATCCTTAATATTTTGAATAAGTGGATTTCCCTTTATGTACGCTATCAATGGAAATTTCCATCAATCAAAAAAGATATTTTGGGATATTGATTAACTTAACATCCTTCAGATAGTTCAAAAACACTATATGGAAGCTCCATAATGGGGAGTACAACTTGTCAATCATTGGATAATGCATTATTGGACCAAAGCATGGTTCCACGATGGTGGAAGGTCTTCTCGAACGAAACTATTTTACTTCTTGGATAGGAATTTTCCTTTATTCCAGAAGAATATAAACTCCCCTACCATAGATTGCTTGTATCGATGGATGATCTCCCCATCATTGGAATCTATGTTATCTCATCCAAAAAATCAATCATTACAACAAACGTAAGTCCCCTCAGGGACACAATTTCGCTATCCTAGATCTAGATAATTTCTTTTGAGAGCACTTGGTCATTGCCCTGGAACTTTTTTAGGAAATTCAGCAACCCATGGGATGCCAAATTCTCTTCCACCATCAAGTCGAGTTGTAGAAGTTCAGGTTTAATAAGCTCCATCGTCTTCTCCTTACCATAAAAATACCCACTCAAAAAATAGGCATGAACCTATTGCAAGTGTTATATAAGCATCATAATAACTTTATTTTTTTGATCTATGGTTGTTGTTGCTACATAAATCGATTGTGTGATGCTATGAAAAAGTGACCCTAGAAAGTGCTCTAATACTAGTTGAAATGAATATGCTTTCAACAATGAAATTAACATAGAAAATATACACCACAATGGGAAATGAGGTACAAATTTTATTAATTACTTGAAATATTACACTATCACATGCCACTTTGAGGGGGCTACCTCCTTCAAAACTCTAGATATAAAAATGTATTTTTTCCATCTCTTCTCTCCTTATAATTCAATATATAATAAGGAGCCAAACAATGTTTTGTGAACGCTAGCCCTAGCCTTAAATATACTTTAGATCCCACTAACTAATCATAACACTACCTAATACTAATAACATGACTAATTATGATATCAAATATTTAGGACATAAGGGTCCTAACAAGTTTTGATCCATTTTAGATGTTCAAAACAATAAAAATATTTTGTATCCATAATAATAAATTAGAAAAAGGGAGTGATTTTGACTCAAATAAGTTTATTAGCTATAGTTGATCATTTGTTGTAGTCATGCTATAGAAATCCAATTAACCTAATCCAAATAAAAATCATGCTATAGGATAACCATTGTTATAGAATTAAAGGCTATAAAAAGAAAAACCTGCTATAGAAATGTCATTGTTATAGAAAACAATTTGTTAGATAGAAATCATATTTGTTATGATTGATTTTCAATTAATTTGGTTGAATATAAATTATTTAGATGAAATTTGATATGTTGAGATTCATTTCCAACTAGTTTGGTTAGATCCAATTAGTTAGATGGAAGTTAGATTTATTGACATTGGTTTCCAATTAATTTTATTAGATCCAAAATAGTTAGAATATTTAACAACTTTTTGGTTGTTATCATATTTGGATAGAATTGGTTGGATTTGTTTTTAACTAATTCACATTAGAGCTATTTTATATTATTAGGTTGTTATTGGTTTTTTTTGGGTGGCCTATCTATAAAAGAGGAGCCATAATATATTATAGAATCTAGAATAGGTTATGCCCAAAACTTGAATACAAAATTCCTCCTTTCCATTTTTCTCTTATTCTGTTGTTTAAATTATATTATAATAAATTAAGGGCTTGGAAATATCCTTTAGATGCAACAAATATCCCTTATCTACATAAGGAGGAGAGATTCATATTCCATTATATTAGGAGTAGAATAGAACTAGCATAGATATAATTGTGGCTTCAAAAGTAAGCTAGCTTAACTAGATCTAAATTTTCTTGTGGATGTGTGTATACTACACATACATTGACATAATTTTGTAAGACCTCAAATTGACAACTTATGATCATATATTCAGTAAGCCAAAGTGATATAATATCATAGATCAAAACTAGCTAGATTTATCCCTTGTGTTGGAAGAAATACTTTTCAATCACCACTTCTTTGCGAGATTGAAATTTGATCCTAAGAAATTGATGGACAAATTGTGTGTGTGTCACTTTGGTTTTATTTCCAACATAATGTCAACACATCATTGAGGTTAGGATTTGGGGATAAAGGTGATGATTTTTTTAATGCTTTTATTTCCTTTTCTAGAGTAGTATTTTAGAATAATTATATCAATTCTAGTTTGTTTTCTTTCTACAAGCATAGTTTAGTTTTATTTCTACAAACATAGTTTAGTTTTTTTTCTAAAAGAATAATTTTATTTTAGTAAACATTATTTAAATTTCTTTTAAATAAAATTTATGTTTCACTTATTTTGATTCCACCAAGTAGGATTTAGTTTTCTTCTTATTGCAAGTAGGGATAGGTGTTGGTTTATATTCATTTGTTTGATTTATTTACCTTTGGAAGTAAACTTGGTCATCCTTGGATATGTGGGCACATCCTTGGATTAAACATTATATTTATATTTACCTATAATTTTGGCACCATTTTTGGGGATCCAAGGCACCATTCACAATAAATTATGTATTAAGAGGATATAGATGTGTGGAGTGAGTGGTAGACATCAAGCTTCATATACAATCACCAAGATTTGATCATGGGAAATTAGGTAGATGTTTTTATTTTTTCTTAGTATGCTTTTATTTTACATAATTATGCTTCCAGTTCCTATAATTATGATTTATTTCCTACAAGTTTATTTTTACTTTTCACAAGTGTGCTTTTACTTTTTACAAGTGTGTTTTTATTTCCTTCAAGAGTGATTTTATTTTCCATGTGTTTTATTTTTGTAAGTGTGTTTTCTTTCATCCTTGAAATTAGAAAAATGACTAAAACCATACCCTATAAAAAATGATTCAACATAAAGCTAACAAAAATATATGTGTTTTCACTATTATAGAAATAATATGGTGGGAGGACTAGTTCATAAGGCTATGTTGGGCAATAATTTAGAAATACTATTAAATAAAATATCGTTATTACCTCATCCTATCATACACACTTATGTAAAACAAGGTTAGGTCCATATTTTTTTTGAATTTACATGGTGGAATTGGTAGCCACCATGAATCCGAGCAAGTTGTCCATATTTTATGGCCGCCATAGTATTCTAGGTTGTCCACCCTAGAAGCCGCCACACAGATCTTTGTGTAGTCCACCCCCAAACCTAAATGGATTTTGAAGGGTTAGGCCCATATTTAAAAAATAATCCACTAATCCATTTAAAAGAGATGTTTTGTTTAACTCATTTTTGTTTTTCCTTATGATTAAAATGAGGAGGAACCTTCCCTATTGCTAAATAATTGGTGATGTCAATAACCATGGTGAGTGTGTTGATATCAAAAATAGGTCTCTATAAGACATCCTCTACAAGCTCTTATTCACTTGTAACATTCAATCTTGAAGGAATGTCTGCTGCTACATTAGCTTTTTCTAGTTTATCAATAATAGTGACATAAAATTCTTATAACAGTAACAACCATTAGATTATTCATCCACTTACTACAAGATTATTCATTGATTATTTTATTGCATAATGGTTAGTATGTGCATATATGTGATATCCAATAATATAATGGCAAAACTTATTTATAGCATACAATACTACTAGGAATTATTTTTTAATCATTGTATAGTTTTTCTTGCCCCTTTTAAGTTCTTACTAATGTAATAAATGGCATAACTTTTTTTTTTTCCTCTTCTTGACCAAGAACTACACCTATTATGGTATTAGAAGAATCTATAATAATATGGACTAAAATCTTCCAATTTGAACCTCTTAGTATAGGAGAAGTAATTTTTTCTTTGATGGTGTCAAATGTTATTTGACACTCTTTAGTCCATTGGAATTCAACATCTTTAACAAGTAGAAAAAATAGTGGAGCAACAATTTTGCTAAATTTTTCAAGGAAGCCTCTATAGTAGCTTGTATGTCCTAAAAGAATCCTAAGGTTTTTTTGTATTTTGGGAGAAGGTAATTATTTTATAACTTCTATTTTTTTGGGATCTACTCTTATTCTTATGGAAGAGATATGACATTCTAAAACAATACCTTCACCTATTAACATTAAGCACTTTTCATGACTTAAGGATAACTTATGAGTTTCACATCGAGTAAGAACTCGATCAAGATTATAGAAAGCTTTGTAAAATGTCTCTTCATAAATAGTAAAGTCATCCAAATACACTTCTATACAATCATTACTGAGATCAACAAATATAGCAAAAACTACTCATTAAAATATGGGAAGAGTTCTACAAAGTCTAAATGGTGAAACTCGATAGGCAAATTTCCCATAAGGGAACCTAAAGGTAGTTTTATCTTGGTCTTTGGGGGCCACCTATATTTTGTTGTACCCACTAAAACCATCAATGAAAGTAAACTATTTCTTTCCAGAAAGTGTATCAAGAACTTGATCTATAAATGGAAGTGGGAAATGATATTTTTGTGTAGCTTTATTTAGTTCATGGCAATCAATGCATATTCACCACTTTTCATTCCATTTTTAAATAATTACCAATGATAAAACCCACTAGTTGTCAAATATGGGATAAATGAACCCTACGTTAAGCAATTTTTCAATTTTATTTTTTACTATATCCCTTAGGGCAAGATTTATCCTCCCTTGTGGCTAACAAACAAATTTTTTTTCATCGATATATATATATATATATATATATATATATATATATATATATATATGTGATATGTGCAAATACTATGATTTATACAAGGCTTGTATGTTTGATTAATACATCAAATAGTTTTAACTCCTCTTTGTCATGTAGCCAATTTTTAAAAGTATTTTTCTTAGTTGGATTTATATTTGCTTTGTGCTTATATGCAAATATTCAATTCCTTTGAATTATCTCACCAATGGGTTTAATGGATATTAGTGAGGTAAAAAGCAATGAAATATTCTTAAATTTTTATTATAGTTGATACTAGAAGGAATGATGTCCCACAAAGGACATTCAACAAGAGAAAGAGCATGACTATACCTACCATGTAACATATTAATTTGACTATTTTGTAAGCGTACAGGTGGTAAATACTCTACATTCTTTCATTCATATTTGCATATGATTTGTATCACTTGACCTTGACCTTCAATGGATAGACTTTTTGATATGAGGTCATCATGTATCAAGGAAGAGTTATTTGACAATTCTTCCACATATTCCTTGATAGTGAGTGTCCAAGTAGGAGAAAATCTTAATATTTTGAACCATCTACCCATAAGTTTCCTAAAAATTTTAGTGAAGGTTTGTATAAAGAAATATTTTTTAAACTCACCCCATTTGAGATAGTCATGTTTCTTGATCTATAGTAAATAAGTGTAGTGGCTATAGCAAGTCATCGCCTTCCAAGATTTAATGGATAACCACTAATGTTATCTTAGATATACAATATCATAAAATCTATAGGATACTCCCATGAATCTATAGACATAGGGACATCTTCCACTATACCTTGGGGCTTGGAAATTGCTTGGTTTACCATTTTTAGGATTTTGGATGTTGGACATATGTCTATTAAATGTAATTTATCCAACATATTTACATGGTAGCACCTAAATAAACTAAAACATCGGTATTTTTATTTTATCTATGGATATTTTAATGACAAGGCTTCTAGGATCACCATACTTAGGAAGTACTAATTTATTGGCTAATCAGTCAACTAATTTTCCATCTACTTGTATGGTTTTGGATGTTTCTTGTTCTTTCTCCTGTTGAGTGACAATTTTACCCAGTTGCAAAACTACACTCACAATTTAGATTTCTGAATATAAAACCCTCTCTTGCAAAGAGACAATTAATTTCTCCAAGGTTCTATGTTATTGTTGGAAATTTTGAGTAATAAGGTTGTCATTGATGTCAAGTGTTTGGTGCAAGGCAAAGTCCATTTTGGTACAAGCAAAGTGGTAAAAGAATTGGTTATAATATTTTATATTATAAGCCAAAAAGGTTGGCTAAAAGGTTGAAGACAAAAGTTTACGCCCATGGTTTTAAAGATAAAAGAGAAGATATTATAATATTTTAATATTATAATAATTAAGCCAAAAGGGCTTATTAAAAAGAGAAAATTAGATTTGATGAAGACCCCCATGCAAAAGTATTATTTAATACTAAATTAAATAATATAATATTTAACCTAAAGTTAAATATTATTAATAAATAATTAAATTTGAATTTGGCAAAGGCGCCAAAAAATCAAATTTAATTTGGAGGCACTTATATTTTCCGTCGACGTCATGCAATTACCTTGGAAGCATATAAAAGGAGGAAAGAAAATAATTAAAATTGGAATTCGAATGATTTGAAGCTAATGTGCATGTGAGAAATTCGAATCATGAGGGTTTGTGAAACATGGAGTAAAAACATTCATCGAGCAAGTGATAGGGCATAAATATAAGGTGGCATATGTCTTGGTCAAGCGAGGGTTGGTAGCCCAAGTGGCAGGCGGGTCCTGTGTAAGTTTTTGGTAGAGGGAAGGTTTGGGGTTCGATTCCCCCTAGTACCGGTTGAAGAGTTTTATTTTGGTTCATCGGAGGCGAGTATAAGACGGTGAGGCTAAAGGTTTAGTCTCAACCGCTTGGCTAGCGCAAGTGGTCGAGCGTTGTGCTTGGAGGGCTGAGGTCGGAGGGTCGATTCCCATCCGTGACAAAGCAAGATAAATTTTTTTTTATATAAGGTATGTGCCATGATTAATTTGTAAGGTATGTGCTATATTGTTGAATTGTTGGCTATAGTGATATTTGGTGGATGATATTTGACCTATAGTTTGAAACATAGGAGATATAAGGGGAAATATTTTTGGCATTATAATTAAAGGGTTAAATGTCATTTATTTTATTTTCTAAGCTTGGAGTGATAAGTTTGTAAATGGTTTATTTATAATTGTAATTCTTTGTTCTTGGAAATTAAAGTGGAGTGAAAATTATTTTGAAAGAGTGGAGATAAAAGGTGTAAAAGGTATTTTATTTGATTGTAATTCTTGCTTTATAAAAAGGGAAATTGTTGAGAGAGTTTTGTGAGCTTTAATGCATTGTCCTTGAGAACTAAAGAAGAGTCCTAGAATATTATTTTTAGAGTTCATTGAGCATCTTGTTGAGGGAATATTCATGTGGAGATTTTGAGATAGACTATTGCTATCTAACCTTGAAGTGGCACAAAAGGAATTGGTTGTTTGTGAGACAGGTTTTGAAGATATATCTCCATCAAAGCAAAAGAGGTATGGGCACATCATCCTTTGTTTGAAGTGTTTGTTGGAATGAATGTTGTGAAACATAAGGTGGAGTGAAAAGGATTGTTTGATAAGCATTGTTGGAAATATTTGAGTGAGTTTTATGTGCTTCATTGTTTTTTGTTTGTTTTTATTTGAGTTAGGGTTTGAGACCTACATTGTTTTTTTGGAAATGTGAAAACACTTGTTTAGGGTTTGTGAGCAAGTTGTGCTTCATTGATTGAATAATTGTATGAATATTTTGAGTATTGGTTTGAGTATTGTGAATGAGCAAGTCTTGAGAAGACTTGAGAGACAAATTTTTGAGTAGGTTTTAAGACATATTTTGAGCAGGTTTTGATACATATTTTGAGCAGGTTAGAGATAGATTATTTAGTAGGTTTTGAGATAGATTTTGAGCATGTTTTGAGATAGATTTTGAATAGTTTTTTAGATAGGTTAGAGGTAGATTTTGAGTAGGTTTTGAAATAGATTTTGATTAGGTTTTGAGACAGGTTAGAGGTATATTTTGAGTTTTGAGATATAATTGTGAGAAGTATTGATTAGTATTGAGAAGAGAAGAGGGGATAGAGTTCTCCTATGGAGAGAGATCCACAAACTAGAGTAGTGGGGAAAGAGGTCTCCTATGGAGTGAGATCCATGAACCAGCTAGGGAGATAGAGTTCTTCTATGGAGAGAGATCCATGAACCAGTTGAGGAGATAGAGTTCTCCTGGATCAAGTTCCATGAACCAGAGAAAAGGGGAAAGAGTTCTCCTATGGAGAGAGATCCACAAATCAGAGTATAGGGGATTGGTGTCTCCTTTGGACAGAGGTCCATAAACATTGTAATAGGGAATTGATTCCCAAAAGGATTTATTGAGAAAATTTATAAGGAATATTTTCTCCGTGGAGTAGCCCACATTGGGTGAACCACGTTAAATCATGTCTCTCATGTGTGTGATGATGTGTGCAATGTTTACTACTTTGATATTGTTGATGTTATCATTTGGATTGAAAAGTAAAAAGTTTTATCTTATACTATTCACCCCCCTCTCAGTATAAGCTTATGTTCTTCAATTGGTATCAGAGCGGGTTCCTTCATGAAAAGCCTAACATATTGGAGGAAGATCCCACAAGAACATACATGACCTCAAAAAATGGAGAAGAGGCCATGATCGACATAAAAGAGGAATTCTTTGCTGCTCTTAGAAACTTGGAAAAGGTTAGAAAGAAGAACTCAAGTTTGAAGGATCAAATTCAAGAGGATGAGGAAGCAAAGATGGAACTTCTACAAAATCTCACAGAACTCAAGGTAAAAGTTGAAGAGGGAAAGAAAATTGAATAAGATATGACAGAACTATTAAAGGCAAGAGAGGTAGAATGTGAAATATTGGAATAAAAAATTGTCTCTCTAAGGAAGGAAGTTGAAAAGACTAAGGGTAAATTACAGCAAGACATAAAGTTAGGGAAACAGAAAGAGGAGTCAAGCTCCCAAGAAACAAAGACATCAAACGAAGAAGAGCCCATGACTTATGCTAATGCACTAAAAGGAAAAGGCATCAAGAAAGAAGAGGGCAAAGAAGATCCATGGACAAAAGTCAATTACAAGAACAACAAAAGAAGAAGCACACGACCATATTATTCAAGGTACTCCAATAGGTTACAAAATCTCTTCCATGGCTATTGTTTTTCATGTAACAAATATGGTCATAGAGTTGTACATTGCACTAGTTATGTGAAAGATAATGTTGATAGAAATTTCAATTCTTTTGCACCTCTTATGAATGACAATATCATATGTTACAAATGCAATAATTTTGGGCACAAGGCCAAATGGTGTAAAATGGTATTTCCTGAATTAAGCAAAAAGAATACAACTTCAACAATTAGGAGAGAGAGAAAAGAGCAAGAGAAAGTTAAGTCAATGTTAGTACAAACAACTCTTCATGTACAAGATAAGGGAAAATAGTGGTTCCTTGATAGTGGTTGTTCTAGTCATATGACAGGAGACAAGAGTAAATTTCTTGTATTTAAAGAAATCAATGGAGGATCAGTAAAATTTGGTGACAATGGTTCAACAAAAATTTATGGGAAAGGAACTTTGAGTTTAGATAATGGAAAAACAAAGACAGAGAATGTATTGTATGTCAAGGGATTGAGGCACAATTTACTAAGTGTAAGCCAACTTTATGATCAAGGGCACACGGTTACCTTTCATCCAAATAGATGTGAGATCAGAAAATCTAAAACTGGAAAGCTCATTGCAGATGCAAATAGAACTACAAACAATCTCTACATGCTAAGTGAGATTAAGGGAGAAAAGTGTTTTCTATCACAAGAAGATGAGATTTGGTTGTGGCATAGAAGAATGGGTCATCTGAACTTTGACAACATAGTGAAAATAAGCAACAAGTAGGCAATCAGAGATTTACCCAAGATAAAAAGGCCACAAAACACAATTTGTGCACAATGTCAGCATGGGAAGCAAACTAGAACAAGTTTCAAGTCAAAAGAATTTACATCATCTGAACCATTGAAACTAGTTCACACTGACCTATGTGGTCCTACAAGGACAAAGAGTCTACTAGGTGAAAGTTACTTCATATTATTTATAGATGATTACTCCAGAATGATTTGGGTAGCCTTCTTAAAAGAAAAGTCAGAAGCCCTTGAGAAGTTCAAGGTATTTAAAGAATTAGTAGAGAATGAAACAGGTAGAAGGATTAAGTGTTTAAGATCAGATAGAGGAGGAGAATTTACTTCAAATGAATTCATAGACTTTTGTGAACAACATGGGATCAAAAGAGAATATTCAATAGCAAGAACTCCTCAACAAAATGGAGTAGTTGAAAGGAAAAATAGGACTATTGAAAATATGGCCAGAGCTATGTTAAATGAGTCTAAGGTTTCAGATGGTTTTTGGAGAGATGCAGTTCATACAACAGTGTATATCATCAATAGAGCTCAAGTAAGAGTAAATCACCACAAAACCCCATATGAGCTCTAGAAAGGGAGACCAACCACTATAAAATATTTCAAAAATTTTGGAAGCAAATGCTACATAAGACGGGAAGAGAAAAATTTGGGTAAGTTTGATTCAAGATGTGATGAGGGTATTTTCCTTGGCTATTCCACTAAGAGAAAAGCCTATAGGTGCTATAACAAGAGGACACATACAATTATAGAAAGTATAAATGTGATAGTTGATGAGCAGACAAGGTCAAAAGAACCAACTCGAGAAATTGTGTATCAAGAAGAAGAAAGTTGCCAAGAAGAATTAGGTGAAGAATCAGAAGAAGAAGAAACACAAAGACCACTACCTAAAACTCCATCCAGGTATGTGCAGAAAAATCATCCAAGAGATCTAATCATTGGAAATCCAGATGAGAGACAGACAAGGAGGAAGATAATAGGAACAAGTGAGCATGCAAATTTTTCTTTGTTATCTAAAATTGAGCCCAAGGATTTCAATGAGGCAAGAGAAGATAAGTTTTGGGTCAAGGCAATGGATGAGGAACTAGATCAAATAGAAAAAAGTGAGACTTGGGAACTTGTCCCATGACCAAAATATAAGAATGTAATTGGCACTAAATGGGTTTTCAGAAACAAGTTAAATGAAGATGGTCAGGTAGTCAGAAATAAAGCAAGATTAGTATGCAAAGGTTATGCACAGGTTGAAGGGATTGATTTTGATGAGACATTTTCTCTGGTTGCATGACTTGAGGCCATAAGGATATTTTTAGCTTTCTCAAGCTTCAAAAACTTCAAAGTATATCAAATGGATGTTAAATCAACTTTTCTCAATGGTGTCTTGGAAGAAGAGGTTTACATTGAGCAACCTGAGGGATTCAACCTAACTGATAAGCCAGATTATGTATGCAGATTAAAGAAGGTACTTTATGGACTAAAGCAAGCTCCTAGAGCTTGGTATTCAAGATTGGATAAGTATCTTCAGGAATAGGGTTTCAGGAAAGGAATAGTGGATAGTAACTTATACATAAAAAATGAAGGAAATGACTTACTAATTATGGTTGTTTATGTGGATGATATCATTTTTGGAGGCAACAATGATAAGATGTGTCAAAAATTTACAAAGAGCATGCAGAATGAATTTGAAATGTCAATGCTTGGTGAGTTGTCCTTCTTTCTTGGACTACAGATTTCATAATCAGAGAAGGGTGTATTTCTCTCACAAACCAAGTATATAAAAGAGATGCTGAAGAAATTCAAGTTAGAATATTGTAAACCAGTAAGTACCCCCATGATTACAGGATGCAAGTTGAGTAAAGATGATGAATCTCCTGAGGCAAATCAGACATTGTATAGATCTATGATTGGCAGCTTACTATATGTCACAGCTACAAGACCAGATATAATGCAAGTAGTGGGACTAGTGGCAAGATTTCAAGCAGCACCAAAGGAAACACATGTAATGGTAGTAAAGAGGATTCTCAGGTATTTAAAAGGGACTATGGATTTTGGACTTGGTATCCCAAAAGTGATAATTTCACTCTCATAGCATATACAGATGCAGATTGGGTAGGCAGTATTGATGACAGAAAAAGCACAAGTGGAGGAGCATTCTTCCTTGGAGATTGTTTAGTCTCTTGGCTAAGCAAGAAATAGGCATCAATATCCTTATCCACAACAGAGGTAGAGTATATTGCAGTGGTTGCATGTTGTACACAGGTGTTATGGATGAAGTAAACTTTAAAGGACTTCAAGATAGAGCATGATCATCCTATCTCCATACTATGTGATAATACAAGTGCTATAAACATTTCAAAGAATCCAGTGATGCACTCCAGGACCAAGCACATTCTGATCAAATATCATTTTCTAAGAGAACAGGTGATGGATAAGCAAGTCAGATTGGAATATGTTACTACAAAGGAGCAGATTGTGGATATTTTCACTAAGCCACTTCCAAAAGAGACTTTTGAGTATCTTAGAGGAAAATTGGGAGTAGTTTTACTCCCACCCCAAAATTAATCACCTCAAGGAGAGGAGGTGGGGAGGGGGCTGAGCTAAGAGTCTTATATTTAGCCCCAAAGGAGTCCCTTTGCCATTGATGTCAAAGGGGGAGAGATTTGAGTAAGGGGGAGAGCATTCAATCAGGGGAGCAGTTTCTCAGGGGGAGCAGAATTGGAAAAAGGAAAAAGGGATGTTTAAAAAAAGGGGTTGCCATCAATGACAAAGGGGGAGATTGTTGGAAATTTTGAGTAATAATGTTGTCATTGATGTCAAGTGTTTGGTGCAAGGCAAAGTCCATTTTGGTACAAGCAAAGTGGTAAAATAATTGGTTATAATATTTTATATTATAAGCCTAAAAGGTTGAAGACAAAAGTTTACACCCATGGTTTTAAAGAGAAAAGAGAAGATATTATAATATTTTAATATTATAATAATTAAGCCAAAAGGGCTTATTAAAAAGAGAAAAATAAGAATTGATGAAGGCCCCCATGCAAAAGTATTATTTAATACTAAAATTAAATAATATAATATTTAACCTAAAGTTAAATATTATATTAAATAAATAATTAAATTTGAATTTGGCAAAGGTGCCAAAAATCAAATTTAAATTGGAGGCACTTATATTTTCCACCGACATCATGCAATTACCTTGGAAGCATATAAAAGGGAGAAGCAAATAATTAAAATTGCAATTCGAATCATCTGAAGCTAATGCGCATGCGAGAAATTCGATCATGAGGGCTAGGGAAAATGTAGAAATTTCATTTGCCGAGCGAGTGAAAGGGAATAAGGACAAGGTGGCGGATGTCTTGGTTCAGCAAGGGTTGGTAGCCCAAGTGGCAGGTGGGTCCTACGTAAGTTGCTGGTAGAGGGAAGGTTCGGGGTTTGATTCCCCTAGCATCGGTTGAAGAGTTTTGTTTTATTTTTGTTGGAGGTAGCAGGTATAAAGTGTTGAGGCTAAAGGTTTAGTCTCAACCGCTTGGCTAGCGCAATAGGTCGAGAGCTACGCTTGGAAGGCTGAGGTCGGAGGGTCGATTCCCATCTATGACAAAGCAAGATAATTTTATTTTTTATAAGGTATGCACCATGATTAATTTGTAAGGTATGCACTATATTGTTGAATTGTTGGCTATAGTGATATTTGGTGGATGATATTTGGCTTATAGTTTGAAACATAGGAGATATAAGGAGAAATATTTTTGGCATTATATTTAAAGGGTTTAAATGTCATTTATTTTATTTGCTAAGATTGGAGTGATAAGTTTGTAAATGGTTTATTTATAAATGTAATTATTTGTTCTTGGAAATTAAAGTGGAGTGAAAAATTATTTTGAAAGAGTGGAGATAAAAGGTGTAAAAGGTATTTTATTTGATTGTAATTCTTGCTTTATAAAAGGAAAATTGTTGAGAGAGTTTTGTGAGTTTTAATGCATTGTCCTTGAGAACTAAAGAAGAGTCCTAGAATATTATTTTCAAGATTCATTGAGCATCTTGTTGAGGGAAAATTCATGTGGATATTTTGAGATAGAATATTGTTATCTAACCTTGAAGTGGCACAAGAAGGAATTGGTTGTTGGTGAGACAGGTTTTGAAGATATATCTCCATCAAAGCAAAGAGGTATGGGCACATCATCTCTTCATTTGAAGTGTTTGTTGAATGAATGTTGTGAAACATAAGGTGGAGTGAAAAGGATTGGTTGATAAGCATTATTGGAAATATTTGAGTGAGTTTTATTGCTTCATTGTTGAAATTTGAGAGAATTATTTGAGTTAGGGTTTGAGACCTACATTAAGCATCTTTGTTGAAAGAAAGTGAAAACACCTATATAAGATTGTGCTTCATTGATTGAATAATTGTATAAATATTTTGAGTATGTTTGTGAATGAGCAAGTCTTGAGAAGACTTGAGAGAGATTTTTGAGCAGGTTGTGAGATATATTTTGATCAATATTTGAGATAGATTTTGAGCAGGTTTTGATATAGGTTAGAGGCATATTTTGAGTAGGTTTTGAGACAGATTTTGAGCAGGTTTTGAGACAGGTTAGAGGTAGATTTTGAGCAAGTTTTGAGATAGACTTGTGAGCAGTATTGATTAGTGTTGAGCAGAGAAGAGGGGATAGAGTTCTCTTGTGGAGAGAGATCCATAAACTAGAGTAGTGGGGATAGAGGTCTCCTATGGAGTGAGATCTATGAACTAGCTAGGGAGATAGAGTTCTTCTGTGGAGAGAGATACATAAACCAGCTGGGGAGATAGAGTTCTTATGTGGAGAGAGATCCATAAACCAGTTGAGGAGATAGAGTTCTCCTGGATCAAGTTCCACGAACCAGAGAAAAGGGGAAAGAGTTCTCCTATGGAGAGAGATCCACAAATTAGAGTATAGGGGATTGGTGTCTCCTTTGGATAGAGGTCCATAAACATTGTAATAGGGAATTGATTCCCAAAAGGATTTATTGAGAAAATTTATAAGGAATATTTTCTCCGTGGAGTAGCCCACATTGGGTGAACCACGTTAAATCATGTCTCTCATGTGTGTGATGATGTGTGCAATATTTACTACTTTGATATTGTTGATGTTATCATTTGGATTGAAAAGTAAAAAGTTTTATCTTATACTGTTCACCCCCCCTCTCAGTATAAGCTTATGTTCTTCAGTTACAATGTGCTTAAAAAGTATAAAATATTGAATTGTGAAATGATGTTGAAACTACTTCAAGGTGCACATAGCCATTAAAAAGTGACCTAGATTTAGGTATTTGATTTACAATCATTAAATGTGATTTTCATGAGGTTTCCTCTCCAACTATAAGATTAGTAATTAAATTTACCCAAATCTAACTTTGTAAAGTGCAAAAATTTAATTAAAACCTTGATTTTTTTTTGGTAGGTAAAATTGCTTAAGTGTGGGGTTTAAATGGGCCCCAAACCCAAGTACATAAACTGGTAGCTAAAACAATAGCATAAGATGACACAAGCCTACATATTGACCAGTTGCAACCTGAATGAAAAGGACCAAACAATAGCAGAGAAGGCTGAGTGGATGCCTAACATCATAAACACAAAAATACAAGCTGAGTAATACCCACGTAGGGGTTTCTTAAGAAAAGTAACTACCTATAAACCTTGTAAAGGAGCTATAACAAAAACCCACATAGGGGATGCTTGCAAAATATCAATAAAAACTATAATAGATACCTGAACAGGAAGAAACATAGTATTCAAAAATGCCCACATAGGGGCAATAAAAAACTTAGAAACAATAATGGGAAGCCCTGGATCTCAGGTTCCTAGTTATGATGATCTCTTCACACCACTCACCCTTTCTCTAGAAGTTATATCACCTTGGCCATCAACTTAATAGTAACTCTAAAATGGAGATTATACACAACAACATAACCATTATTCCATGAATTGAAAAAGGCTTCAGTGATATCTTGCTCGACCCATTTGAACTTAAGGAAAGGAATGAGACCATAAGCTTCCACAAAAGTATAAGATAGGAGATAAATCTAAAGGCTAGATGGCTTAAGTAGGGCCATGTTGGTAATACTGAGAAAAAGGTAAGACCATAGAAACCAGAAACTATGCTTCTTACTTCCTAGGACACACAATAGCGGATAAAACTAGATGGCAATGGATTGACATAGACCAAGGTTGTAAAAATAGAAATTTTTAGCACAATAAATGATATTTTTAGAAGCTGATTTGGAGTGATTGACAAACCACTTAGTAATTATCCATAGGTAATAGACGTTGGAAAATACATAAACGGTACAAGACAAACTACACAAAGGATAGGACTGGGATAAGATTGGGAGTGCTAATTGACTGAAAATGATTCTCAAATTTTGTAAGATGTAAAAAAAAGGATCTTGAGACTTGATGCATATTGACCTCATTTGACAACATCCAATTACACTGCCTAGACCTACTAAGGGACTTGACATGCTTGGATAAGACCACCATGAGACAAACCCACTGATACGGCCTACCTTGGGACATAGCATACTTCATAGAAGGGAAAAAGGAGAACCAACCACCAGTACTGATAGTAAAATTTAAAGTCACACTAATCAAAAAACTTCTGCCATAAGAATTGGAATTGTACTATCCAAAAAAGGCTCACACCTATCGGTTCCTATTGCAAGAATTGAAAGATACACAAAATGCATACAAGAACGAGAAATTGACAACAAATTAACAATGAGAAATACGCTTTATTCCATTATATTCGAAGCCAAAGTCAAATTACAAGTACATCCCTCTTAGGGATAATCATTTTGATACAATTGTTACAATAGGAATGTAATGTTTCCCTCTCAAGGGTAGGTGTGATTTCCAAGTGCCTTTCAGGATGACACGAACTGCTCTAGGGTGTCGATGACCCTCTTCTCCATGATTAGAGGCATTTGTTGCCTTGCATCCCAAAACCCTGTTAGTCCTGCATGCAATAAACAACAAGAAACATTAATAGCAAAGGAGGCCTCTCTTGATGAGGCTTTTAAAGGGTGCTTGTATAAAAGATAACATGATAATCAAGAAATCAAGAAAGTGATTCAATGCATGTAAATTGATCTAAATCATGATGATATACCATTAGAAACATGAAAGAAACTAAGATGAATCTATCTAAGCTCCTAATTAACCAATTGAAGACATGAAAGCATGAAAAAGATTCGTTATGCCTACACTACAATAATGAAGGGAAATTGCAATTAACTCCTAATATATCGGTCAAATGTCTCTAGAATACTGAATTAAACCTACAACATGATTAATCTAACCTAGTTAAATAGACTACAAAGCAAAGAACAAGGAAATCAGGGATTACCTGCTGACCGTGGGTCCTTCAAGCGGTGGGCACTGTTCACCATGGCTGACAATCGTGGCTGAGCCTAAAGTAAGTTTACCCTCCAAATCAGGGCCAATTCTCTGATTCTCCTTGCCAAATTGATGGTCAAGGGTCGCCTCTGTGTCCTCTGATAGATTTGGTGGTTGAATTGCTCAGTGAGTGCATGGATTGCATGGATTAGCATTTCTTGGCTCTCCTATCCTCCTAGGACCTCCATGGCAATGTGATCTCCAATTGGGTAGCAAAAGTATTCCTATCAATGCATGTGAATGATTATGCAATTTGATAGGGCTTCGCTGCTCAATTGATTATACTTCTCTCTCTTTTCCCCAATTTAGAGGGGGATTATATAGCAATTGCCAAGGGCTAGGGGTGGCTTCATGAGGAAGCCTAGATCAAGATTGGGTGGTTGAGCTTGTTGGATGGAAGGATCCAGAACCTTCCTCACTCAAACCGCTCCAATCCACAACCAATTGGCCATTGCAACCAATTTTGGGTCGGATGAAGGCCAACTGACTCTGAGTCCTGACCATGACTGATAGGCGTGGTCAGCACTGCTAACCGTGGGTGTCAACAATGGCTAGCACTGACTAGGCAAAGGTACCCAAATGAGTGGTAAAAACCACTGCTATACCTTGGAATCTATCCAAGGTCTTCCATATGGTCTTCTAGCATGTCCCATATGAGTAGTCACCTCGGCATGATGCATTTTAGGTGTCTACAGATGCCCCTTTTGAGATGCATTGTGAGATCGAACAACGTTGAGCAAAAATAGACCTCCTAAAATGATGTCATAGGTTGAATGATGATCATTAGTCTGATCAACATTAGATGCCCAAGTCCTGCAAAGAGGATGTGCATCCTAGAATCATTGCTTCCAACTCGATGAAAGGCTTAATTTGAAAGGGTTTGCACTCATCATCAGGCATTCGGGTAGCTTTGGTGCTACAATAGGAGTTAGGCCTATATAACCGAAAGGAGGAGAGCTACAAATAAACTATCATATATGCTATTTGCCCCAGTAGAAGGGTAAGCTTATGATAGTCTTTGGCAATGATTCGTAAGATGAACGCAATTTTGACAAGATCTAGGGATCTACGATCAAGGGATCTTCTATTGACTTTGATTATGATTTGATATTATGACTACCCCCTCAAGCGATGAGTCGATGAGGGTAATGACAATAAATGAAGCGACGAGGTCGCTTGACCACTATGAATGATCTTGAACAAAGTAAGATTTAGCATTTGAATACTTGGCAAGGCCTAATCAGCTATGATTGCAACTATTAATAGTAATTGCCTATTTCTATCCCATGGAGCGGTCCAGCCATGAAGGCCTTCTTAGGGAATCGAAATGAAAGCAATCCCGATTAGGCATGTGTTGAATCATATTATCGATGATATGCTAAAAATATCATAGGAGAATTGTGATGAATATCTCATTCCCTTGGAGCAGTCCGATCGTCAAGGCCTTCTTAGGGATTGAAATGAAGCATAACAATTCCATGATGATGAATTTGCCCCAAATGTCCTTATGGTAATTTACTCATCTTTTCAGATTGCATGGATCGCAAGTCACTGCAACCGCCAAGTGTATAGGGTAAATGATTGAATACGAGGCACATTTGGCTTTTGATTTATTTGATTTTTTTGTTAATTTTGAATTGAATTTGTTTTATTGGTTGGGAGGTGCGGTGCTCCAAGAAAGGATTTCCATAGTGATGACCTCGGTTGAATGTACTTTGTAATCTCAGCCAGTTATTTTGTTTTACCTTATGATGACATTTTCCAATGTCGTTGTGCTTTGTTTGGCTCATTCTGCTTATTTTATATTTTCTATAGCAATTTTGGTCTAGTGAAAATTTTTAATTTGACCTTTTAAGGCTCTCCACGATGGGAATTGGGAGCATTTATTACAGCTTGTTGACCGTGCCTGTCAAATGCGGGCAATTTTCTTGATCACGACTCGAAGCCATGGTCGCAAAACCCTAATTCGAGGACCACGGTTGTCAGCCATAGGTCGACCCAAATTCAAAAAATATATATAAGGTTTGTGCTTTTGAAAATTTTCATTATTTACCTAACATTGATAGAAAACTTGAGAGCTCTGAGAGGTAAATAGTAAAATTTGACCCAGGACACTACCAAAAACTTGACCAACTCCATATATTCCACACCGATGGCGGACCAGCCGGAGGCTTCGACCAGTGGAGGAGTCGGTGCCTCCAAGGTAACTCAAAAATCGAGACCACACTTGTAAATTATCGAATTTAAAATTAACCACACTAAGTAATGGGTAAATGAACCACATTAAACTATCGGTAACGAACCTCACCCTAGCTAGGTTTAGCATAGGTTAGTTTAGGGGGTGGGTTTTAATTTTGGGTTTATTTTTGGGGAGGACGGGGCCCGAAAAGGGTCTCGCTCCTTAGCCATGGTGGGGTGACTCCCACCAATTGGAGATTAGGGCTGCTATCGCCAATGGGATTTAAATCCCAACGGTCATATTTTTTACCGTTGCGTCGACCGCGGTTAGGACCCGTGACATGCAAACTTTAGAAAATTTTCAAATTTTTATTTTTTTGGATTTTTAGGGCAATTAATGCCATTTAATGCATTTTTGAAGTACTCTTTTGATTTTTTTTTAATTTTTGATCATATTTTTGCATGTTTTTGCATTTTGATGAGATTTTATGATTTGTTTGTCATTTTTTAGTTGTTTTTAATTGTTTTTCATTTTTACTTTATTGTTGTCACTCAGGCCTTGACTAACAGAGCGAGGGAGACCGATCTCCTTCGCAACCTGCACTACACTCTTACTGACATGAAGTAGGGTTGGTTTACTATGATGGGGTTTGGGTACGTCTTGGACCTCCCCACCATCAGAGTTGATCAGTCCTACCTGACTGCTTTGGCCCATCGTTGGGATGCATGGACCAACACATTTCACCTATCGATGGGTGAAATGATAGTGACTCTAGAGGATGTCTACCGCATCTTTCACCTACCTATTGATGGTGAGGCCATCACCTCCTCTCCTACCATGGTGAGGAAGGATATTTTTGATGCTATCTTTGGCCAGTAGAGCCATGATGTGTAGGGTCACATCGACCATGGAGGCATCCATGTCCAGGAGTGGTTCCAGGATAGCTTCTTCTCATAGAGGAGGTTGTGTTTATGCATTTGATCATTCAGATAGTCCTCCTGGACTCCTCAGGTGTGAGGTTCCCCTGGAACCTCTTAGCTAGGACCAGAGAGGTGATGGTGAGTTCGATCGAGTGGCCTCTCATTCTAGCATGGGGGAGCACTCTACTAGCATAGCTCTACCATGAGCTATATCAGATCATGTACCACATAGAGTGGGCATCGGCTGTAGCATCCTTCTACAGATTTGGGGCTGGTAGCACATTCTGATAGAGCACCCTATTGATTTACCCTTGGAGATCACTACCATTCCTATCGAGTGATAGTGCTACGCAGCCTACTAGCCCTAGGAGCAGGAGGGCTTCAAGAGTAGGTCTCATGTAGGAGACCTAGATCACTACATTGGTCACTTTGCATAGCTTCACCCCGAGTAGATACGGTGGTGACCCTACATGGACTATCCACCCTGGATAGAGGTAGACAGATACCTGCACTAGGTGCACAGAGATAGGTGGATCATCGATCGAAAGGTCGACATACATGAGTACCAGTTCTACTCTCGCATCCTAAGGTAGTTTGGGATCCAATAAGATATCCTAGATATGCCTACCATCTATAGATACCTAGTCCTAGAGAGGGACCTGACCTGGCCCCAGGTGACTCCACTAGGGGATGACGATGATGACTTTCAAGAGTTAGGCCTGGTAGATGCAGGCACTACTACAGATTATGATGGTTGGTGGTCAGACTTCCAGTGGCATGGAGAGGGTCCTCTAGGTTGACCAGCTGATGGGTTCACAGTAGAGGGCATAGAGGGTACATAGGTGGATCCTCATGGGTGTAGGACCCATCAGCAAATAGAGGGCACATGGGGCATAGGGGCCACAGCAAAGGAGGGCCCACAGGTAGAGGTAGAGGAGGAGGTCTCTAAGGAGGGTGAGGCACCTCCGGATAGTGAGGTAGGGTAGCTGAGAGCATAGGTTGTCGACCTCTAGAGCTAGGTGGGGAGACTCCACACCCAACTCCTACATAGGGATACTTCGATCACCACTCTAGAGGTGAAGCTAGCTCATGGTCAGAGGTAGTGGTGTGGATACGAGGAGGAGAGGGTAACTCTCCAAGCACAGGTGACCATAGTAGACACCCAGATTAGGTAGATCACTAGTGAGCATGATCTATCGTAGGCATAGCTAGGTGTAGTGACCCTGGAGTGAGACCTACTCAAGGTGGTGAGGGGAGATCCCTCATCCTCATAGGCTATCATGGCACCTCCTACAGTACCATCTACTTTAGTGCCAATAGGTTTTGATCCTATGGTAGAGATCAAGAGGCTACATACCCTCATGGAGGAGGGTAATGATCGACACACAATGGATGTAGCCCATAATGCCCAGCTAGAGGGCATCATCAGGTTGCTCGATGGGCAGGTCTCGGAGAGGACCACTACCATAGGGTCACACCAGACCAGGACCAGGGAGACAAGGTAGTCATCAGCTAGCTCTAGCCATAGGATGCATAGGTCTAATAGGACTCATGGTACCAGCTCATGGAGGAGCCATAGGGATGGTGGAGGCGATGACGGTGCCTCATAGACTAGGGGTGCAGGCCCTATCTAGTACTGATATTTAGAGATGTCATTGTACCATTTTTGAGTGTAAGGTCGAGGACCTACACATATGTAGCCTATAGGCATTTTGATTGTACCCCACTATGATGTACATTTGACACACATATATATGATATGACATTTCATCTCATTATATGTGTACTTTATTTTTTGGTATTTTATGTTTTATGTTATGCATATGGATGCAATGCGTTATTGATTAGATGTTATATGATGTGATGTATGGATGACATGCACTAGATAGCTATGTGATAGATGATTAGATGTTATGAGTTATGTATGCAGATGTACTACTTATGATGGATGCATTATGAATGCCATATTTTGATGTTACATGCATGTATACTTTGCTTTACTTGTATGCATTTAGTTTATACTGCTATGACATAATTTATGCCATGTATGTACTGCATGTATTTCTTTGTTTCTTTGATAATGTGTTTGTAAAATGGACATGTATGCTTTAATCACTTAAAACATAATGTATGCAATATGAGTTTTAATCAATCTAATGGATGACACCATAGAATGTATAACAATCATGGATTGTAGTTGCTTTATCTCTTTGTGAAAGATAGTACACCCATATGTGAGATGCAATTATTTATTGTTTTCTATTCATAAGCTTTTGTAAATTAAAATAATATGGATAACATAGTCAGTGGCCATCTAAACATCATTTCTGACATCCATCCGGTATCTAACATATATTACAAATAATTCTAATAAACAAACTCTCATAAAAGAAATTGATGTTTTGATGATTGCATTAAAAATTGGTTGTTGCTATTTGGGAATTTTTGAGGTTTTCCATGAGACTCAAACACCCTAGTTGACTTATCAAAAGTTGTATACTAACCATACTAGACTTCTGAAACATAAGGCTTTCGCTAGGATAGGCCCTAACTGTTCATTATCCCTGTGTGTGCAAATGAGTATATTTAGATAAGGCATAAGCATACCCCGATGTCAGGCGGGATTCTTTCAGCCCATTGCTAAGATTGGGGGTCCACAAATGTTTATCCAATCCTAGGTTTAGATTTTAGTTGGACTAGACCACTAGGCGATACAGGACACCTGAAGCTAGCTCTTCCACATTCAAACATTGGTCTGCACAAAAGTAGGATGCTATTGTATCAGACATATCATCATGCGTAAGGTACAGTAGTGCTGGCAATTCTAGGGATTCAAGTTCGCTCCCTTATTTTCTTCAATTTTTTGGGATACTTGCTCATATAAAGTGATAAAAATCATTGTTTATTTTGTACTATAGTGACAAGAATCACTGTTTATTTTGTACTTTCTTTTTTTCTTTTTTTCTTTCTTTCTTTTTCTTGAGCAAGGGATTTGATACTGATTTGACTTTCTTTGTACAATTTTATCTTCATTTGACTTGAATTTCTGGGATTTACATTTGATAATTTGCTTCAGAAACTTCCTTTGGGGATTTTGCTTTGGGGAACTATTTTTGGGATATCAATCTAGGATATCGATCTTATGATATCAATATGGGATATCAATCTGGGATGTCGATCTATGATATCGATCTAGGGTATCAATATGGAGGATTGATCTAGGATATCACTCTAGGATATTGCTCATTTTAACGTAAGCAAGGGATTCTAGGTAGGGAATAAACCTATCCTTTTTCCAATTGCCAACATTTCCTGTACCGTCCGCATAGAGGGATAAGCAAGAATAAAATTTTCACCTCAGGATACCTGGTCCTGCTTCATAGCTTTCATCTTCCCCTAGTCCTTATTAGGATTGTTTAATTTGTTGATTAGTGATAGGATTCTGATATGCTAAGGGCTATACTAACTAGACCTCAACTACAAAAGCAAAGCAAGCTTTCTATCAACTCTTGAGAAGACCTCTAGGTATGGTTGAATGACCGAAAAACCCTAGTATATTCTTCATAGCAACAATTGGGGTTGTGTTGAAAAACATAATTACTCACAAGGGTGATAAATGGATGAAAAATATAGTGCATAGATGCATGATTGAAACACAAACGTGGTGTCATTTGTAAGATTGTAAACACAATTTATTCCAATGCAAGTGCGATGGATGAATATGCCTAATGCAATGCAAAGGTGAAATGCATGTGGAAAATGAGATGCATGATGCAAAATGCAATGCAATGATGCAAATGAAATGTAAATATTTTTTATTTTTGATATTTTTCCAATTTTTTTATGGATTTTAACATTTGGTTGACCAATGACCAAGGGATTTTTGAGAAACCCTTGGAGCCTTTTGGGATTGACCAAGCGGTTTTGAGAAACCCTTGGAGCCTTTTGGGATTGACCAAGCGGTTTTGAGAAACCCTTGGAGCCTTTTTTGACCAAAAACCCTTTGAACCAAAACCCTTAGAGCCTTTTGGGATTGACCAAGTGGTTTTTTAGAAACCCTTGGAGCCTTTTTGAATGACCAAGAGGGCTTACAAATCCTTTGGAGCCTTTTGGATATGACCAAAGGCTTATAACCCTTGGAGCCTTTTCTGATTGACCAAAGGGCTTATAATGCCTTTGGAGCCTTTTTTAAATGACCAAAGGGCTTACAGATGCCTTTGGAGCCTTTTTAGGATTTAGGCATAAAACACTTTAAGATGAAGGATATTGAGAGGTTCAGGCTCTTCAACTCCTCCAAGCGATGTCAAGCGATATGTCCTAGGTCCAATCTTCTCTGAGATCATATAAGGACCTAACCAGTTAGCCATGAATTTGTCTCATATTTTTGGCGGTAAATTTGAGTTTTGTTGGTTCTCTTTCAGCACAAGATCACCAACCTCAAAGTCTCTCAGATGGACTTTGCTATTGTAAGCTCGTTTTAAGCACTCTTGATAAATGCAGAGGTGCTCAAGGGCATTCATGTGACGTTCATCAAGTAGCATCAATTGATCTAGGTGAGCTTGTCGTGCAGTGTCATCATCAATGAACTCTTTCAATGTGACACGTCGTGTTGGAATCTCCAACTCTAAGGGCATAATGGCCTCAGTGCCATATACTAATGAAAATGGAGTTGCCCCAATGGGTGTCCGAATACTAGTCCTGTAAGCCCATAATGCAAGGGGCAGCTGGATGTGCCAATATTTGTGGTGCTCTTGTACCATATTTTTCAAGATGGAGACCATTATCTTATTTGAAGCTTCAACTTGTCCATTTGCTTACGGATAATATGGAGTCACAAAACTGTGTTTGATTCTATACTTAGACGTCAAAGCTCTCATAGTTTTGTTCTTAAATGATGTTCCATTATCCAAAACTATCTTGGATGGTATCCCAAAATGACTTATGATATTGGTGAGTATAAACTCGGTAATATGCACTCCAATTGTCATTGTTAAGGGAATGGCTTCCACCCACTTAGTAAAATACTCAGTAGCCATGATAATAAAAGTATGCCAGCCCGATGATGGAGGAGAGATCTTACCAATGAGATCAAGTCCCCACTGAGAAAATGGCCAAGCCGCTTGAATGGGTTGTAAGGCCTGTGATGGCAGGTGCATAAGATTAGCATGATGCTGACATTTAACGCATTTCTTGACATACACATTGCAATCCTTCTCCATAGTGGGCCAATAATAACCCATGCGAAGGATGCGCTTGATGATAGCCATGCTACTGAAATGGCCACCGCACGTACCATCGTGAGCTTGCAAAATTACCCAAGATGACTCTTGGGGCTCAAGAAAATGAAGGAGAACTCCATCATAGCTTCTATGGTACAGGATGTCTACTAACAAGACATACTTTATCACTTTCTATTTAAATGTGCATTTTGCAGCATGCGATAATCCCTGAGGGATTACACCAAGTCTAAGGAAGTCATGTATCTATGACGTCCAGTTATGATAAGCTTCGGCTTTGATCAACAAGACAACATGTTCCCCCTACGGTTCTACATTTGCAAATGCAGACTGGAAAACAACCTTGTGGTGAATGGTAATACCACTCCCCGTCGGATCCTGCGAGATCAAAGACCCCTAGGATGCTCTCTTGAGAAAGTCTCTAGCTCTGTAGAACCACTCATGGTTTGGTTCTACATGAATCATGTTGATTGACTCTTTGTTATCCAATGCTTTGCACTGCACAATAGAGTGTGACAACGTTTTTACATGGATGGTAGTGAAATTGGAAGATGGATTCTGAGGGATTAGAGATCCCAAATATGCCATTGTGTCTACAAATCTATTGGATGAATGAGGGATTGCCTCGATGTCATACCATTCCAGTCGAGCTAGATAAATGTCAACAAGATCCTTGTAAGCTTTCAATACCGGACATCGACATTGAAATAATCCCTTAACTTGGTTCACAATGAGAAGGGAATCACCAAAGATATTTAGCCTTTTTATCTTCATGGCGATAGCTATTTGGAGACCCAAAATTAGGGCTTCATATTCAGCATTATTGTTAGTGCAAGGAAAGTCTAACTTGAATGACAAGGGCATTGGAGCTCCTTGTGGCGTGAACAACACTATTCCTACACCACCCCCTTGCTCACACTTCGAACCATCGAAGAACAAGGTCATATCGGCTTTGTTATCCGGTTCCTCGGGTTTGGGTGCTTTTGATAAGGCAAAAACTACATCATCAGGAAGCTCTATGGTGAGGGGCCTACTATTTTTGAGAGGCGCCTCAGCCAATTGATCTGCTATGACTTGTCCCTTAATGGAATTTTGGCTTATGAATTCCAGATCAAATTCTGTCAGTAGCATGATCCACTTCATAGTACATGTATTATGATATGTCTTGCTCATCATATACTGCAAAGGATTTTGTTTGGATATGACATATGTCGTATGACTCAACATATAGTGTCACAATTTCTTTGTAGCGAACACTACTGCTAAACACAACTTTTCCACATATGCATATCCTAGCTCATAACTCACCAAGGTTTGACTAATATAATATATGGCTTGCTCTTTGTCTTGCACATTCTTTTGGGCTAACATGGTTCCCAGTGCAAAGTCGGTTGCCGATATATATAGAAAAAATGGCACATCTGGCCTTGGTGGAGCTAGCACTGGTGGCGTTACTAGGTATTGCTTAATCTCAGCAAAGGCTGCTCGACAGTCCTCATCCCAATTGAATGGGACCCCCTTGTGTAGTAGTCGATTCATGGGTCAACATTTATCCGATAACTGTGTGATAAATCACTTTATGGATGCTACTTTGCCCTGTAGGCTTCTTAATTCTTTGATGTTTGTGGGGGGACGCATTTCTAAAATAGCCTTGACCTTTGTTGGGTCAACTTTGATGCCTCATTTTGAAATGATGAATCCTAAGAGCTTTCCTGAAGTTATGCCAAATACGCACTTCTTAGGATTCAACCTGACATTATGCTCTATCAGGCGATCGAAGACCTTCCTCAGGACCTCCGCATGCTCAGAATGCAATAATGACTTTGCCAACAAGTCATCAATGTAATCCTCTAGGATCTTATGCATATAGTCATGAAAAATATATGTCATAGCCCGCTGATATGTGGCACCAGCATTTTTAAGGCCGAATGGCATAACTTTATAGCAAAATGTCCCCCATGGCATTATAAACATGGTTTTATGCTGGTCTTCGGGCTTAATCCAAATTTGATTGTAACCAGAAAAACCATCCATTAAGGAGAGCATTTCATGACCTATAGTTGTGTCTACAAGAGCATCGATATTCGGCAATAGAAATGAATCCTTTGGTGTTGCCTTATTTAGGTCTCTGAAATCCATACAAATACGGATCCTTCCATCAGGTTTTCCTATAGGCACCATATTGGATACCCATTCTGGATAGTCGATGGAGATGACAAAATCTACGTCCAACAACTTTTGCAACTCATCCTTAACCATTAAGGCTATTTTTGGATGCATCTTCCTGAGTTTTTGCTTGACTGGCTTCTTTGATAGATCTAGCGAAAGGTTATGAGTAACCAATTTTGGATCTAGACCCGACATGTCTTTGTAAGTCCAAGCAAAGAGATCAGGTCTCTCTCAATAGAGGGATGAGGTTGGCACGCTCATCAGGAGTTAAAGTCTCCCCAAATTTAACCTTCCTTGGATTGGTGGGATCATTACTGATATCCACTTCGAAGGTTTCCTCTATTGACATATGGGATCCCTCCTCAAGCTGATGAGGCATAGGGATCAAGTGGATGTCATCTGCTGGGTTTATAGGTTCCTCATTGGAAGCATCCTCAGCATGATAGACATCATGTGCACGACCTGGCGTAAAATGGAAAGGTTGCAACATTTCTTCATTAGGAAAGAAATATTTAGGCTCTAGAGGTGAATCAATGCGATCCCAATCAATAGCATCTACATTTAGATGCAACGGTTTGGATGGATTGGTTGGATTGTGGAGTGGAGTGGTCAAATAAATGGAGATCATGTTGATGGAATGGATCATGTCTCTAGGACCATGTGCAAGTGACTCAACATTAGAAAAACTTCCATCCTCGAGATGTGGTTCTGGGGGTATGGGGATCTCTAGATCTGGTCCATGAATAGACTATCAGATGGGATCATTGGGCTCAAGGAGCTCCATGTACGTTGGTGGATCGAGAAACACCATATGATAAATCACATTAAGACTCGGTGGTCTCCCTCTAAGGCGAGGATGGAGATTGATCTCCCTGCACATATCCTCGGCAGTGTAAGGTGCATTATGATGATGCAAGTAGGGAGGTCCTAAATAGGCTCTCTCTATCTCATCTTCATCATCACTATCATAATATAGGCCTTCACCGCTACCCACTAGAATCGGGTGATGCTCTAAATAAGGCCTCATGTAGGCTATCTCTTGATAGTTGTCATCATTATCGAGAGGCTCTTCACTCATGTTCATTGATTCCAGAGGTAAAATATGATGCAAGTTTTGGAATATTATTCTGACCATGTGGCATTTCCAAGTCAGCAAAAATAAAGTAAAACAAATATACCTCCTATTTTGTAACTGCAAAATAAAAGAATGTGTCATTGTAGGAAGATTTCAGTTTTGTAACAGCTATAGACTGTTACACTTCTTGTAATAGCTTTAGAATATTTGTATTAGGGTAGAATAGGGTAAAAAAATATTATTGTAACATTTTTTGGTAAGGATAAGTCGAATGGAAGTGTGAAAAACAAAAAACACAGCTCTAGTATTAATAATTTTTGCATAATCCTGTTTTTGAAAAAAGTGGTTAGTAGCCTACTTTGAGAGGCTATAACTTTTGATTTATAAATCATTTTGCTCTAAAATTTGGACAGTGTATTAATAGTATATATAGATATATATAATATGTATAAATTTCACGTGATTATGATAAGTGGAAGGTCTTCATTTCGTCCTCCCAAAATTGCAATTTCTTCTTTTTTACTATGTTTTCCAATTTTGTAATATGCTTCATTTTTCTCTGAGTTTCATGTTATAATATTTATTTGTGATACAGGAGCATCCAATGGCAGCAGAGCAATCTTACATCAACAAAAAAAAAAAATTAAGTGTTTGCTTGGGTGTCGCGATATCGCGATCGAAAAAGAGTCGCGATATCGTGACATGTCACGTTTTCATGACACTGCTAGGAGAGAGAAGGTACGGGGAAAAAATATCATGATTTCGTGACATGTCGTGAAATTGTGACCATCATGAAATCATGACCAGGAGCTTCCAGGGCTTTGTACCAAGGAGAATGTCATGATTTTGTGACATGTCACGAAATCGTGACCATCGCAAAATCATGACTGTCATGAAATCGCGACCAGGAGCAGCCAAGGGAAGTGTCGCGAAATCATGACCGTCGTGAAATTACGACCAGGAGCAGCCAGGGGAAGTGTCACAAAATTGCGACCGTCATGAAATCGTGACCATCACAAAATCATGACCAAGAGCATCCAGGGGAAGGTCTCGAGGAGAATGTTGCGATTTCACGACATGTCATGAAATTGCGACCGTCGCGAAATCACGACCAGGAGCAGCCAGGGCTTCGTGCCAAGGAGAATGTCATGATTTCACGATATGTCATGAAATCACGACCAAAAGCAACCGAAATATGATGTCGATAAAAATGTCATGATTTCACGACATGTCGTGAAATCATGACTGGAACAGAAAAGCGGAGGCATCCAAAGGCAAATGTTGCGATATCGCAACATGTCGCAATATCATGACTTGAAGATAAGAAAGGCAGCGAGGAAGGAAAATTTTGTGATATCGTGACAAAAAGGCAGAGAAGGAGCCAGAGACAAAAAAGTGTCGCGATATCGCGACATGTCGCGATATCACGATGAAAAGGCAGAGAAGGAGCCAGAGACAAAAAAGTGTCACGATATCGCGACATGTCGCGATATCATGATGGAAAGGTAGAGAAGGAGCCAAAGATAGAAAAGTGTCACGATATCGTGACATGTCACATTTTCGCGACAAAAATGCAAAGGAGCCAGATATAGAAAAGTGTCGCGATATCGTGACATGTCGCATTTTCGTGATGAAAGAGAGAGAAAGAGCCAAAGGCAAAAAAATGTCGCGATATCACGACATGTATTTTTGCATCGAAAGACAAGCCGAAGACGAAGAGTCGGAAAGGGAGACGTGTCGAATACCTAGACGACGAAGCGACACGGGGAGGCAAAATGAAAGGTTCTGGAAGAGTAAACGAAGGGCTGCCAGCTAGAAATGGAGCATCACCTAAGAACCTTTATAACAGAGAGCAAAGGCATGCACAAGGGGCTAGAAACTTTGGGAACGATAATATATTTTTGTAATTCCAAAATTAAGATATACTATAAAGCGCAACTCTTCTACGACTACTGTAAAATTCTACTGTGACTGTAAAATTCTGCTATGACTGTAATATTCTGCTACATTTGAATAAAATACAACTATTTTTCTTCTCGGTAATTTGGTTCTCTATCAATTTGGTATCAGAGCTTGGTAGATTGAGTTGTTGGGTTTGAAGGCTGTAGGTTGTTCTTGAAGTTTTAATTTAAAATTTCTTGGAGATTTCAGTTCATTGTTGCAGATTGTTGTAATGGCAAGCAACTCAAACTCACTTCCACTTCCAGAGTTTGATGGATCAAACTATGAATATTGGAGCATCAAAATGAGGACTTTGTTAAAAGGAAAACATTTGTGGAGCATTATTGATGAAGGTTACACAGAACCATCATATTGGACTATGTTAACATCAGATGAAACTAAAGATATGAGGGAGAAAGAGAGCAAGAATTGTCTTGCTTTGTACCATTTGCAATCTGCTCTTTCTGAGAGCATTTTTCCAAGGATTGCAAATTGTGTTTCTGCAAAAGAGGCTTGGAAAGCCTTGAAAGAAAATTATCAAGGAAATGATAAAGTGAAAGAGGTCAAGCTTCAGACCTTGAGAAGAGAATTTGAGAACCTCTAGCAGCAAGATAATGAAGATGTAGGAGACTATTGTGTGAGAGTAAAGGCAGTGGTAAATAAAATGTCCACTCTTGGTGAAGATGTGGAGAAACCAGTTGTAATTAAGAAAGTTCTCAGAACTTTGATAGAGAAATGGGATAATGCTGCCCTTATGCTTGAAGAATCCAAGGATTTTTCCACCATGGACCTTGACCAATTAATTGGTACTCTTACATCTCATGAAGAAAGAATTCGTAAGAGAGAAGAAAAGAAAAAGCAAGCCAGTTCTAGTGAAGAACAAGCATTTTCTATCAAAGGAAATGATGCACATGGAAGAGGACAAGGAAGAGGCTCTAGAGGAAGAGGCAGAAATGGAAGAGGAGGAAGAAGAGGCTCCTTTGGTAGAGGAAGAGGCAGAGATCAGAATTCTGAAGGTGATCATCAAGCCCATGCTTCAAGAGGAGGATCAAATGCAAGAGGAAGAGGTAGAGGTAGAGACATGAGAAATGTTCAATGTTATCATTGTAACAAATATGGCCATTTTGAGAAGGATTGTAGGCTGAAACAATCCTCTAATAGATCAGAAAATTATGGAGAGGAAGACTTCTTTGAAGATGAGACATTGTTCTACTCAAATGAAGATGGAGCACTCCATGAAGAGCAAGCATTTCTCTCCTATGATAGACCAAAAAGTTTCACCAATGAGACATGGATCCTTGATAGTGGGTGCACAAACCACATGACTGGCAAGAAGGAGTTATTTTCTTCTCTTGACCATTCTTATCATTCAAGTATCAAGCTTGGAGATGAGAAGAGCTTGGAGGTGGTTGCAAAAGGGGACATGGAGGTTCCTACAAAAAGAGGTAAATTGAAGGTAAAAGATATTTATTATGCACCTGATTTGAAGCATTCTTTGATGAGCATTGGGCAAATGTTAGAAAAATATTACAAATTGGTTTTTGAGGATAAAATGTGCAAGATTTATGATAAGAATAGAAGGCTGATCACAAAAGTGCAGATGACTAAGAACAAATTGTTTCCATTGAGGTTTGTTGAGCAAGGGGGAGAACTTGCTTGTGTGGGTATTGAAGATAAAAGGAGGCTATGGCATTTGAGATTTGGGCATTTGAATTTTCATAGTTTGAGGATGCTTTCACCACTTGTGTATGGTTTGCCAAAAGTAGAAGACACCAAGGAGATTTGTGAGGGGTGCACTCTTGGTAAACAAACAAGGGGGCTATTTCCCAAAGGTGAAGCATGGAGGGCCCAATATCCACTTCAGCTGGTTCATAGTGACATTTGTGGACCAATGCCAACTCAAAGTATTGGTAAAGCTTCCTATTTTCTCACTTTCATTGATGATTTTTCAAGATATTGTTGGGTTTATTTCCTTAAGCATAAAGATGAGGCTTTTGTTTGCTTCAAATATTTTAAAGCACTTGTTGAGAATGAAAGTGGGCATACCATCAAATGTTTGAGGAGTGATAGAGGAGGTGAATTCTGTTCTAATGAATTTGAAGAGTTTTGTAGGGAGTTTGGCATCAAGAGGCAAAAGACCAGCCCCTACACACCTCAACAAAATGGGGTGGCTGAAAGAAAGAATAGGACTTTGGTGGAGATGACAAGATGTATGATGCAAACTAAAGGTTTGAGTTCATTTTATTGGGCTGAAGCAACTAGGACTGCTAATTATATTCTTAATAGAAGTCCTACTAGGAGTCTAGAGCATAGTACTCCTTATGAATGTTGGTTTGGAAAGAAGCCAAATGTACAACACTTTAGAGTTTTTGGGAGTGTTGCTTTTGTGCATGTGAATGATGAGAAGAGAAAAAATCTTGATGCTAAGAGTGAGAAGATGATTTTCATTGGTTATAGTGAGCAATCTAAGGCCTATAGATTCTTTAATCCTCATTCTAGAAAAATTGTTGTATCTAGAGATGCAATTTTTGATGAAGGGGGAAATTGGAAGTCTCAAAAATTGTGTGTTGATGATGATGTGTTTGAAGAGATTGTTCCAAGTAGCCAAGCAAGTGTTCAGCCCAGCCATGTTTCTACTAAATATTCTTTGTATAGAAGCAATTATTTTGGGTCACCATCTCACATGGGATCCACAAGTTCATCTTCAAGTCCAAGAGCAAGCCAAGAAGAAGTCCCTACAAGATTTTTTGCACCTCCATCACCAGCTGCAAATGTGAAGAGAAAGAGATTGTTGAAGGATCATCCACCATCTCAAATCATTGACACCAACTTCAATAGAAGATTGACAAGAGGCCAGCATCAAGAAATGAACCAAGTCTTGCAAAGGCTTGAGAATTTGCACTTGTATGGAGATGAAGACAATGGAGACCCCAAAGGTGATATTGTTAATTATGCTCTTGTTTCAAAAGTTGTTGATGATTTTGAACCTTCTTGTTATGAACATGTTGCTTCTAACAAGTTGTGGATGAAGGCAATGAATGAAGAAATGCATTCTATTGAAAATAATGACACTTGGGAATTGTGTGAACTGCCCAAAGATAGAAAATGTGTTGGCTGCAAATGGGTCTACAAGATCAAAAGGCACAGTGATGGTTCCATTGAGAGATACAAGGCTAGATTGGTTGCCAAAGGCTTTACACAAAAGTTTGGCATAGACTATGAGGAGAATTTTGCTCCTGTAGCAAGGCAAGAGATAGTGAGAATGGTGCTCTCTTTGGCTGCTCACAAAGGCTGGAGTGTGCACCACATGGATGTAAAAAGTGCTTTCCTCAATGGGTATCTTGATGAAGAGGTGTATGTGACACAACCTCAAGGTTTTCAGGTCCATGGCAAAGAAGATCAGGTCTATAGATTGAAGAAGGCTTTGTATGGGTTGAAGCAAGCTCCAAGAGCTTGGTACCAAAGAATTCATGAATACTTCCAAAGGTGTGGCTTTCAAAGAAGCAAGAGTGAGCCTACATTGTACTACAAGACACAAGGTAATGACATTCTCATTGTGTGCTTGTATGTTGATGATTTGTTGTTTATGGGAAGTAGTCCTTCAATGAATGATGATTTTAAGGAGGACATGAAAAGAGAATTTGATATGACTGATCTTGGTTTGATGAGTTACTTTCTAGGCATGGAAGTACATCAAACTAGTAATGAGATTTTTCTTTGTCAAACAAAGTATGCAAAGGACATGTTGAAGAAGTTTGGTATGATTGATTGCAAGCCTGTAGCTACTCCAATTGCACATGGAGAGCTTTTGTGTTTGGATGATGGGGCTGATCATGCAAACAAAACTGAATATAGAAGCATTATTGGGAGTTTAATGTTTCTTTGCAATACTAGGCCTGATATTTGTTATGCAGTATCACTTTGTTCAAGGTACATGGCTGATCCTTCTACATTGCATTTGAAGGCAGCCAAGAGAATACTGAGGTATGTGCAAGGCACAATTGATTTTGGCATTCATTACTCCTCATCTCAGAATTTGAAGTTGATTGGTTTCAGTGATAGTGATTGGGGAAGTAATCTTGATGACCGAAAGTCCACTAGTGGAAATTGTTTCTCCCTTGGTTCAGGATTGATTACTTGGAGTTCCAAAAAACAAGCTACTATTGCATTGTCTTCTACAGAAGCTGAATACATTGCACTCACATCAGCAAGTGCACAAGCCTTGTGGCTTAGGAAAGTTCTTGGAGAGATTGGGGAGAAGCAAGGAACTCCTACTACACTTTTTTGTGACAACACAAGTGCCATTAAGTTGGCACAAAATCCTGTCCACCATGTCCGGTCAAAACACTTTGACATCAAGTACCATTTCATCAGGGATGTGGTGGAGAAGAAGATGATCAAACTGAGCTATTGTAACACCAAAGACCAAATTGCAGATATATTCACAAAACCAGTTGCAAAGACTCAGTTTTTGATGTTGAGAGACCTGATTGTTGGCCCTCTCAACATCAAGGGGGAGAATGTTGGAATATGATGCTGACCATGTGGCATTTCCAAGTCAGCAAAAATGAAGTAAAACAAATATGCCTCCTATTTTGTAACTGTAGAATAAAAGAATGTGTCATTGTAGGAAGATTTCAGTTTTGTAACAACTATAGACTGTTACACTTCTTGTAACAACTTTAGAATCTTTGTATTAGGGTAGAATAGGGTAAAAACATATTATTGTAACATTTTGTGGTAAGGAGAAGTTGAATGGAAGTGTGAAAAATGAAAAACGCAGCTCTAGTATTGATAATTTTTGCGCAGTCCTATTTCTGGAAAAAGTGGTTAGTAGCCTACTTTGAGAGGCTATAACTTTTTATTTATAAATCCTTTTGCTCTGAAATTTGGATAGTGTATTGAAATTATATAGCTCTCTAATATGTATAAATTTCACATGATTATGATAAGTGGAAGGCCTTCATTTCATCTTCCAAAAACTGCAATTTCTTATTTTTTACTATGTTTTCCAGTTTTGCAATATGCTTCATTTTTCTCTGAGTTTCATGTTATAATCTTCAGCAAGAATATAGAATCCAATTAGACCAACTCGGATTCATCCTTATATTACTAATTTTTTGAGTATAACTCAACATCATCTATTTCAGAATCGTAGTCTGGTCCATCACTTTCGATGATGGATACTTCATGAACGTCCTCAGAAGCAACTTCTGATTCAGTGCCTATACCTGTGTCTAGATTTTGGAAATGCATACCAATATCACTAGTAGCTCCATGGTTTTGATTTTCCAAGTTAGATCTTGAAATGGGTTCTAGGCTGGTCTCCACCAAGATGTTTGCATGATATATCTTGGGTGGATCTATAGTGACATAAGTCACTAGCCGGTTATCCCTCTAAAACACAGAAGAATTAGGGTGATACAGATTGAATTTAACTTCATCCCCTATATTGAGGTACAGGTGGTCTAAATATACCGTGAGGTTTTCATCCTATACTCTACTATAAAATCCTAATCCAAACCTATCAGTAGGTAACTGATACTATGGTTATATAGGCTTCTTATGTCCTTGCTCGAATAGTCTGATGTCGTAACCATGCCAATGGTAATGCTTGAAGTATCGCATGGCATATTTTAGGTTAGAAATATAATGAACATTCATGGTAAATGGTTCATTATCGTTCTCATCCATGCGTGTGGAAGATGTAAACTGGTCTAGCCCTCCATAGATGATTTTGATTTGGTTAGGTGGTACCCCCAATGGTTCCATTGTCGTATGGGAAGGTGATGGGTGATATTCTCACAATGACACTGAGAGGGGGGGGTGAATCAATGTAGCTAAAAATTTTGATCTGCAATTCTTAAAACTGAAGCAAAGAGAACTAGAAAATAGATAAAGCAATAATCACAAGAGAGCACACCACAACACACAATGTAACGAGGTTCACCAATTTGGCTACTCCTCAAAAATGACTGCTTGGACTACGGTCCAAATCCAACCTTTGCAAAACACCAATTTTACAATCTATTTACCAGCACCCACTGGAAGGAGCACCAACCCCTGATTTATCTGCACCTATAGAAAGGAGCACCAACCCCTATCCAAGCACCAACTTGGATCACAGTTTTGATAGTTATATCAATGACATACAAATGCCTTCACTTTTTCAAGACCCTGACTGGTCTCCAATTTATCAACCCATAGTAAATACTCACTGCTCAGCTTATCACTCTCTTACAACACTCTTCTCACCCTCTTTCGGCAGCACTTTCACTCTTTCAGCAACCACTTGAATTCTCCACGCAGACCTGCTTTTATAACATATTAATCTCTATTTTTAACTTCCATATTTGCGCATGCAACCCGTAATTGTTTCTTAAATATTCTCTTCTACCACTTGTCAATCGTAATCGCCTTTTTTCTATAACTCCTTTCGAATATATAAAAAAGGGCATTTCTTCGAACACATCACATGCACCAAATACCTTTACTATGACTGTTCGTCTTCTTGGCCATGACTGTTCGAGTTCTTTTCTATGTGTGCATGCATTTTTCGATTCTACTTATGCGACTGTTAGAATTCTTTTTCTATCCGTGCATGCCTTTTTTCAATTCTACCTATGCGACTGTTCGTATTCTTTTTCTAACCATGCATGCCTTTTTTTAATTCTACGTATGCGACTATTTTTCAAAAAAGCTGCATGATTTCTAACTGTCACTGCACTTGTAACTATTGCACAGACTCTAGTTAACTCTTCTTAATTTGGCTCCCTACTTTTCCTCTACCACTGCCCCTTTAACTGTAGTTCTGTTCCAGTTAACTGTCTATTGTCGTGCTATTGCGACTTGTCACGAAATCGTGACACTTCTATCTCTTTCTGCCCTTCTCACCTTTTACCCATGAAAACAAGACATGTCGCGATATCGCGACATTCTTCGCCTCCTTGTTCACTTCTTCGCTTGCACCCGTGAAAAATAGACATGTCACGAAATCGTGACACTTTTGCCTTCTCGCTACTCTTCTTGGCTTCAACCAACGAAAATGGAACATGTCACGAAATCGTGACATCTTTCTCTTCCGTACACTCTTCTTCGCAAGCCCCAACGAAAACTTGACTTGTCACGAAATCATGACACATTCGCTAACTTGACCTCTTCTCTGTCTCTTGCCCGCAAAAATGGAACATGTCACAAAATCGTGACATCTTTCTCTCTTCTCCTTCTTGCCTTGTGCCTTTTCTGCCTTTTGCCTACGAAAATGGAACATGTCGCGAAATCGTGACATCTTTCTCTGCCTTGTGCCTTTTCTGCCTTTCGCTCGTGAAAACGAAACATGTCACGAAATCGTGACACTTTCACTGCCTTGTGCCTTTTCTGTCTTTGGCCAGTGAAAATGGAACATGTCGCGAAATCGTGACATCTTTCTCTTCCTTGCACTTCTCTTCGACCCTGTCGCGAAATCGTGACACTTTCTCTCCTTGGCACTTTCTCTTCGATCCTGTCGTGAAATCGTGACACCTTTCTCTATCAGACTCTCTCTCCTGCATTATGTCGTGAAATCGTGACACTTTTTCTCCTTGGCGCTTTTCTTCCCGTCGAGTCGCGAAAACCCGACATGTCGCGATATCGTGACACTTTTTCTCCTTGGCGCTTCTTCTTGCAACTTGTCACGAAATCGTGACACTTTTTCTCCTTAGCGCTTCTTCTCCGAACATGTCACGAAATCATGACAGTTTTTCTTGCAAGCGCTTCTTCTCCGAACATGTCGCGAAATCGTGATAGTTTTCCTACTTGCTTTCTTTTCTGCCAACATGTCGCGAAATCGTGACAGCTTTCCTTGTGCTTTCTAAACATGTCGCAAAATTGCGATAGCTTTCTTTGCACCTTCTAAACATGTCACGAAATTGTGACAACTTTCTTACTTGCCTTCTTTGCTTCCAACATGTCACGAAATCGTGATAGTTTTTCCACTTGGCTTCTTTGCCTGCAACATGTCACGAAATCGTGACAGTTTTTCTTGCGCCTTCTCTCTCCTCGTCCATGTCATGAAATCATGACAATTTTACTTGTGCCTTCTCTCTCCTCCGATATGTCATGAAATCGTGACGTTTTTCTTTCTGCCTTCTAACTTCTCAACCTGTCGTGATATCGCGATAGAAAACATGTCGCGATATCGCGACAGTTTTCTTACTTGTCTTTTTCTTTGATTTTTTGAATCTGGGTCACTTTTGTTTTCTTGGAATTTCACTGTACATGATCTGACTGACCTCTGAACTCCTGTCCACTGCTTCAACTGCATCAACTGATCTATCTGTCTGTGTTGACAACAATGACAATACTTTTGCTGCACCTTGCTCAACAATCTCCCCCTTTGGAATTGTTGGCAACACTCATGCACTCTCCTGTAATTCTTCTCCCCCTTTGACAATAATACCAAAGGGCTGCTGTAGACTCCCCCTGAGTCTATGCACAACATTCTCAGATACACATTGTTATAGTTAGCAAAAATCATGAATATGAGCAAAACTATAAACATAGGCATAAATACTCCCCCTGAGAATGTGATCCCAATTGATAGTCAGTTCTTTGGAAATGTGACTACTCCCAACTTACTCCGAAGGTACTCAAAAACTTCCTTGGGCAATGGTTTTGTGAATATATCTGCTACTTGCTCTGTAGTTGGAACAAAATCCAATTTGACCTCACCTTCTGCAACTTTATCCTTCAAGAAGTGATATCGGATTGCAATATGTTTGGTTTGAGAATGCATAACCGGATTCTTTGATATGTTTATAGCACTGGTGTTATCACATTTAACTGAAATTGGCTCTTTGAAGTGAATACCAAGATCTTTCAGTGTTTGTCTCATCCATAATATCCGAGTACAGCATGTTGTTGCTGCAATGTATTCTGCCTCTGCTGTGGATAGAGAGATTGATTCTTGTTTCTTGTTGTGCCATGCTACCAGCCTGTCTCCAAGATAAAATGCTCCTCCACCGGTACTCTTTCTGTCATCAATACATCCCGCCCAATCTGCATTAGAATATGCAATGAGAGTGAAGTCCTTACCTTTTGGGTACCACAACCCATACTCCATAGTACCCTTGAGGTACCTAAAAATCCTCTTTATAACTGTCACATGAGTCTCTTTGGGACTAGCCTGAAATCTTGCTACCATGCATACTGCCTGTAATATATCTGGTCTAGTGGTTGTCAAATACAACAAGCTTCCAATCATAGACCTATACATGGTTTGATCTACATCTGGAGATTTGTCATCCTTGCTCAACTTGCAACCTGTTGTCATGGGAGTGCTGACAGGTTTACTATCCTCCATTGTGAACTTTTTCAGCATTTCTTTCACATATTTTACTTGAGAGATAAAAATCCCCTTTTCACTTTGATTGACTTGCAATCCGAGGAAATAAGAAAGTTCACCAATCATTGACATCTCAAATTATGTCTTCATTTTATTAGCTATGTCTCTACAATATTCATCCATGCTACTACCAAATATTATATCATCTACATAAACAACAAGTACAATAAGATGGCCATTCTCAGTTTTGATATATAAATTGTTGTCCACCATACCTTTCTTGAACCCTTGTTTAATAAGATAGTTATCCAGCCTTGCATACCATGCTCTAGGTGCCTGTTTCAGACCATACAACGCTTTCTTTAACCTGCAAACAAAATCAGGATTGTCACCGAGTTGGAAGCCATCTAGTTGTTCAATGTAAACCTCTTCTTCCGATTTTCCATTCAAAAATGCTGATTTTACATCCATTTGATATACTTTGAAATTTTTATGGATTGCTAAAGCCGAAAACATTCTAATTGCTTCTAGTCTGCAATCTAGTGCAAATGTTTCCTCAAAATCAATGCCTTCAACTTGAGCATAGCCTTTACAGACCAATCTTGCCTTATTTTCGACAACCTGCCCATCTTCATTTAATTTATTTCGAAAAATCCATTTAGTACCAATTATGTTTTTATTTGCTGGCCATGGTACTAATTCCCAGGTTTTGTTTTTCTCAATCTGATCTAGTTCTTCATTAATTGCCTTCATCCAACTTTCATCTGTGCTTGCTTCAACAATATTTTTGGGTTCAATGCTGGATAATAAAGAGTAGTTCCTTATTACTGCTCTTCTTGTCTGAATACCAACTGTTGGGTCCCCAATAATCTGTTCTTTGGGATGATTTTTTTGCCAGCTACCTGTTTTGAATTTCTTGTTCTCTTCTTCTTCTGAGTCAATTCTTAAATCATCTGGGTCAATTTTTTAATTTTCTTCTGTTTCTATTTCTTCATCTCCTTCAATGACTTCTTCATAAATAGGGTAGTTTTCTTGATATGTAACTTCTCGTTCTCTACCTTCATCAACTTTAACATCAACACTCTCAATAATTTTCTTTAGCCGCTTGTTGTAACATGTGTAGGCTTTGCTTTTTGTTGAGTATCCAAGAAAAATACCTTCGTCAGCTCTATCTTCAAATTTACCGAGATTATCTTCAGTTCGTTTGATGTAGCACTTGCTGCCGAACACTTTGAAATATCTTGTTGTAGCCTTTCTACCGAACCATAACTCATACAGTGTTTTGCTTTCATGTGTTCTTAGCATGCACCTATTTTGAATATAAACTGCAGTATGTACTGCCTCTTTCCAGAATATGTCAGCTATTTTGTTCTCACCAACATTGTCCATGCCATTTCTTGCATAGTCATGTTCTTCCTTTCAACAACACCATTCTACTGAGGTGTCCTTGTTGCTGAAAACTGTCTTCTAATCCCATATTTTTGATAGTATTCTGCAAACTCCTCTGAGATAAACTCTCCTCCTTTGTCTGATCTTAGGCATTTAATTCTTTTTCCAATCTGATTCTCAACCTATTTTTTAAAAATCTTGAACATCTCAAAGGCATCTGATTTAAGCTTTAAAAATAATACCCATGTCATTCTGGAGTAGTCATCTATGAACAACATAAAATATTTGTCACCATTTATGCTTTGTGTTCTCATGGGTCCACATAAATCAGTATGTATCAGCTCTAACGGTTTGCTAGTGAAATATTCCTTTGCTTTAAATGTGGATCTGGTTTGCTTCCCTTTTTGGCATGAAGCACAGATGCTATTTACCGGTTTGCCAATGGTGGGTATATCTCTTACTACTCTTTTTGAACTTATTTTTACCAGATTGTCAAAGCTAATATGACCGAGCCTCTTGTGCCACAGCCAATTTTCATCTTCCTGTCCAATCAAGCATGATCCTTCTGAAGTTTTTGAGAGAGTGTATAGATTTCTAGAAGTCCTCGATCCAGTAGCTATTAGCTTCCCACTGTGTGCTTTTCTGACTTCACAGCCCTGCTTTTTAAAAATGACTTCATGACCTCTGTCACAGATTTGACTTACGCTTAGTAAGTTGTGCTTCAAACCAACTACAAATAGAACTTCTTTGGAATTGATCTTTCCATCACTTATCTTGACTGATCCTTTGCCAACTATTTTGGCTCCATCATTATTTCCAAACTTTACCGAGCCCCCTTCATATTTCTGTAATTTTTCAAATTTTTGTTTATCTCCTGTCATGTGACTGGAGCATCCACTGTCCAATATCCATGGTGCTGATTTGTTCTATGCTTTGAATGTTGTCTGGACAATCAAGGATTCCTTTTCTTCTTTGAGTTGCTCTTTTTCTTTCCATTCTGATTTGACTATAGTTTTGGTCACTTGTTTAGACTTTTCTTTGTCAGTGGCCTGTGCATGTTTATCTGAGAATTTTTTGTTTTGCCTTAAACTGTTTGGTTGAGTTCTTCTTCCTTGATATTTATTTGCTGCATATGTGCTTCTATAGTTTCTTGCAATGTGTCCAAAGTTATGACAGTTATAGCATTCTACTGCATAATCTATCAAGGGTGAAAATACATTTCTACTTGGAAAATTTCTTTGTCCTATATTATAAATGCAATATGCAATCTTATGACCGTAAGTATTGCATTTAAAACAATAACTAGAAAAAGAATGATTGAACCTGGGAGTTGGTCTTTGCCAATTTGTAGTAGGAGCCACAAATTTTCTTCTCCTTTGATGGGTGACTTTTGTGAATCCCTCATTGTCAATAGTCTTCTCATGCCTGGCATTGTTGCTTTCTTTTGCAAGATTCATTTTTCTTTGGTCAACCTTGATTTTATCCTCTTTCTTTACTGGTTCTATAGTTATGGCCTTTGATTCACTTGATGATTCTCCTTCGACAAACCCCAAGCCAAACTTGATGCCTGTAGTCCTCTGACTATTTATAATCTTTTCAAGCTTTGCAGAACTTCCTTCAAGTTTGTGATAGCAGCTCAATTTTTGATTCTTTTCTTCTAGCCGCATTCTTAAAACAACAATCTCTTCTTCTAGTTTGTTGCACTCATCTATTCTCATGGTTAACTGTACTTCAAGTTCTTTAGACATTTTCTTAAATTCTTCTATCTGTACTTTTAAACTGTTTATTATGTCATTCGCATCCTCAAGCTTTCTTGAGACCTTATTATTCTTTTTCCTTTCTGACTTCAACTCTTTAAGTGCAGCAACCAACTCACCTTCTAGATAAACTTCAGCCTCATCCTTATTTTTTGTATCATCTTCCTATTTTTCTTCTATTTTTGCTTCTTCAAATGCCATGAACAGAGCTTCACCTATTTCTTCTTTAGAATCTTCACCTGAGCTATCTTTAGAAGAGCTGACATTCTTGGATATGAAACTTTTCTTTTTGAAATTGCTTTTCTTAAAGTTTGGTTTCTTCTTCCAATCACTTCTTTCTTGGTGTGACCCTTCATTACTTTTGGTTTTCTCATTCATGGGACACTTAGCTGCAAAGTGACCGACCCCTCCATAATTGAAACACTTAAATGGCAACTTTCCTCTATATTTTCCTTTTCCCTTTGTAAGTTTTCGAACAAAATTGGCTTCCATTTCATCCGATGTCTCTTCATCCTTAGATTCTTGTTCAACTTTTGTATTCTTGTGTGCTTTAAAAGTAGCTTCTCTGTCTATGGGCTTAGTTTGTCCTATTCTCATTTCGTATGCAGTCAAGGAACCATGCATCTCGTCCATGCTAAAATTGTTTAGATCTTTAGCCTCTTCTATTGCATAAACTTTAGAATTAAATCTTTTGTGAAGAGTTCTAAGTACCTTTTTCATGACAACCGCATCATCGATCTCTTCGTCGAGTCCTCTGATTGCATTAATGATTCCATTGACTCTCAGCATATAGGCCTCTATGTTTTCATCGTCATTCATTTGTAATGCTTCGAACTGAGCTCGATGAGTTTGCAGTTTGGCTTCCTTGATCTTGTTGTCTCCTTCATGGATGCTCTTCAGTTTGTCCCATATGTCTTTTGCTGATTTACAGCTCATGACCCTTATCAGTTCACTGTCTACTAGCCCACACATTATGGCATTCTTTGCTTTGGAGTTATTCTCAGATAGTTTCTTACCGATAGTATCTGTTGGAGGAGTAGCGGGTGTTGTGTATCCACTTTCTCGACTCCCAAATGTCGTATCCTAACGCACTCGGATATGTCTGCATCCCGAGTCTCCAGAATGAGTAATTAGTTCCATTGAACAAAGGAGCTTTGTTTGATGAGAAACCTTCACTACCTACCATTGTGTTCCTTCCAAGATCACCTTAGCTGATTAAGCTTGTTCAAGAACCTTGCTCGATACCAATTGATATTCTCACAATGACACTGAGAGGGGGGGTGAATCAGTGTAGCTAAAAATATGAACTACAATTCTTAAAACTGAAACAAAGAGAACTGAAAATAGATAAAGCAATAATCACAAGAGAGCACACCACAACACACAATGTAACGAGGTTCACCAATTTGGCTACTCCTCAAAAATGACTGCTTGGACTACGGTCCAAATCCAACCTTTGCAAAACACCAATTTTACAATCTGTTTACCAGCACCCACTGGAAGGAGCACCAACCCCTGATTTATCTGCACCTATAGAAAGGAGCACCAACCCCTATCCAAGCACCAACTTGGATCACAATTTTGATAGTTATATCAATGACATACAAATGCCTTCACTTTTACAAGACCCTGACTGGTCTCCAATTTATCAAAATACAGTAAATACTTACTACTCAGCTTATCACTCTCTTACAGCACCCTTCTCACCCTCTTTCGGTAGCACTTTTCCTCTTTTAGCAGCAACCTGACTTCTCCACGCAGACCTGCTTTTATAACAGATTAATCTCTATTTTTAACTTCCATATTTGTGCATGCAACCCGTAACTGTTTCTTAAATATTCTCTTCTACCACTTGTCAACTGTAACTGCATTTTTTTCTATAACTCCTTTCGAATATATATAAAGGGCATTTCGTCGAACACATCACATGCACCAAATACCTTTACTATGACTGTTCGTCTTCTTGGCCATGATTGTTCGAGTTCTTTTCTATGCATGCATGCATTTTTCGATTCTACTTATGCGACTGTTAGAATTATTTTTCTATCCGTGCATGCCTTTTTTCAATTCTGCCTATGCGATTGTTCGTATTCTTTTTCTAACCATGCATGCCTTTTTTTTAATTCTACGTATGTGACTATTTTTTCAAAAAGTTGCATGATTTCTAACTGTCACTGCACTTGTAACTGTTGCACAGACTCCAATTAACTCTTCTTAATTTGGCTCCCTGCTTTTCCTCTACCACTGCCCCTTTAACTGTAGTTCTGTTCTAGTTAACTGTCTGTTGTCATGTTGTTGCGACTTGTCACAAAATCATGACACTTCTGTCTCTTTCTGCCCTTCTCGCATTTTACCCACGAAAACAAGACATGTCGCGATATCGCGACATTCTTCGCCTCCTTGTTCACTTCTTCGCTTGCACCCGCAAAAAATAGACATGTCACAAAATCGTGACACTTTTGCCTTCTCGCTACTCTTCTTGGCTTCAACCATCGAAAATGGAACATGTCACGAAATCGCGACATCTTTCTCTTTCGTACACTCTTCTTCGCAAGCCCCAGTGAAAACCTGACATGTCATGAAATCGCGACACATTCGCTAACTTGACCTCTTCTCTGTCTCTTGCCCACAAAAACGAAACATGTTGCGAAATCACGACATCTTTCTCTTCCATACACTCTTCTCCGCAAGCCCCAGTGAAATCGTGACATGTCATGAAATCATGACACATTTCCTGCCTTATGCCTTCTTCTACCTTTTTCCCGCGAAAATGAAACATGTCACAAAATCACGATAGTTTCTCTGCCTTGTGCCTTTTTTGCCTTTCGCTCATGAAAACGAAACATGTCACGAAATCGTGACACTTTCGCTGCCTTGTGCCTTTTCTGTCTTTGGCCAGCGAAAATGAAACATGTCGCGAAATCGCGACATCTTTCTCTTCCTTGCACTTCTCTTCGACCTTGTCGTGAAATCGTGACACTTTCTCTCCTTGGCACTTTCTCTTCGATCCTGTCGTGAAATCGTGACACCTTTCTCTATCGGACTCTCTCTCCTGCATTATGTCGCGAAATCGTGACACTTTTTCTCCTTGGCGCTTTTCTTCCCATCGAGTCGTGAAAACCCGACATGTCGCGATATCGCGACACTTTTTCTCCTTGGCACTTCTTGCAACTTGTCACGAAATCGTGACACTTTTTCTCCTTAGCGCTTCTTCTCCGAACATGTCACGAAATCGTGATAGTTTTTCTTGCAAGCGCTTCTTCTCCGAACATGTCGCGAAATCGCGACAGTTTTCCTACTTGCTTTCTTTTCTGCCAACATGTCGCGAAATCGTGACAGCTTTCCTTGTGCTTTCTAAACATGTCACGAAATCATGACAGCTTTCTTTGCACCTTCTAAACATGTCGCAAAATCATGACAACTTTCTTACTTGCCTTCTTTGCTTCCAACATGTCGCAAAATCATGACAGTTTTTCCACTTGGCTTCTTTGCTTGCAACATGTCGCGAAATCATGATAGTTTTGCTTGCGCCTTCTCTCTCCTCGTCCATGTCACGAAATCATGACAATTTTACTTGTGCCTTCTCTCTCCTCCGATATGTCATGAAATCATCGATGTTTTTCTTTCTGCCTTCTAACTTCTCAATCTGTCACGATATCACGACAGTTTTCTTACTTGTCTTTTACTTTGATTTTCTGAATCTGGGTCACTTCTATTTTCTTGGAATTTCACTGTACATGATCTGACTGACCTCTGAACTCCTATCCACTACTTCAACTGCATCAACTGATCTATTTGTCTATGTTGACAACAATGACAATACTTTTGCTGCACCTTGCTCAACAATGGGCTCACGGTATACCCATGTTGTGTGCAATCTCGATTATCAATGTGAATGTTACATTCTACACAATATATTTCCCTAATATCATATTAACCAAATGGATTGTTACCTACGGTGTAGATGACCTTGCTAAATACGTAGGCGAAGCAGGCTGAAGTGCCTCTTCGATTCCTCCTTGAATTTCCTCTACTTCCATTGTAGTAGGGACTTCAAAGATGACTATCTTGGGTGTTTGCTTTTTCTTATTTTTGCCCACCTTTACTTTCAACTTTCTATCATATCATTGTATCATGGATGCAGTAGGTATAGTAGAAGTAGATTTCATGTGCTCCGATCATTGAGATACAGATGTTGCAGGTTTAGTACACACTTCTTGGATTTTACCTCCTAGCTCTTTGATTGGTGATGTTGGTCACACATCCAGGTGCATTGATGGGAGCATTAATTTCCTCGACAAATCTTCTAGATTCATGTATTTAAAGGGTTCTTCATCCAAAGGCACTACGTGAACCTATCCCTCATGAATGTATTTGATACATTGATGTAAAATAGTTGGGACATAATGCATCTCTCTAATCCAAGGCCTCCCTAGAAGTATGTTGTATTACATAGCACCTTCGATTATGTGACACATCACGGGGATGGTCTTCAGCCCCACCTAGATATGTAGGACTGTAGTACCTACTGTAGAGCATAAGGCATCATTGAAAGCTCTCAATGTGAAGGTAGAAGGGATGATATGCATCTTGGGTAACTTCAAGTGAGTTAACACCTTGGTAGTTATGATATTTATTGATGATCCTATGTCAATCAAAACCTTCTTGAATGGTTTGTGATTCACACACACGATGATATGCAATGGCAGGTCTGCTATAATAGTGGAAACTGTCTTGACTTCATGGTCATGAAATTGAATGACCGGTTCCTAACATTGTTACACATGCTCCATGAAGTGTGTAAATGCTTCGAGATCCTAAGGCTACACTTATATGGACATTAATATGTCCATGAGCATCTCTATGTTCTTAGGAGACTATTTAATTAGCTCATAAATCAAAAAACTTTACTGGAGTTATCTGTAGGTTTTGGACCAACCTACTCCTGATGGTCATCACCGGTCTAGTTGGTGGATTGGGCACATGTTGGGATGGCCTTGGAGAAGGCACAACTTGGACTCTAATAGGCGTTGGAGGTTGATTCAGTCATTCATACCTCACATTTCTTGTGACAACATTGACCATTCCAACGAACCCATGGATTGGTGGTTCGATGCATACTTGGTTGACTTGGCCAACATTATTCTTTGGTGCCTCTAGATTTGGAAGATGATTCCTATAAATCCCCATTATTTTATTGTCAAGCGCTTGTGGATTGTCGAAAAGAAGCGTACCTATTTCAATCATATTTTGCACAATATGTTTGAAATACCAACATACCTCTATGTCATGGCCTTTCAATTAGTGAAAGATGCAATATTGATCGTCTTTGTAGCCCTAAGGCTTAGGCTGATTAGGATCCATTGACTTAACTTCAGGTAAGTTTATAGCCTTCGCCTCGCATAACTGATGAAAAATTAAATCCAAAGACTCTGATAACAGAGTGAATATGTGAGGTGGGATTTTTTCCTTATTTTTACCCTTATAATTGTTGTTGCACTGCTCATATTGCGTAAGATGAGGTTGGGCTTGATAGTTTTATTATTGTTGTCCCTTATCCCCTTTTTGAAGATTCAACACCACCTGATTAACATGGGTTGGCTTATCCTGTTGTCTCTCAGTGCTTTTCTTGTGTTCGTCCTTCTTATTCCTAATCTTCAAGTTATCCTCCTATAAATTGATGTCCTCTATCACCTTGGCTTGTGCCAAAGCCTCTTCGAATGTCTGGTATTACTGCAATTGTAGAAATAATGAAATGTGTTTGGCATAACTCTTCATGAACATTCACGTTAATTCAGAGGATGGGATGGATAATGGTAGCTTTACCATCATTTTCCATAATCCATCACTGGCTCATCGTAATGTTGCGTTAGAGCGGCCAGGTTGGATAATTTTACCTTCTTCTTGATGTTGAAGGAGAAGCGTTCAAGAAATGTATCAGCTAGTTGTTTGAAACTAGTAATGTTGTGCCTCTTTATTTGGTTGAACCACTCTTGAGCTAGGCTTGAGAGGTTCATGATGAAGGTGCACAGTAGTAAAGCATCTTTGCTCTCAAAATGAAAGCACATATCTAGAAAACTAATCACGTGGTCCTATGCATCTTCCTATCCTTGAAACTTTTCCAGTATAAGCATCTTGAAATGCTCAAGATATGTTGGAATAGGCACTAACATGCATAGAGGTTCATTGTGAATTTTTTTCAAGTTAGGCTTCTGATACATTGTTCCTTGCTTCTCTATGGCTTGGACCTTCTCTTATAAGGTCTTATAAGCTTGCAAGGAAATAAAATCCTCTTCTTGAGATTTCCTTGGAGGCACCCTTAGAGGCAGATTCTTTCTCGATCGAGGTGGGGGACCAGGCTCACCCTCCTCAAATTGGGATATTTTTGGGTATTCTTGTTCCAATTCCTCTCCCACTTCATTCTCATGCTGCCTATGCTCATGTTGTTCGAACGTTGGATGTCGATCTCTATGTTGATTCGTATGGCAAGTATGTGTGTCTATATTCTTAGGGTGTAACTCGGGCTATGAAGCCACTCATCTATTGACACACTCCCTGATCTCACTACAAGGAGGTAAACCGATGCTAGCCAATTGATACTCTCTCTTTACATGCTCCTTCTAATCGAGGATGCATTATTCATGCATGTTTTTTTCATATAATTTATGTCTTATGAACCTCTACCTCTAAGAATTCTCATTTTTGAGATGCTCTTTCTCTATGTGAACATCATCCAATTGATCTTGGAGAATCTACCATCTTTGCTCTAACATCAGTCTATGAGATCTATTAACATGAGCATCCATCTAAGGCCTCTGATGGGTGCACTCTATTTGAAAGACTTTATGGGTATGTCCTCCAATGGACTGATTTGCCACACTCCTACCTCTGTTTGTAAATATGGCATTCTTGTCAGGTTGTCTCCTATAATCAATGCCTACATGTGATGTAGGAGCACACATGTCTCAATAATTCTTGGAGCACTCTCCATATTCTTGGGTGGTCCTAATGGTGCTCATGCTACACTCACTCATCGATCGGGAGGGTGCATACGTAGGCTTATATCCTAGATACCCTAGGACTCTATCTCGACCATCCAATTGTTTGCTATGCCATGGCTTGTGATGTGGTGTACCATTTGCTCCCACTTTGGATATATCTATGGTGAACTTAGAATGTTCACCTCTATAGGGAGTCTATGTGGGCCTATGCTCGAAAGCAACCCTCTCTATTCACCCCTAAATGGGCGGATCTTGGATATGTCTACACTATGATGATGGAGGTCATGAACCTCCCTTAGACACAGGTTGAAGGGGTACCAATATGGATTCCTCAATGACATATTATTTAGTTTAATCCATGGATACCCACAGAATGCGATCATGGTAGATGCTACCATGTGTGAAACCCCCATGTTGGGAAGTCCCATGCTCTAATTTGTGTCTAGAGGGATATCTAGTACTTCCTCTAATCGGGGTATTCTCAATGGAATCCCCTCATGTGGAATTATCCCCTTTAATACTTGCTAAATGATATCTAGGAGGACCAAGTTATTGAGGGTGTTCCACATCATATTATGCACTAGGTGGAGCTTGGGATTTGATCTTAGATCTATGCTCGGATCGGCCTCTCTGTGTTTGCACCATTATGTATCCTATGTCTAGATTTAACTTTTATTAGCATGTAAAAAATACAATGATGATTATCTCCTTTTACAATTTTAAAATGAGCCCTAAACAATTTGATTTGTTTTCAATTTTTGTATCAGTAAAGTAACTATTATCGTGTTTTGCAATACGTTGATGATTTTCTTAATTGTTTAATGGCTTTCACTTGTATGCTAGTAGCTCGACAACCTGGCGATGAACTCCAAGCCGTGTAATATTCCCAAAATGTGGTGATGAGATCCACACCTGGGCAAGGAGTACAAGTCCTCCTAGATCCTCACCCAATCTCATCTAGACAACATTATACCCTCTGAAGATAAGTACATGCAAATTTTCTAGGCTACATATGGTTCTTGGATCTGGTATTGGTCTAGTAACAAGAAGGTATGAGGGAGTTGGGCCAACGGATGGAAATCACCTCCACCGTCATTGAAACCCTACTAGTGGTTGGATGTGACTCCCAACTCACTAGTATTTACTGTGAAATGTGGTGTGTGTGGTTCCTTTTAATTTGCATGAAAAGAAATATGCATAATACAACATTCAAATGATTATTTCTATATGCAATACATAAAAAGGAATGTTTCAAATTAAGAAAGCATGCATGATTAGTTTTACATGATATCTTGAAAATGCATACTAACGATGGTATGGCCACTGATCGAGCCTCAAGAAAGCAAAACTAACATACAATAGGGGCCTAGATCATTGGATACTAGGGTGGACTACACTCAGAAGTCCATTGTTCCTAGTAGTGACTAGTAGATCCTAATCAAAATACCTAAGGACTCAATGCATTTAACATTCCTTCATTGCCTTCCCTAATTATGCTAGCATTTTGCACATTTTGGAAAAACATAGACAAATAATAGAGAAAAACAAAATGATAGTGGGAACTACCTCATATCCTCATTTGATTAAATGTTTTCTCATTGTAGTCTGATTTGTTAGATTCTGACTGCAGATTTGTGGTGCGGTGACCACTGTTGCCTGCGGATGTCAATAGCGATGACAAATTTTGACCATGACTGTCAACCACGATGAGAACCTGTTATAAAAAAACAATAGAAGTCAAATATTTGAGGCATGAAATGCAGAGTTCCATCATGATCACCTTTTGTACTACCAAAAAAGGCTCACACTTATTGGTTCCTATTGCAAGAATTGAAAGATACACAAAATGCATACAAGAACGATAAATTAATAATGAGAAACACACTTTATTCCATTATATTTGAATCCAAAGTTAAATTACAAGTACATCCCTCTTAGGGATAATCACTTTGATACAATTGATACAATAGGAATGTAATGTTTCCATCTCAAGGGTAGGTGTGATCTCCAAGTGCCTTTCAGGATGACACAAACTTCTCTAGGGTGTCGATGACCCTCTTCTCCACAATTAGAGGCATTTTTTGCTTTGCATCTCACAACATTTTTAGTCCTACGTGTAATAAAAAACAAGAAACATTAATAACAAAGGAGGCCTCTCTTGATGAGGGTTTTAAAGGGTGCTTGTATAAAAGATAACATGATAATCAATAAATCAAGAAAATGATTTAATGCATTTAAATTGATCTAAATCATGATGATATACCATTAGAAACATAAAATAAACTAAGATGAATCTATCCAAGCTCCTAATTAACCAATTGAATACATGAAAGCATGAAAAAAATTCATTATACCTACACTACAATAATGAAGGGAAATTGTTATTAACTCATAATCTATCAGTCAAATATCTCTAAAATACTGAATTAAACCTACAGTATGATTAATATAACCTATTTAAACAGACTGTAAAGCAAATAATATGGAAATCAGGGATCATATACTAACTGTGGGCCCTACAAGTGGTGGGCACTATTCATCATGGTTGATAGTCACTGTTGAGCCTAAAGTAAGTTTACCCTCCAAATTAGGACCAATTCTTTGATTCTCCTTGCAAAATTGATGTTCAAGGGTTGCCTTTGTGTCCTCTAACAAATTTGGTGGCTTAATTTCTTAGTGAGTGCATGGATTGCACGGATTAGCATTTCTTGGCTCTCTTATCCTCCTAGGACCTCCATGGCAATGTGATATCCAATTGGGTAGCAAAAGTATTCCTATCAATGTATGTGAATGAGTATGTAATTCGACAGGGATTCACTACTCAATTTATTATATTTCTCTCTTTTTCCCAATTCATAGGGGGATTATATAGCAAATGCCAAGGGCTATGTGTAGTTTTATGAGGAAGCTAATATCAAGATTGGGCAATTGAGCTTTTTGGATGGAAGGATACAGAACCTTCCTCACTCAAACCGCTCAAATCCATAACCAATTGGCCATTGCAACCAATTTTGGGTTGGATGAAGGCCAATTGACTCTGATTCCTGACCATGGCTGATAGGTGCGATCAGTACTCCTAACCGTAGGTGTCAGTAGCGGCTAGCACTGACTAGGTAAAGGTACCCAAATGAGTGGTAAAAACCATTGCTATACCTTGGAATCTATCCAAGGTCTTCCATATGGTCTTCTAGCATGTCCCATATGAGTAGTCACCTCAGCATGACGTGTTTTAGGTGTCTACAAGAACCAAAGAAATAAATCATGCTAAAAAATCTAGAGTCATCATTGGAGAAGCTGACCCACAAAAACCTGTGACCACATATTTCAAACCAAATCATTATTAGTAGCATTTAAAACTTCTTGGGAAAATATTTCTTTCCAAATGGACAGTGATTTATGGATAACTCCCCAATTGGCAAGAATATCTATAGGCCTATTAGCTTTACGGTACACATGATTGATAAAGATATCATTAAAATTTTGGGATAGCTTCTTATCTTCCTGAACAATGGTTTTGACATTCCAAGAGGACACCCTATTGTTTTTTAAAGCATTTATAATATTCAAATAATATCCCTCAATAAAAAGGTTACCTTTATAATACTTGAGAAGATATAGCCCTCTCCATAGTGCAACGACCTAGCAAAATTATTAGTTTGACACCCAAGATACTCAGCATAAGCTATAATAACTTGACCATTGTGATCTCTAACAAGACCACCTGCACCTGCATCCCCTAGATTTCCTTTGGAGGCACCATCAAAGTTAAGTTTCAACCACTCACTTGGGGGAGGAATCCAATGGGCACCCACTCTAGGATGGGGGGATGGAAAACTAGAACTAGAGTTGTAAGGAATTTTTAAGAGAACAAAATAGACTCCAATCTAGAATTAGGAGATTTAGGACAAGGAAAGAGTTGGGAATTTTTGAAATCAAAGGAAATAGCTTTATTGGCAACAAATATGGTATCCTTAGATAAGGAAGAAAAATCCATGTTGTTCCTTTCAAGCCACACTTGCCATAAGATATTATGAAGGGTCACTTTCCATAAAGTGACTCAACGAATTAGGAGGAACCCATGAGATATGAAAAGTGGACATAAGATGATCCAAATATATCTTGGAGAAAGAGCACTCTAGAAAGAGGTGATTGATAGATTCCCAGATATTCATGCACAAATAGCATCTATTAGGGACAATCATGTCCCTTTTCATAAGATTATCAATCATTAGAATCTTATTTTGGATGGCCAACCAGATGAAATGAGCAAATTTCAAAATGAGATATTTAATCCACACTGATCATAAGGTATTTGAACCACTTGATAATAAATAGTCATACCATGAGCAGCTTTAACGTGAACAACCTAGAATCGATCTCTTTCCAAAAAGGGGAGTCATGGGGATTACCAGTGGAGATGACTGTTTCATTTAGGATGGTTTTGAGAATATTTGAAGCATCAGAGATTTTTCCATTAACATTTGGAATATGAAAAATTTTCTAATGCTTAAAATCAAATGAAACATCAATGTAATCTTAAACCTTGCTACCAATTAAAGTGTCCAATAAAGGCTGTAAAACAACAATTTCATTGTTCTCTAAAAGCGGATGATTAGAGATCCACCTGTCAGTCCAGAAGTTAACTTTACTCTTTGTACCTAATTGCCACCTTATCCCCTTTTGAATTAGATATCTGGTTTGGATAATTATTTTCTAGAAAGTGGAGCCCTCTCTGGGTATATCATCATCTATGAAACAATAATTTTGAAGATATTTTTTTATTGCAATTGAGACCCATTCAAGGTTGTTGTTGGTGAAAACCTTCTATGCTTGCTTTGCTAAAAAGGTTGTGTTCATATTATAAAATCTTCGAAGCCCCAATCCCCCCTGAAATTTGGGGGAGTATACCTTTTCCCAACTAATCAGATGAAATATTTTCTTATCCTCGACACCTTTCCATAAAAATATTTTCCAAATTTGCTCAATTTTCATATAGACAACAATAGGAACTTTGAATATGGACATGAAATAAATAGGAACACTTTGGAGACAAGCCATTATCAGGGTGGCTTTGACTACTTGAGAGAGGAGGGTCCCTTTCCAACCTGTAAGTTTTTTTTTAATTCTCTTAATAACATTACTCCACATGGATTCCTTCGAAGAACTGGTGAAAAGAGGGACACCCAAATATTGGATAGGCAACTGAAATATAACACATTGAAAAATGCATGCAATCTTAGCTTGTCTCTCTTGGGGAGTGTTAATGAAGAAGATTTTGCTTTTAATATAATTTATTTTCTACCCTGCAACCTCCTCATAGGTATCAAGAATACTCTTAATGGATTTTTCTTCCCACATAGAATCATGAGTAGCAATGATGGTATCATCAATGAACTACTGGTGAGACAAGGCTCTTAAATTAGACGTATCCTTAATGCCTTAAATTATACCATTGGAGCAGGCATTTTTAGTGATCTACCAAAGGATTCAGCAAGAATGAAAAAAAGGATGGGGGATAGAGGATTTCTATATCTAAGACCCCTGTTACTAGGGAAAAACCCTTCTGTAGATCCATTGACCAAGACTGAAAACCAAGGATTAGAGATATAGTTATGAACAAGATCAACCCACTACATTTGAAACCCAAATATGAGAAGGATAGAAATCAGAAAATCTATTTAACTCTATCAAAAGCCTTATTCATATCAATTTTTAAAAACATGGCATTTTTTTGTTATGACTAGTATAATGAAAGGGCTTCATGCAACGTGATAACACCATCAGTAATATTTCTTCCTTTGATAGAGCTACCTTGACAAGGGTCTATGATTTGAGGAAGGATCTCTTTGAGTCTTGTAGCCATGTATTTAGTAAGATTTTTGTATAGGACATTACAAAGACTAATGGGTCTGAAATATGATATAGATTTACACACATTCCATTTGGGAACCAAGGTAATGAAGGTGGATTTGATACTTTTGGGTATGAATTTAGTTTGATAAATTTCAATGATGGCATTATAGATGTTAGGCCCAATTATGTCCCAAAAAGTTTGATAAAATCAATGGAAAACCCATCAGGGCATAGAATTTTATCAAGGTGCATTGATAAAATAGCCTCTTTAATTTCAGCAGGGGTGAGTGGTTTGATAAGAGCCAAATTCATATTTGAAGTGACCAGACTAGGTATATGATGGAGCAATTATCTACCATCATGGGTAGAATTTTAGGGGTTGGCTCCCAAAAGGCCTTCAAAGAAATATGAAGCTTCATTTCAAATCTTAAAAATATCCTTGATGATGGATCCATCACTTCTGGTTAATTCTTTAATTTTGTTCAAACTTTGGTACCTTAGGGTAGTGGCATGAAATAATTTTGCTTTTGATTCCCCCTCTTTGAGCCAAAGGACCCTTGATTTTTTCTCCAAAAAGTCTCCTCTTTAACCAGCACATTGTGGTAGTCTATAATAACCTATCTCTCCTCATTTCAGAGTTGTTCATTGAGCTACCAATTCTAAATTTGAAGTTCAATACTTTTTATTTTTGTAAAATCTTTCCCTTATTTTTGAAGATGTTACCAAAAAAAATTTTGTTCCATACTTGTATATTTTCTTTGATACACTTAAGTTTTTGGGAAACCCTAAAAATAAAGGATTTATGATAGTCAAATTACTACCAATCAGAAATTAGGATCTATAAATTTAGGTGTTGTGTCCACATAGCTTCAAATCTAAATGGGATTTTGAAACAAGGGTCTTTCTCAGCTTCAAATAGTAAAGGGAAATGATTAGATCCAACTATGGGAAGACAAATAAGAGTGCCATCACCCATCACTGATATAGCTTCTTGAGACAAGAAAACCCTATCGAGTTTTACGTGAATGTGTTGATCCCCAATTCTCCTATTGCGCAGGTGTATTTTACCCCTTTAGTCTGAACATCCATCAACTCACATTCAGTGACAAAATTATGAAAATCCTCAATGCTCTTGGTGGGCATCAGGTTCCCTCTCTACTTATCAGAAGAAAAAAGGGAGAGTTGAAGTCTCAAACAATAATCCATGAAAGTTTTATGAAAGCACTTCTCATCTAACTCAAAGTATCCCATAGACCCCTATCGATGAGAGGATCATTAGGGGCATAGACATTGGTCAGAACCCAAGAGAAATTACTACTTTTATAGAAAAACATCATATGGATGACCTTGTTGAAAGAGGAAAATATTTTACCTTCTAACTTGTTTGAGTCCCAAATTCAGAGAAGACACCCAAATGTACCTTGAGCGGGACAAAAAGTAAAATCACCATTTTTCCAAATAAAATTTGTGATTTTCTATATTTTATTTTGATCAATCTTCATTTCTTATAGAACCATGATAGTGGTTCTGTGTTCGTTCCTCAGAGTGCAAACAAATATTTGCTTGAAAACACTGTTGAGGCCTCTCACATTCCATGAGAGGATCCTCATTTAAAATTTTTGGAAAATTTTCAGCCTCCCTTAGTTTTCTGCAAGGGTGGTTTGGGCCTTTTTTATTCATCCTTCTCCTGACCAAGAAGATCTTGGAATAATTTTTTCTAGGTACCATTTGCAATATCATTTTTTTTCCCTTTTCTTCTAATCATTGATAGAGGATCTTCCTTTTTTTCACTATCAATATCAATAGAATATTTTTTGATACTTCTAGTGTTAATGGGGCTAAAATCATTATTTGTCTTATTTCTCCACTTTATCTGAGATGGGACTACCAATTTATGTATGCCCCTTGAAGGTGGGCGATGGTTTTGAATAAATATTAGAAGGCCTAGATTTGGTCAAGGATTGGGGTTTCTCTTGATCAGAAATGAGGATTTCAGTTGGATTCGGGGTAATGTCGTCCTCACCAGGTTTAAACTCATGAATAAAAGTTCCTTTTAAAACATCAAAACAATTTTGGAAGGTAAAAATGGATCTCACCTTTGGATGATCATCATTTTCAATCTGCTTTCCTTTGGTATCTTCTGGAATTTATCCCTTCTTATGATAGTGGCTACTTTGCTTCTTGTCCTATAGGGGTCTGCCTTGTTGCCACCTAGTATGCAGCTAAATTTGAGAGGTATTGAGGATTTTCATCTCCTTTGAGTTTCTTAGCAATAGGCATTGGGTTTTGAGATGGCCCTGAGCCTTGCATTCAATGTAGAATGGAGGTTTGTTCTCATATCCCATGGCCTAGCATCTGTGATAGGAGCCATAAACCAGATTTATCTGAGTGGAAAGTTTGGAATCCATATTGGAATTGATACAAATTCTAGCATGAACCATGTGATTGCGTGCTCGGGTCACCAGGTCAATTGCAACCAACTCACCTATATATTTTCCAATGCCTTGTAAGATGTCTTCATGCCAAAACTAGGTGGGCAAATCTAAAAATCAAACCCAGATTGGTGTAAAATTTATGCTTTGCATATTAGGGTTAAAATATTCATCCCACTTCCATAGAAATATACTCTTTCAACTGAAGAACCAAGGATATCTGGAAAGAATTCGGGAGACATCTTCTTCATTATTGAGATGAATGAGGTAAAAACTCTTTGAAAGGGCGACCAAATCCATATTTCCTAGGGTTTTCCATTTGGTATAGGTGCACCATCGAATTGATTCTATATCCAGCCATCCTCAAATAAATTTCCCCACCAGATTATGGGATTCAACAGAAATGTAATTCGCCATTAGGTTTTCAAGGATTACCAGATCTTCACCCAATGGGAGTAAGAGGGTTCCACTCCCTGAGGGAGGTTTCACAAACCCTTTTAATTTCTTAGCATAAGACCATAAAGAGGACTCGATGTATTGAATTAGGGACCCATCAAGCATGTATCCCTTATCGAGAGGATCCTTACCCCAATAGTCTCTGCATTCCTAAAATCGTTAGAATCTAACTCAACACCTTCAATATCAGTAGAAATCATACCACCCTTGATCATTGTGGTAATTCTATTATTCACCTTATTCACATTCCTATATCCAATCATAGTCATAGTCATAGTCGTAGATGTCATTTATACCTTGATTCACTCTAGAGCTACTTGCACTTAACCCAGATGAAACCCTTGTATAGTCGCTTGCCAAAAATCTCATTCACACATAGGGATTCACTAGGATTTGTGTCACTCCAAATAATCTAAATATTTGTGGAGATGTTCTAGGGTTTTTCAGGGATCTACCCTCAAAATTTCAACTCAATCCGAGTCTATATGAATGAAATATGGCCAAAACAAGTTCAGAAGTTTGGGCAGTCCTATGAAAATGTCCCTCATAATTTTTCTCTCAGTTTTTCCACAATTGACTTTAATTTATCTCCTATAGTAAACTTCTTAAGTATTCAAATTAAACTATGTTCAAATACTTTAGATTAAAGTTTGCATGAAAATAATTTGAACATTTAATTAAAATATTAATGTTTATTTCCAAATATAAAGTTCCATGAAACTAAAATGTGACATAAACATATTCCCTAATTATAAAGTTTTAAACTTTAGAATATCACATTAGGGTTGTGATTATATGAATTGAAATTTAAATAAAGATAAAATTTTAGGGTAAGCAAAAATAAAATAAAATGAAACTTTCTGTAGGTTACAGAAAAAAAACAGAATACTTTTTTGGAATGAAACCTAACCTAGATTAACCATTATTTACACAGTCCGATTTAAGTTAAGTGCTATATTTTGAGGGAGAAATAATTAAAAATATATCAAATTTATCAAACATATGAAACACCATCAACATGCATGTCTCAATATAATAAAAATGAAATATTTAATCAAAATTGAAATGTATTAAATCATTAAACTTATGAAACACCATCAGCATGCATGTTTCAATATAATGAAAATAAATACATTTATTAAAACCTTACAATATGCTTTTCTAGAAATATCTTTGTTCAACAGTGAAGCTTTCTATGTAAACTGAGAGGATCCTTTGGCTATTCTTCTGCTTCTTCCAATATTTCTCTTCCAAATCGCCCAACCTATTTCTTGAATTTTTATTTCTTATTTATAATTTGAGAAAACTTGTTGTTTTCATTCCATAATCCATTCTTTTTAGTGATAATTTTGATATAGGTTTAGTAACCATTATGTAACAAATTCTCCAACCATATCCTTCAACGAACTTTGTAATTGTTCTCTTCAATGTTTACCTTATTGAATCAATAAAAAAATTGCTATAAGATTATAACAACCTTTTAAAGCATCTGCAGGACATTCTCAAAAGTAACAATTGTCATTTTTAAAAATATGTTATGGCATCAATTAATAAATTTTTCCAATGTTTCATACGATCTTGGTTCTTTCCTCCAAACCATGCAACTACACCGTTCGTTTACAGAGTGATGAACCACGTAATAAAACTCGAATGCATCCTTCACTTCTCATTAGATCTTTGAAAATTATTTTATACCATTAATTATTGACCATTAACATGATGCTAATATCGCTGACAGTCCCATCTCAACTACACATCATCAACCCTTCATGATCATTTATTCGCACAATAGACGTATTTCATTTCAATGAATTCATATGATACCAAATAGAGCTCAGATCGTAATTTTACACCAAATCTCCATTCACATCCCCTTTAAATTAGACAACTGAATTTCTATTTTGACTGTGTTACTATCCAGAAGGTAACCCTGTATAACTATGAATTATGATAACAAATTGTATCTCATTTATGGTTGTGTACTCATCATCCTCGTAATTAGACACCATAATTTATTCGCTATTGGTACATTCCACATTACGTCTCGGGTGCATCCTCTCTTTACCAATGAGTAAATGTGTTTACTAATTATATATCAATCTACTTATGCGAGTCATAAAACATGGATTTATCACATGATGAATAAGAAATATAACATTTTGACAACCTTGTATTTGAATTGGATAATTTCACCTATAACACCTTCATTTTTTTCCTAAATAAAATTCCACACATGTGGATATATTTTCAAACTATGCATGTACTTGTTGTGTGAAACATGTCAATTTTATCTATTTCAACAAATGAAAATCATATCAACATTTCCATCACCAAGCATGGTGAAACACTTTGACTACAGTGCATTCGGTTTGCTGCTCACACCTCCACTACGTCTATCATAACCCGTATAGCCATTGCTAAGGAAAAGGTTGTACACGTTTGTTGATCAGATAATCATTGTGGAACAAAAATGTAATATACAAATTCCTTGCAATAATTCGTAGTGGAAAAAAAATGTTTTGACAAGCCTCTTTAATCTAGTGCACATTCATACATTTCATCCAGAATACTGATACTGTCCGTTTCACACACAATTCACTTCTTTAAAATCTTAATATAGTCCACCCGCTTCAACCACCAGAATGTCATAGGACCAAATCCAACCCACAATATCAAATATATCGTTACGTCCATGAACCTTACTGGATGAATGAGTTTGTGCTACTTTTATTCCTATGTTGAAAGTAGAGATAAGTCCAATAATGATAGGGTGGTATTACAGTGACACATCTTCGAGCAGAAATAAAAAACAACCGATGTCACAAAGACAGCTTCGAGTAGAAATGAAAATGACTCTCCATATTTTATCCCAAATGTATCATGGAAACCGCAATGGGAAATTTATAGTTGTGAACCCTCCTTAGTTAACATCACAAGTTGTTCACCCGTATTTTGCACCTCTCGATCTTTCTTTACCTTGAAAATAGTGCTAACAATTGACTACGTTGTGTCAAGGCCACTTCGTAAACCATACCATGCCACATACCTGCAAAACCATAAAAAATATAACATTTTGAGTTAAACCTTTTCAATTAATATTAAATATTTAAATTACATCATTATTTAAAATAAAGCATTTTTTAATTTAAACCTTCAAACATATTGAAATTTTACTTAATGCTTTTGAAATAATAATTTAATTTAAATATTTAAAATTTAAAGTTCTAAAATGAAACAAATGACAAAATGAATCTTAATCAAAACATGAAATAAAATAAACAATAATTCAATTTTTAAACAAAACAAAAAAATTATCAAACCCAAAATAACAAAATTTCAAAAAGACTTCAATGGGTCCTCAAATTTGGGGCATTGTGAAATGGTTGCAACAAATGGTGACTCTTCTGGGAAATACTCATGAGCATTTCGTACATAAGAACCCGATCTGAAACCAACAAAACCCAAAAATAAAAAAATAAGCATCAATAATATCCATAGAATGTGAATAGACAATTTTAAAATGGAACACCTGAATCATTTACCACTGCTCGGTGTGTGCACTGTGATTCATTTTATATTCCTAAAATGATTCAGATTATATTATTAGTTTTGTAGTTAGGCTATAAAAAAAAATTCTTTATAATGCACCTTTGCATTGCTCCACTGCCAACCGAGCATTCATAGCTCCGATGGAGATAACCTTGCTCTCTTCAAGACCTTTCTCTACTTCTAGCCAGACGTTTATAGCCTCGATAGAGGTTATCTAAACAACCAAGTATTAGATGAATTTTATTTTTTTGCTTATTTTCCTTATTTTAGTCTAGACATAGCTCCATTGCTAGTTAGGCGTCTATAGCCCCGGTGAAGATTATCTAAACTATTGTGACTGAATTAACTTTACTTTCCATTGTATTTACTTTGTTCTTTTTGTTTGTGGAAAACAACCCAAAAGGGATGCCACTTTCGGGTAAGACCCAAGGAGGCATGGGTATCCATTCCGCCAAAAACACCCAGGACTTAGACCTGGCCTACCACCTTTGACATACTCAAGGAGCAAACAAACACACAAAACCAATTTAAAAATAAGTAAATAACAACAAAAATAATAAAATAAAATAAAAAACATGCTCCTTGAGTGTGTCAAAAACAAAAGCACAACCAAACACACACACAATAAGATAAAAGAAACCACAACACGAACCACATAGAAAAACACAAGAACCACATAACAAAACACAAACAAGACAAAAACAACAGAACACTACAAAGACATAACCCAAAAAAAACATGAAAAATAAACACAACCAAAACCTAAAATATTAAAAAAAATAAAATAAAAAAAACAACCAACAACATACAATAAACAAAAACAAAAAACATAGAAAACACTCACACAAAAAAACATGAATTAACACAAACAAAGAGAAACACAAGAACAATAACAAAAAAATATAAAAAAACACAAAACAACAAAAAACACAAGAACAACAAAAAACAACACAAAGAACACAAAAACAAAACAAAACAAAAGAACACACACACCTTAAAAAACTAAACAAAAAAACAAAAAAGAAAAAAGAAAAAAAATTGAACATAACAATGACCTATCTAGACCAGAAGACTATTAAGGCAAGAAACAACAAAGGAAACAAAAGAAAGAAAAGAGTGAGCTAGGGAACTAAAAAAACCTGAATGAACCAAAGAGAAGCAAAAAAAAGCAAGAAGAAACTAGGTACCTTCAGAACTGGAGCCATCCAAAGAAATGATAGAAAGAAGAGCTTCCCTAATTTGTGAAGCCCACCATCTAGGAGGGTGGCCATAACAAGTAAGATCACCTTTGTCCAAAGCCCAATTAGCTAAAGCATCAACACTCTTGTTTTGATCTCTGACCACATGATTGTAATCAACTTTCAAAAATCCCATCTGGATTAATTGAATCTTCTCAATAATTATTTTTATTCTCCAATCAACCTTATGATTCTTGGAAGGAGTCTTCAAAATATTAATCATAAGTTGAGAGTTAGACTCAACTAACACCTTTTCCCATCCAACCTTAGTAGCCTCCTGAAGGCCTTTGAGGATACCATACCCCTCAACAAGGTTATTGGAAAGAATACCCAAATTCTTAGCAAAAGTAAAAACCAGGGAGCCATCTGAAAGTCTACCAATTCCTCCCACACTGGCTTTTCCAGGGTTCCCTCTAGAGGCTCCATCAGTATTGAATTTTCCAAAATCCTTAGGAGGAGGTTGCCAATTTCTTGTCCTATCCATATTACTAATACTCACATTCCCTTTAAGTTGGTTTCCCTTAGAATATTTAATCTTCAATATTTGCATCACTTGATCCCATATTTGGTGGGAGTTTTGGGGGTGATTAAGGAGTTGATGGACTGATTCAACTAAGTTGGCTATGGTATTTTGCCAAATATAGTGAATATCCTTCCTATCTTGATTAAAAATTTGGTTCTTCCTTTCAATCCAAATATTCCAAAGAAGAATGGTAGAACCCATCCAAACTAACTGCCTAATAAAATGATCAACACCCTCTTGATTAGGCCAATCCCTCCAAAGTTGTTCAAAAGTAAAAAAATTGGACCACTGTAAGCCAAGTAAAGTGGCCATTCTCCTCCATATCTTAGAGGCTAAAGTACACTCAATAAAAATATGGTTGAGATTTTCTACATTCTCTTCACACATCTCACATCTAAAAGGGCCATGAAAACCACGCTTCATAAGTTGCTCACCAGTAAGCACCCTACGATGCAATAAAATCCAATTAAAGAACCTCACCTTAGGCCAGAGATTTTGAGCCCACAATTGAGAAAATATGTCAAAATAATGGTTGGGATTATTATGGCATAAGGTCAAATAACCTTGAGCAACTGAATACTCACCCTTAGTAGTGTTGTTCCATCCAAAACAATATTTTTCATGGGACCAAGAGAGAGATATCATATGAAGGATGCCTTGGATATCTTGTCTTTGCCTTTCTAGGATTTGAATAGGCCAGTCCTCAATAGGGATCCAATATCTACCAACCTTTGAATTACTAGTATGGTACCGATAGTAATTAGCCACCTTTATCCAGTTAGCTTAGTGAAGCTCCTCCATCCAAGGCCTCCAATCGGGAAACTGAGTTATCAAAGGCTTGTGACCATCCCAAGAATCTATCCAAAATTTTGCCTATTGACCATTATGAATGATCCAAAATAAATTTTTCTTTATCAAATCCTCACCAGTCTTAAGAACTGCTAAAATGGGAGAACCTTTGGTAGGAAGTTGATAGCGAACAAGGTCTTTAGGACTTTTGTTCTCAGCATATTTAGCACAAAGATTATTGGCCCAAAGAGCATTGGGGTTATGCAACATCCTCCAATATAATTTAGCAGCTAAATATTTGTTGTTATTAATAGAAGACCAAAATCCTAACCCCCCTTTATTCTTAGGAAGACATAAAGTGTCCCATTTCACCAAGGCCCATTTTCTTTTCTCCTTAGTACCACTCCAAAGGAAAATATGACTGATTTGATCCAGTTCTCGAAGAACAACCTTTGGAATATTCAACATGGAAGATACATAAATAGGAATAGCTTGAAGGACTGATTTTACCAAGGTGATTCTACCCATAGAAGAAAGCCACCTGTTGGTCCACTTTCCAATTTTCTTCTTGACTTTGTCCAACAACCAATTCCAATCTTTATTTTTCTGCCTTTGAATATTTATGGGAATACCTAAATAAGTGATTGGAAGGGAGGTCTTCTTATATATTAATTTATCCAAGACCATGGATTCCTATCTAGTAGAGTAGTGAAAGAAAATAACTTTAGATTTGTCTTCATTGATCAACTTCCTAGTAGCCTTAGAAAAATAGCTAATGATTTGCTTAATATTAGAAGCTTCCTTAACTGTAGCTTTACCTAAAAGAGTAGAGTCATCCACAAATTGAATATGAGAGATAGGTCTAGCTCCATGAGCAATGGTAACTCCCTCAAGGGTTTTGTTTTCCCTCTCTTTGGTTATAGTCCTACCCAAGCATTCAAAAAGAATGATGAATAAATAAGGGGATAGCGGGTCACCTTGCCTAATACCTCTAGAAGTTGGGAATGACTGAGAAGGTCTACCATTGATAAGAAATAAGTAGGAAACTGAAGAGATACATCCCATAATCCAATCCATCCAATCCTTAGAGAAACCAAATTGCCTCAAAACTTTGATAAGGAAGTGCCAATCCACTCTGTCATAAGCTTTGGATAAGTCTAACCGAATGAACATGGAAGGAGATTTTTGCATATCCATGGAATGGATGGCTTCCTGAGCAAGAACTATCTCATCTACTATTTGACGCCCTTCCACATAACCCCCTTGCTTTGGGAAAATAATCTTATGCAAAAGAGACTTCAACCTTTCTGCCATGATTTTAGTAATGATTTTGAGAAGAACATTACATAAAGCAATAGGTCTAAAAGCTGAGATATGATCAACCTCTTGAGCTTTTGGAACAAGAGTAATATAATTTTTATTGATAACCTTCAAAATTTCTTTGGATTTCCTGGCTTCTTCCACCACCTCTAATAAATCAACATGAAGGATATCCCAGAACTCTTGGTAGAACTCAATGGGAAAACCATCAAGACTTGGGGTTTTCTTTTTTTTGCATTTTAAAAACTACCTATTGAAGCTCATTGATAGTCATAGTAGCATTCAAAATAGAGTTCTCCTCAGAGGTGATAAGAGAAGGGATTGCTTGAAGAATATTTTGTTGAGAAGCTGAGTCAAGAGGAGTAGCAGTAAAAATATTAGAAAGATAATCAACAACAATAGAGTTCATGCCATCCCAAGTATAAACAACATCTCCAGAATCTGATTTTAGGAAAGAAATAAAGTTGTGAGATCTTCTATCTAGAAGAGATTTGTGGAAGAAATTTGTGTTTTGATCTCCTTCTTTGAGCCATTGAATTCTAGATTTTTTCTTCCATAATATTTCTTCTCTTTTTCCCATTCCTCTAATTGAGGTGTGAGTTTAATTTCATTTGCACTTCTCTTCTCTGTGAGGCCATCTAAACGGATTTTCTTATTCAAATTTTCAAGATGAGCAATAGCTTAATGTTTTTTTATGAACATCCCCAAACTATTTCCAGTTCAAAGTCTTGATTTTGGATTTAATGTATTACAGTATTTTGGAAAAATAGAACATCTTAGTCCCATGCCTAGGTTTACCTTCCTTCCACCATTGTTGCACATGAGGTCTAAAGGAAATGTCTCTAGGCCACATTAATTGAAAATGAAAAGGAGATAAACTCACATTGGTTTTCCACATTTCCACCATGACTGGCCAATGATCCGAACCAACATTATGAAGAGTCTTCACTTTAGGGATGTGACCATGGATTAAGAAATTTTCAGAGAGCAAAAACCTATCCAATATCTCCATTATACAAGCTAAGCCTTACCTTCTGTTAGACCAAGTCATAAGGCCATTATCTAGTTGGATGTCCACTAGATGGAGGTTTGTAATATATTCGCTGATGATTTTTGATTGATAAATTTTAGGTCAAACTCCATCAACAACATGATCCATTTTGTTTTGTGACTATTGTGATAAGAATAACTCATCATATATCACAATGGATTCTCTTTTGATACAACATACGTGGTATGACTAAGCATGTAATGGCATAGCTTCTTGGTGGTAAAAACCACCACTAGGCATAACTTTTCAATGTATGCGTACTTAATCTTGTAACTAACCAAGGTGCGGCTAAGGTAGTAAGTAGTCTGTTCCTTATGAAATTCATTCTTTTGGGTTAATATGATATCCAATGTAATCTCAATAGCTAAGATGTATAAATGAAATGGTACTCTTGGTTGAGGTGGAGCCAATACTAGCAATAAATCCAAGTATTGTTTTATGACATCAAATATAGCTTGACACTCATCATCCCAATGGAATGTGACCCCCTTGTGTTATAGTTTACTCATAGGCTTGCATTTTTTTGATAATTGCGCTATGAAGCGCTTGACGGATGTGACCTTACCCTACAGACTTCTTAGCTACTTGATGGTATTTGGGGGAGGTATCTCAAGGATTGCCTTGAATTTGTTAGGGTATACTTCAATGCCTCTTTTAGAGATGATGAATCCCAAGATTTTTCTAGATGTGATGTCGAAGACGCACTTCTTGGGGTTCAATCTCACATTATGTTCAATAAGGCAATCAAGGACCTTGCTCAAGACATCGAGATGCTCATTGAGTAATAGCAATTTGGCTAATAAGTCATCCATGTAATCTTCCAAAATTTTATGCATATAGTCATGGAAGATGTATGTCATGGCACGCTAGTAGGTAGCATCGATGTTTTCAAGGCCAAAAGGCATGACCTTATAGTAAAATGTTCCCCAAGGCATTGTGAACATTGTTTTGAGTTGGTCTTCTGGATTGATATGAATATGGTTATATCTAGAGAACATGTCCATGAGTAATAGCATTATGTGGCCTATTGTAGCATCTACCAGGGCCTCAATGTTCGGTAGTGGGAACTCATCCTTGGGACTTGCTTTTTTTAGGTCTCAAAAGTTAGTGTAAATGTGAATCCTCTTGTTGAGCTTATTTATGGAAACCATGTTGGACAACCATGGCGGATAGTCCACTGATACAATGAACTTGGCATCCAATAGCTTTTGTAGCTCATCTTTCACCAGCAAGTCTACTGTCAGATGCATTTTTCTTAACTTTTGCTTAACTAGCTAAGCCTTCAGGTCAAGCATTAGATTATGTGTGACTAGATTTGGATCTAGTCCTTGCATTTCTTTGTAGGACCATGCAAAAGCTCCCTTCTTCTTAGTGAGAAGGGCTATGTAATTGGATTTCTCGGTGGGGGACAAGATTTCCCCTAACTTGATTCATTGAGGATTCTTAGGATCTGAGCCGATATCCTTGTCAATTATTGGTTCAATTGAAATATGCGACCCCTCCTCCAACTAATTGGGAGTAGGGATCAGGTGAATGTCATCTGCTAGATTTATATCATCGATGGGAACATCATGTTCCTCCTCAACATGAAATAAATCATGAGTAGGCCTTTGAGATAAATTAAATGGTTGTAGCATCTCATCGCAAGACCAGTACTTGGAAGGCAATGGAGAATAATATCCCTGATCGAAATCAATTTTCCCCAAGTTAAGGTACAGTGGCTTTTATGGGTTATACGAATCTCACATGGGCTCAAAAATATCTATGGAAATCATGTTAATGGATGAATTATTTCCCCTAGGTGGCTGATGGTATTGATTGACATTTGGGTGTCGCAAGACTTATGGAGGTGGTTGCGGTGGAGGTGGAATGATCGGAGGTAGTCGATGTAGCTACAGGTGAGCTTGCCCTTATACAAGGAGAAACTCTCACTATATAGGGTCATGCAAGGATAACATACGTAAATAACCCTCATGTTTATCATCCAACATGGCAATCTATGCATACTCGATATGTGGACTAGAGAGTTGATGGATGCTACTTCATAATATGACTTGTCATTAGATGTCCACACATAAGGAGACCCCTGATCTTCTTCCTCACTATCATGGGGAATGGTATGCAAACTTTTATCCTTTTCATAGGATTGGATGACATCGCAAGATACCTCCTGATTTCTCATAGATGCGAGGAAGTAGTCTCCCAATGAATAGACCCGATTGGGGTTGGCATAGGGGTTGCATACCAACTCATCTCTATAGTTTAGGCTCAGGCATCGTAAAATGTCAGGGAGGACTTTGAGGAGCATATGCTTGTTGTATCCCAAACCAGAATTATCATAAGGTATTTGATAATATGGTTGGTAAGGAATACAGGTGCCTTGCTCATATAAGCCCAAACAATAACCATGCCAGTTGTAGAGACGAAGATATCTCATGGCAAATTCAAGGTTGGACATGTAGTTGATATCCTCAAAAAAGGGCTCTTCACCCTCTTCCTACTATTGATAGGGCTCTATGCCATAGTCAAGACCCCCATAAATGAAATTCATTTGATTTGGAGGGATATCGAGAGGTACAATAGTGCCTATGGGAAGATAAGGTCGACCCATGTCTTACACTGACTCGATGGCAGGAGTAGTTGTGATGTTTCTAACCAGGTATTCTCCTATAAAAATAGTGGCTAAATGCACTATGACTTGTGGTGGTGAAGAAGGAGGGGATGGGAGCGAGGCTTGAGTTGATTCAATGTTGGCCTCATAGGGTGGCTCCTCATCCACTAGACTAGGAATCTCACCTATGGAGATGGTGGATATGGTTGGAGGGTTCTCATCAATAGGCCTTTTCCCCATGTTCCTTAATGGAGGATTCAACAATGATGAAGGCATATCTAGGGGTGCCAATGATGAGGATGGTATGGCAAAATATGATGATGGAATGATTGAAGGCAATGGTGAAGGAGTTGAACCTTTTCTAGATGTGTTCGGTTGGAAATCCAGATGGGTTGATAGTAAGGTCGACTCGAGGATTTGTTGTACCAATTTGTAGTACTTAAAGGGCTCAAGGTTTGTAGATATGACATGTACTTGCCCTTCAAATATGTACTTTAGACACTGGTGAGCGATGGAGGGTACACACTTCATGTCCCTAATCCAAGGTCTACTCTGCAATATATTGTACACCATCTCACCCTCCAACATGTGGCATAGTATCAATATAGTCTATGGTCCCACCTGAATAGGTAGGATTATCATACCAACTATTGAGCATATGTCATCATTAAATGCTCAAAGGGTATAGGTAGATATGACAATTTGAGATATTGAGAGCCCAATATGTTTAAGAGTTGTTTTAGTGATGATGTTATTGGACGAACTAGTATCAATCAAGACTCTCTTGTAGAGTTTTCTATTTACACATATGATGATATGCAAGGGAGGATCCACCATATCATTTGGAACTAGCTTGAGATCATCCTCTCAAAAGGTGATCACTACTTTTGTACATTACCGAACATGCCCCACAAAATTTTTAAATGAGTTAGACTCCTGGGGTTGTAGCTTGATCGCCTTGAGGATATCCATTACAGATTCTCAATGAGGTGGAGATTGTTGAATAAGCTCATATATGGAGAGCCAGGTAGATGTTGTTCTCAGGATCTGAGTGAGCTTTCTCTTTATCATGACCATAGGTCAAGGTGGGAGGTTTGGCATTAGATTCAAAAAAAACTATGATGTTGAAGGAGTGTTTCTTGAACCTATAGGTGGTGCAATTGGACTTGGGTACTACATGTTCCTTATCACAATGTTGATCATTCCAATTAAAATTCGCTTAGGGAGTGCTTAATGGATCTCATTCACTTGTGGCACTAGCTTTACCTATTCTGTATGGTCAAGCAATGGGTTTTTAAAAACACCCATCTATTGATTGTTTGATGCGATAGGGTTGTCGACCTGAAGGCTATTCATATCGATCATATCTTGTACCAAGTGTTTGAACTTATAGAACATTTGCATGTCATGCCCATTTTACCTATGAAACTTATATTATAGGTCTTCACGATATCCTTTGGGCTTTGGTGCATTCGGATCGATAGGTCGAATCTCAGGCAGATTAATTGTGTTAGCTGCATAGAGACACTTAAATAAAGAGTCCATGGACTCAGCAATGGGCATAAACTATGTTGGATATTTTGAGTAAATGAGTTGTCATTGATGTCAAGAGTGAATGGTCATTAATGTCGATAGTAAATTTCAGTAAGCAATGCAAGGAGAAGCAGTTCTTCAATTAGTGCTAAAAGGAGAGTTCGCTTCTAGCTAGTCAAAACCTGGTTCTTGGTAGTCAGATGTGGTTCAAAGTGCAAAGAAGAAGCCCAAGTGAATAATATTATAATATTCCTTTATAATATTATACTGGAAAATTTAAAATTAATTATAAATTAATTTATTAATTAATTTACTTAATTTATAAGTTATTTAATTTATTTTTAATTAATTTTAACATTAATTATATATTCGGAGGTCCAAGGTTCAAATCTCGAGCCTTGTCGGACTGAACACTTGTCCCTTTCCTGGTGCTTTCAGCAGCATAAAAGGTTTAAAATGATTGTGGCATGGTGGTTATAGGGGTAGACTACGCGAAGATCTATGTGGCGGCTTCTAGGGTGAACATCGCAGAATACTGTGGCGGCCATAAAAATCTGGATAGCCTACCTAGATTCATCGCGGCTATTGATTCCACCATGTAAATTCAAAATAATAATAATTATTATTATATATTAATTTATGGTTATTTTAAATAACCCTAAGGTGGGTTATTAACATAGAATTTTAAATTTCAAATTTGACCATCGAGCACCGACATGAGAGTTAAATATCAAAAATGTGTATAAAAAGGGACTTCTCCAACTTAGCCCAAGATATAATAAGCATTTGAATTAATCCTTGTGTTATACAAGCTTGTGTGAATTGTTCTATGCAATCAAGAGGATTTCATTTTTTTAAGTGCCAAGAGGAGGCAAACGTACTTCACCCACCAAGGAAGATGCCTTGGTCACTAAGCGCAGGTAGCACAGTTGGAAACCGTAGTGGAAGCAAAGCATTAGGGGCATCGAGTGGTGGAGGTTCGAATCTGTGGGAGTATTTTTGTTTTGTGTGAAGTCGACGACGGATGAAGGTACAAGAGGAAGGAAGATTCCCTTCCTTATCGTCGTTGCCTATAGCCCACATGGTGAGCACCAAAGCTCTAAGGTGCTTTGCATTTGAAATATGGTGGTTCGAAACCCGCAAAACCCCCTTTTGGGATAAAGGACAAGGTATGCATTTAGTTTAGCGCTGAAGGAATTAATTTAAGCCCTAAAGTTTAATTTTTAACTAATTTATTTAGTTTATAAGTTTTTAAGGGGAATTATAAGGTTTAGGTACATATTATTTTGAGAGATAAATTTTTGGATATTGGTTTAATAATTTTGGAAATAATAAGGGGCATTTTGAGTGAGTAATTTTTATGTGTGATTTGATGATTATTAATTTCAAGGAGTAATAAGGTGTATTTGAGTTTGATTATTTTGTAATTAAGAAATATTGTGAGAGAGTGTTAGTGTGATATTTTGTCATCTAACCATTGAAATTGGAAAAGAAGAAAATTATGAATTAGATAGGTTTTTGAAGGGCACTACTACATCAAACAAAAGGTATGGGCACATATTCCTAGTGAATTATTGTTGAATGTTGAGTTGGAGTGAAAAGGGTTTTTCTAGAATAAAGAGTTGTTAATAAAACCTTGTTTGGTGAGCATTGTTAAGTTGATTGTTAAAGGGTTTTTCTGGAATAAGAGTTGTTGATAAAACCTTGTTTGATAAGCATTGTTGTTGAAGTGATTAGTTGAGTGAGGAAATTGAACTAGAGTTTGTGCAAATATCATGAGTATCATTGTTATGTGAAGTTGTCAAAGATCATGAGTATCATTGTTATGTGAGATTAGCATTGTTTTTGAAGCAATTAGTTGAGTGAGGAACTTGAAATAGGGTTTGCAAAGATCATGAGTATCATTGTTATATGAGATTGGTTGATAAGAATTGTTGGAAATATTTGAGTGAATGTTCATAAGTTTGGACTAGGGTTTATAAGCAAGGATTATCTCATTGAGTGATTGGTTGAGTAGAGTTGATTGATCCTAGTCATGTGGATGTGTTGATGTGATAGTTCAAGTTCTGTGAAATAAATTGTTCTATATTCTGAATTGATTTGAAAAATAGGTTGAGTGTTGATGAATGTGAAATATATTGAGTCTCTAACAATTCTCTATATGTTTTTGTGATAAAATATAGATTGAAAATGATTGAGAGTTTGTGAGTGTGAAACATATTGAGTCTAACAATTCTCGATATGTTTCTATGGTAAAAAGAGAAATTGAAAGTAATTGAGAATTATGGTGTATTTGAAGTATATTAAGTCTCTAACAATTCTCTATATGTTTCTATGAGATTGGACAAGTTCTAGTGAGGACTTGTTGAGCATATTGGACAAGTTCTAGTAAGGACTTATTGAGCAGATTGGAAAAGTTCTAGTGAGGACTTGTTGAGCAGATTGGACAAGTTCTAGAGAGGACTTGTGGATAGATCAATGTGAGCTTTTGTGGAAGATTACAAGGCATATTTGAAATAAGTCTTTGAGAAGACTTGTGAGCAAAGTTGATTGATTGATTTATTCAAACCTTGAGCTAAGGTTTTGGGTAGATCTAGTAGATTTAATTTATGATTGATTCAATATTTGTGTTAAGGCTTGAGTATAGTGATTGAGGATAGATTTGTGCTAGATTGAAGGATTGTGTTTAGTACAGATTTGAGGACAAAGATTGAGGATAGATTTGTGCTAGACCAAAGGACCGTGTTTAGTGCAGATTTGATGATAGAGTTTGGTGCAGATTTGAGGATAGGTTTGTGCTAGACCAAAGATAGATATTGAGAATATTTGTGCTAAAATGAAGGATTGTTTTTAGTGCAGATTTGAGGACAAAGTTTGGTGTAGATTTAAGGACAAGTTTATGCCAGACCAGAGATAGAGATTGAGCAGATTTGTGCTAAGCCAAAGGACTATATTTAGTATAGATTTGAGACAGAGCAAAGAACAAGCTTTGGAGGTGATAGAGTATAGAGGATGACAATATCCAGTGGATAGAGATCCATTAGCCAATGTAGTGGAGGAAACAGTTCTTCTAGAAGATCACCATCCAGAGCTAAGGAGAAAGGAGTTTTGTGGATAGAGATCCATGAACTTGATTAGGAGATTGGTGTCTCCTTTGGATAGAGGTCCATAAACATTGTAATAGGGAAAGGATTCCCAAGAGATTGATTGAGAAAATTTTAGTGAAATATTTTCTCCTTGGAGTAGCCCACATTGGGTGACCCACATTAAATTGGTGTCTCTATTGTGTGTGGTGATTTATGCATTGCTTTGATTACTACTATTGATATTGATATTTGTATATTACCTAATATTGATTGGAAAAGAAAAGTAAAAAAGTGGTCTTATACCATTCACCCTACCTCTTAGTATAATCTTGTGCTCTTCAATTGGTATTAGAGCGGGTTCCTTCAGAAGAGTTTAACAGCTTGAAGGAAAATATTTCAAGAACACAATGGATTCTAAGAATGGGTCCTCAGATAATTCAACACCAGTATTTGATGGAAGTGATTATGTATTTTTGAGTATGAGAATGAATAATCACTTGATGGCACTTGGCAATGAAATATGGGAAGTAGTTGAAAATGGCTACACACCACTAGATACTCCACCTACAGATAAATATGGTAAGCTTCTACATCATTACAATTCAAAAGAAATGAATACAATTTTGAGAGGTTTTCATAGAACAGATTTTATAAAAGTTATGCATTACAAATTAGAAAAAGCAATTTGGGATAAGTTACAAAGCACATGTGAAGGAGATACAAATGTCAAAAAGGCAAAGATACGTGTATACATAAAAACACAACACCATTGCAATAAAACGAAACATTTTATTAAGTTTGGGAAAGTCCCTTTTGATACACTTTGACCCTTTTAGGGTGCATTTTACAAAGAAATGTGCCAAAGGGGAATCCCTTTTACAAATCAAGGATGGTGTCTTCGTCTCTTCATGCTACAACAATGTGGAAGGTGGGTTTGTCGTGACCACCGTGATGAGCTGGAGCTTGTTGAACCTGAAATATGCACACATGGAAATGGACAATGATTTAGTAGCACCTGTCACAATGATAATGATAAATGTAAATAAAAATGACTAATGTAAATGAATATGGATAGAAGAAAACAAACAATGAGTATGGCTTACACAGCACAATCTGGGCAGCATAACATTAGCATTTTCTCCTCTTCTCCCTTTTTTTTGGACATGTGACAATGTCTTTATAGGCCTTTGGGGGTTTTGGAGGGAAGGATAGGTGGCAATCTAGGACTGTCAAGTGGTAGGGACTAGGTAGCCACCTATCTTGGGTAGTTGCAGTGAGTCACTAGAAGTGTCTCACTTAACTAGGGAGATGTGGCAAGTGGGTAGTTGGAAGTGGAGTGGTGTGTTGAGTGAGGTGTGAGATGTGGCAAGTGGGTAGGTGCAAGTGGAGTGATGTGTGGAGTGAGGTGTAAGATGTGGCAAGTGGGTAGGTGTAAGTGGAGTGAAATATGGAGTGAGGTGTGAGTGGAGTGAAATGTGGAGGGTTGCCCCATGTGAAGGGACAAAGGGGACAAGAGTGTATGAGAGGTGGCAAAGGAGTGATGGTGATGTGTCCAGGACACATGTCAAGTGAGGAGAGAGGGTATCCTAGGAGGATATTTTCCAAATTTAATAAAATCTAGAAAATATAATTATGTGCAGTATTGTATGTCTAAGTCAAAACTTAGGCACATAATGTTATGTAGAACTGAAATGTGCAATGTGGATGAATAATGTCTAGGGATTATATGCCTAAGTTTAGACTTAGGCATATATTATTATGCAAAATCGTGGTGTGTAATGAATAATGTGCATGAATTATATTCCTAAGTTTAGACCTAGGCATATATTATTATGCAAAATTGTGATGTGCAATGCAAATGCCTAGATTTTAGTGTCTATAGATGCCCTTTTTTGTATCGTGTTGTGTAAATACAATGCGGTACAAAAATAAAAAGATACATAGTTTTATTTTATGGAGTAATGTACTCAAATCTTCTCGACGTAAAGAATGAATTACTTTTAAAAAAAAAAAAATCGATTTATTTGTTTACCCCCTCAATTGGTGAATGGGTAAAGGATGCAACCCATGAGCCAATTTACCAAATGTGGACTATGAAAGGATGTGGTTGATTGAATGATGTGGATGTGATGCAAATGTATGTCATTTTGATCAACTTGATGCCCCAAGTTTGGGATTTTTTGTCCCACTGTGATCACCATTTTCTGTAGCAAAATAAATAAGCACAATAAATAAGATAAACACAGAGAGAGAGAGAGATTTGTCAAAAATAATGTTCCTTTGTATTAGTTCTTGATACAATGTTACAAATGGATATCTTGAATTGCCCCAAATGCATTGGGGGTAATGCTACAATGATTTTCTCCTTCTGATAGATGTTACAATGCTCCCATAGGAGAGGTAAATTCTTCCAACTCCTCAGCAAGATAGGGTGCTCTTCATTCCTCTGCTACAGCTCCAAGGGGTGAGTGGGCTTTGGTATCCATTGTAGGGACCACTCCTAGCTTCAATATCTCTTCAAATACCTATCTCCTACACACATGGAAACCAAACAAGGGTTAATAGCACCTATATAAATGACTGCAAACAATGCAAATAAAATAAACCCTTGAAAGGAATGCTTGCAAGAAAACATGGAAATACTAATTAAAAATGCCTTGCTAACAAGTCAATAAGTTACTGATCTCTATTGATAAAACATGTTCAGGACTATGGAACCACAGGAATGTGGTTATGGGCTGGAAACCGTGGACCTACGATTGTGAAATCGTGAATGCGCATTTTTTACTGTAGAATCATGGGCGAACGATTTCGACTGAGATGACAGGTCACCTTGGGATGCATACCAATGATCGAATTCGAGCTCACGCTCTTAGTTTCTCATCGGGTCTAGATGTATTTTGGTAGCCTTTCGGTACACGAATTCAACTCCTCTTTTTTGGTGGATTTATGGTGCCTTTATAGGCTACTTGGGGCTTTGGAGGGGAATGTGAGGTGGCAAGCCTAACTTGCCAAGTGGCAAATCTGGACTACCAGGTGGAAGGAGCAGTTACAGTGAGTCATTCAGTGTGGTTCACTTAACTATGGGGATGTGGCTCCAAGTGGAGTGGGATGTGGGATGTTGTTTTATGTTAAGGTACAAGGGGACAACAACAAAGGAGTTGTGGCATGGGTGTTGGGAATCTGTCTCATGTACAAGGACAAAGGGGATAGGAGTGGGTAAGATGTGGCATGGATGTTGGATGAAGTGTCCATGACACATGTCCAATGGGTAGACAGGGTATCCTAGGGTGATTTTCCTAATTAAATAAATTAGGAAAATATAATGATGTGTAGGATTTTATATCCCTAAGTTAGAACTTAGGCATATATCTTTATTATGTAGGATTTGATGGTGAGGTGGTGAATGTGAACTAAAGGGTGCTAAATTTTGGTGTCTACAATACGAAATCTCAAAGGACAATTTGAAGATTTAAAAATTAAGGATGAGGAAAATATTAGTACTTATCTACTTCAGGTAGATGAGGTTGTTAATGCCATGCAAGGACTTGGACTTGATATTGAAGAATCTGATGTTTGTGATAAGATCTTAAGATATCTTCCAAAAAGATTTAGTGAAAAGATCTATGCTATAGAGGAATCAAAAGATGGTGATCTTTTGATAAGATATATATTACTTGGTACTCTTACAAATTTTGAGTTAAGAACAAAAGAGGAACCTAATCTCCAAAAGGAAGCAACATTCAAAGCTACTAAGAAGACAAAGGGCAAGAAGTCAGATTCAAACAATGAGTCATCTAGTGATGAAGAAGCAAAATATGGTAGAAGGAATAAGGATTCAAGAAAATTTAAAGATGCAAAATTAGTTAGATGTTTCAATTGTGGAAAGTATGGTCACTATACAACTGATTATCAAGAAGCCAAAAATAGCAATGATGAAGAAAAATGAGATCATCAGAACATGGAATCAAAAAATATAGGTACCAAAAGAAAGACAAGGATGGACAAGGTATACAATGAAAGAAGTTCTTTCAAAGATAAAAGAGGAACTACTATGTAGACAAGGCAAGTAAGTACTCAAGTGATAGTGATAATAGTTTCTCATATAATTATAAATATGAAGTCCTATTTTTGATAGAAGAAAAATAAGAAGTTAAGAAAAGGTCACCAATAATTCTCAAGTGTTTTAGATGTGGTAATTTTGGACATCTTGAAGATAGTTGTACAAAGAATGGTTTTAGTTTCAATGAGGATGATTATGAGGATACACTTGAAGAACCAGAAGAGAATATTCTAATGGCACTAGAAGAAGAAGGAGGTGATCCTATAGAAGACAAGTCAGAAAAGAACAAAAACATTTTCAAAGGCAAACAAATAGAGGAAGAATTAGAAAAAGGAGAATTTGATCTTGAGGGAGAGATTATTTATGCTCTTAAAACTTTAAAGAAGGTAAGAAAGCAAAAATTCAAACTTGAGATTCAATTTCAAGAATGTGATAAATAGATAGGAAAGCTTATAGAGGATCTAAATAAGTCAATGGATAAGAAAAAGAAGTTCAAGGATAAGTTAGAAGCAAGGTCTTAGAATGTGAAAAATCAGAACAAAAAGTAGCCCTACTAAGGGAAGAAGTAGAGAAGTCTAAGGATAAGCTACACAAGTTTGGAAGGAGCTTAAAGAATTTGGATAAGATTATCAAGTCACAAAAGCCTACGTCAAGCAAAATAGGTCTTGTTTTTTAACAGGCTCAAAAGAAACAAGAAGAAGAGTCAACATCAAGTTCTAAATAAGAAGAGACTTCAGAAGAAGATAGAATAAGAGAAAGTGAGATTTCTGAAGATGAGTTGACAACAAAAATTTCAACAAGGAAAGAAACAATGCACAAAAGAGGAAAAAATGGAACAAGAACCAACATAGAATAAGAGTGACTAAGAAACCAATGAGGTTAAGGCAAGGAAACTTCAATGGATGATGTTTCTCATGTCACGGATTTGGGCACAAGGCTTCATAATGTAGGACATATGAAAGACAAGAATATAGAAACTTCATAAACAGGTAACATTTTCATGGGTATTGCTACTCATGTAATCAGTTTGGTCGCAAGGCAATAAATTGCAAGGTCCATGACAAGAATAAATATGGCTTCACCAGAAGAAATCCTAAGATATTTGCACCTACAAGGAATAACAATACCAAGTGTTACAAGTGTAATAATGATAGAAATATAGCAAAGTGGTGTAGAGAAGATATTCCAGAACCAAGCATGAACAGGAACAGGAACAAGAATAGGAATATGTACATGAACAGGAATAGTCAAAGAAATCAGAAGAATTAGATGAGAAGAAAAGTGAACAAAGGTAAAGATCAGTGCTTGATGGGAGTAGAAATACTCCCATCCCAAAATTAACCACCTCAAGAGGAGGTGGGGGAGGGGCTAAGCTAAAAAACTCATTCTTAGCCCCGAGCCCCAAAGGTGACATTTTTCCACTGGTGTCAAAGGGGGAGAGATTTAAGTAAATGGGGAGAGATTTTATTTAAGAAGAGAGCAGTTTCCTAGGGGGAGCAAGACAAAAAATAGGTTAATAAAAATTGAAAAGATAATTGGGTTGCCATCAATGACAAAGGGGGATATTATTGGATATTTTGAGTAAATGAGTTGTCATTGATGTCAATAGTGAATGTTCATTAATGTCGATAATCAGTTTTAGTAAGCAATGCAAGGAGAAGCAGTTCCACAATTAGTGTAGAAAGGAGAGTCCTCTTCCAATTGGTCAAAACCCAATTCCAGGTAGTCAAATGTGGTCCAAAGTGCAAAGAAGAAGCCCAAGTGAATAATATTATAATATTCCTTTATAATATTATACAGGGAAGTTTAAAATTAATTATAAATTAATTTATTAATTAATTTACCTAACTTATAAGTTATTAAATTAATTACTAATTAATTTTTATATTAATTATATATTAATTTATGGTTATTTTAAATAACCCTAAGGTGGGTTATTAAATTCAAAATTCAAATTTTGAATTTGACCATCAAGAACTGACATGGGAGTCAAATATCAAAAACATGTATAAAAAGTGACTCCACCTTAGCCCAAGACATAATAAGCATTTGAATTAATCCTTGTGTTATGCGAGCTTGTGCGAAACATTTTGTACAATTAAGAAGATTTCATTTTTTTTAAGTTCCAATAGGAGGGAAAGGGACTTCACCCATCAAGTAAGATTCCTTGGTCAGCAAGCACAGGTAGCATAGTTGGCAACCGCAGCGGAAGCAAAGCATTAGGGGCAACGAGTGGCAGAGGTTCAAATCTGTGCGATTATTTTTATTTTGTGTGAATTCGATGGTGAACTAAGGTACAAGAGGAAGTAAGCTTCCCTTCCTTCTCGTGGGTTCCTATAGCCCACGTGGTGGGCACCAAAGCACTAATGTGCATGGTGCTTGGAAGACGACGGTTCGAAACCCACCGAACCCCCTTTTGGGGTAAAGGACAAGGTATGCATTTAGTTTGGCATCGGATTTTTTGAAGGAATTAATTTAAGCCCTAAAGTTTAATTTTTACCTAATTTATTTAGTTTATAAGGTTTTAAGGGGAGTTATAAGGTTTAGGCAAATATTATTTTGAGAGATAAATTTTTGGAGATTGATTTATTAAAATTGGAAATAATCAGGGGCATTTTGAGTAAGTAATTTTTATGTGTGATTTGATGATCACTAATTTCAAGGAGTAACAAGGTGTATTTGAGTTTAATTATTTTGGAATTAAGGAATATTGTGAGAGAGTGTTAGTATGATATTTTGTCATCTAACCATTGAAATTGGAAAAGAAGAAAATTGTGAATTAGATAGGTTTTTGAAGGGCACTTCTACATCAAAAAAAAAGTATGGGCGCATATTCCTAGTGAATGATTGTTGAATGTTGTGAATGCTAAGTTGGAGTAAAAAGGGTTTTTATAGAATAAAGAGTTGTTGGTAAAACCTTGTTTGGTGAGCATTGTTGATTGATTGTTAAAGGGTTTTTCTAGGATAAGAGTTGTTAATAAAACCTTGTTTGATAAGCATTATTTTTGAAGTGATTAGTTGAGTTAGGAGCTTGAACTAGAGTTTGTGCAAATATTATGAGTATCATTGTTATGTGAAGTTGTCAAAGATCATGAGTATCATTGTTATGTAAAGTTGTCAAAGATCATGAGTATCATTGTTATGTGATACTAGCATTGTTGTTGAAGTAATTAGTTGAGTGAGGAACTTGTGTAGACACGTAAAATTGACCCACTAAGGTGAATAATTTTCCTTAGATTTCTTTTTAAAAACGTAGGGTCATATTTGAACCAATTTTTACCCTACTAAATATTCTTCATTTCTTATAAATCCTATACTTTTAGATCGGGCTCAAAAATAGCTTTCCAACAGTATATGATATGACCTATTTTGGCTTAGTTTGACCCTTTAAAATGCATTAAAACTGCATGGGGGTCCAACAAGTGTGATGTTGCATCCCACTTTTATGGGGCATGTTTTTGTTGTTTCTAATTTATTTTATTTTATTTTATTTTATATATTCATTTTATTAACAAGTGGCCCGCTTGGACCACTTGTTAAACCCGCCTTAGGGTTTCTTGGCATCGGTTGTGTGTTTATTTGACCTACCTATTTGCTTATAAAAGGAAGATTAAAATCAATTTTTAACATGAGCATGAACACTAACATGAACGTTACTACAAACACAAATGCACGAATGGCACACTCTTGCTTACGATCTGATTGTTCTCTGCTACTTTCTCGCTGCTTCTTCTTCATTGTGTGTTTCACTACTAACCCTCGAAGTGCAACTTCTGGATTTGATCTACATTGCATGATTTGTTTTTGGCTTGGTGGATCTGTTGGTGTGAGCTTGGTGAAAAGATAAAGTGCCTTTTTTGGAGGCTCCCATCTTCTTCTCGTTGTTCCCTCAACATCCATCAAGCACTGTATTGTTTTTCTTATATTTTTATTTATGTATTTGCATCATCATTAAAAGCATTTAGTAATTAGGATATCTTTGTTATTTCTATGCATTGCATCTGTAGAAAATTGTAAAACGTCTCTCATCATATTCTTTGCATATTATTTCACATCCTGGGCTTTTCTTGGGGGTAATTTTTCTGATTTTTCAATTCCGTTACTTCCATTTACGTATTTTTAACATAACAACATATTCTATTTTTGTTTTTACTATTTTTGTACATCTATTTTATGTTTAAACTCCAAAGGTCAATTTCCAATTTTATTTGCAAAGGTCATCTAATTGGACCTAGGGGGCTTGACTGCTGCGCCTCCAAGGACTCTCTTACAGTGGCCCAAGCAGGCTCCCTAACACTAATCAAACATTTTTCTAGTCCATTATTTGTCTTTACAAGAACAGGTTTATTTTGACTTCACTAGGGCAAGTAAATTAAAGCTTGGATCAGCCATCGATTTGAGTTAAGTGATTTTGTTCTTATTACTGTTTTTTCTAATCTACATTCTTAGGCATATGAATATTAAAAAGCATATAGTTTACATTTAGGTTAATTTCTGCATATTTATCTTTAATTAATTCTATTTTAATTAATTAGTTAATTCTGTTTTAATTAATTAGTTAATTTTGTTTTAATTAATTAGTTAATTATGTTTTAATTAATCAATTAATTCTATTTTAATTAATTAGTTAATTTTGTTTTAATTAATTAGTTAATTATGTTTTAATTAGTTAATTTTGTTTTAATTAATTAATTCTGTTTTAATTAATTTGTCAATTCTGTTTTAAAAACTGCTTGAAACAAAACCCTAGGTTAGCCTCATTCCAAGAAAAGAATCATATTAGGTTAGCTCTTGTATTTTGCATTTCTTGTATTCTATATTCATTTGCATTTCATTTTATTTTGTACTGTTAGTTAATTTCTACTTTTTTAATATTTCCATTTAATTTTTGTTAATATTATTATTTGTCTTCTTAGTTTAAAATTAGTGAGACCAAACCTAGGATATTTGTTTAAAGTGGACACATTAAAACTTTTTTTGTATATCCTGAGGAGTCTCCTTCTCTTGTATCCCGAAAAGGACTTGGAGTGAGTCATAAAACCGTTCCTGGTGAACCCCCCAATACTTGTTTAGGAAACCGAGTGTAGAGTACAACATACCCTCATGGTTCACCCCTACAAAATGACTCCTTCCCAATGTATCCAGGTCTCCTCTTTGTTTAGGGAATCGTACATGGTAGAGAAGTTTTCCCCCTCTACAACTTGAACTAGGGTTTGCAAAGATCATGAGTATCATTGTTATTTGAGATTGATTGATAAACATTGTTGAAAATATTTGAGTGAATGTTCATAAGTTTGGACTAGGGTTTGTAAGCAAGGATTATCTCGTTGAGTGATTGGTTGAGTAGAGTTGATTGAGCCTACTCAAGTGGATGTGTTGATGTGATAGTTCAAGTTCTATGAAATAAATTGTTCTATATTCTGAATTGATTTAAGAAATAGGTTGAGTGTTGATGATTGTGAAACATATTGAGTCTCTAACAATTCTCTATATGTTTTCGTGATAAAAGAGAGATTGAAAGTGATTGAGAGTTTGTGAGTGTGAAGCATATTGAGTCTCTAAAAATTCTTTATATGTTTCTATATGGTAAAAAGAGAAATTGAAAGTAATTGAGCATTGTGGTGAATGTGAAGCATCTTGAGTCTCTAAAAATTCTCTATATGTCCCTATGAGATTGGACAAGTCCTAGTGAGGACTTGTTGAGCATATTAGACAAGTTCTAGTGAGGTGTTAGGACCTTGAAGGTTATAACTTAGTTTTCAATAAATAATAAATAAAATAACATAAAAAAGAATCACCTTTAGGGTTGAATCGCTTTTGCACTAATAGGGGGGTCCCTCCAATGGTTTGAATATATGTTTTTAATATTTCATGGATGATTTACAATATTTCTCCTTCACACATTTATATCTACCCTAACCCTAATCCTACGTTCACTCAATATGACGGTTCACATAATAATTAATTATATTATTAATAATTTAATAATATAATTAATCATACTATTAATAATTAATAATATAATATTAATTATATTATTAATTATACTATTAATAATTAAATTAATTACAATATTGTTAATAATAATGAAATGTTAGGATATGGGATCCTAACATGCCATCCTTCTCGGAAAAACTTTGTCCTCAAAGTTTGGAAAGACTGGAAAATTGCTTGAATAATGTTTGTATTCATCATGCATCCCTTTGATGTTGGTGATCGATGTGTTGGTTATCATTTTTTATTTTAAATCTTCATACGACGAGCATAATCACATCCACATTTGGGCTTGCCAACATATTTTCCTATCTCTCTATTTAAAATTCTAAAGAATCATCTCCAACCATTAAAGTTCCAAAAAAATCCATCTCCACCATTTTTCAATTTTAGTAAGAACAATCTGAATACAGAAAGAAGCCATCTCTGCCGCTTTCCGCTTAATCACAAATAATCCTACCTTACAGACAAACTCAAAAAAAAATTTGATGGGGATTACAATGTATAGTATGGTTTAGAGTTTCAAAGAATCATCTCTATCCATTTCTCAATATTGGTAAAAAGAAGAAGCTGAATACAGAAAGAAGCCATATCTGTCACTTTATGCTTAATTACAAACCATCCTGCATTTTAGACAAACTCAACAAAAATATTATGGGGATTGTAATGTACAGTATGGACTTGAACTTTACAAGAATACCAATACAAATGTAGTGGCCAAAGATACAATTATTGTTAATGAACCAAAAAATCTTCCCATTTTCAAGGCAGGGCTACTATTAGGTAGTTGAGGATATGCATCTAGAGCAGGCAATACACAATCATCACCATTAAGTACATTTTTTGAGGGAATACCCACCCCTACTTGAAAGAGAAGTTTTATTTATCCTTCTTGAGTAGCACTTTGGATTGGACATTTCCCATGGGGCCAGCATGCATGAGCATATCGTTGTAGTATTTTACACCATAAAACAATGCAGTATCATTTATACTTCCATAGGGATTCAGTGGCTTGTAGTTGAAGCTAAAATTTTGGATCAAATTATTGAAATTTGGATTTTGCGCAACAATGTTCCACTTAGTGTAATTCATTTTGTAATTAAAATTTGTGATAGTTATTTTCACTCTCTAGTACTCCTTGTAGTTAATTTTGACATACCACTATATTTTGATTGGTTACATGTCAGATGTGCACTGTACAAGAGGTGCAAGGTTATTTGGGGTTATTGATAGCACCCACATTCTTGACAACCATAGAATACTTATGAACATAAGTGTCTTGCTGATTGATATTGTCGATGCAACCACAACTACACGTTGAACATGGGACAATAGTGTCACTATAGAAATAATATAGGGACACGCAACAGGTAAGATCCCTTTGAGCTACAAACTGTGAGTATGTGCAGGTCATAGTCCAGGTCACAGTCTAGGTCACTGCAACAAAATCCAATTCAATCACATTAAACTCACTTCCCAAACACAACATATTCATGGATTGGAAACTCTGTATGCCATATCAATTCCACTTGAACCTTCACAAGGGAATTTCAAATTCAAGATTATCTCTAGAGAATGAAATATATATGTCTTTAAAGGGCTTTTTATTAAAGGTGGAAGGAATTTTGGAGGGCTTTTTCCTTGTTTCAATGGACTAGCTAGTGGTAAGACGGATTAGTTTTCAATTGCAATAAACCCAATTCATAAAAATTACATGCATATTCATGCATTTAAAAACTCTTTGCCTATCGATATCTCACTCATCCGGACTCGGATTGAGCTGAAATTTTGAGGGTAGATGCCTGAAAAACCCTAGAACGTCTCCACCAATTTTCATATCATTTGGAGCAACACAGATCCTAGCACATCCCTATGTGTGAACGATATATTTGGCAAGCGGCTATGCGAGGGTTTCATCTGGGTTGAGTGCAAGCAGCTCCAGAGGTTGGTTTTTAGGGCCTTCGGGCCCTAGCGGCCAATATTTTTGTGGTTTATGCTCAATATTTTAGCAGGAAATGTTGCAGGGGATACAAGATGGGTTAGAAATTTGTCTTTCAACAGATCATACTATGAACTTGAGTGACAACGGCTTCCAATTTGCTGCACAAAAGAAAAGTGAAAACCATACCTTTCCACGACGTCTAGGGCAAGGATTAAAGAGATCACGAAACAAGTTTCAAGCAGTTGATCAAAAAATGGCTCATATCTCAAGTGAATCTGGTGCTAAGGTGCACCCACAAAATAATTCTATTGTGAAAACCCCTGTCAAGGGTAAGAATTTCGAAGACTCGGTCCCAAAAATGAATTTTAGGGATGCCCTTCATGGTGGACAGCCTCAGCCCAATGCTAATATCAATATTAGGGCTTCCCATAAACCTCTAAGAATGCCTAAGATTGATCCCAGGAAAATGGAGTCGGGATGTCTTAAAGCGGCTGATGGAACTCCTATTGTTAAGCTTGATATGGGTAACATTCAGAGTGGCATTGAAGATTTGGAAAAAAGAGGACTAATTTGTCGGTTCGTGGGTTTTCATCCGAGTCTATCTGCTTTCAAAGTCTGGGCTGCAAAAAGCTGGAAAACTAAAGGTGAGTTACAAATCTCTATTTATCCAAATGGTTATTTTCTTGTTTTATTTGCTAATAATGAAGATAGAGAGAAAACTTTTCAAGGGGGTCCTTGGTTTTTTGGAAGGGCGGGGCTTTTCATGAAGCCCTGGCATACTAAATTTAAAGCCGAAGAAGAGATGCCTTCTATAGCTCCCGTGTGGGTTAGACTCTTTGGCCTCCCTATTGAATTTTGGAATCCTACTATTTTTTCTTCAATTGGAAACTCTTTAGGAACTTTTATGATGATTGTTGATTGTACTCAAAATTTTGAACATATTATTTATGCTCGGATTTGTGTTTTAATGGATTTTGACAAACCCCTACCTAAAAATATCACATTACAATTTTGGGAAGACACTTGGGAGCAAGTAGTGGACTATGAGAACATTCATTCCTTTTCGTTGTAGAATTTGCCATGAATATGGTCATTTGGCCGATGCTTGCCCAAATAAAATTCCTGATCAAAAGAAAGAAGATATAAACTCAGTCAGGTTTCCAAATACCTAAGAAGAAGAACACTCGAAAAAAACTAGTTATGAAGGATCAATCAAAGTCATCTGCTAATATGTTTGAAATCCTTTCCACAAATGATGTCCCAAGTGAGGAAGAGGAAATAATGGAAACTAAAATCTTAGAAACACAATTTAAATATGAAGGGAAGAACTTAGAGACAAACCAACAAATCAAAGGTTTTCAACAGAAAAAAAAGGAGAAAATTTACACAAGAAAAACAATATTTCAAATGTCAAAACTTCAAATAATGCAGGTCCCAATATAGACTCCGTTGAACCATCTAGTAAAATTTTGGTTGTGTACGAGCATTCTTCAAGGTTAGAAGCCATCTCAGATTCAATTGGAATAAGTCAAGAAACAGGGAAAAAAAATTGAAGATGGATTCTAATCAAAAAGTAGGTCGCAAGACCAATCAATATCATATGGTAAAAGAAGGTGAAAAGCTTGTAGAGGAAGGTAAGATTAATGCCCTTCCCAACTTTTTTAGCCCTGGTATTAATGAAGATCATCACTTGGAATATTAGAGGACTCAAAGGGAGTCTTTCAAAACAAAATGAAATTAGAAGAATGATTCAGATAAATCATCCACATCTTGTTTTCCTTCAAGAAACAAAGATGTCAATGGAGGATATGGACTTAATTGCCGGTAAAATTTGGCCAGCTGGAAAAGTGGTTTCCCTCAGTTCCCAAGGGACTTCGGGTGGCATTGCTTGTCTTTGGGACCCAAAAGAGGTAGTTATTCACCATATGGTTGGCGGTTGGGGTTTGTTGGCTATAGCTATTCAAAGTAGACATTCCAACCAGATTATGCTCTGCATTACTGTTTATGCTTCGACTTCTTTGGAGGAAAAAAGAAGACAGTGGAAGGATATTACTCATATTATCTCTCATTTTCCTAAATCTTGGATCTTGATCGGAGGAGATTTCAATACCATCCTCTCTCTGGATGAGAAAAGGGGGGAAATAGAAATTTGGACAAAAGCAACTGACCTCATGAGCGAATATATTGCAAACCTCCATCTTGTGGATATCCAACGAGATAATGGCCTTATGACTTGGTCTAACAGAAGGCAAGGCTTAGCTTGTATAATGGAGAGATTGGATAGGTTTTTGCTCTCTAAAAATTTCTTAATCCATGGTCACATTCCTAAAGTGAAGACTCTTAATAATGTTGGTTCGGATCATTGGCCAGTCATGGTGGAAATGTGGAAAACCAATGTGAGTTTCTCTCCTTTTTGTTTTCAATTAATGTGGCTTAGAGACATTTCCTTCAGACCTCATGTGCAACAATGGTGGAAGGAAGGTAAACCTAGGCATGGGACTAAGATGTTCTATTTTGCCAAAATACTGCAATACATTAAATCCAAAATCAAGACTTGGAGCTGGAAAGAGTTTGGGGATGTTCATAAAAAAAAACATGAAGTTATTGCTCATCTTGAAAATTTGAATAAGAAAATCCATTTAGATGGCCTCACGAGAGAAGAGAAGTGCAGATGAAATTAAACTCACAACTCGGTTAGAGGAATGGGAAAAAAGAGAAGAAATCTTATGGAAGCAAAAATCTAGAATTCAATGGCTCAAAGAAGGAGATCGAAACACAAATTTCTTCCACAAATCTCTTCTAGCTCGAAGATCTCACAACTTTATTTCTTCCTTAAAATCAGATTCTGGAGATGTTGTTTATACTTGGGATGGCATGAACTCTATTGTTGTTGATTACTTTTCCAATATTTTTGTTGCTACTCCTCTTGACTCGACTTCTCAACATAATGTTCTTCAAGCAATCCCTTCTCTTATCACTTCGAGGAGAACTCTATTTTGACTTGCTCCTGTTACTATCAATGAGCTTCAACAAGTAGTTTTTAAAATGCAAAAAGGGAAAACCCCAGGTCCTGATGGTTTTCCTATTGAGTTCTACCAAGAGTTCTGGGATATCCTTCATGTTGATTTATTAGAGGTGGTGGAAGAAGCCAGGAAAGCCAAAGAAATTTTGAAGGTTATCAATAAAACTTATATTACTCTTGTTCCAAAAGCTCAAGAGGTTGATCATATCTCAGCTTTTAGACCTATTGCTTTATGTAATGTTCTTCTCAAAATCATTACTAAAATCATGGTAGAAAGGTTGAAGCCTCTTTTGCATAAGATTATTTCCCCAGAGCAAGGGGGTTATGTGGAAGGACGTCAAATAGTAGATGAGATAGTTCTTGCTTAGGAAGCCATCCATTCCATGGATATGCAAAATTCTCCTTCCATGTTCATTCGGTTAGACTTATCCAAAGCTTATGACAGAGTGGATTGGCACTTCCTTATCAAAGTTTTGAGGCAATTTGGTTTCTCTAAGGATTGGATGGATTGGATTATGGGATGTATCTCTTCAGTTTCCTACTTAGTTCTTATCAATGGCAGGCCTTCTCGGTCTTTCCCAGCTTCCAGAGGTATTAGGCAAGGTGACCCGCTATCCCCTTATTTATTCATCATTCTTGTTGAATGCTTGGGTAGGACTATAACCAAAAAGAGGGAAAACAAAACCCTTGAGGGAGTTACCATTGCTCATGGAGCTAGACCTATCTCTCATCTTCAATTTGTGGATGACTCTACTCTTTTAGGTAAAGCTACGGTTAAGGAAGCTTCTAATATTAAGCAAATCATTAGCTATTTTTCTAAGGCTATTGGGCAGTTGATCAATGAAGACAAATCTAAAGTTATTTTCTTTCATTGCTCTGCTAGACAGGAATCCATGGTCTTGGATAAATTAAGATATAAGAAGACCTCTCTTCCAATCACTTATTTAGGTATTCCCATAAATATTCAAAGGCAGAAAAATAAATATTGGAATTGGTTGTTGGACAAAGTCAAGAAGAAAATTGGAAAGTGGACCAACAAGTGGCTTTCTTCAGGGGTAGAATCACCTTGGTAAAATCAGTCCTTCAAGCTATTCCTATTTATGTTTCTTCCATTTTGAATATCCCAAAGGTCTGTTCTTCGAGAATTGGATCAAATCAGTCATCGTTTCCTTTGGAGTGGTACTAAGGAGAAAAGAAAATGGGCCTTGGTGAAATGGGATACTTTATGTCTTCCTAAGAGTGAAGGGGGGTTAGGATTCCGGTCTTCAATTAATAACAACAAAGCTTTAGCTGCTAAATTATATTGGAGGATGTTGCATAACCCCAATGCTCTTTGGGCCAATAATCTCCGTGCTAAATATGCTGAGAACAAAAGTCCTGAAGACCTTGTTCGCTATCAACTTCCTACCAAAGGTTCTCCCATTTTAGCAGTTCTTAAGGCTGGTGAGGATTTGATAAAGAAAAAATTATTTTGGATCATTCATAATGGTCAACATGCAAATTTTTGGACAGATTCTTGGGATGGTCACAAGCCTTTGATAACTCAGTTTCCCGATTGGAGGCCTTGGATGGAGGAGCTTCACCGAGCTAATTGGATAAAGGTGGCTAATTACTGTCGGTACCATATTGGTAATTCAAAGGTTGGTAGATATTGGATCCCTATTGAGGACTGGCCTATTCAAATCCCAGAAAGGCAAAGACAAGATATCCAAGGCATCCTTCATATGAGATCCCTCTCTTGGTCCCATGAAAAAGATTGTTTTGGATGGAACAACACTACTAAGGGTGAGTATTCGGTTGCTCAAGGTTATTTGACCTTATGCCATAATAATCCCAACCATTCTTCGACATATTTTCTCGATTGTGGGCTCAAAAGCTCTAGCCTAAGGTGAGGTTCTTTAATTGGCTTTTATTGCATCGTAGGGTGCTTACTTGGTGAGCAACTTATGAAGCGTGGTTTTCATGGCCCTTTTAGATGTGAAATGTGTGAAGAGAATGTAGAAAATATCAACCATATTTTTATTGAGTGTACTTTAGCCTCTGAGCTATGGAGGAGAATGGCCACTTTACTTGGCTTACAGTGGTCCAATTTTTTTACTTTTGAACAGACTTTGGAGGGATTGGCCTAATCAAGAGGGTGTTGATCATTTTATTAGGCGAGTAGTTTGGATGGGTTCTACCATTCTTCTTTGGAATATTTGGAATGAAAGGAACAACCAAATTTTTAATCAAGATAGGAAGGATATTCACTATATTTGGCAAAATACCATAGCCAACTTAGTTGAATCAGTCCATCAACTCCTTAATCACCCCCAAAACTCCCACCAAAGATGGGATCAAGTGATGCAAATATTGAAGATTAAACCTTCTAAGGGCAACCAACTTAAAGGGAATGTGAGTATTAGTAAGATGGATAGGACTAGAAATTGGCAACCTCCTCCTAAGGATTTTGGAAAAGTCAATACTGATGGAGCCTCTAGAGGGAACCCTGGAAAAGCCAGTGTGGGAGGAATTGGTAGACTTTCAGATGGCTCCCTGGTTTTTACTTTTGTTGAGAATTTGGGTATTCTTTCCAATAACCTTGTTGAGGGGTATGGTATCCTCGAGAGGTCTTCGAGGAGGCTACTAAGGTTGGATGGGAAAAGGTGTTAGTTGAGTCTGATTAATCTCTTGAAGACTCCTTCTAAGAATCATAAGGTGGATTGGAGAATAAAAAGAATTATTGAGAAGATTCAGTTAATCCAGATGGGATTTTTGAAAGTTGATTACAATCATGTGGTTAGAGATCAAAACAAGAGTGTTGATGCTTTAGCTAATTGGGCTTTGGACAAAGGTGATCTTACTTGTTATGGCCACCCTCCTATATGGTGGGCTTCTCAAATTAGGGAAGCTCTTCTTTCTATCATTTCTTTGGATGGCTCCAGTTCTGAAGGTACCTAGTTTCTTCTTGTTTTTTTTTTTTTTTGCTTCTCTTTGGTTCATTCAGTTTTTTTTAGTTCCCTAGCTCATTCTATTCTTTATTTTGTTTCCTCTATTGATTCTTGCCTTAATAGTCTTCTGGTCTAGATAGGTCATTGTTTTGTTCATTTTTTTTTTTTTCTTTTTTTTTTTTTTTTTTTGTTTAGTTTTTTAAGGTGGGTGGGTTCTTTTGTTTTGTTTTGTTTTTGTGTTCTTTGTGTTGTTTTTTGTTGTTCTTGTGTTTTTGTTGTTTTGTTTTTTTTTTTATGTTTTTTGTTATTGTTCTTGTGTTTTTTTCGTTCTTGTTCTTGGGTTTCTCTTTGTTTGTGTTATTTCGTGTTTTTATGTGTGAGTGTTTTCTATGTATTTTGTTTTTGTTTATTGTCTGTTGTTGGTTGTTTTTTATTTTTATTTTTATTTTTATTTTTTAATTTTTTAGGTTTTGGTTGTGTTTATTTTTCATGTTTTTTTTGGGTTATGTCTTTGTAGTGTTTTGTTGTTTTTGTCTTGTTTGTGTTTTGTTATGTGGTTCTTGTGTTTTTCTATGTGGTTTGTGTTGTGGTTTCTTTTATCTTATTGTGCGTGTTTGGTTGTGCTTTTGTTTTTGACACACTCAAGGAGCATGTTTTTTATTTTATTTTATTATTTTTGTTGTTATTTACTTATTTTTAAATTGGTTTTGTGTGTTTGTTTGCTCCTTGAGTATGTCAAAGGTGGTAGGCCAGGTCCGAGTCCTGGGTGTTTTTGGCGGAATGGATACCCCTGCCTCCTTGGGTCTTACCCGAAAGTGGCATCCCTTTTGGGATGTTTTCCACAAATAAAAAATAAACTCTTCGCCTATTAATGCCATGTCAATCCCCATAATACTTTTACATAGTTAAATATAGATAAAACGACATTAAAAGGTTCCTTTAAATTGCTAATTGTGATGATGAGTGGAATGGATTAATTAGTCCTAAAGTGGATGGTAGGAATCAATTTGTGTTCCAGGTGGACACATTTTTATCATATAAATTGTTAGTCTCCAAGTATGGGCATATCTCCATAGATTATTTGAAAAATGGTGGTGGCCAAGGTGGAGGGTACACAAGATTGTGCAATATCTCCATCATATCTCCATAACCAAACTGATCCTTGGCTAGATTATATTTATTGAATTTTACAAAAAAAAATTGTTTTTTCCTTGGCATTAATTAAACTATTTGAGAAACTTTTGTAGAAAAAATTGGAGATATCATTGGAGAATTTATTTAGGGTCATCTTGAGTTGGCTTCCACTTTGACTGTGTGCATCACCCAAATCCAGATATGTAAAATATAGCTTTTTGGATGCCTTCATCCTTGATATCCCCTTCTTCATGGTGCACTTTTTTAAAACAAAATTTACATTTTTAGGGTTTTCATAGGTATGTACCCTTTGAAATTTTTTGGCTTTGGGTTCTTCCAAACAAAATTTTCTAGGGTTTTCATTTTCTTTTGTTTTCTCCAGAAGTGCATTTTGTATTATTTGGAAATTTATGGCTTTTGGATTTTTCGAAAAAAATTTACTAATAGTGTTTTCTATAATATTTTCTAAATGTTTCACACTAAAAATATTTTCGAAATGTTACACACAAAATATTTTTGAAACGTTGCCAATCTGGTTGAGGCAATTCCCAAAATTCTGCCTTCAATTTTTGAACTTCTTCCTAAAATTTTTGGTCCCATATGGTTGGATCCATAATGCTCTGATACCAGATGTTAGGACCCTGAAGGTTCTAACTTAGTTTTCAATAAATAATAAATAAAATAACATAAAAAAGAATCGCCTTTAGGGTTGAATCGCTTTTGCACTGATAGGGGGGTCCCTCCAATGGTTTGAATATATGTTTTTAATATTTCATGGATGATTTACAATATTACTCCTTCACACATTTATATCTACCCTAACCCTAATCCTACGTTTTTTCAATATGACGGTTCACATAATAATTAATTATATTATTAATAATTTAATAATATAATTAATCATACTATTAATAATTAATAATTAATAATATAATATTAATTATATTATTAATTATACTATTAATAATTAAATTAATTACAATATTGTTAATAATAAGGAAATGTTAGGATATGGGATCCTAACATGAGGACTTGTTGATTAGATTGGACAAGTTCTAGAGAGGACTTATGGACAAATTAGTGTGAGCTTTTGTGGAAGCTTACAAGGCATATTTGAGATAAGTCTTTGAGAAGACTTGTGAGCAGAGTTGATTGATTGATTTGTTCAAACCTTGAGTTAAGGTTTGGTGCAGATCCAACAGAGTTGATTTATGATTGAGTCAATTTTTGTGTTAAGGCTTGAGGACAGATATTGAGGATATATTTGTGCTAGACCGAAGAACTGTGTTTAGTATAGATTTGAGGACAGGTTTTTGCTAGACCAAAGGACTGTGTTTAGTACAGATTTGAGGACAAAGTTTGGTGTTGATTTGAGGACAAGTTTGTGCCAAACCAAAGATAGATATTGAGCATATTTGTGCTAAACTAAAGAATTGTATTTAGTGCATATTTGAGGATAGATTTTGGTGTAGATTTGAGGATAAGTTTGTGCCAGACTAGAGACTGATATTGAGTAGACTTGTGCTAAGCCAAAGGATTGTGTTTAGTGTAGATTTGAGACAGATCAAAGAATAAGATTTGGAGGTGACAAAGTATAGAGGATGATAGTCTCCAGTGGATAGATATCCATTATCCAGGGTAGTGAGGATAGGAGTCTTGAGTGGATAGAGATCCATTAGCTAGTGCAATGGAGGTAGCAGTTCTTCTAGAATATCACCAACTAGAGCTAAGGAGAAAAGAGTTATCCTATGGATAGATATCCATGAACTTGATTAGGGGATTGGTGTCTCCTTTGGGAAGAGGTCCATAAACATTGTAATAGAGAAAGTATTCCCAAGATATTGATCGAGAAAAATTTAGTGAAATATTTTCTCCGTGGAGTAGCCCACATTGGGTGAACCACGTTAAATTGGTGTCTTTATTGTGTGTGGTGATTTATGCATTTCTTTGATTACTACTATTTATATTGATATTTATACATTGCATAATATTGATTGGTAAAGAAAAGTAAAAAGTGGTCTTATATTGCTCACCCCCCCTCTTAGTATAAGCTTGTGTTCTTCAAACTATCACTTAGGTTGACGTTGTTGATTTTGCCCTTGGTTTGGCTAATTATCCTTGTTTTAGTTCCTAGGTGTGGCCTAATAATTAGGCTTTTGATATGGCACTAGTTGTGCAATCCCTAGAACACTAATGGCAACCTGATTTACTGATGTTGGCTTAGATTATGTTGGGTTATTTTTGGTTTTCTTGTTCCACTCCTTGCGAGGCTTTGCAATATCTCTCTCTTGAATTTTGGTGTCTTCGATCATTCTAGCTTACATTAGAGCATCTTCAATGGTGGGATATTTTTGGAGTTGCAACAACAAGGAGATCAGATTTAAGAAGCTCTTAGCAAAAATTTGAGTCAACTTCATCATGGGGAGTAAATATAGTATCTTGGCAAGCAATGCTTACCACCTATTGTCATAGTCTGTGATTGACTCATCATAAAAAAATTTAAACCCTACAAGGTCATCTAGTGTCGCATTCCGCTTAGTATTGAAGGTGAAACTTTTTAGGAATGCATATATGAGTTGATCAAGATTAAGGATTCTATGCTTCGAGAGTTGGATTTACCACTCCATAGTTGGGCTAGAGAGGGTAGTTAAGAATATCCTCCAAATTAAAGCATCATTATCCTAGATGCCAAATCATTGGATCAGGAACTTGGTAACATGTTCTTGCGCATCTTCATCTCCCTTAAAGGTAGTCAAATGAGGTATCTTAAACTACTCTAGATAGGAATGGACAGGTACCAAAGGATGGAGTTGTTGACTATGCAATTGGTGGAGAGTGGTCTTCTAGGACCCATAGCCAGAAGTCTTGTCCCACTATGATTTCCACTAAAGTATGTGAGAAATATTTCACCTAAAAATGCCAAACAAGATGCATCTATCGCTAGTGTTGAATAAGCATTACAAAAGGAGCATTCAAGTAAGAATGATAAGAAAAATGAATGCATGAAATTGAGTTATTATTTATTTCATTTGGTGTATCAAATCATGGTTACATAAATGTCCCCTTTGAGGGCTCTGGAGTGACACGCTTGTTACAAAATGATGCCCAAGGATCAAATCCTTTCAATAACTTGGGTGCACTTCCAATGTTATTCCTCATACCCACGATTGAAGTGGGTGGGTCTATGATGTTTTCAATTTGTTCTATGATGTTCTGATCCTATGCTCCTTCCTCATATGCTGTAAAAATTGCATCTACACACAAGGAAACCAGATTTCGTTAATAGCAATTGTGGATTGTGAAACATGCCAAAGCAATACATGCAATACTAGTCTATAAAGTGTAAATGTGCAATACAACCATCTAAAACTATTCCAAATGATCCTAAATATTATATGCGTGCATAAAATATTATTTTAGACTAATCCAATCATACATGACAGAGAAATTGCAACCCAATTGGTGTCGATTACGTGGTGTGCCTAGCAAACCTACAAAACCTAAAACAAGTGATTTCTAATCCTAAACATCTCTAAATAAAACTAAAGCTAGATAGCATGTATAAAATCATATTTAGGGAGGACCCATATGAAAATATTAGTAAAATTGATCATATATTTAGGTGCATCTTCAGATGGGCCAAGTAAACCTACAAATTACTAAAAATGCAATAACTCGCTCCATGTAACTCCAAATTGCATGAAATTTGAACAATAGGCTCCTAGACTATCCTAGAATATGTCTATTTAAAAATAGAAGAAAAAGCATGCTTTAATATATGACCATACCTTGCAAGGACAGTGGTGACTATCATAGATTACGGACCATCATGGGGTGGGACGACCACCAGTTCTACTAATTTTCTGCCACTAATTCCTTTGTGAATTGGTCAAAAACTCTCTCAATGGTGTTTTCATAAAATTTAGGGATAGTATTCACTCAATTGATTGGTTTTTGTAAAAAAATTGTGCCTCTTTAATCACTTGGGAACCTCCTTCCCTAGGTAGATATTTCAAGGGAAAATGACACAAAATGTTGAGGGGAAATCTTGGCAGCACTTCATTGTAATGTCACAAAACTCCTCTCTATGTTTTGGGTGGAAAATAGATCCACTTTATAGCCCAAGGGGGCCTATGGCCAAATGGACATGCAAGGACATGTAGGGCAAGAGGCACCACTTGTCCAAAACTTGGCATGTATTGGATGGGGAAGGAATATCTCTTTTTGTCCTCTATTATGTAGCATGTCATAAGGATTCTGCACCCTCAGGTCTACATACTTGAATAGGTAGGCTAAATAGCAATATTTTGGTACCATTTTTCCATATTTTGACTTTTTTGGGGTTAAAGGCCTTGGCCATCCCACCCAGGGATGGCTGCTTGTGATCCCTGGGTGGGACGGTCATGAACTATGACCATCCCAAGGTAGTACGGTCATGCCTATATGGCCCAAAACTTGCAAAACATGGGGTAGAGCCTTCCAAAAGTGGTTAGGACCATTGTGTAACCGCTGAGGGCTGTCGAAGGGGGCCATATGATGTCAAATTAGCCATTGCCTTTGGTTGCTTAATCAAATTGACATGATTTTAGTGTCAACATATTTACAATCATTAAATGTGATGTTCATGAGGTTTACTCTCCAACTATAATATTAGTAATTAAATTTACCCAAATATAACTTTGTAAAGTGCAAAAATTTAATTAAAACCTTGAAAATTTATTTTAATTAAACTATGTTCAAATACTTTAGATTAAAATTTGCATGAAAATCATTTGAACATTTAATTAAAATATTAATGTTTATTTCCAAATATAAAGTTTCGTGAAACTAAAATGTGAAATAAACATATTCCCTAATTATAAAGTTTTAAACTTTAGAATATCACAAAACTTAAATAAATATAGAAGTTTAGGGTAAGCAAAAATAAAATAAAATGAAAATTTCTACAAGTTACAGAACAAAAACATAATACTTTTCTGGAATGAAACCTAACCTAGATTAACCAGTATTTACACAGTCCGATCTAAGTTAAGTGCTATCTTCTAAGGGAGAAATAATTAAAATATATCAAATTTATCAAACATATGAAACACCATCAACATGCATGTCTCAATATAATAAAATGAAATATTTAATCAAAATTGAAATGTATTAAATCATTAAACTTATGAAACACCATCAACATGCATGTTTCAATATAATGAAAATAAATACATTTATTAAAACCTTACAATACGCTTTTCCAAAAATATGTGTTCAACAATGAAGCTTTTTGTGTAACGTAGGAGGATCATTTGGCTACTCTTCCATTTATTCTAATATTTCTCTTCCAAATCGTCTAACCAATTTCTTGAATTTTCATCTCTTATTTATAATTTTAGAAAAATTGTTGTTTTTATTCCATAATTAGTCTTGTTCAATGACAATTTTGATACAGCTTTAATAACCATTTTGCAACAAATTCTCCAATCATATCCTTCAGCAAATTGTTGGAAATATTGAGTTGTCATTGATGTCAAAGGGTGCATGATATTCAAGGTAGAAAATATTCTTCTAAGGTTGGACAATTATTCAAGGTAAGGTATATCTCAAAGCAAGGAAATTTATTTTAAGAAAAGGATTATAATATTTAATTTAAATATTATAAAGGACATAAATGTTTAAGAGTTATTTGGGATAAAGGTTTAAAAGAGAAGGCAAGGTTTAAATATTAAATGAGAAGGCCAAGGTTTAAAAGAGAAGGCAAGGTTTAAATATTAAAAGAGAAGGTAAGGTTTAAATATTAAAAGAGAAGGCCAAAGGTTTAAAAGCTATTATTATAATATTTTTTAAAATATTATAATATAAAATAAGTGTATAAGGTTTGGCACCAACGTTTTTGGAAAGCATGAATTAAATCAAAAATAAAATCGCGAGCCAAATTTTTCAAAGGATAAAGGAAGGCATATAAATATGGAGCAAAATATTTCATTATATCATCCACGAATATGCAATGCTATATTTGAAAATATTTCAATGTGAGTAATGATTTGAATATTCGTGTGCAAAATTTGAAATATCTCCAGTGCAAAAGATTGACGAATGAGGAAAAAGGAAAGCGTGTGATTGTGTGGTAGAACTTTAGGGCAGAGAGTTTGAACAAAAAATTCCTAATAGGTTCCATCTATTGGGGTATCCCAACCGGATGTCTGTGTGAGGGTGGTATGAAGCAGAGTGTACAAATTTCAAAACCTTGCGTTGCTATTTTGGTTTATGATATTTTTGTAAAGGTGTGAAGGTTAAGATCCACTTGTTTCTTCTTTGTTCTTGAGTTGTGGCACAGCCCAACCAATTGGCTAGGTCGTGGTAAGTTGTTGTTGAGCGTGAGATTCGAGGATCGAATCCCATCGGGTGCATTTTGTTTGGAAAAGTGATAGTAGTTCTGGCTATTTGGAAGTGCACAAAGGTTTATGAGAAGAGAAACCCTTTTTGGTTCTAACTAGTGGGCTAGTCCAACTAGTCAAGGAGGATGTGAGCAATACATTACACTTGGAAGGTCTAGGGGTCAAATCCCCTCCATAATAGTTACAGTTTTGGTGCAAGGTAAGGTAAATTAAATTTATTTTAATTCAAGTAGGAGTTATAAGGTGCTACCTATTTATTATAAAAGTGGGAATCTGTATGTGTTAAGTTGGAGTTATAAGGTGTGATTTTGACTGTTATAAAATTGTATTATATATGGTTTAAGTTGGAATTATAAGGTGTGATTTTGAATGTTATTAGTTGGAGTTATAAGGTGTAACCTTGGAATTTTAATGTTGTATTTTTACATGACATAAAAGGATAAAATAAGAAGTGGTTTTATTGGTTTAAAAGATTCATTGTTTATATCTCTTGATAAGGGTTTTTGAGTGGATGATTTGATATTTGATTAAGAAAGAAAAAGAGATTTGCTAACCTGTTTATGAAGTGGCAAAAGAAAGGAAAATTATTTTTCAAGACAGGTTTGGGAAGCTCATAGAGGATCATCATTATTGAGGCAGATTTAGAGGTATGGTGATTTAATTTCTTTCACAAGGTGGTTGTTGTTAAGGAAAATATTTTTGTTGTCATAAGGTTGGAGGTATAAGGAATTATTGGGTGTACATTGTTTTTGCTTGAAGTTGAAAATAAATAAGCAAAGGTTTTAGACCAGATTTGTGAAGCAAATTTGTGTATTAGTTTTGATTGATATTGGGAATAAATTTGCAAGGGTTATAGACCAGATTTGTGAAGTAAATTTGTGCATTAGTTTTGATTGATATTGGGAATAAATTTGCAAGGGTTATAGACCAGATTTGTGAAGCAAATTTGTGCATTGTTCATGATTGATTTTGGGAGTAGATAAGAAGGTCAATTATCAAGTGCTAGACTAGAGCTATCTTTGAATAAATGTGAGACATGTGAAAGTGATAGACTTAATGAATGTGAAAGAACATATTGGGTATTTGTGATGCATATCATTTTCTATATGTTCTTGAAGATAAAAGAATTCTAGGTAGAATATGTCTGAATTGCTTTAGTTGAAGAAAGCACTTTTGGGATATAGATGAGCATGGTTTATATGCAAGATTTTAGGAGTAGATTTAAGCAGAGCTATGAGCATTTTTGAGCAAAGTGTTGGACATTTTGAGTAGATGATTTGTCATTGATGTCAAGAGTGAATGGTCATTGATGTCAAAAGTCAGTTTCAGTGAGCAGTGTAAGGAGAAGCAGTTTTGCAATCAATGCAAAAAGGAAAGTTTGCTTCCAGGTGGTCAAGATGAGTTTCAAGAGCAATGAAGAGGCCCAAGCAAAATAATATTATAATATTAAAAGGGAAGATTTAAATTAATTTAAATAATTTCATTATAAATTAATTTATTAATTAATTTAATTAACTTTAAAAGTTATTAAGTTAATTATAGATTAATTATAATTTAATTATTAAATTAATTTATAACCCTAAGGTTGGGTTATAAATTTTATTCAAATTCGAATTTGAAATTTGAATCATCCACCGATGTCTCTCAAAGCATGGACTATGCATATAAGAAGGGGGGCAAAACATTGTTTAAAACTATGATTATGCAATTTGATATATGCTAAGTTTTCGACCATCATGCACAAAAGGGAAGACAAGGTTTTCATGATTCCAATTTTTTTGGTGGTAGAGGATAGAATAAAGAGGAACGGAGGCTCCATTTTCATCGCATAGCATCGTGTAGCGTAGCTGGCAATTGAGGAAGGTGCAAAGGATTGGCAAGCTCGAGGTAAGAGGTTTGAAACCCACCGGTTTTAGTTTTGCAAGGCGGAGTGTTAGTTTTTGGGCTCGCACCGATCGGAGATAAACAAGAGGAAGGCTTTTGCCTTCCCCATCATGTGGGAGCTAGTAGCCCATGTGGTGGGCTAGCACCTTGGTAAGGTACTTGGTGGAGGAGTAGTCACACGTTCGAAACCCACGGTGACATTTTGCTTGCAAGGTATACGTCGTGTATTTTGTGCTAATGTTGTGTGATTTTGGAGGTGCTTGGTTTGTGATAAATAAATATTGGCTAAGGTTTCTAAGGGATATATAAGGGTTTTAAAAATTAAATATTTTACTTTATTTTGGAAGGTTTGAGTTATAAATTTGGAGTAATAAGGAATAAATAAAGTTCTTTTTATTTCTTATGTGTATTGATGAATATTGCTCTAAAGTTGGAACAATAAGGTGTATGCAAGGAATTATCTTTTTATGAATGTGTTTTGGTGAATGTTTGATTATTTTTGTAATTGGGAAATATTTTGAGAGAGTGTTAGTGTGATATTTTATCATCTAACTATTGAAATTGGCAAAGAAGAAATTTGTGATTGAAACAAGTTTTGAAGGGCACTTCTACATCAAACAAAAAGGTATGGGCACATATTCCTAATGAGTGATTGTTGAATGTTGTGAATGCTAAGTTAGAGTGAAAAGGATTTGATTAAGGTTTCCTTTGATGAGTTGATAGTTTTCTAAAATAGAAGTGAATGATGTAAACTTGGCTTGGCAAGCATTGTTGTTAAAGTAATTAGCTAAGCGAAGAACTTGAACTAGGATTTGCAAAGATCATGAGTATCATTGTTATGTGAGATTTTTTTATAAGCATTGTTGAAGTGATTGATTGAGTGAAGAACTTGAACTAGGATTTGCAAAGATTACGATCACAAGTATCATTGTTATGTGAGATTGTTTGATAAGCAATGTTGTTGAAGTGATTGGTTGAGTGAAGAACTTGAACTAGGATTTGCAAATATCATGATTATCATTGTTATGTGAGATTGTTTGATAAGCATTGTTGTTGAAGGGATTGGTTGAGTGAAGAACGTGAACTAGGGTTTGTAAACATCGTGAGTATAATTGTTATGTGAGATTGTTTTATAAGCATTATTGGAAACAATTCAGTGAGTGTTCATAAGTTTGGACTAGGTTTTGTGAGTAAGGATTATTTCATTGAGTGATTGGTTGAGTAGAGTTAGTTGAGCCTAGTCAAGTGAATGTGTTGAAGTGATAGTTCAAGTTCTGTAAAATAAATTGTTCCATATTCTGAATCTATTTGAGAAATAGGTTGAGTGTTTGTGAATGTGAAGCATATTGAGTCTCTAAAAATTCTTTATATGTTTATGTGGTAAAAATATTGAAAGTGATTGAGCATTGTGGTGTGAAGCATATTGAGTCTCTAACAATTCTCTATATGTTTCTATGATATTGGACAAGTTCTAGTGAGGACTTGTTGAGCAGATTTGAGGTAAGTCTTTGAGAAGACTTATGGACATATTTGTGTGAGCTTTTATGGAAGCTTACAATACAGATTTGAGGATAGATATTGTTGAGCATATTGGACAAGTTCTAGTGAGGACTTGTTGAGCATATTTGAGGTAAGTCTTTGAGAAGACTTGTGGATAAATTTGTGTGAGCTTTTGTGGAAGCTTATAATATAGATTTGAGGACAGATATTTTTGAGCATATTGGACAAGTTCTAGAGAGGACTTGTGTACATATTAGTGTGAGCTTTTGTGGAAGCTTACAAGGTAGATTTGAGATAAGTCTTTGAGAAGACTTGTGAGCAAATTTGATTGATTGATTTGTTCAAACCTTGGGTTAAGGTTTGGGGCAGATCTAGCAAAGTTGATTTGTTATTGAGTCAAGCTTTGTGTTAAAGCTTGAGGATAGAGATTGAGGATATATTTATGCTAAATTATAGGACAATATTTAGTGCATATTTGAGGATAGATTTTGGTACAAATTTGAGGATAGGTTTGTGCCAGACCAGAGACAGATATTGAGAAGATTTATGCTAGATCGAATGACTATTTTTAGTATAGATTTGAGATAGATCTAAGAGTAATATTTGGAGGTGATAGAGTATAGAAGACGATAGTCTCTAGTGGATAGAGATCCATTAACCAGGGTAGTGAGGATAGGTCTTCTGAGTGCATACAGGAGTCTTCAGTGGATATAGATCCATTAACCAGTGTAGTGGAGGTAGTAGTTCTTTTAGAATATCACCAACTAGAGCTAAGGAGAAAGGAGTTCTCTTATAGGTAGAGATCCACAAAATTGATTAGGATATTGGTGTCTCCTTTGGACAGAGGTCCATAAATATTATAATAGGGAAAAGATTCCCAGAATATTGATTGAGAAAATTTTACTGAAATATTTTCTCCATGGAGTAGCTCACATTGGGTGAACCACTTAAAAATTATTGTCTCTATTATGTATGTGGTGATTTATTCATTGCTTTGATTACTATTGTTGATATTTCTATTGATACATTTCATAATATTGATTGGTAAAGAAAGTAAAAAGTGATCTTATACTTTTCACCCCTCTCTCAGTATAAGCTTGTGTTCTTCAATTGGTATCAGAGCGGGTTCCTTCAGAAGAGTTTAATAACTTAAAGGAAAAGCTTACAAGAACACAATGGATTCTAAGAATGGATCCTCGGATAATTCAACACCAGCATTTGATGGAAACGATTATATATTTTGGATTATGAAAATGAAAATTCACCTGATAGTACTTGGCAATGAAATATGGGAAGCTTCTACATCATTACAATTCAAAATCAATGAATGCAAATTTGAGAGGTTTGCATAGAACAAAGTTCATATAGGTTAAGCATTGTAAATCAGCAAAAGAAATCTGGGATAAGTTGCAAAGCATATATGAAGAAGATAAAAGTGTCGAAAAGGTAAATATACGAAATATTAAAGGACAATTTGAATATTTAAGAATGAAGGATGAGGAAAACATTAGTAATTATCTACTTCATGTAGATGAGGTTGTTAATGCCATGCAAGGACTTGGACTTGATATTGAAGAATATGATGTTTGTGATAAGATCTTAAGATCTCTTCTAAAAATATTTAGTGAAAATATCTCTGCTATAGAGGAATCAAAAGATGGTGATCTTTTGAAAAGAGATGTATTACTTGGTATTCTTACAACTTTTGAGATGAGAACAAAAGAGGAACCTAATCTCCAAAATGAAGCAACCTTCAAAGCTACTAAGAATACAAATGTAAAAACCCTTCAGAATCTAGTTTTTGTTTTTATCTATTATCAAGAATGAGGTACTACTAAGTCATCTATGGATGCAAGGACAAGTGTTGTCACTGGTGGAAATTGTTTAAGAAGATAAGAAGATGGACGTTCTCTCCAGTTGATATTCGAGGAAGATAAGACAAGGAAAATGATGAGCGACAGGGTATTTTCCTAAATTAGGGATCAAAGAATCCCTACTAGAAATACATCTGCTAGTGGCTAATGTAGATGCATTTCATGTAGCCGCATTGTTAGGTTTTTTTGTATGCCTTGCTTTGAAATCTTAATATATATATATATAATAAATAAAAATAATAAAAGTATACAAAAGAATTAAATGATAATATTAGTGTGTAAAATATATATAAATGAAGTAAAATGATAATAATGATAATAATAATACTATAGTCAAATAAATAAGAATAAAGAATGAATAAAAATAATACAAGTAATATTATAAAATACATATGTATAAACATAAATTATAATAATTGATAATGTTGAAAAAATATTTATCATGGGAATTAAATTTCATTGCAAGTAAATTTTAATTAAAATTTGATGTGAATCGACATACCACTTTGCGAGTGGTGCAATGGAAATTTCACACGTATTTTATAGATGTTTAATGTGTAGATAGATTCTTCTACTTTAAATTGAGGTAAAAAGGAGTAGGATTTATCTCAGAATCGTAGATTGAGTATCTCGGTGAAGACAAGACGTTATTAAAAATTAAGGAAGAAAAGGAGTGTCTCATAGTAAGGTCATCCCTCTTTTAAACCGTGTATGGTGATAAATTTTGCTTTAAAATATTTTTGGGTGGATAACAAAATTAATCTATGAATCAAAATCTGTTATCTATTTTTTTTTTAAATATTAAGCTGATCTGTCAATGGATATTGATTACTTTACTGTGGACGAAGTTCTCTGAAATATTAAATCGTATGGGAGAATATATAAAAAAAAATATCTGATGCATATAGTTTAGTTGCATTTCATTTATTAGAAGCCACTCTGAACTTGGACACCCCGACCATTACCAGAGAAATATCTGAAGAATATGCATGTAGGAGCAGGGTTAGTAAGATGGATTAAAGTCGGTTCAGAAATTCAGCAGTTGCTATAAAGTCGCTTGGCCTCAACAAAAACATTCCACTTGCATTTTGAGATGTATCAGGGGCTTTTAAATTTGTAAACATGTTATTGGGGAGCAAGCTCTTTTACAAATGTATGTTATTGTATTTCTATCTACGATGAAATTTCATTTATTCTCACGTTGAGAACGGCTCAAACAAAATATATCCTTGTTAATATAATTATCAATTTTGATTGCCGCTCTTGATTGTAAAATCTGTTAATAATGTACTCCAACAGTTGGAAGATATTTGATGTTGAATAATAGACGCAAGTAGGGTTTAATTTAGTAACTGTAGTATTGTCTATTCCACACCAGAAAGAGAAGAATATCTTGTGTATGCTTATATTGTATTTAAGAAGGCGTTAAATTTGAAGTTTTTCCATGGGTAGGGTAGAAATTATGGAAGCTAAGAAAACCTGTTTATAAAACCTTCCTTACCGCATCCTTGGGAAGTGAGTCGAGATTTTACCTTTTAAAGTCTTTAAGAAAAACATTGTGCACTAAAACGGTAGTAACCATTCCTTTTGCAACCAAGAAAATTTACGAAACAGGTAATCCCGAAGAAGTCCAGGCTTTTGTGTGCTCTTCTTCCAAGTTGTATGGGAAAACCTTTTTAATTTCTTTGCATATTTCTTTAAAAATAAAATACCTAAGATATTTGGCACCTTTATGAGAATTTTGAAACAGTTGATTTGACTTTCGATATAGCCCTCCATTTAAATTTTATTTAACTTCTCAAGTGACTCCAATAAATAGAAAAGATAGATTTGAAGAGAGAATTTAGTAATACGACCATTAGTTTTTGGTGTAGCTTAGGTTTCATCAAAACTTTCCAAAATATTATATTTCCTGGTAGTTTTAGAATATGATAAAAAAACCTAAAATGTTATAGAGAATGAATATGTTTGATTTTATTTTAAGCTCAGTACGATATACTACAGACAGAATTATTTTATGATATTCAAACATATTTTTAGAATCCTCCAAAGTCTTGAGTGAAAGATGTTAATTTTTCTAGGTAGATTTTGCTTTTAGTTATTACCCGAAAAACCTCATAGTCAGCTTAGACAACTATATATATATATATATATATATATATATATATATATATATATATTAATTTAATTGGTTGAGAGGTATTAAAATTTCATTAAACTAATACAAATCTATTGGATATTTCGACATGTCTTAAATGCTTTGAAAAACTTTAATAAAAGTTGTTTGTGTCCAATATGGAACATGTAATCTTTGAGAAACAGTACCTTATAGAAATTTGTGGCAAACGAGTGATATTGTGGAAACATTATTAAACTATACATTTTTTTTTAAAAGTGTTTTTAGATATTTAAAGAGTTTGTTTCATAATGTTTCATTTATATGATAATTGCATTATGTTTATTAAACGGCTTGGACATTATAATTTAAACTAGTAAATTTGGTATTTTTATTAATCAATATTATAAACTCAAAGCTTTTCTTTTATTAATTGTTTATTTATTTAATTATTATAATACCTAGCTAATAAACAAAGGGTTACCATAAAAACCTTCAACTAAAATTAAAGTTATTAACCAAACTCAGTGATATTATGGAAAACCCAATTCTCTGATAAAAGAACCCAAGATTGTGGGTAGATAATCTAATTCTTCCAATCCTAGTGTTTGTGGGAAGACAAACACTCATCACAAGGGATAACTACTTTCTTGAAGGGTGAGTTTAGGACAAGAGGTTAAGGAGGATGACATGGGCATCTCTCCTAGGTTTTCCCTATTAGTACAGAGTGGTGATTCTTGTACTTGAATGGCAGAATAGGTGTCAACCTCATAATGGTAATGGGACATTATGCTAGGTAAGATAGATTACCGGGACACTACCAAGGAAGTGGTAGACCCGAGATGACATCTAGGAATGATGGATGTCCATCTATCTTAGGCATGTATTCGCTAACATCTCTAATGAGATGAAAGGAATTAAGTGATCAACCTCTAGGTGAAATGAGTCCTGGAGGTAAAACCTTACCTATACTTAGATTCTCGAGTTTAGAGAAGAAAATTATAAAGAGGTAAGCACACCGATATTTGGCCAATCTTGATCTCACAAGTATTTCGACTGCAGTAGAGTGGCACCCATGAAGAATTTAACATGCTTGTACTAGCTTAATTATATAGAATTATTAAAAAAAATTGCTTCGTGCTCAGACAACCAAGTGGGTTGATTTGGGTTGTTACATTTTGGTATCACAACCTAAGAATTCTTATATAAACAAAACTTAATTAGAAATAGTTACATCAAAATTAACAAATCTCCTTTTGAACAGGTAATGGCATTTGGTTTAAAGGCTAGTTCCTTAAAAATATTTGTGGTGGTACAGCAAGAAAGACTGGTCGAGAATCCTAAGCGGGTCCTCGAAAGACTTGCAAGGACGGGAGCTATGGAGGAAGCCACAGAACCCCCTCGGGTGATTAGGAGGGAAAAGGAACCAGCTCCAAAAGAGGACAAAATGGTTCGGATGATGCAATTAATTCAAGAACAAATGAGCCAGCAAAAGGAGCAAATGGAACAACAAAGAATTCAAATGGTAGAGCATATGGCTCAACAATGTTAGGGTAAAATAGGTAGTATATTGCATTATACTACATAGGTAGATTATTACATTTACTTTTCTACTTTTTACTTTCTACCATGTAGATATTTACTGTCTTAAATATCTAATGGTTAATCCTAAATATCCTAGGTAAGAGTTCTAAACCTAACACTCTACCTACGTTAGCGTTCAATTAGCGTGGATATAGAGAGATTAGTTTTCTTTCTATTTTGTAATCTATTTAAATGAATGCTTTATTCCTAAAGCAAATGTTAATGCAATTATCAATTTGATTAAACCTACCTATCTCCTGGTCACATTGGTACCAGAGCTGGAGCGAGGAGTTTGACAGAGCGAGGAAATACGACACCAAATTTGGTGACCCTTAATTATTTCCTACGCCCATTTTTTAATACTCCTAAGCTAGGTTTTGATTATTTTATTTTGGCATTTTATTTGTTGTTAGGATTTATTAATCCCGTAGGGCGCAGATTTCGACGTAGGGCATGGATCCCAATGTAGGGCGCAGATCCCGATGTAGGGCCATTTTGACCCTGGTCGTAATCGCAACCCGTGGGGATTTTTTCGTCCCCATGTGGATCGCGACCACCTACGGGCCTGTAGTCCCCACCACGGAAGCGTACGAGGGCAGGCGGCCCTCACACTCCCCGTGGCCTTTTGGGCATGGATCTCGAGGCCATGGCGGGAATGCCTAGAGGGTAGGAGCGCCCTCACGTATCCCATGGCATGGATCCCAAAGTAGGGAATGCTTCGAGGGTAGGAGCGCCCTCACGTTCCTCGTAGACCTGCATGCACCCCGAGGTGAGGTGATGTTGACGTGGACCTACACGCACCCCGAGGTGGTGTAGATCTGACTCGACCAACAGCTAGGTGACACGTGGCACTCTGGCCATGCGCCACCTAGCATCTGATCGGGATGGACTGGACTGACATGTGGACCTGACACATGGGACTGGACTGACACGTGGGACTCGACCTGACACGTGGACCTCCCTTGTCGTGCCACGTGGCTACCGATAAAAGGAGGCCCGAACTCGATTGCCCGAAGGCAATCACGAGCATAAGTGCTCGTTGAGGCCTTTAAAGGCCTCTGCATCCTTTACAGGATGCATGTGGGATTTATCCCACTTATTTCCAAAGAAGCCCGTGGGCTTCTTTAAATCTCAGGCTTCGCAGCCTGAGAACCAAGTCGCGGGCTTGGTAAGTTGGCCAAGGCGGATGCCTTAGGCCAACAGGAGTCGACGGATCGACTCCCGCACCCGCCATAAGCAAGTTAATATTTTTTTTGATGAAAATTTCATAGTTTTTGGCCTAAATTAATATTTTTATTTAAATTTTTATGCTTAAAATTATTTTTTTTAGTGTTTTAAATTAGAATTTTTCATGTTAGTTTTTCATAAATTATATCAATTTTGTTTAACTATTAAATTGATGTTTTTTATTTAAACTTTTATGTTAAATTTTCTTTTAAAAAGCTTTAAAAATTTTATATATATAGCATTTAAATTTATAATACAAATGCCAAAATCCTTATGCAACTAAACCATTGTTGTTCTTTAGTTTTCTCCGCATGTGGAGATAAAGAGACAAGAACCAAAGACACATTTTGTTGCTTACAATTTCATCAAAATTTCCTTGATTTTTCATCATTCTTCTAAGTTTTCATGAAGATCAAATCTTGGGTGAGGAAAGCTCTTCGTAGACAAAGAATCATCAGAAAGAGAAACGAATTACGAAGGCAAACAACACGATCACATTTTCATCGTATGCTTCATGAATATCGTAGATCTATACCTCACTCACTTATCTATACTGATCCATGGAAGGGGTTGGACAGAAGCTATGGTCCCATGAGGATTCGTGAGCCTTTTGATCCTAATGCACCACCAATTTTTGAGTGTTGAAAACAAAAACCAAGTCGTGTGTCGACTGGTCTGGAAGCCTTTCAAACGCGGGTCGTGTGTCGACTTGTCTTGAAAGGAGTGCTTGCTTTCTCAATTTTGTAATCATTAAGGGGGGATAGAAGTTACATTTGTGCTTCTATTTTTTGCAAAATTGTAAAGACAAAGGGGGATTTTCTAGAATAATAAAGGCGCATTCTCGATTGTACTCGACACCTTTTTCAAAAATTGGCTTCATTAGGTGCATTTTCGGTTGCATCCGACACCTATAGTGATAAATAATTTGGGTTGCTCTCTTTTTATTATTGCACTATACATCATTTTGCAATTAAACAATCATAAAAATTGAAGAGCACTTCACACTTGAAAACCCAAATTTCACTACAAATCGTGCTACATCTTGCACAGGTTAAACAAAGTCAAATTTTTAAATAATCCTCACCCAAAGGTCCAAAACTACAAACACCTTGATTTACTCTCTTTTTTTGGCTTAATTACCTCAAAATTTTCATCCTTCTTGAAGGGTGTTAAGGCAGGTGCCATTAAATATCCTAGAGAGCACAATCAGAAGTCTTTCAAAACCTACCCCTTTAATTTGCTCTATTTGTTTGGCTTAAAATCCTCAAACTTTTCATCCCTTGTTAAGGGTGTTAAGGCAGGTGCCATTAAATATCTTATAGAAGCAAATTAAACATCTTCCATATACTCTTTTGAGGGTATAGTGCAAGATACAACCATCTTCATCCTATCAAATTTGAAACCTTCACCATGGCCATGATGCACAAGTATCTCACTGAGAGCCAACTGCTCAAAGGTTCAAATTATTCTGCATGGAAGACTAAGATGAAAGCTATCTTAACTATAGAGGATCTATGGTCTATAGTGGATGGAAGTGAAACTAGACCTCAATCAGCAGGAGCAGATCAAACAACATTTGATAAAAAGGATAGAAAACTATCCTTAATGATCTTGCTAGCCATTACTGATGATATCCAACCTCATATCAGTGAAGCTAAAAATGGTAAGGAGGCATGGGATGCCTTAACAACCATATTTGTGGGGAAGAATCAATCAACAATTCTTCACCTCCAAACACAGCTTCATACTCTTCATATGAAATCTGGAGAAACAGTAGAGCTATTCCTCTGTAGAGTGGCAGAATTGAAAACAAAACTGCAATCCTTAGGAGAAAAAGTGGAAGACCAAGTCTTGACCTCTATCATTTTGAGGGCTCTTCCCGACTCCTACAGAATGTTGATCACTTCATTACAAGTCTCTGGAAGGACAGTGACTTTTGTCGAGTTGGTAAATATGCTTCAAACAGAAGAAGCTAATCAACTCCATAGAGATGAGGCATCTAACAATGCTCTTTTCTCGAACAGACAAGGTGGTAAGAAAAAGTGGAATCAACAACAAGGTTCTTCTTCTAATAAAAACAAGGGTAAAGGCAAAGAGACTCAGAAGAAGAAGCAATATTGTAAGATTTGTGACAAGGACACTCATGAAACCAAAAGATGTTGGTTTAAGAACAAACCGCCCAATGAACAAGGAAACAAGAAGGGCAAAGGTAAACCAAAGAACAAGAATACACAACAACAGGGACACATTGCAACTGAAGATTCTAGTTCGGACTCTGAACGAGCACACAAGGTGCTCATGACACATACAGATTCCCCTAACAAGGACACTGTGTGGTACATAGATTCAGGTGCTAGTAAGCATATGACTGGCGATAAGTCCTGGTTTGAGACATTTGAGGCTCGAGAAGGTAGACCGGTCACCATTGCTGATGATCAAACCTATCGAGTTCAGGGAGAAGGAAGTGTTTCTGTCTCCCTTCCAGATGGAGAATGTAAAATTCAAAAAGTTCTTTATGTACCAGGATTGAAAAATAATCTCTTGTCAGTTCCACAAATCCTGGACAATCACATGAATGTCAATTTCAAGGTGGACAAAGAAAAGAAACGTTGCTTTATCACCAAGAAAGGAAAACCGATAGCAACAGGTTCATACAAACATGGTTTGTTTGTCTTAGATGCACTTACCTCAACACATACTGCAATGGCAGTAACCATGAAAGAGGCCACATCTCTATGGCATAAGAGATTTGGGCATTTAAGTTCAGGATATTTACTAGAACTCAGTAAATATCAAATGGTGAAAGGATTACCTACTCTTTCATCTACTTTGCCAGTATGCTCAGATTGCTTGTCAGGCAAGCAACACAGAGTGCCCTTTGAACCTAGCTCCTTTCGAGCTAAGGTACCTTTGGAGTTGGTTCACACAGATTTGTGTGGTCCCATGTCTACTAGTTGTGGAGGAAAAAGGTATTTTCAATTGTTTGTCGATGATCACTCACGCAAGATGTGGGTCTTCTTCTTGCAATTGAAGTCTGAAGCATTTACCTATTTTCAACAATTCAAAAAGCTTGTTGAGAAAGAATCAGGATGCTTCATCAAGACCCTCCATTCAGATCGAGGGGGGAATACACATCAAAGGAATTTTCCTCATTTTTATAGACTCATGGGATAAAAATACAGTTAACCACAACCTATTCTCCTCAGTCAAATGGAGTTGTTGAGAGAAGAAATCGGTCCATTATGGAAATGGTTCGATGTATGCTTAAGGGAGCGAATCTTGAGCAAATTTACTGGGCTGAAGTTGTTCAAACTATAGTATATCTTCTAAATAGAGCACCCACAAGGGCTCTTGAAGGTATGACTCCTCAGGAAGCATGGAGTGGAAGGAAACCCTCCATATCTCATCTACGGGTATTTGGGTGTAAGGCTTTTATGCATATACCCAAGGAGAAAAGAAAGAAATTAGATGAGAAGTCCCTACCATGTGTTTTTCTTGGCTATGATGAATTCTCAAAAGGCTATCGATTGATAGACCCATTTACCAAGAAAATACATGTCAGCAGAGATGTAGTGTTTGATGAAGCTTTCACACCTAACACTACATCAGTATACCTTGATGATGAGGAGCAACAACCACTTCCTTCTCCACAACAGAAAAATCCTCCCAAATGGTATACGAGCACAATAAAAGATTCCAAACTCACTTCCCTACCTGATCTTACTCTCAATCATCCAAAAACATGAAGCATGACTCAACAAGAAAATACTGAAGCATCCACTTCAGTTGATGATCTTTGTGCAGATTTTCAAGACCTTTATGTTGATAGAGAGTTAGCAAGGGAAGATGATATGGAAATAGATGAGGAGAGGGTTTACTTATCATCATTTGATGAAAATGAACCTTCTACAGTTGATGAAGCACTTAGACTGCCTCAGTGGAAGGCAGCTATGGATGCAGAACATAACTCCCTCATCAAGAATAAAACATGGAAGCTGGTAGATTTGCCTAAAGGAAAGAAACCCATAGGCTGCAAATGGGTTTACAAAGTCAAATATAAGGCAGATGGTACCATAGACAAGCATAAAGCCCATCTTGTGGCGAAGGGCTATGCTCAAAAGGAAGGCCTTGACTATGAGGAAACCTTTGCTCCTACAGCAAGGATGACCACCATTCGAGTTCTTTGTGCTATGGCAGCACAGTTCGGATGGAAATTACATCAGATGGATGTAAAAAGTGCCTTTCTGAATGGTGACTTAAAAGAAGAGGTATACATGACTCAACCCCCAGGATTTGCTGAGGAAGGCCATGAGCAACAGGTTTGCAAATTGGTCAAATCATTATATGGGCTTAAACAAGCCCCAAGAGCATGGTACATTAAAATGGATAGTCACCTACTACAGCACGGATTCAAGAGAAGTCCATCTGATGCAAATCTCTATATCAAGAACACAGGTTCTGAAATAGTGATTCTTGTATTATATGTAGATGATCTGATCATCATCGAAAATTCAGAGAAAATGATTAGCGCCATGAAAAATGACTTGAAAGAGTCATTTGATATGATAGATCTGGGACTTCTCCACTACTGTCTTGGTCTTGAGATAGAACAGAAGAAGAATCATCTTAGGGTGACTCAACAAAAGTATGCCAAGACTTTAGTAGAAAAATATCGTATGACTGATTGCAAGCCCAAGGCAACACCGATGGAATCAGGGCTTCAATTATCATGGTATGATGATTCACCATAGGTAGATGGCACGCTATATAGACAGATGATTGGAAGCCTTATCTATCTGACCAATACTAGACCAGACATTACTTATGTTGTAAACTATCTTTCTCGGTTCATGCAAGAACCAAAAGCCTCTCATTGGAAAGCAGTTAAGCGTGTTCTTCACTACATTCAAGGTAGTGTAGAATATGGTCTAGAGTACAAGAAGAATAACTCATTCTTCTTACAGAGTTACACTGACTCTGACTATGCTGGATCCTTAGATGATAGAAAATCAACATCAGGATATGTATTTCATCTTGGATCTGGTCCTGTCTCATGGCATAGTAAAAAGCAATAGGTGGTTGCTTTATCTTCAACAGAGGCAGAGTATCACGCTGCACGAGGAGCTATGTGTGAAGCGATATGGTTAAGTCACATCTTGGCTACCATGGGCCTACCAAAGAAACTTCCTATTCACATGTTTTGCGACAACTCAAGTGTTTTGAACTTGGTCAAGAATCCAGTCCATCATGAACGCACAAAGCATATTGACACAGATTGTCATTTCATTCGTGATGAAGTTCCTAAACACAGAATCAAGCTCCAATACATTCCCACCGATGAACAGGTTGCTGACATCTTCACCAAGGCACTTGGACGTGTCAAATTTGAGTTGTTCCGAAGTAAACTTTGTATATCAAAGTAATGTAATAAAGGGGGGATGTTAGGGTAAAATAGGTAGTATATTGCATTATACTACATAGGTAGATTATTACATTTACTTTTCTACTTTTTACTTTCTACCATGTAGATATTTACTGTCTTAAATATCTAATGGTTAATCCTAAATATCCTAGGTAAGAGTTCTAAACCTAACACTCTACCTACGTTAGCGTTCAGTTAGCGTGGATATAGAGAGATTAGTTTTCTTTCTATTTTGTAATCTATTTAAATGAATGCTTTATTCCTAAAGCAAATGTTAATGCAATTATCAATTTGATTAAACCTACCTATCTCCTGGTCACAAGGGCTCAAATTTTAGAGCACATGGAGCAGCAAAAATCTCAACTTACACAGCAACAAGAAATGATCTCCCAACAACAAAATATAATAGAAAACTTGTCCAAAGGGAAGGAACCAGTAGTAGTAGAAAATGAAACATTTGTTGACCCTAAAAGGAGACAAGTAGGTACTGAATTGGATAGAGATATGTGGAGAATAGATATAGCTAAATTTTATGGGAGGGATTATGGGAAGGAATCTGAGAGATGGCTCAGCAACGTGGAAGCCTATTTTGTTGTTAAAACTCTGTCATCGAAATAAAAAACTTCATGGGTAGTTTTTCGCTTGACTGGAGCAGCTACATATTGGTGGGATACCTATAAAAAACCCACAATGTGGAGGCAGCAGATGTGCACTAGGAAACTTTTGTAAAAGAATTTAAGGATAGGTTCCTAACACCCCAATTTTACCTTGAAAGGACTACCGAATTCTCAATGCTGAATCAATGCAACATGATAGATACTGAATATTATCAGCAATTTGTGCAATTACTTAAGTATATGTCTGAGTATGAACAAAGGACTGAGATTAATGTTCATAAGTTTATTTTGGGGCTTCATATGAAAATTGGTCACCTTATACTTATGCTAAAACCGACAACCATGACTGTTGCTTGTGACATGGCCCGATAGTATGAGGATAATTATAAGGCCAAATAGGCCTATTATCAAAAATTCTCTAACAAAGAGGAATCACAGAAAAAGAGAAATGCAGGCCCATCTAAGTGGGATATAAACAGGAGCAATAAGGGATGAAGTGAAAATAAGAACATATTTGATAAAAGCAAGAATAAGTACCAATGAAATAGGAATCAGAATAACAGTGGTGGCTAGGACAGGGGAAATTTCAGTAATAGGTATGATAAAAAAGCTAGAACTAGGATGAAAGAGGGAAACAATGGGGACAAGATGGAGAAGGCACCTCAAAATGGTTGTTGGATTTGTAAAGAACCTCATTATGCTGATAAGTATCCTATGAGAGAAAACAAGAGAAAATAACTTACAGAGCCAACTCATAAGATTTATGTTGCAACAGGCAACTCTAAACTTAATGGTCAAGCAACACCTTTTTTGTTGAAATGTAAAATTTACAATAGGGATGTATGCATTTTGATTGATTCAGGAGCAACTGATAATTTTATTTCTCCAAGCATTTTGAGGGACATACCAAAAAAACTTTGATTTATGGATAATGGGTGGAAGGTTGAGTATGGGTATGGGCAAACCTATATTGTAAATCAATGTCTATTTGACCCCTAGATAGTACTAGCTTAGGGAAAGACTATCTGACATCTGTATGTATCCCCATTACATACCTTCGACATAATATTGGGAGTTGATTGGCTCAAGGCTCATAAGGCATTGCTAAAATTTGAAGAAATATGGATGGATTTCACTAGTAACACCATGCAAAAGATTCAAATTTATTATGGACATGAATCAATGGATCCACATCTTCTAATGCCCTATAAGTTAAAAGAGCCATTAAGAAGGGTAGTAGAGTTTTTGTAGTCAAGATTTATAAGAAATAAGAGATCGAGTTTGAGGTAAGCCTTTTTCATACCTATCTAGTACTAAATGAATTTTGGGATATTTTTCCTGAAGACTTGCTAGGACTACCAACCCAAAGAGAATTTGACTTCTCAATAGAACTTCTTCCAGGTGCTACACTAATAGCTTGAGCACCCTATAGAATGACCATAATAGAGTTGCAAGAACTCAAAACCCAGCTACAAGACCTATTAGAAAAATGTCATATAAAACCTAGTGTGTCTCCATGGGATGCATCGATCCTTTTTATTAAGAAGAAATATGAGACTTTGAGGATTTTTATTGACTACATAATGCTCTATAAAATGATTGTTAAGAATAAATACTCACTACCCAGAATAGACGACTTGTTTGATCAGCTGAAGGGAGCTAAAATATTCTAAAAAATTGATCTTAGATCTAGATATCATTAGTTAAGGATTCATGAAGAAGATACTCATAAAACAACTTTTTGAACTAGGTATGGCCACTATGAATTCACATTGCTACCTCTTGGGTTAATTAATGCCCCAGCAGCATTCATGAACCTTATGAATAGTGTATTTTGGGAACAATTAGATCAGTTCGTATTGATATTTTTAGACGATATACTAATATACTCCAAAAATAGAGAAGAACATAATAAACACATGAGAATTGTTCTTGAAGTACTTAGAAAGAACCAGTTATATGGAAAATTATCCAAGTGTGAGTTTTATACTCCCCAGGTACAGTATCTGGAACATGTGATTTCAGCTGAAGGGGTGTTTGTAGATCCAAAGAAAATAGAAGTCATCATTTATTGGCCTGCTCCAAAAAATGTATCTAAAGTATGAAGTTTTATGGGAATGGATGTGTATTATCGACGATTTGTTAGGAACTTTTCTAAAGTTGCATATCCGATAACCAACCTGCAGAAGAAAGAAAAAGCCTTTAAATGGATTAAACATTGTGAGAAGGCCTTTAGGAAACTCAAGGAAAGGTTAACAATAACACCAATTCTTAAGATACCAGATCCTAAAATTTTGTTTACCATTTGTATTGATGCTTCCATAGAAGGAATAGGTGGAATTCTCATGCAGGACGAGGGTGTAATAGCTTATGAGTCTCGAAAGCTTAAGAAACATGAGCTGAATTATGCTACACATGATCTAGAATTAACAACGGTAGTGTACGCTCTTAAGATGTGGTGTCACTACCTTCTAGGTAAACCTTTTGAAATCTGAACTGACCATCAAAGCCTGATGTACATCTTCACTCAACCAATGCTCAATGCAAGGCAAATACATTGGGTGGAGTTTTTGGCAGAATATGACTTTAGCATTGAGTATATAAAGGGAAAAGAAAATAAGCTAGAAAATGCTTTGAGTAGGAGAAGGTATATCACTACTATAGCACAATGTCAATTTGATATAATTGAATAGATGAAACACCTAAAAATATAGGATGAATTTTCTCAAAAATATTAAGATTTGTTACGACAAGGATCTGTAAAAGAAAAAGAATTTAGAATCTGGGAGGACACTCTATATTTCAGGAATAGGATGGTGGTACCCAATAATCAGAATCTTAGAAACATACTGCTACAGGAAGCACATTGTGCTCCATATTCCGCACACTTGGGCTATGTAAATATGTATGAAAATATAAAAATAGACTATTATTGGTCAGGTATAAACAAGGATATCACTGATTTTGTGGCAAGATGTTTAGAATGCCAAAAATTAAAGGCAAAATATTTGCATCCCGTAGGATGCTTGTATTCTCATGAAATTCATAAGTATAAATGGTAGGTTGTATCTATGGATTTCATAGTTTGATTGCCCAAGAATAGTTTCCAACATGATGTTATTTTGGTAGTGGTTGACAAACTGACTAAAGTGGCACATTTTTTGCTTGGTAATATTAAATATGGAGCTCCTGCAGTGGCTCAAAAGTTTTCCAAAGAAGTGGTACGGCTACATGGGTTTCCTGAAACAATTATATCAGATAGGGATTCTCGATTTACATCCGAGTTTTGGCAGGCATTACACCAAGCCTGGGAAATAAAACTCAATATCAGTACTACATATCATCCAAAAATTGATGGGTAGATAGAATGGGTAAACCAAGTCTTAGAGTATATGCTTCAAATGTACTGCATGGATCACCAAACAAAATGGGAAGACTACATATTTCTGGTAGAATTTACATATAACAATGGATACCATACATCATTGGGTATGGCTCCTTTTAAGACATTATGCGGGATAAGGTGAAGAACGCCCTTATCATGGAGCTATCTGGAGAATCGGGTAATGATCATGCTATATATGGTAAAATAAATTGAAGAACATCTCAACGAGATATGACAAAGGCTTGAAGAAGCTTCAGATCGATAAAAAATTTATGTCGGTCTTAAAAGAACTCCAAGGGAATTTACTGTGGAAGACATAGTATTCCTAAGGGTTAAACCAACTAAAATTTCTATCAAATCATCCAAACTCAGCCCGAGATACGTAGTACCTTTTGCCATCACTGACAAAATCAACCTCGTAGCCTACAAATTGGTCTTACCACCCAACTTGTCTAAAATCCATGACACTTTCCATATGTCTCTGCTCAAAAAATATGTATCTAATCCTTCTCATGTTTGGAATGTTGACCATTTGTAGATGACTGATCCCCTATGCATTGAGGTGTGACCAGTTAGAGTTCTTGGCTACAAAACAAAACAGTTAAGAAAAAGAAATATTGAGCAGTTCAAGGTCTAATGGGACCAATATTCTAAAAACAATGCTACATGGGAAGACGTGGCCATTATAAAAAAAAATGTTTCCATTTTTGTTTGAACAATGACACAATCATATTTTTGTTTCAAAAATTATAACATGTTGATGTATATGGATGTATGAACGAGTTTCTTTAAAAATGGTATTACTATTACTAAGACTTCAGTTGATTATGCTGATATATTTGATTATGTGATTCTCTAATCTTCATTGTAAACACAGGGACTGTGTTTAATCTTAGGGGGGAATTATGTAACAACCCTTTAGAATCTAGTTTTTATTTTTAACTATTAGCAAGGATGAGGTACTGCTAAGTCGTTTGTGGATGCAGGGATAGGTGTTGTCGCTGGTGGAAGTTGTTCAAGAAGATGGATGTTCTCTCCAGTTGATAGTCGGGGAAGGTAAGACAAGAAAAATTATGAGCGACGGGTTATTTACCTAAATTAGGGATCAAAGAATCCCTACTAGCAATACATCCGCTAGCGACTCATGTAGATGCATTTCATGTAGCCGCATTGTCAGGTTGTTTTGTATGTCTTGCTTTAAAATCTTAAAATATATATATAATAAATAAAAATAATAAAAATATACAAAAGAATTAAATGATAATATTAGTGTGTAAAATATATATATATATATAAAGTAAAATGATAATAATAATACTATAATCAAATAAATAAGAATAAATAATGAATAAAAATAATACAAGTAATATTATAAAATACATATGTATAAACATAAATTATAATAATTGATAATGTTGAAAAAAATATTTATCATGGGAATTAAATTTCATTGCAAAGTAAATTTTAATTGAAAATTGAGGTGAATCGACATACCACTTGGCGAGTGGTGGAATGGAAATGTCACACAAAGTTTACAGATGTTTAAAGTGTAGTCAGATTCTTTTGCTTTAAATTGAGGTAAAAAGGAGTAGGATTTGTCTCGAAATCGTGGATTGAGTATCTCTGTGAAGACAAGGCGTTTTTCAGAATTAAGGAAGAAAATGAGTGTCTCTTAGTAAGGTCATCCCTATTTTAAACTATGTATGGTGATAAATTTTGCTTTAAAATATTTTTGGGTGGATAACAAAATTAATCTATGAATCAAAATCTGTTATCTATTTTAAAAAAAAAATATTAAGCTAATCTGCGAATGATTACTTTACTGTGGATGAAGTTCTCTAAAATAATAAATCGTATGGGAGGATATATAAAAAGAAATGTCTGATGCATATAGTTTAGTTGCATTTCATTTATTAGAAGCCACTCTGACCTTGGACACCCCGATCATTACTGGAGAAATTTTTGAAGAATATGTGTGTAGGAGCAGGGTTAGTAAGATACATTAAAGTCGGTTCACAAATTCAGCAGTTGCTGTAAAGTCGTCTGGCCTCAAGAAAAACATTCCACTTGCATTTTCAGATGTATCAGGGGCTTTTAAATTTATAGACATGTTATTGGGGAGCAAGCTCTTTTACAAATGTATTTTATTGTATTTCTTTCTGTGATGAAATTTTGCTTTTTCTCACGCTGAGAACGGTCCAAACAAAATATATCCTTGTTAATATAATTATCAATTTTGATTGTTACTCTTGAATTTAAAAGTTGTTAATAATGTACTCCAGCAGTTGGAAGATATTTTTTAATTATGATGTTGAATAATAGACGCAAGTAGGGTTTAACTTAGTAACTATAGTGTTGTCTATTCCACACCAGAAAGAGAAGAATATCTTGTGTATGCTTATATTGTATTTAAGAAGGTGTTAAACTTAAAGTTTTTCCACGGGCCGTGTAGAAATGAGGGAAGCTTAGAAAATCTATTTATAAAACCTTCCTTGTTGCATCCTTGGGAAGTGAGTCGAGATTTCACCTTTTAAAGTCTTTATGAAAAAAATTGTGCACTAAAATGGCAGTAACCATTCCTTTTGCAGCCAAGAAAAGTTACGAAACACGTAATCCCATAGAATTCTAGGCCTTTGCGTGCTCTTGTTCCAAGTTGTATAGGAAAAGATTTTTAATTTCTTTGCATATTTCTTTAAAAATAAAATACCTAAGATATTTGGCACCTTCGTGAGAATTCCGAAACAGTTGATTTGACTTTCGATATAGCCCTCCACTTAAATTTTATTTAACTTCTCAGGTGACTCCAATAAATAGAAAAGACAGATTTGAAGAGATATTTTAGTAATACGACCATTAGTTTTTTTTGTAGCTTAAGTTTCATCAAAAATTTCCTACCCAAAATATTATATTGCCTGGTAGTTTTAGAATATGATAAAAAAACCTAAAATGTTATAGATAATGAAAATGTTTGATTTTGTTTTAAGCTCAGTAGGATATACTACAAACAAAATTGCTTTATGATATTCAAACATATTTTTAGAATCCTCCAAAGTCTTTAGTGAAAGATGATTATTTTTCTGCTTTTAGTTATTACCCAGAAAACCTCATAGTCCTCTTAGACAACTATATATATATATTTAATTGGTTGAGCGGTATTAAAATTTCATTAATCTAATGCAAATCTATTGGATATTTCGACGTGTCTTAAATGCTTTGAAAAAGTTTAATAAAAGTTGTTTGTGTCCAATATGGAACATGTAATCTTTGAGAAACAATACCTTATAGAAATTTATGGCAAACGAGTGATATTATAGAAACATAATTAAACTATACATTTTTTAAAAAGTATTTTTAGATATTTAAAGAGTTTTTTCATAATGTTTCATTTATTTGATAATTACATTATGTTTATTAAACGGCTTGGACATTATAATTTAAACTACTAAATTTGGTGTTTTTATTAATCAATATTATAAACTCAAAGCTTTTCTTTTATTAATTGTTTATTTATTTAATTATTATAATACCTAGCTAATAATCAAAGGGTTACCATCAAAACCTTCAACTAAAATTAAAGTTATTAACCAAACTCAATGATCTTACAGAAAACCTAGTGCTTTGATAAAAGAATCCAAGATTGTGGGTAGACAATCCGGTTCTTCCAATCCTAGTGTTTGTGGAAAGACAAACACTCATCAGAAGGGATAACTACTTTCCTGAAGGGTGAGTTTAATATGGAATGTTACGGAGGATGACATGGGCATCTCTCCTAGGTTTTCCTTGTTAGTACAGAGTGGTGATTCTTGTACTTGAATGGCGGAATAGGTGCCAATCTCATAATGGTAATGGGACATTATTCTAGGCAAGACAGATCACCAGGACACTACCAGGGAAGTGGTAGACCCTGGATGACATCCAAGAATGGTGGATGTCTGTCTAGCTCAGGCATGCATTCTCTAACATCTCTAATGAGATGAAGGGAGTTAAGAGATCAACCTCTAGGTGAAATGGGCCCTGGAGATAAAACCCTGTCTACACTTAGATTCTTGGATTTAGAGAAGAAATTTCTAAAGAGGCAAGCACACCGAGATTTGGCCAATATCGATCTCATGGGTATTTTGACTGCAGCAGAGTGGCACCCATGAAGAATTTAGAATGCTTGTACTAGCTTCATTATATAGAATGATTAAAAAAATTTACTTCATGCTCAGACAACCAAGTGGGTTGACTTGGGTTGTTACCAAAAAGGGCAAGAAATCAGATTCAAGTAATGAGTCATCCAATGATGAAGAAGTAAATTATGGTAGAAGGAATAAGGATCCAAGAATATTTAAAGATGCAAAATATGTTAGATGTTTCAATTGTGGAAAGTATGGTCACTATGCAACTGATTGTCAAGAAGCAAAAAATAGCAATGATGAAGAAAAACATGATCATAAGAATAGGGAATCAAAAAATATAGGTAACAAAATAAAGGCAAGGATGGATAAGGCAAACAGGAAAATAAGTTCTCTCAAATACAGAAGAGGATTTACTATATAGACAAGGCAAGTAAGTACTCGAGTGAGTGAAAATAGTTTCTCAGATAATAATAAAGATGAAGTTCTATTTTTGACAGAAGAAAAAGAAGAAGTTAAGAAAAGGTCACAAATAATTCTCAAGTGTTTTAGATGTGGTAATTTTGGACATATTGAAGATAGTTGTACAAAGAATGGTTTCAGTTTCAGTGATGATTAATATGAAGATACACTTGAAGGACCAGAAGATAATATTCTAATGGTACTAGAAGAAGAAGGAGGTGATCCTATAGAAAATAAGTCAGAAGAGAATAAAGATGTTTTCAAAGGCAAAAAAATAGAGGAAGAATCAAAAAAGGAGAAGTTGATATTGATGGAGAGCTTATTTATGCTCTTAACACATTGAAGAAGGTAAGAAAGCAAAACTTCCAACTTAAGCTTCAGTTTCAAGAATGTGATGAAGAAATTGGAAAGCTTATAGAGAATCTAAGCAATTCAATGGCTAAGACAAAGAAGTTCAAGGATAAGTTGGAAGCAAAGGTCTTAGAATGTTAAAGGTTAGAACATGAAGTGGCTCTACTAAGGGAAGAAATAAAAGAGTCTCGAGACAGGTTACATAGGTTTGGAATAAGCTCAAAGAATTTGGATAATATTATCATGACACAAAAGCCTATATCAAGAAAAATAGGTCTTGGTTTTGAACAGGTACAAAAGAAACAAGAAGAGGAGTCAACTTCAAGTTCTAAAGAAGAAGAAACTTCAGAAGAAGATAATGTGAGAGAAAGTGAAACTTCTGAGGATGAGTTGGACAATAGAAAGTTCAATAAGGAAAATAACAATGCACAAAAAAGGAATAAATGGAACAGGAACTAGCATAGGGTAAAAGACACTAAGAGATCAATAAGATCAAGGTAAGGAAATTTCAATGGATGATGTTTCTCATATCACATATTTGGGCACAAGGCTTCACAATGCAGGAAACATGAAAGATAGGAATATGGGAACTTCAGAAATAGGCAAATTTTTCATGGGTATTGCTACTTGTGTAATTATTTTGGTCACAAGGCAATGAATTGCAAGGTCTATGACAAGAATAGATATGGCTTCACTAGAAGAAATCCCAAGATATTTGCACCCTCAAGGAATAAAAATATTAAGTGTTACAATTTCAATAATGATGGACATACAGCAAAGTGGTGTAGAGCAGAAATTCTTTTTGACAAGTAGGAACAGGAACAATTAGAAGGATCAAATGAGAAGGAAAGTGGACAAAGGTAAATATCAGTGCTTTCTGGGAGTAGAAATACTCCCACACCAGAATTAACCACATCAATAGGTATCAGGGGAGGGGCTAAGCTAAGAGACTCATTCTTAGCCCCACGCCCCAAAGGTGACCCTTTACCATTGATGTAAAATGGGGAGAGATTTGAGTAAGGGGGAGATATTTGATTTAAGAAAGGAGCATTGAGTCAGGCAGAGCAGTTTCCTAGGGGAGTAAAATAGAAATAGGTTAAAAAAAATTGAAAAGATAATTGGGTTACCATCAATGAAAAAGGGGGATATTGTTGGACATTTTGAGTAGATGAGTTGTCATTGATGTCAAGAGTGAATGGTCATTGATTTCAAAAGTCAGTTTCAATGAGCATTGCAAGGAGAAGCAGTTCTGCAATCAATGCAAAAAGGAAATTTTGCTTCCATGTGGTCAAGATAAGTTTCAAGAGCAATGAAGAGGCCCAATAAAAATAATATTATAATATTAAAAGTGAAGATTTAAATTAATTTAAATAATTTCATTATAAATTAATTTATTAATTAATTAAATTAACTTTAAAAGTTATTAATTTAATTATAAATAAATTATAATTCAATTATTAAATTAATTTATAACCCTAAGGTTGGGTTATAAATTTTATTCGAATTCAAATTTGAAATTCGAATCATCCGTCGACATCTCTCAAAGTGTGGACTATGCATATAAGAAGGGGGGCAAAACATTGTTTAAAACTATGATTATGCAATTTGATATATGCTAAGTTTTTGACCAAAAGGGAAGACAAGGTTTTCATGATTCCAAAGTTTTTGGTGGTAGAGGATAGGATAAAGAGGAGTGGAGGCTTTGTTTTCATCGCATAGCACCGTGTAGCATAGCTGGAAATCGAGGAAGGCATGAAGGGTTTTCAAGCTCGAGGTGCGAGTCAAGCTTTGTGTTAAATCTTAAGGATGGATATTGATGACAAATTTGTGCTAGACCGAAGGACTATGTTTAGTGAAGATTTGAGGACAAAGTTTGGTGCAGATTTGAGGACAGATTTGTGCTAGACTAGAGACAGATATTGAGCAGATTTGTGCTATACTAAAGGACTGTGTTTAGTATATATTTGAGACAAAGCTAAGAGCAAGCTTTGGAGGTGACAGAGTATAGAAGATGACAATATTCAGTGGATAGATTTCCATTATCCAAGGCAATGAGGATATGTCTTCTGAGTGGGGACAGGAGTCTTCAGTGGATAGAGATCCACTAGCCAGTGTAGTGGAGGTAGTAGTTCTTCTAGAAGATCACCAGCCAGATCTAAGGAGAAAGGAGTTCTCCTATGGATAGATATCCATGAAATTTATTAGGGGATTGGTTTCTCCTTTGGACAGAGGTCCATAAACATTATAATAAGTAAAGGATTCCCAAGAGATTGATTGAGAAAATTGTAGTGAAATATTTTCTCCGTGGAGTAGCCCACATTAGGTGAACCACGTTAAATTGATATCTCTATTGTATGTGTGGTGATTTGTGCATAGCTTTGATTATTGTTGTTGATATTTCTATTGATACATTGCATAATATTAATTGATAAAGAAAAGTAAAAAATGATCTTATAATTTTTTCACCCCCCTCTTAGTATAATATTGTGTTCTTCACAGAGCTATGAGCATATTTGAATAGGATTATGAGTGGAGTTGATCAGGTTCTGGAGCAGATTTGAGCAAGCCCTTTAAGCAAGCTTGTGAGCAAAATTATGAATAACATAAGCTTATATTAAGAGGGGGGTGAACAGTATAAGACCACTTTTTACTTTTCTTTTCAATCAATATTATGCAATGTATAGATAGCAATATCAACAGTGGTAATAAAACCAATGCACAAATCACCACACACAATAGAGACACCAATTTAACGTGGTTCACCCAATGTAGGCTACTCCACAAAGAAAATATTTCACTAAAATTTTCTCAATCGGTCTCTTGGGAATTTTTTCCCTATTACAATGTTTATGGACCTCTATCCAAAGGAGACACAAATCCCCTAATCAAGTTCATGGATATTTATCCATAGGAGAACTCCTTTCTCCTTATCTATGGTTGGTGATCTTCTAGAAGAACTATTGCCTCCACTACACTGGATAATAGATCTCTATCCACTGAAGACTCATGTCCCCACTCAGAAGACATGTTCTCACTACCCTGGCTAATGGATCTCTATCCATTGGAGACTCTCATCCTCTATACTCTGTTACCTCCAAAGCTTACTCTTAGCTCTATCTCAAATCTACACTAGACACAGTCCTTCGGTCTAGCACAAATTTGCTCAATATCTATCTCTGGTCTGGCACAAACCTGTCCTCAAATCTGCACCAAAATTTGTCCTCAAATCTACACTAAACATAGTCCTTTGGTCTAGCACAAATCTATCCTCAATATTTGTCCTCAAATATGCACTAAACATAGTCCTTCGGTCTAGCACAAATCTATCCTCAATCCTTAACACAAAGCTTGACTTAATCATAAATCAACTCTGTTGGATCTACCCCAAACCTTAACTCAAGGTTTGAAAAAATAAATCAATCAACTCTGCTCACAAGCCTTCTCAAAGATTTGTCTCAAATTTGCCTTGTAAGCTTCCACAAAATCTCACACTAATCTGTCCACAAGTCCTCTCTAGAACTTGTCCAAATCTTCTCAACAAGTCCTTGATAGAACTTGTCCAATATGCTCTCAATCTCTGTCCTCAATACTATATTGTAAGCTTCCACAAAAGCTCACACAAATCTGTCCAAAAGTCTTCTCTAAGACTTTTCTCAAATCTGCTTAACAAGTCCTCACTAGAACTTGTCCAATCTCATAGAAACATATATAGAATTATTAGAGACTCAATATGCTTCACATTCACAAATACTCAATTACTTTCACTATCTCTTTTTATCATATAAACATATAGAGAATTGTTAAATACTCAATATGCTTCTTACTCACAATAATGCTCAATCACTTTCAAACTCTTAAACCAATTTATAATGTAGAACAATTTGTTTCACAGAACTTGAAATATCACTTTAACACATCCACTCAACTAAGCTCAATTACTTCTACTCAACCAATCACTTCAACAACAATGCTTATCAAGTAATCCTCACATAACAATGATACTCATGATCTTTGCAAACCCTAGTTCAAGTTCCTCACTCAACCAATTGCTTCAACAACAATGCTAATCTCACATAACAATGATACTCATGATCTTTGACAACTTCACATAACAATGATACTCATGATCTTTGAAAACTTCACATAACAATGATACTCATGATCTTTGACAACTTCACATAACAATGATACTCATGATATTTGACAACTTCACATAACAATGATACTCATGATCTTTGCACAAACCCTAGTTCAAGTTTCTCACTCAATATTTCCAACAATGCTTATCAAACAAGGTTTTTATCAACAATTCTTATTCCAAAAAAAAACTTTTTCACTCCAACTTAGCATTCACAACATTCAACAATCACTCACTAGGAATATGTGCTCATACCTTTTGTTTGATGTAGAAGTGCCCTTAAAAAACTATCTCAATCATAATTTTCTTCTTTGCCAATTTCAATGGTTAGATGACAAAATTTCACACTAACACTCTTTTAAAATATTTCTCAATTACAAAAATAATCAATCTCAAATACACCTTATTACTCCTTCTTGAAATTAGCAATCATCAAATCACACATAAAAATAATCACTTCAAATTGCTCCTTATAATCTCCAATTTTAATAAGTCAATCTCAAAAAATTAACCCTTCAGAAATAATATTTGCCTACCCTTTTATCTCCCTCAAAAGACTTAATAACCAGATTAATTTAGGCAAAAATTAAACCTTGTATACATAAAATAAGAACACCATTGCACTAAAAATGAAGCATTGCATTATATTTTGCAAAATGAGTTTTGTGATACAATAAAATCCTTTGTAGGGTGCTTCACAATAAAAAATGCTAAAAGGGGGTGCTCCCATTTTACAATAAAAAATGGTGTCTTTCGCTTCTTCATGCTACAACAATGTCGGAGGTGGGTTTTTTGTGACCACCATGTTGAATGCGAGCTTGTTGAATCCTAAACCTGAAATCTGCACACATGCAAATGGACAAGGGTTTAGTAGCACCTGTCACAATGATAATGATAAATATAAATAAAATGACTAATGTAAAATGAATATAGAAGAAGATGAAAAATGAATATGGCTAAAATGACTAATGCATAATGGAAATAGAAAACAAGTATGATTATTATGATTGCTTACATTGGCACAATTCGAGCAGCATGACATTAGCATCCCCTTATCTCTCCTCCTTTTTTTTGGTCATGTGATGGTGCCTTTATAGGAATTTGAGGGTTTTTGGAGGGAAGGATAGGTGGCAAGCCAAGGCTGTCAAGTGGTAGGGACTGGGCAGCCACCTATCCTGGGTAGTTGCAGTGAGTCACTAGAAGTGTCTCACTTAACTGGGGAGATGTGGCATATGGGTAAGTGCAAGTGGAGTGAGGTGTGAGATGTGGCAAGTGGGTACGTGCAAGTGGAGTGAAATGTGTAGTGAGATGTGAGATGTGGCAAGTGGGTAGGTGCAAGTGGAGTGAAATGTGGAGGGATGTCCCATGTGAAGGGATAAGGGTGAAATGGGTGTATGATAGGTGGCAAAGGGGTGATGGTGATTTGACCAAGACACATGTCAAGTGAGGGGAGAGGGTATCCTAAGAGGATATTTTCCAGATTTAATAAAATCTAGAAAATATAATTATGTGCAGGATTTTATGCCTAAGTCAAAACTTATGCACATAATGTTATGCAAAATAGAAATGTGCAATGTGAATGAATAATGTGCAGGAATTATATGCCTAAGTTTAGAATTAGGCATATATGTTATTATGCAGAATTATGATGCGCAATGTGAATGAATGATGTGTAGGAATTATATACCTAAGTTTAGACTTAGGATTATATTATTATGCATAATTGTGTGATGAAATGTAAATGTCTAGATTTTTGTGTCTACAGATGCCCCTTTTTGTACCGCATTACGTAAAACACAATGTGGTGCAAAAAAAAAGGACACCTAGTTTTATTTGAATGGAGAAATGGACTCGGATCTTCTCAATGCAAAGAATGAATGACTTTTTTTGAAATTTGTTTGATTTGTTTGCTTACCTCCTCAATTGGTGAATAGGTAAAGGATGAAAACCACGAGGCAATTGATAAAATGTGGATGATGAAAGGAGGTGGTTGATTGAATGGTGTGGATGTGATACAAATGTATATCATTTTGATCAACTTGATGCCCTAAGTTTGGGATTGTTTGTGTTCTTGTAAATTTACCTTTGGTTTCGTTGATGTGCAAAATGTGTGGTAAAATCTTCGACCACTTTTAGAGTTCTTGTTCCACTGTGACTTTAGCAATTCCTTCCAAATGATGGATTCAAGGAACCAATCATTTGGGAATTTGATACTCGAGTGATTTTTTATTATACCAAAATTGATTTGATTGTTTTTCGCTTTTGACCCAACGGAAGGGGTTGAAGGATAACCTTGTGCAAATCTGTTTTGAACACATCCAAGCTCAAATATTGAGGGACATAGATGATTTAATGCCATAGTGATTTGATGTTGAATGTTTGAATGAGTGTCATTATGATGAGCTACCCATCTGATCGGATTGCATATATTTCTGGTCACTACAATCGCTATGTGTATAGGGCAATCCATGAGATACAAGGTTCACTAAATGATATGATGATGATGGTGATGTTTGTGAAAATGTGTGATGTGATTGATATAAATGTTGGAAATCAATATCAAGTTGGTTGCCCTAATTTTGGGGTGGACTTATGTTGTCGTAAATTTACCTTTTGGTTTGATTGACATGCAAGATGATGAAGTAAAGGAACCAATCACCCTAGGAGCTCATTGTCCTAGTGACTATTAGCAATTCTTTAATACAAAATGATGAAGTATAAGTTTTCCATGTTTTGTAACCCCATGGAGTAGCCGTCAATGACAACATTGGACAAATATTCTTGAACGCAGGTCACTCAAAAATTGAAGGACCAACCTAGTTTAATTTCAAAAATTATGATGTAAAATGATTTTGAATAAGTGTCCATATGGTAATTTATCCATCCTATCGAATTGCATGGATTGCTAGTCGCTACAACCGCCAGGTTTCTAGGGTAAATTACTAGATACAAGGTTCACTCATGATGATGCTGATGTAAGATGATGATTTTGAGGGTTTTACAATGTTTTTGTAGCCATTTACATTTGAAAGGGAGTTGTGTAAGATGGTCACAAATAAAAGTCAACTTGTGTTGTCCCAATCAAGGAAAATATGCTCATTTTAGTGAGCGTAATTTGCATGATTGAGTGTTTTGAGTGTTGAACTGGATTATGAACTTGAATTTGTTGATTTTGTATATCCCTTCAAGTGATGATTCGATGGAGTGTTGAGCAAGGTGTTGCAAGAGTTTTGTCATTGTTGTCAACACAGGCAGTTAGATCTAATGATGCAGTGGACAGGCAGTTCAGAAGTCATTCAGATGCAGAGGACAGAAGTTCAAAGGTTATTCAGAGCATGGACAAGTGAGTTTCCAAGAAGACCATAGTTGCCTATTTGCAAAAGATCAAAGAAAAAGACAAGTAAGAAAAGTGTCGCGATATCGCGACATTTTCAACAGGAAAAAAACTGTCATGATTTCGCGACATGTTAGAGGAGAGAGAAAGCGCAAACAAAATTGTCACGATTTCGTGACATGGTCGAGGAGAGAGAAGGCGCAAGGAAAACTATCATGATTTCGTGACATGTTGGAAGCAGAGAAGGCTAAGGAAGAAAACTGTCGCGATTTCATGACATGTTTGGAGAAAAAGCGCTAAGGAAGAAAACTGTCGCGATTTCGTGACATGTTTGGAGAAAAAGCGCTAAGGAAGAAAACTATCGCGATTTCATGACATGTTTGGAGAAAAAGCGCTAAGGAAGAAAACTGTCACGATTTCGTGACATGTTTGGAGAAAAAGCGCTAAGGAAGAAAACTGTCACGATTTCATGACATGTTTGGAGAAAAAGCGCTAAGGAAGAAAAGCGTCGCGATTTCCGTGACATGTTTGGAGAAAAGCGCTAAGGAAGAAAACTGATCGACAGTGGAAAAGCGCTAAGGAAGAAAACTCACGATTTCCTGACATGTTCGAGAAAAAGCTAAAGGAAGAAAAGTCACGATATCGCACATGTTAAGGAGGAGACAAAGGAAAAGAAGAAAAGTGCCAAGGAGGAAAAGTGTCGCGATATCGCGACACGTCGGGTTTTCGCGACCCGAAGAGGAGAGAGAAAGCTCGGAGGCAAAAGTGTCACGATTTCATGACATGTTCTGGTTTCACTGGTGCAAGCCGAGAAAAGGTTGAGAAAGCGAGGAACGTCGTGATTTCACGACAGAAGTAAGGATGACATCAGCAATAGTTAGAAGTGTCACGATTTCATGACAAAAACATTGTCAAAGCAAACAAAGGCCAAAAGTGTCACGATTTCATGACAGTAGGGATAAGAAGGCGTACGGATGTAAAAGGTGTCGCGATATCGTGACATGTTGTAGTTTCATGACAGAAGCTACAGGAAAGTGACAAAGGTGGCAGAGACGGTTGAAGCCGACAAAGTTGAATCTAGGCCGATAGAATTTAGGGTTTTGCAGCCGACGATATTTAGGGTTGAAGCCGACAAAGTTGAATCTAGGCCGACAGAATTTAGGGTTTTGCAGCCGACGATCTTTAGGGTTACAGCCGACTATATTTCAAGTTTTAAATTTCTATTATTTAAGGAGGGCTATTTTGGAGTTTGGAATTGAAGTGTGCGTCTCGATTTTGTGTGAATTAAGTCTACAGTGTGCAGTATGCGAATCGTGTCGAACCAAGTCTAGTGCGAAGAAAAATTTGCAAGTGAAGTCCGCAGAGAGCTGAGAGCGCGTCATATCGAATTAAGCTGAGTGTGAAGCAAGAGCGTACAAAAAGCATAAAAAGCATAGAAGTGATAGTTTGATTATGATGAAGCATAGTGTGAGAGGCTGTTGCACAGAAGCAGACTGATGGTGTGAAGCATTTGCACAGTAGAAGCAGAGTGCATAGAATCTGCAGACTGTGAGCAATAAGGTGAAGGTATTATTCAGTTATTTTTCATTGTTTCTATTGAAGTCCAAGTTGCAGCTTGGCATAAGGGGTTGGTGCTCCTTCCAGTAGGTGCTGGTGAATTAGGGGTTGGTGCTCCTTTCTGTTGGTGCAAAAAAATTGAGGGGTTGGTGCTCCTTCCAGTTGGTGCTGGTAAATAAGTTGTAAAGTTGTTGCTTTGCAAAGGCTGGATTTGGATGGTAGTCCAAGCAACCCTTTTTGAGGAGTAGCCACATTGGTGAACCTCGTTAAATCTGTGTTGTGTGTGATGCTCTTTTGTTCTATCTGGTTTAAATTTGCTTTATTTCAGCTTTAAGTATTGCAAGTTTAAATATTAAAAGATCACACTGATTCACCCCCCTCTCAGTGTCACTGTGATTATAACAATTGGTATCAGAGCTAGGTTCCTGAACAGGCTCAAACAGCTAGGGTGATCTTGGAAGTGACGCAATGGCAAGTGGTGAAGGTTTCTCCTCGAACAAAGCACCATTGTTTGATGGAACTAATTATGCGTTCTAGAAAATCAGAATGCAGACATATCTCCGTGCTTTGGGTTTTGACATCTGGGGTGCAGTAGTTAATGGTTACAAAGCTCCCGCCACCGCTCCAATAGACACTGTCGATAAAAAGGCATTTGAAAATGATTCAAAAGCAAAAAATGCCATCATGTGTGGACTAGTGGACAAGTGAGCTAGTCAAGATCATAAATTGTGAATCAACGAAAGATGTATGGGATAAACTAGAGAACATTCATGAAGGAGATGATAGGATCAAGGAGGCCAAGCTTCAAACACATCGAGCTCAATTCGAATCCTTAAAGATGGACAATGATGAGAACATAGAGACTTTCATGCAAAGAGTCAATGGGATCACTAATTCAATCAGAGGTCTCGACGAAGATATGGATGATGCTACTATCGTGAAAAAGGTATTAAGATCACTCCCTCCTAGATTTGATTCTAAAGTCTCAGCCATAGAAGAAGCCAAAGATCTAAATCGCTTTAGTATGGATGAGATGCATGGTTCTTTGACTACTTTTGAAATGAGAATAGGAAGGTCTAATCCCACAGATAGAGAAGCAGCCTTTAAAGCCCTAAAAGGCAAAGACACAAAACAAGAGTCTGAAGAAGAGGAGGTATCAGATGAAATGGAAGCAAATTTTGTCAAAAAACTGAGAAAGGGAAAAGGAAAATACAGAGGAAAGCTACCATTTAAATGTTTTAACTATGGAGGCATTGGGCACTTTGCGACAAAATGTCCACTCAATGAGAAGAACCAGGGAGAGGAAGCTTCGCACCAAGAAAGAAGTGACTGGAAGAAGAAATCAAACTTCAGGAAAGGCAACTTCAAAAAGAAAAGTTTCATCTCCAGGAATGCAAATTCTTCAGAAGACAACTCTAGTGAGGATTCTAAAGAAGAAACAGGTGAAGTTCTGTTCATGGCATGTGAATCAAAAAAATCGAAAGAGGTAGAACAATCAGAAAAGAGGGAAGTAATGAATTCTAAAGTTTCTGCTAAAAATCCTGAGGCTAAAGTAGATCTAGAAGGTGAGCTGGTCTCTGCTCTTGTAGAATGGAAATCTGAGAAAAGAAAGAATTATAAACTTTCAAGGAAGCTTGAGGATGCAAATGATATCATAACCAGCTTGAAAATACAGACAGAAGAATACAAGAAAATGTCTGAGGATCTCGAAGTTCAGATAACCATGAAGATAGATTACTGCTGTAAACTAGAAGAAGAGAATGTTAGTCTACGAATGCAGATGCAAGAACTGGATCGAAAAATCAGCTGCCATCAAAAGCGTGAAGAAAGTTCGATGAAGTTGGATAAAATTTTAAGTGATCAAAGACCTGCTGGCATCAAATTTGGTCTAGGCTTCGTGGAAGGAGAATCGTCAAATGGACCAAAAGCCAGAAATGTAGAAACTGTAAGGAATGAAGAGAAGAAACAGACTGATGAAAGAAAAACAACTCAAGCAAATGAAAGCAGTAATGCCTGGCCCGAAAAGAGAACTGACAATGATGGATTTACCAAGGTCACACATCAAAAGAAAAGAAGATCTATGGCTCCTACAACATCCTGGCAAAAACCATCTTTCAGGTTCAATCATTTCTTTTCTGGTTTCTGTTTCAAGTGTAATGGTTATGGGCATAAAATTGCAGATTGCAAGTATAATGCAGGACCAAGAAATCTCTTCAGTAGAAATGCTTTTTCACCATTAAATTATGCAGTAGAATGTTTTAATTGTCACAACTTTGGACATATTGCAAGAAACTGTCGTAGTCTTTTAGCTGCAAATCAACCTCAAAAAAGAAAATTTCAACCAAATAGGACAAGACAAAATAGAAATCCTTCTGAAAGATATACTCAAGATACTGGAAAAGGAAAGTCCAAACTAGAGCCCAATACGGTAGCCAAATCAGAGTGGAAACAGAAAGAGCAGCCTCAGGAAGAAAAGGAATCCTTAATAGTTCAAACAGCTTTCAAGGCACAGAGTAAAAGGGTACCATGGATACTTGACAACGGATGCTCAAGTCATATGACAGGTGATAAACAGAAATTTGAAAAATTACAGAAATATGAGGGTGGTTCTGTAAAATTTGGAAATAATGATGGAGCTAAGATAATCGGAAAAGGATCAGTTCAAATTAGTAATGGGAAGATCAAGTCAGAAGAAGTTTTGTTTGTGGATGGTCTGAAACATAACCTGTTGAGTGTTAGTCAGATCTGTGATAATGGACATGAAGTTGTTTTCAAGAAGCAGGGTTGTGAAGTCAGGAAATCAAATAGTGGAAAATTGATAGCTACTGGATCAAGGACATCTGGCAACCTGTACACACTCTCAGAAACTACAGAAGGTAATTGTTTCATTGGACAGGAAGAAGAAAACCGGCTATGGCACAAGAGGCTTGGACACATTAGTTTTGATAATCTAGTGAAAATCAACTCGAAACAGGCAGTAAGAGACATTCCAACCATTAGAAAACCTTCAAATAGTATTTGTGCTTCATGTCAAAAGGGAAAGCAAACCAGAACCTCATTCAAAACAAAAGAGTACCACACCAATAAACCTCTGGATCTTATACATATAGACTTGTGTGGACCCATGAGAACTCAAAGCATAAATGGTGACAAATACTTTATGTTATGTATTGATGATTATTCCAGAATGACATGGATATTCTTCTTAAAGAATAAAATAGAAGCTTTTGGAATGTTCAGATCTTTCAAACATCTAGTTGAGAATGAAACAGGAAAAAGAATTAAATGTTTGAGATCAGATAGAGGAGGAGAATTCATCTCAGATGAGTTTACAGAATACTATGAACGGCATGGTATCAGGAGACAATATTCAGCAGCTAGAACACCCCAGCAGAATGGCGTGGTAGAAAGAAAGAACAGAACAGTACAAGAAATGGCACGAACTATGCTGGTGAAAAACAAAATAGCAGACAGATTTTGGAAAGAAGCAGTCCATACTACAGTATACATCCAAAACAGGTACATGCTGAGAACTCATGAAAGCAAAACTCCTTATGAGCTGTGGTTTGGTAGAAAGGCAACAACAAAACACCTCAAAGTCTTTGGCTGTAAGTGTTACATCAAAAAAACTGAAGACAATCTTGGGAAGTTTGAAAATAGAGCAGATGAAGGTGTCTTTGTTGGGTATTCGATAAAGAGCAAAGCTTATAAATGTTACAACAAGAGACTCAAGAAAATTGTGGACAGTGCTGATGTTAAATTTGATGAAGGAAGGGAAAGAACAGTTAACTATGAAGAAAACTACCCAATTTATGAAGAAGTCATTGAAGGAGATGAGGAAAATGAAACAGAAAAGAAACCATCTCTTAACTCAGATGACTTAATTGATGACTCAGAGGTGGAAGAAAATAAGAAATTCAAAACAGGCAGCTGGCAGAAGAATCATCCCAGAGATCAAATTATTGGAGATCCCACAGCTGGTATTCAGACAAGAAAGAAAGTAGTAAGTAACTACTCTCTTTTATCCAGCATTGAGCCCAAAAATATAGCTGAGGCAAGCAAAGATGATAGCTGGATGAAGGCAATAAATGAAGAGTTAGATCAGATTGAAAAGAACAGAACTTGGGAATTAGTTCCTAGACCGGCAGATAAGAATGTAATCGGCACCAAATGGATATTTCAAAATAAATTGAATGAAGACGGACAGGTAGTTAGAAATAAAGCTAGATTGGTCTGTAAAGGGTATGCACAAGTTGAAGGCATTGATTTTGAAGAGACTTTTGCACCTGTGGCCAGATTAGAAGCAATCAGAATGTTTCTAGCCTTAGCAGTTCATAAGAATTTTAGAGTTTACCAGATGGATGTAAAATCAGCTTTCTTAAATGGGAAACTTGAAGAAGAAGTTTACATTGAACAACCAGATGGTTTCCAAATTGGTGAAGATCCCAATCTTGTCTCGCAAATTAAAGAAAGCTTTATATGGCTTAAAACAGGCACCCCGAGCATGGTATGCATGGCTAGATAACTATCTCTCTCAACAGGGGTTTAAGAAAGGTATGGTGGACAGTAATCTGTATGTCAAAACAGAAAATGGGCATCTCATTGTTCTTGTTGTTTATGTAGATGATATCATATTTGGCAAGCAAGAAAGATGAATCATGTAAAGACTTAGCAAATAAAATGCATAAAGAATTTGAAATTTCTATGATTGGTGAACCGTCTTACTTTCTTGGGTTACAAGTTAATCAAAATGAGAAAGGCATATTTATTTCCCAAGTCAAATATGTGAAAGAGATGCTAAAAAGATTCACAATGGAGGACTCGTAAGCCGCTTAGCACTCCTATGGTGACAGTCGCAAGTTGAGTAAAGATGACAAATCTCCACCTGTAGATCAAACCATGTACAGATCAATGATTGGAAGCTTACTTTATTTAACAACTACTGGACCAGATATTCTACAGGCAGTTTGCATGGTAGCAAGATTTCAGAGCCAGTCCCAAAGAGACTCATGTGACAGCAGTAAAAAGGATTCTCAGATATCTCAAGGGTACTATGGAGTATGGGTTATGGTATCCGAAAGGTAAAGACTTCACCCTTATATCTTATTCAGATGCAGATTGGGAAGGATGTGTTGATGATAGGAAGAGTACAAGTGGAGGTGCTTTTTATCTCGGTGACAGATTGGTTGCTTGGCACAGCAAGAAACAAGAGTCGGTTTCTTTATCAACAACTGAGGCGAGAATATATTGCAAGCAACAACTTGCTGTACACAAGTTTTGTGGATGAAACAAACTCCGAAAGATCTTGGTATTAATTTTAGTGAACCAATATCAGTTAAGTGTGATAACACCAGTGCAATTAACATCTCCAAGAATCCAGTAATGCATTCACGGACAAAACACATTGCCATCAGGTATCATTTTTTGAAGGAGAAAGTTGCAGAAGGAGAAGTTAAATTGGATTTTGTCCCAACCACAGAACAAGTAGCAGATATTTTTACAAAACCATTGCCCAAGGAAGTGTTTGAGTACCTTCAAAACAAATTGGGAGTAGTCACACTTCCCAAGAAGTGACTAGCTACGGGGATCACTTTCTCAGGGGGAGCATTTGAGTATTTGACTATTCTTTTGCTCATGATCATAATTTGTGCTAAGTGCAACAAATTGTGCCTGAGAATTGTGTGTATGGACTCAGGGGGAGTCTGCAGCAGCCCTTTGGTATTATTGACAAAGGGGGAGAAGAGTTACAGGAATTTACACAGGTGTTGCCAACAATTCCAAAGGGGGAGATTGTTGAGCAAGGTGTTGCAAGAGTTTTGTCATTGTTGTCAACACAGGCAGTTAGATCTAATGATGCAGTGGACAAGCAGTTCAGAAGTCATTCAGATGCAGAGGACAGAAGTTCAAAGGTTATTCAGAGCATGGACAGTGAGTTTCCAAGAAGACCATAGTTGCCTATTTGCAAAAGATCAAAGAAAAAGACAAGTAAGAAAAGTGTCGCGATATCGCGACATTTTCAGCAGGCAAGAAAAACTGTCACGATTTCGTGACATGTTAGAGGAGAGAGAAAGCGCAAACAAAATTGTCACGATTTCATGACATGGCCGAGGAGAGAGAAGGCGCAAGGAAAACTATCACGATTTCATGACATGTTGGAAGAAGAAGGCAAGGAAGAAAACTGTCACGATTTCGCGACATGTTTGGAGAAAAGCGCTAAGGAAGAAAACTCACGATTTCGTGACATGTTTGGAGAAAAGCGCTAAGGAAGAAAACTATCACGATTTCGTGACATGTTTGGAGAAAAGCGCTAAGGAAGAAAACTATCACGATTTCGTGACATGTTTGGAGAAAAGCGCTAAGGAAGAAAACTATCACGATTTCATGACATGTTTGGAGAAAAGCGCTAAGGAAGAAAACATCGATTTCCGACATGTTTGGGAAAAGCGCTAAGGAAGAAAACTATCACGATTTCATGACATGTTCGGAGAAAAGCGCTAAGGAAGAAAACAATCACGATTTCGTGACATGTTCGAGAAAAGCGCCAAGGAGGAAAAGTGTCACGATATCGCGACATGTCGGGTTTTCCAAAGGGAAGAAAAGCCAAGGAGGAAAGTGTCACGATATCGCGACACGTCGGGTTTTTGTGACCCGAAGAGGAGAGAGAAAGCTCGGAGGCAAAAGTGTCACGATTTCGTGACATGTTTTAGTTTCACTGGTGCAAGCCGAGAAAAGGTTGAGAAAGCGAGGAACGTCACGATTTCATGACAGAAGTAAGGATGACGTCAGCAATAGTTAGAAGTGTCACGATTTCATGACAAAAACGTTGTCAAAGCAAACAAAGGCCAAAAGTGTCATGATTTCGCGACAGCAGGGATAAGAAGGCGTACGGATGTAAAAGGTGTCGCGATATCGTGACATGTTGTAGTTTCACGGCAGAAGCTACAGGAAAGTGACAAAGGTGGCAGAGACGGTTGAAGCCGACAAAGTTGAATCTAGGCCGACGGAATTTAGGGTTTTGCAACCGACGATCTTTAGGGTTGAAGCCGACAAAGTTGAATCTGGGCTGACAAAATTTAGGGTTTTGCAGCCGACGATCTTTAGGGTTACAGCCGACTATATTTCAAGTTTTAAATTTCTATTATTTAAGGAGGGCTATTTTGGAGTTTGAGAATTGAAGTGTGCGTCTCGATTTTGTGCGAATTAAGTCTGCAGTGCGTAGTAAGCGAATCGTGTCGAACCAAGTCTAGTGTGAAGAAAAATCAAGTGAAGTAGAGAGAGAGGTCATCGAATTAAGCTGAGTGTGAAGCAAGAGCGTACAAAAAGCAAAAAAAGCATAGAAGTGATAGTTTGATTGTGATGAAGCGTAGTGTGAGAGGCTGTTGCATAGAAGCAGACTGATAGTGCGAAGCATTTGCACAGCAGAAGCAGAGTGCATAGAATCTGCAGACTGTGAGCAATAAGGTGAAGGTATTATTCAGTTATTTTCATTGTTTCTATTGAAGTCCAAGTTGCAGCTTGGCATAAGGGGTTGGTGCTCCTTCCAGTAGGTGCTGGTGAATTAGGGGTTGGTGCTCCTTTCTGTTGGTGCAAAAAAATTGAGGGGTTGGTGCTCCTTCCAGTTGGTGCTGGTAAATAAGTTGTAAAGTTGTTGCTTTGCAAAGGCTGGATTTGGATGGTAGTCCAAGCAGCCCTTTTTGAGGAGTAGCCACATTGGTGAACCTCGTTAAATCTGTGTTGTGTGTGATGCTCTTTTGTTCTATCTGGTTTAAATTTGCTTTATTTCAGCTTTAAGTATTGCAAGTTTAAATATTAAAAGATCACACTGATTCACCCCCCCTCTCAATGTCACTGTAATTATAACATGGAGAAGATATGAAATGATGAAATTCAATGAAACAAATGATAATGGTTGGAATGAAATGAATGTTTTTATTTTTGTTTCAACTGTGATTTTGACCATTGTTCATAATTGTGCACTTCTATCCCTTGGAGCAGTCCACTTGTATGGCTTTATTAGGGAATTGAGATGATAACAATTCATTTTTTGTATGAGGTGAATCACTTTTCAAGGGCCTTATGGTAATCTATCCATCTTACCAGATTGCATGGATTGCTAGTCACTACAACTGCCAAGTATATAAGATAAGTCATTGTATACGAGGATCACTTGAGGTTAAGTGGAAGAAGGAAAGGTATACCTCTATCCCTTGGAGTAGTCCAGCTTCATGGGCTTCTTAGGGAGTTAAGATAAGAACACTTCTATTCTTTCGAGAGCATGTTGAATTTGTTTTTGACCAAAGGAATTGAGATATCTTTGGATTTTTTGTTTTTTTTTTTTTTTTTTTTTTTTTTTAGAATGAAGATTTTTTTATGTTTTTGTTTTGTTTTTGTATGACAAAAGATGCATGGAAATGTTTTTGGTGTTTTATGTTTTATATGACAAAATATTCATGGCAATGTTTTTGTTGTTTTATGGTTTTGTAAGACGAAAGATGTATGGAAATATTTTTGTTTTTTTGACGTTTTTGAAATGGAAAGAAAGCACAAGATGTTTTTTTTTGTGTTTTTATGTTTTGATGATTAAATTTTTTTTTTGACCAAAGGAATTTGAGTACCTTTAGAGCATTTTGAATTGATTTGACCAAAGGGGTTTATGCCTTTAGGGTTTTTTGAATTTTTTCAATGATAATTGTCCTTATGGTAGTCTACTCCTCCTACCGGATTGTATGGATAACCAATCGCTACAACCGCTAGGGTGCTAGAGTAAATCACTAGATACAAGGATCACTTAAGGCTGAGTGAAAGAAGGAAATGTGCATCTCTATCTCATGGAGTAGTCCAGCCATATGGCTTTCTTAGGGAGTTGAGATTGTAGCATTTTGATTTTTGAAAGCCTTGTTGAGATTGAATTTGACCAAATAAATTGTGTTACCTTTGGAAAAAAAAAAAATTTAATTGAATATGACCCAAGGGTTTGATTCCATTGGAGTTTTTTGAATTTTATTATTTGAAATGTTAATGTTTAATGTGATTTTTGGGGTAGGTGTGAGACCTTGAATCCCCCCAAGTTGTTTGATTGATTGTTTTATGTGATTGATGGGGAAGGTGTGAGATCTTGAACTCCCCCAAGTTGTTTTGTGATTGTTTTTGTATATGTGTAATGATTGATTGTTCAAATTATTTTTTTTTGTACATGTTATGAATGAATGCAAATGAATGAAGGGTGTTGCTTTATTAATCATTGTTCAAAGATATTTTGAACCATTTGAATGAATGGTGTTGCTTTATTGATTGTTGTTCAAAGAGATTTTGAACTGTTTGAATGAATGGTGTTGCTTTATTGATCGTTGTTCAAAGAGATTTTGAACCATTTGAATGAATGGTGTTGCTTTATTGATTTTTGTTCAAAGAGATTTTAAACTATTTGAATGAATGGTGTTGCTTTATTGATCGTTGTTCAAAGAGATTTTGAACCGTTTGAATGAATGGTGTTGCTTTATTGATTGTTGTTCAAAGAGATTTTAAATTGTTTGAATGAATGGTGTTGCTTTATTGATGGTTGTTCAAAGAGATTTTGAACCGTTTGAATGAATGGTGTTGCTTTATTGATCTTTATTCAAAGAGGTTTTGAACCGTTTGAATGAATTGTGTTTCTTTATTGATCATTTTTCAAAGAGGTTTTTGAACCATTATTTAGCAAACTTTGTCTTTATTGCTTAATCAGGGGCACCAATATGATACTACTAGTTTGACCACATGGATGAAATGGATTATGATATTTATGACTATGTTATGGTTGTATTGAATGGAGGTTTTCTTATGATTTTATTGTCCTTCGGGATAAAGGATCTAGAGTTTTTTTGCAAAGACTCAAACATCCTAGTGATATTAAACAAACTCACTAGAACTGCTTAATTCTTCTAGGACCAAATGTGTGTGTAATGAGTTCATTTACCGCATCAAGAGCTTGATAATGACCCGAGACAATCAAGGACTAGTGTGTGTGTAATTGAGTTCATTAACTCATCTTGAGTAAATTGAGTAAACCTGTTATGGATGAAAACCCAGAAGCTAGCTTGTCCATATGTGCGGTCAGAGGTCTCTTTAAAAGAGACGTGTCGCCACGCATGAGTGTACTCCACTGCCAGTCAAGCGTCTATAGCTTCGATGGAGGCTAACTCCAAATTCAATGATTTTTGTTTTTGATTTCTTGAATTTTGGGGATGACTACTTAACCGTTTGACTAGAAATGTAGTACGATCCTTACAACCCAATTAATCAGTGGTGTGTGATGTAAAGGAATTAGAGCTTTGGGGAATAGGATTCTCAACCTAAGTTTGATGAGAATTGTACCGTATCCTTACTACTCTATTTTTTTGAATTTGAAACAATTGTGATAGTGGTGAAAACCATTGTTGTCATGGACTATGTTGCATAATGGTACAAGCAAGGATGACCCTTTTCACCTCAAGGTTCCTAACAAGTATTGTGTTATTCCTATTTGACCAAAGGAGTGCCTCCCTTGGAGCATTTTGAAATGATATTTGACCAAAGGGATTAGGTTCCTTTGGGGCCTTTTTAATTGATTTGACCAAAGGGGTATCCCCTTTGGAGTCTTTTTGATTGATTTGACCAAAGGGGTGTCCCCTTTGGAGCCTTTTTTATTGATTTGACCAAAGGGGTGTCCCCTTTGGAGCGTTTTGAATTGAATTGACCAAAGGGGTGTCCCCCCTTGGAGCATTTTGAAATAAAATATGACCAAAGGGGTTAAGTTCCTTTGGGGCTTGTATGATTGATTTGACCAAAGGGGTGTCCCCTTGGAGCATTTTGAATTGAATTGACCAAAGGGGTTTTGTTCCTTTGGAGCCTTTTTGATTGATTTGACCAAAGGGATGTTCTCTTTGGAGTGTTTTGAATTGTATTAACCAAAGTGTATTCCCCCTTGGAGCATTTTGATTGTTTTGGCCAAAGGGGTGTCCCCTTTGGAGGCTTTTGATTTGAATTGTCCAAAGGGGTTTTGTTCCTTTGGAGCCTTTTGATTTGATTTGACCAAAGGGGTTTTTATTCCTTTGGAGCCTTTTGATTTGATTAATTTTTTTTTTGCATTTTGAATTTTGATATGCATGTGGGAGGTGGTTTAGGTGAAATGAGGTGGCGAATGTGAAGGTATGTGTGTGAAAATGTGATTGAAATATACATGAATAACACACAAATCAAATAAAAAAACAATGTTTTCTAAGTTTTTTCAAATTTTGTTTTCGATGTTGGATTTTTTTTATTGTTTTTGGATTTTTTAATTTTTTTTTGTAATTTTGAGGTTTTTGATTTTTGTTTTGAGTTTCAGTGTGTTTTGATGTTGGAATTTTGAAGAAGTTTTTTTTTTTGGATTAGAATAAAGGAGCTCGATTAATATGGTGATTAAGAACACTAGTGTCAAGCGTGATTTCTCAAAAGAGTCTAGGGTACACCACTTAAATCCCAGTGGGGGGTTCGCCTAGCTCTTCCACTCTGATTCAACAATCGTTCCAACAGTGGGAGACAGCTTGAACACAAGTGACCTATACCGACTTAAAAGAGTTCCCTATTCTGTCTAAGACATCTAGGGGGCAAGCCGGTGGAAGGAGATGAATTCCAACGTCACCGGTTTGAATTGGAGGTTGGTGATTAAATCCAACCTACAATGTTTTTTTTTTAAATGTGCAAGTGTGTGAAGGTTTTTGTTTTCTATTGTGTGATGCAAACTAGTATGCAATTTCGTTTATTGCCTACAAATGCAAAAATAGAAACACACAAGGGCAAACAATATTTACACAAGTAAACAAAAATATTGTGCAAAAGTGAAATTTTTTTTTTTTTTTTTTTGAAAGTTTGTGATTTTTTTTTTTTTTTTTTTTTTGTAAGTGTGATTGATTTGTTTGAACGATTTTTTTTTTTTATGACAAGATGAAAAATGAAAAGGAAAATGATTTGATTTTTTTTTTTAAGTGAAAAAATAAATAAATAAATAAAAGGCTCTGAATTTTTTTTTTCGGAATTTCGATTTTTGATTTTTTGTGTTGATTTTATTGTTGATTTTTTTTTTTGAAGTTTTGATTTTTTATTTTTTATTTTTTCATTTTGAAACGTTTTTTTTTTATATAATTCTAAATTTTTTATTTGTTTTCTAATGTTTATGTTTGATTGATTTTTTTTTTGATGTTTTTTTTTATTCTACGCACCAGCGTGGGCAATTTTTTTTTTTTAATTAAAATTTTTTATTTTTTTGTTTAAGTTTAATTTTTTTTTAATGTTTTTTAATTTATTTTTAACTGCATAGCTAGATCAGTTTAGCGCAGTTGCTAACTGCGCAGTTAGTGCAGTTTTTTTAAATTAAATTAAAAAATAAAAAATTAATATAATAGTTTTCAAGGGATTTTTTTTTTAAGATTATAATAATTTGAAAATCTTAAAAAAAAAGTTGATTGTTTTTTTTTCAAAATGAAATAAAATAGATGGAATTTTTAAAAATACAATACAATATTTTATTTTTTTTAATAATAAATAATTAAAAATAAAAAAATTTAGCAATTAAAGAACACTTACCCAGATTTTTAGTGGAGGAGATTGTCAAGACAAATTGTAAACCCTGCAACCACATAAAAAAAAAAAAACCAAAAATTAGTGTTCTAAAAATAAAAATAAAGAAAGAAAAGGGAAAAGGGGTAAGAAGACCGTGATCGCCAATTTGTATACATAAAAGAAGAACACCATTGCACTAAAAATGAAGCATTGTATTATATTTCGCAAAATGAGTTTTGTGATACAATAAAATCCTTTGTAGGGTGCTTCACAATAAAAATGCTAAAAGGGGGTGATCCCCTTTTACAATAAAAAATGGTGTCTTTCGCTTCTTCATGCTACAACAATGCGGGAGGTGGGTTTTTCGTGACCACCATGATGAATGCAAGCTTGTTGAATTTTGAACCTAAAATTTGCACACATGCAAATGGACAAGGGTTTAGTAGCACTTGTCACAATGATAATGATAAATATAAATAAAATGACTAATGTAAAATGAATATAGAAGAAGATGAACAATGAATGTGGCTAAAATGACTAATGCATAATGGAAATAGAAAACAAGTATGATTATTATGATTGCTTACATTGGCACAATCCGAGCAGCATAACATTAGCATTCCCTTATCTCTCCTCCTTTTTTTTGGTCATGTGATGGTGCCTTTATAGGTCTTTGAGGGTTTTTGGAGGGAAGGATAGGTGGCAAGCCAAGGCTGCCAAGTGGTAGGGATTGGGCAGCCACCTATCCTGGGCAGTTGCAGTGAGTCACTAGAAGTGTCTCACTTAACTGGGGAGATGTGGCATATGGGTAGGTGCAAGTGGAGTGAAGTGTGGAGTGAGGTGTGAGATGTGGCAAGTGGGTAGGTGCAAGTGGAGTGAAATATGGAGGGATGTCCCATGTGAAGGGATAAGGGTGAAATGGGTGTATGAGAGGTGGCAAAGGGGTGATGGTGATTTGACCAAGACACATGTCAAGTGAGGGGAGAGGGTATCCTAAGAGGATATTTTCCAGATTTAATAAAATCTAGAAAATATAATTATGTGCAGGATTTTATGCCTAAGTCAAAACTTAGGCACATAATGTTATGCAAAACAGAAATGTGCAATGTGGATGAATAATGTGCAGGAATTATATGCCTAAGTTTAGACTTAGGCATATATATTATTATGCAGAATTGTGATGTGCAATGTGAATGAATGATGTGTAGGAATTATATACCTAAGTTTAGACTTAGGCATATATTATTATGCAGAATTGTGTGATGAAATGTAAATGCCTAGATTTTGGTGTCTACAAACCTCATAAACCATCAAAACATTAGGCACATAAAAATATTTTTATTTTCCTTCAACCTTAGCACATTTGAAATTAAGCAACCAACACAAATGACATCAACACATACCTTTATCACTATCATAAAGGCCTTAGTAGGTTTCAAACAAGAGACCTTTCCACCGAGCGCCTTACCAAGGCGCTAGCCCACCACGTGGGCTAAGCACTCCCATGGGAAGGGGAAGGTGCAAGCCTCCCTTTAACCCCTTGTTTGGCACTTGCTCAAAATATGTGCCCTTTCTGCTTTGCTAAAAATGAATCCGAAGGGATTTGAACCTGCATGCCTTGCTTGCCACACACCCTAGCATATTCGTTAATGCTAACTACACTACCAATGCCTTTGGTACTAAGTATTTGTGCTCCCCTCGATTTATCCCTTCACCACCGGAGATCCTTTCAAAAAACATGAGAAGTCTTTTTCTTTTTGCACACAAAAATAATGGAGCATAGGAGATTTGATCGATAGCTTGGAGGATGTAAGGCAAAGAACTTTACCACCATTTATACACAATGTTCCATGCCATATGACGTCGGTGCATCAAATCGAATTTCCAATTCGATTTTTTACTTAGCCTTATAACCCTCTTTAGGGTTTATTAAATTAATAAAAATTAATTTATAATTAAATTAAAATTAAAATATAATTAACTTAAATAACTTTGAAGTTAATTAAATTAATTAATAAATTAATTTATAATAAAATTATATTAATTAATTTAAATTTCCCTCTTTAATATTATAATAAAATATTATAATATTATTTTCTTGGGCCTCTTCTTTGCACTTTGGACCATATCTGACTTCTTGGAACCAGGTCTTGACCAACTGAAGGCACTCTTTTTTTTGCACGGATTGTGAAACTGCTTCCTTTTGCACTGCTTACTGAAACTGACTTTCAACATCAATGACCATTCATTCTTGACATCAATGACAACTCATCCACTCAAAATGTCCAACAATCTCCCCCTTTGTCATTGATGGCAACCCAATTATCTTTTTGATTTACTTAACCTTTTTTTGTTCTACTTCCCCTGGGAAATTGTTCCTCCTGACTCAATACTCTCTTCTTAAATCAAATATCTCCCCTTTGACATCAATGGCAAAGGGTCACCTTTGGGTCTCGGGGCTAAGAATGAGTCTCTTAGCTTAGCCCCTCCCCCACCTTCTCTTGAGGTGGTTAATTTTGGGGTGGGAGTATTTCTACTTCTAGCATGCACTGATATTTACCTTTGTCCACTTTCCTTCTCATATGATCCTTCTTATTCCTATGATTATTCCTATCTCTTTTCATTCCAATGTTCTTATTCATATTCATGTCCATGTTCTTGTTCCTTTTCATGTCCATATCCCCGTTTCTATTCATGTTCTTATTCCTATTCATGCTTGGTTCTAGAATGTCTGCTCTACACCACTTTGCTATATGTCCATCATTATTGCACTTGTAACACTTAATATTGTCATTCCTTGAAAGTGCAAATGTCTTGGGATTTCTCCTAGTGAAGCCATATCTGTTCCTATCATGAACCCTACAATTCAATACCTTGTGACCAAACTAATTACATGAATAGCAATACCCATGAAATAGTTTCATGTTCTTGAAGTTCCCATAATCTTGTCTTTCATGTGTTTTGCACTATGAAGCTTTGTACCCAAATCTATGAGATGAGAAACATCATCCATTGAAATTTCCTTGCCTTGGCCTCATTGGACTCTTAGTCTCTTTTTCTCTGTGATGGTTCCTATTCCATCTATGTCTTCTTTGTGCATTATTCCTTTCTTTGTTGAACTTTTTGCTGTCTAATTCATCCTCAGAAGTCTCACTTTCTTTTACACTGTCTTCTTCTAAAGTTTCTTCTTCTTCAGAACTTGAGGTTTGACTCTTCTTCTTGTTTCTTTTGAGCTTGTTCAAAACCAAGACATGTCTTGCTTGATGTAGGCTTTTGTGACTTGATAATCTTATCCAAATTCTTTGAGCTTCTTCTAAACTTGTGTAGCTTTTCCTTAGACTTTTCTACTTATTCCCTTAGTAGAGCCACTTCATGTTCTAACCTTTCACATTCTAAGACCTTTGCTTCTAACTTATCCTTGAATTTCTTTGTCTTAGTTATTGACTTATTTAGATCCTCTATAAGTTTTCCTCTTTCTTCATCACATTCTTGAAACTGAAGCTTAAGTTGGGAGTTTTGCTTTCTCACTTTCTTTAATGTGTTAAGAGCATAAATAAGCTCTCCCTCAATATCAACTTCTCCTCTTTTTATTCTTCCTCTATTTTTTACCTTTGAAAACATCTTCATTCTATTTTGACTTATCTTTTATAGTATTACCTCCTTCTTCTAGTGTCATTATAATATTCTCTTCTAGTCCTTCAAGTGTATCGTCATATTCATCATCACTAAAATTGAAACCATTCTTTGTACAACTATCTTCAAGATATCCAAAATTACCACATCTAAAAAATGAGAATTATTGGTGACATTTTCTTAACTTCTTATTTTTTCTATCAAAAATAGAACTTCATCTTTATCATTATCTGAGAAACTATTATCACTATCACTTGAGTACTTACTTTCTTTGTCTACATAGTAGCTCCTCTTTTGTCTTTAAAATAACTTCTTTCCTTGTCTACCTTGTTCATCCTTGCCTTTATTTTGGTAACTATATTTTTTATTTCCCTGTTCTTATGATTCAGTTTTTCTTCATCATTGCTATTTTTGGCTTCTTGACAATCAGTTGCATAGTGACCATACTTTCCACAATTAAAACATCTAACAAATTTTACATCTTTAAATCTTCTTGGATCATTATTCCTTCTTCCATAATTTACTTCTTCATCACTAGATGACTCATTGCTTGAATCTGACTTCTTGCCCTTTGTCTTCTTAGTTGCTTTGAAGGTTGCTTCCTTCTAGATATTAGGTTCCTCTTTTGTTCTTATCTTCAAAGCTGTAAGAATACCAAGTAACATATCTCTTGTCAAAGAATCATCATTTTTTTATTCCTCTATAGCAGAAATATTTTCACTAAATATTTTTTGAAGAGATCTTAAGATCTTATCACAAACATCAGATTCTTCAATCTCAAGTCCAAGTCCTTGCATGGAATTAACAACCTCATCTACACGAAGTAGATAAGCACTAATGTTTTCCTCATCCTTAATTCTTAATTCTTCAAATTGTCCTTTGAGATTTCGTATCTTTATCTTTTTGACACTTTTATCTCCTTCATATATGTTTTGCAACTTATCCCAAATTCCTTTTGCATCCTTACAATGCATAACTTTTATGAACTTTGTTCTATGCAAACCTCTCAAAATTACATTCATTTCTTTTGAATTGTAATGATGTAGAAGCTTACCATATTTATCTATAGGTGGAGTAGCTAGTGGTATGTATCCATTTTCAACTTCTTCTCAAACTTCATTGTCAAGTGCCATTAGGTGGATCTTCATTCTCATACTCCAAAATACATAATCACTTCCATAAAATAGTAGTGTTGAATTATCTGAGAACCTATTCTTAGAATTTATTGCGTTCTTGAAATATTTTCCTTCAAGTTATTAAACTCTTTCGAGGAACCTACTCTGCTACCAATTGAAGAACACAAGCTTATACTAAGAGGGGGGTGAACAGTATAAGACCACTTTACTTTTCTTTCCAATCAATATTATGCAATGTATAGATGGAAATATCAATAGTAGTAATCAAACCAATGCACAAATCACCACACACAATAAAGACACCAATTTAATGTGGTTCACCCAATGTTAGCTACTCCACGAAGAAAATATTTCACTAAATTTTTCTCAATCAATCTCTTGGAAATCCTTTCTCTATTACAATGTTTATGGACCTTTGTCCAAAGGAGACACAAATCCCTTAATCAAGTTCATGGATCTTTATCTACATAAGAACTCCTTTCTCTTTAGATCTTCTTGGTGATATACTAGAAGAACGTATGCCTCCACTGCACTGGTTAATGTATCTTTATCCACTAAAGACTCATATTTCCACTTAGAATACTTGTCTTCGCTACCCTGGCTAATGGATATCTATCCATTGGAGACTATCGTCCTCTTTACTTTATCACCTCTAAAGCTTGCTCTTAGCTCTGTCTCAAATCTACACTAAACACAATCCTTCAATATAGCACAAATCTACTCAATCTATGTCACTGGTCTGGCATAAACCTATCCTCAAATTTGCACCAAAATTTGTCCTCAAATTTGCACTAAACATAGTCCTTCGGTCTAGCACAAATCTATCCTCAATATTTGTCCTCAAATTTACATTAAACATAGTCCTTCGGTCTAGCACAAATCTATATTCAATCTTTATCCTCAAGCCTTAACACAAAGCTTGACTTAATCATAAATCAACTATGTTGGATCTGCCCCAAACCTTAACTCAAGGTTTGAAAAAATCAATCAATCAACTCTGCTCACAAGCCTTCTGAAAGACTTATCTCAAATCCACCTTGTAAGCTTCCATAAAATCTCATACTAATCTGTCCATAAGTACTTTCTAGAACTTGTCCAAATCTTCTCAACAAGTCCTTGCTAGAACTTGTTCAATCTACTCTCAATATATATCCTCAATACTATATTGTAAGCTTCCACAAAAGCTCACACAAATATATCCATAAGTCTTCTTTAAGATTTTCCTCAAATCTTCTTAACAAGTCCTCACTAGAACTTTTCCAATATCATAGAAACATATAGATAATTGTTAGAGACTCAATATACTTCTTACTCACAATAATGCTCAATCACTTTCAAACTCTTTCTTAAATCAATTTAGAATGTAGAACAATTTGTTTCATAGAACTTGAACTATCACTTTAACACATCCACTCAACTAAGCTCAATTACTTCTACTCAACCAATCACTTCAACAACAATGCTTATCAAGTAATCCTCACATAACAATGATACTCATGATCTTTGTAAACCCTAGTTCAAGTTCCTCACTCAACCAATTACTTCAAAAACAATGATAATCTCACATAATAATGATACTCATGATATTTGAAAACTTCACATAACAATGATACTCATGATATTTGACAACTTCACATAACAATTATACTCATGATCTTTGACAACTTCACATAACAATGATACTCATGATCTTTGACAAATTCACATAACAATGATACTCATGATCTTTGACAACTTCACATAACAATGATACTCATGATCTTTGCACAAACCCTAGTTCAAGTTTCTCACTCAATATTTCCAAAAATGCTTATCAAACAAGGTTTTTATCAACAACTCTTATTCCAAAAAAAACTTTTTCACTCCAACTTAGCATTCACAACATTCAACAATCACTCACTAGGAAGATGTGCCCATACCTTTTGTTTGATGTAGAAGTGCCCTTAAAAACCTGTCTCAATCACAATTTTCTTATTTGCCAATTTCAATGGTTAGATGACAAAATTTCACACTAACACGCTTTTAAAATATTTCTCAATTACAAAAATAATCAATCTCAAATACACCTTATTACTCCTTGAAATTAGCAAATCATCAAATCACACATAAAAATAATCACTTCAAATTGCTCCTTATAATATCCAATTTTAATAAGTCAATCTCCAAAAATTAACCCTTCAGAAATAATATTTGCCTACCCTTTTATCTCCCTCAAAACACTTAATAACCAAATTAATTCAGGCAAAAATTAAACCTCATAAACCATCAAAACATTTTTATTTTTCAACCTTCGGCACATAAAAATATTTTTATTTTCCTTCAACCTTAGCACATCCAAAATTAAGCGACCAACACAAATGACATCAATGCATACCTTTGTCACTATCAAAAAGGCCTCGGTGGGTTTCGAACAAGAGACCTTTCCATTGAGCGCCTTACCAAGGTGCTAGCCCACCACGTGGGCTAAGCACTCCCATGAGGAGGGGAAGGTGCAAGCCTCTCTTTAACCCCTTGTTTGGAACTTTCTCAAAAGATGTGCCCTTTTTGCTTTGCTAAAAATGAATCCAAAGGGATTTGAACCTACATGCCTTGCTTGTCACACACCCTAGCACCTTCGTTGATGCCAACTGTGCTACCAGTGCCTTTGGTACTAAGTGTTTGTGCTCCCCTCAATTTATTCTTTCATCGTCGGAGATCCTTTCAAAAAACCTGAGAAGTCTTTTTCTTTTTGTGCACAAAAGTAATGGAGCATAGGATATTCGATCGATAGCTTTTAGGATGTAAGGCAAAGAACTTTGCCACCATTTATACACAATTTTCCATGCCATATGATGTCAACGCATCAAATCAAATTTCCAATTTGATTTTTTACTTAGCCTTATAACCCTCTTTAGGGTTTATTAAATTAATAAAAATTAATTTATAATTAAATTAAAATTAAAATATAATTAACTTAAATAACTTTGAAGTTAATTTAATTAATTTAAATTTCCCTCTTTAATATTATAATATTATTTTCTTGGGCCTCTTCTTTCTACTTTGGACCATATCTGATTTCTTGGAACCGAGTCTTGATGAACTGAAGGTGGACTCTTCTTTTTGCATGGATTAGGAACTGCTTCCTTTTGAACTTCTTACTAAAACTAAATTTTGACATCAATGACCATTCATTTTTTATCAATGATAACTCATCCGCTCAAAATGTCCAACAAATTGATCAGGTTTTGGAGCAGATTTGAGTAGGTCTTTTTGAGCGGGCTTGTTAGCAGAATTGATCAAGTTTTAGAGCAAATTTGAGCAAGCCTTTTGAGCAGGCTTGTGAGAATATTTGAGTAGGCCTTTTAAGCAAGCTTGTGAGCAGAGTTGTGAGCAGGATTTGGAGTGAACTAAAGCAGAGGGAATTATGGTCTCCTATGGATAGAGGACCATGAACCATAGTAGAGGGGATTGAGGTCTCCTATGGATAGTCATCCATAAATCAAAGAAAAGGAGATTGAGGTCTCCTATGAATAGAGGACCTCAAACCAAATCAAAGAGGATAGGTGTCTCCTGTGGATAGAGATCCACAAACCAGACCAGAGATGATTGAGATCTCTTATGGATAGAGGTCCATAAACCAAATCAAAGGGGACAGATGTCTTCTATGGATAGGTGTCCACAAACATTGTAATAGGGAATGAGACTCCAAGAATTTTATTGAGAAATTTATAATAAAAATTTCTTCGTGGATGTAGCCCACATTGGGTTAACCACGTTAAATTTGTGTCTCTTATGTGTGTGATGATTTATGCATTGTTTCATTATTGCAATTGTTAATATTATATGATATTGCTTTGGAAATAAAAGTAAAAGTTTGATCTTATATTAATCACCCCCCCTCTCAGTATACGCTTGTGTTCTTCAATTTGTATCAGAGTGGGTTCCTTCATGAAATTCTAACATCTTGAAGGAAGATCTTACAAGAACACAAATGGCACATCAGGAAGGGTTTTTATCAAACAGGGCACCATTGTTTGATGGGACTAACTATGCTTTCTTGAGCATGGATGAGCTACATGGGATGCTCAAAGAATACAAGAAGAAGAAAGAAAGAAGATTTTATCATGAAAAGAAAAATAGGCACAGTCAAGGCAAGCAAGAGAATGAAGATGTTGTCATTGTCAAAAACCAAGAAGAAGAGAATGAAGATGCTCTTGTTTTCAAAGACCAATAAGAAGAGAATGAAGATGCTCCTATTGTCAAAGACCAAGAAGAAGAGAAAGAATATGCTCTTGTGATTAAAGACCTAGAAAAAGAGAAAGATTTAGAAAAGGAAGAGGAAGCCACAGTTGATATGGAAAAGGAACTTGTTGTTGATCTTGAAGAGTTGAAAAAGGAGAACTTAAGATTAAAGTCTCAAGTAAAAGAGGATGACAAGACAAAGGCAAAACTTCTACAAGATCTCATTGAATTAAAATTTAAAGTTGAAGAGGTAAGGAAAATTGAAGAAGGTATGGCTAAGTAGTTAAAGGCAAAAGAGATGAAATATGAAATATTGAAACATGAGGTTTTTTCTCTAAAGAAGGAAGTTGAAAAGCTACAAAAAAATATCAGGTTTGAGAAAAGCACAAAAATCCTGAATGATATTATCAAAGCACAGAGATCTTCATTTATAAAAATAGGAATTGGTTTTGAATAAGGTCAAGAGAAACAAAAATAGGAGTCAAGCTCAAAAGGAATAAAGGAATCAAATAAAGGAATTGAAGAAGAGCCTAAGACCTATGTTGATGTGTTGAGAGGTGATAGCATCAAAGAGGAAGCAAACAAATAATCATCAAGGAACAGGATCCATCACAAGAAAAGCAACGAAAGAACCATGAGATCAAGGCAAGATGAATATTTCTTCCAAGTTTATTGTTTCTCATGTAATCATTTTGGTCATAAAGTTGTACATTGCAAGGTTCATGATAAAAATGATTATGGCTTCACCAAGAGAAATTTCAAGTCATTTGCACCTTTCAAGGACTACAACATCATGTGTTATAATTGCAATAATTTTGGTCATAAAGCTATACATTGCAGGGTTCATGGTAAGAATAATTATGGCTTCACCAAGATAAATTTCAAGTCATTTGCACCTTTCAAGGACTACAACATCATATGTTTCAATTGCAATAATTTTGGGCATAAATAAAAATGGTGTAGAACAGAGCTTCCAGAACTTCCAAAGACAAGCAAGAAAAAGGATGCTCAAAATAATCAAAAGGGTATGACTACAAAGGTGTGGAGAAAGAAAATTGAAAAATAAGAAGAGCATTATAAATTGGGAGTAGATTCACTCCCATCCCATAATTGATCACCTCAATAAAATGAGGTGGTGAGGGGGCTATGCTAAATGTCTTATTTTTAGACCCAATGATCCCTTTGCCATTGATGTCAAAGGGGGAGAATTCAATGAGGGGGAGCAACTTGTCTGGGGGAGCAGATTGGGAATCCAGTTGCAGTAAAAGAAAAAAATTGTAGGGTTGCCATCAATGACAAAGGGGGAGATTGTTGGAAATATTGAGTTGTCATTGATGTCAAAGGGTGCATGATATTCAAGGCAGAAAATATTCTTCTAAGGTTGGACAATTATTCAAGGTAAGGTATATCTCAAAGCGAGGAAATTTGTTTTAAGAAAAGGATTATAATATTTAATTTAAATATTATAAAGAAGGACAAAAAGGTTTAAGAGTTATTTGGGACAAAGGTTTAAAAGAGAAGGTAAGGTTTAAATATTAAATGAGAAGGCCAAGGTTTAAAAGAGAAGGTAAGGTTTAAATATTAAAAGAGAAGGCCAAGGTTTAAAAGAGAAGGTAAGGTTTAAATATTAAAAGAGAAGGCCAAAGGTTTAAAAGCTATTATTATAATATTTTTTTAAATATTATAATATAAAATAAGTGTATAAGGTTTGGCGCCAACATTTTTGGAAAGCATGAATTAAAGCAAAAATAAAATCGTGGGCCGACTTCTCAAAAGACAAAGAAAGACATATAAATATGGAGCAAAATTAACGCTTAAGTCCTAAAATGTGAAATGCATGAAATGAAAGAGACGAATTAAATGGAGACAAAAGAAAGTGGAGAAATCACAGCCCTTTTATTTAACTCTCTTAATCTCGATTACAAAGACGCCTCCTCCCTTTTTAGGGGCTAGGAGCATTAAATGGATTTTGGTTACAATCGTGACTTAGTATTCCTCCTTCCGCATGCCCACATTTGAAATGGGCGGGCCAAAGTGTTGCCGCCGCTTGCGTTGATGAATCCTTGATTCTTGCTGCTCCTCCTGCATTCAAAGAAACAACAAAGGTAGTGCACCAAACTTTTCCCAAAAATTAAAAAAAAAGCCCAAAAAAACCCCCCCCAGAAAAAAAAAACACCCCCCCCCCCCCTCAAAAAAGACAAAAGCAGGCCACTGCCATCGAAACAGTCGACCAATTTGCATTCAACTGAAATTCGTCCCTGGTCAGGACGAATTCTACTGTAATTCGTCCCCGGGTAGGACGAATTCGACTGTGTTAAAATGCCGAGGTGATGCCGCTCAAATGTCACACCTCGGGATCTCCAAAATACCTACAAACATGGGGGTTAGCTAATTGGGGGCATTTTGGGACGACCCAGATGGTCGGATTCTCCCAATTTGACCTCCATCAACGGGAATTTGATGTTGTTACCTGCAAGTTAGTGAGGACCACAAAATCGACAAAACATGATAATATTTGATCAAAATCTTATGAAATCGAAATTATAAACTATCTAAACAGCATAACATGTAATGGAAGATAAACAAGTGATAACAGAATAGATTAAAATGAAACTAAAAAAAGTGCGGGGCGCCCGAGCGGGCCGCCCACCGTTGGAACTTGATTTTGGCACCAATCCACTTGGGATGGGCCCAAAATCTCTTGGAATGGGTTGTCGGAAAATTGGTGGATTAATGTGGTCAAATGTCGGGTTTGGGTCCGGATCCACACTTCCAAAAGCCACCCAATAACCTCTCTTGCGAAAGAGATCAAGGATGTGGAAGAGATGAATCGAAAAGGGGTGCAATGGGGTGTTCAATTTGGCAGCACTTCGTTGCTTGAAAATGCCTCCAACTTGTCTCTTTTTGGGTGGGAAAGTCCACCATTTTATAGACCCAAGGGGTCTCTTTGGAGGGGCATGCAGGGGTGCCATGTGGCGGCCATGCCTTCCCAAGAGGGAGGAGACTCCTCCCTGACTTGGGCTTCCATGACTGCCCTTGTGACAGTCCTCCAACGGCCAATCTACCCACCTACACGCGCATGCAAGGCAGGAGTCATAAATTGACAGTCTTCGGCTGCCACTTGGCGCCATTCTTCTTTTTGCCCGTTAAACCTGGAATTCGTCCTGACCAAAGACGAATTCAGAATTCGTCCCTGGGTGAGACGGATCCCAGTTAGAATTCGTCCTTGGGTGGGACGAATACTGAGCAAAGTGCCTGAATGTGCCAAATTGCCTTTTGACCTTCCAAAATTGCTACAAAAGTGGTTAGGACCACTGTTTAACCTCTGAGGGCTGCCCTGGGGGCTGTGTGTGTCAAAGCGATCAGTTTTTGCAGTCACATAATCGGATTGGTGTTGTTTTGGTGTCTACAGATGCCCCTTTTTGGGATGCGCTGTGCATGGCGCAGCGTCGAGCAAAAATAGATAACCAAAGCACTAATGATTAGGGTTTCTTGGTAACCTAACCAACTTTTGATGCCCCAAGTATGGAAAGGGCATGCATTCTTGAATCCTTGCTTCTGACGAGCTAAGGAATTTGATTTCAAGTATTAACCTATTTTGGTGAGGTGTGACTTGAGCTTGGACATTGATCAGTCATGAATAGGCAAAGGGCGCAACCTTTTGTCCATAGGGGAACCTTGTGTTCATGCTTCGAGAATGCCAAGTGTTTGATCAATTTGTGATAATTGCTTGTTTACTGCCCCAAGCAGGAGCGTAATTGTCTTTGTCAATGATTCTTTGAATGCATGTCATTTTCCTTAATTGGGTGTGTGCTTGTTGATTGGTGACTAAGTGTGACTACCCCCTCAAGCGACGAATCGATGAGGGAATGACCTTCGTGAGAAAAGCGACGAGTCGCTTGACCCAAGATGACTTGTGCAAGGGTGCCTTCGGAGATTTAGCATTAAGCATGTGCAATTTTTCTGACATTTAGACCTATTTTTGGTGGGTGGTAACCCTTTTTGCGACGCTTTTTGGAGCTGAAATTGGCAAAAATCCGTCTTCCCGTGGAGCGGTCCGGCTAAGATAGCCTTCTTAGGGAGTAGGATAGTGACAATTTGTGACCCCAACGTCTGTTTTGTATGCCCGGGATGTCAAGTGCAACAGCACTCTCATCGGGCAAGTTTATTATCTGTTTTAGTGCATTTTTGTTCAATTTTTGATGTTTTTTGAATTTTTGGCCTGAATTCGTCCCAGGGTAGGACGAATTCCAGCTTAGAATTCGTCCCTGGGAGGGACGAGCGCTAACCAGAGCGCTCGTCCCAGGGAAAGACGAATTCAAGCTCAAAAGGCCTATTTAAAGGCCAAAACTAGGGTTTGGCCTCATTTGCGTCTGATTTTTCTTGCGATTTGGAGCTCTGGGGAGGAGGAGGTTAATTCGAAGCGAAGCGCTGCCGAGATTTTCCCTGCCATCATGAGTACACAAACCGGTTCGAGCGGCGGAGCCGAAGTGAGACCAGTAAGTGCTCCCTAGAGTTTATTTTTGTTTTAAAACTGCAAGTGTTTTGTTTAATTATTTTTGTGATGATGTTTTTCAAAATTTTAAAACTTAAACCCTGAAACTGAACTGAAGACAACTAAAACTTAGTGTTCAACTAAACGTATCGAAAACCTAAGTAAAGAATTTTTATTGTTTTAACTAAACCCTAGGATAAACGGAACGTAAAACCCTAAGACTTAATGTTTGTTGTTTTTTGAATTTTTGTACTGTTTTTAAATTAATCAGTTAGGATTAGAAACCCTAAGACTAAAAATTTGATTTTTTTAAATTTTGTTTCGTTTTATTTTTTTTGGAATTTATCAGTTAGGATTAGGAACCCTAGAACTGAAACATTTTTGAATTTTTGAATTTTTGTGTTTAAATTAATCAGTTAGGATTAGAAACCCTAGAACTGAAAAATTTAATTTTTGTTGGAATTTTTGTGTTTGTTTTTGTTTTAAATTAATCAGTTAGGATTAGAAACCCTAGAGCTGAAAATTTAATTTTTTATTTGAATTTTTGTGTTTGTTTTTTGCTGTACCATTCTTTTTTCATGATTTTAATGTTTTTGAGTTATTTTCTTTTGCAGGTTGTTAGGAGCCGGTACCGTGTACCCACTGCTTTCACTGAGGCACGGGGGCGCTGACTGAGGCTGATTGGGAGTGGCTTGATGCCCTTGGGCTCAAGCAGGTGGCTCGACTGGAGCCTGTGGTCGTGGATCAGGCCTATTTGATGGCCCTGATCAATCTCTGGGATCCATGGACCAACACTTTCCATCTCCCAACAAGGGAGATGATCGTGACTTTGGAGGATATCTATCGGCTTCTACGGATTCTGATAGATGGACTGCCCATCAAGACATCACCGCGTGATCAGCGGACAACTATACTGACGAGATGCTTCGGGCATGGGGAGGAGCTGGGTGTGGAGGATCCAGTGGAGAGGGCGAGGGGGACTGTCAGATTGGTGGGATTTTGGTCCGATGGTGGTTGGAGAGGGGGGTGTTGGGCGTGAGGCACGCATTCCTTATGGGCCTCATGTCCAACATGCTATTACCTGATTCGTCAGGCGCGAGGTTCCCATGGAACCTGCTGGATTTGGTGTGGCAGTTGGTAGAGTGCCCGATAGAGGCACCGCTTATCCTGAGATGGGGACAGACATTGTTGGCACAGCTCTATGGGGAGTTGTATGAGGTCCGCTATCGGCAGCGAAAGGGGATCAGCTATAGCTATCTCTGCTGCAATGCTAGGGTTGGCAACACATAGCAGTTGAGAGGCCAACCGGGTTACCATGGATGACTCGGGTGATGATGGAGGATAAGGAGATAGGGTATGCAGTTCTATGGCGGCGGTCGGAGAGCAGGGACAGAGTCGACGGTGGGTAGGTGTCGTAGGGCACTATGTCGATACCTTCTCTTGGCTCACTCTAGGGGAGGTGATTTGGTGCCCTTATCGGGACTGTCCAGCCTGGCCGAAGGCTGGAGAGTGGCTCCGATGGGTACATAGAGAGCGGTGGTTGATTGGGCGGCACGGGACCGAGCATGAGTTCTTCTCATTTAGCCGGGTTACACGATAGTTTGGGGTGTGCCAGGGGTTGCCTAGTGAGCCCGTGGTCTATCGACATCGGGGAGATGAGAGGACTCTAGATCGATCGGTCATCGTGCCACTGGGTGAGGATTCAGACATGGTGATCGACGTCCCGGACGTGGATGATGTCGGGACTACCACTGAGTATGACTCATGGTGGGTACTACGATGATGGCGGGGAGAGGGGCCACTGGGAGGCATGGAGGCGGAGGATGGGCGGGGAGGGTGCTGAGGCACCAGGGGATGATTGGGGAGCTCCTTTGGAGGATGCGGAGATGGTAGAGGTGGAGGGTGAGGATGTGGATTTGGGAGCTCCGGATCAGCCGGAGATGCAGGACATGGCGGAGCAGTGGGAGCCAGGGCAGGCTGCTATTCCGGAGAGTCCCATGCCTCAGGCGGATGCGAAGGAGATGGAGTTCGGGGTACATGCTGAGAATGTATGTTTGGCGGAGCTGCTACGGAGGTGAGACCAAGAGTTAGGGGATGCGCTACGGGAGAGGGATCTCCTACGGGCTCAGCTAGTAGAGTGGGATAGGGTTTTGGCATAGCGCGATGATGCAGTAGCTTACTACCATCGATGGGAGGCAGAGTGGGATCGCGAGCATCGGATGGAGATGGAGGGGGAGATTATCCACCTCGATGGGTGGCTACCTGAGCCGTCGAGAGGTGGATCTTCACGTCGGATGAGGGACAGTGGTACTGAGCAGTCAGCATCATCTCATCGTAGGCGATTGGATGAGGGAGGGGGTAGCAGGCATGATGTGGGGGCTAGCAGTAGCCGCCATGAGGGGTCCCATAGGACCCACACCACGAGGGGTAGTTCCCGTCGCACCGATCCTGCATGATCATGGTGGACGATGCCTTAGGCTAGGGGTTTTTGAGTATGATTGCGGGGTCAGATGACCAATTTTGTAGCCTACGGGCATTTTTTTTGACGAAAAAAAAAATATATATATATATATATATATATATATATATATCGACTTTATTTTGTTTATGCACATGTGATGATTTGATCTTATGCATGATGGTTGATGAATATGGATGTATGCATGTTTAATTTATTTTGATGGATGCATATGTTATGATGAATGCAAATGTTTTTGATTTATATGTGATATGCAAAAATGAAGTGGATGAATGGAATTTGTGATGTTTGGTTAGGGCACCATAGACTGTTTAGGACTCTGTTTATTTTGTTTTTAGGTGATTGTTGTGGTAAATGACTTTATATGTATACATGTGATTTTTGATGATATTGTAAGGATGAAAAGTAGTGCAGTTTGGTTTAGAAATGTAGCTAAGGTTTTCTCGAGACTCAAATGTTTTAACTCACTAGCCATGGCTGTACTTTATCTTACAAGACTTTTGAACAAGGTATGAATCGGACTTGTTTTTGACCAAGTTATTTCACATCCCTGTGTGTGCAATTGAGTTCATTTATGTGGTATTTGTCAAGATACCGCCAATGCCAGATGGGCTTTCAATCGAACCTGTACTGAGGATCACCTAATTAGCTCCACTAACTCCTTTATTGTATTTAGTCAGATTAATCTGCGGTGCTATCTAGGATACCATAAGCTAGCTCATCCACATGCAAACATTGATCTGTACACAAGTTAATGTGACAGATATATCGTCATGCGGGAAGTTTACCGCTAGTGACCGATAGGCTATCAACCAAACCGGTATTGAGGCTTGCCTCATGACCTATCGAAATGTTGAGAGTTCCAGGGATTCAAGTTCGACTCCCTTCTTTTCTTCAATTGTATTGGGATACTTGCTCCTTTGTAGTGATAAAATCACTGTTTATTTTTGTTTTATTTGTTTTTTTTTTGAGCAAGGGATTTGGATATGGAGTGACGAGAATCACTATTGTATGTGCTTTTTGATGTATGCACTGTAGGATGTCAAATTTTGGTGTTTTGACTTTTTGCAAATTTTTGATGTTTTGCAACTATTGAGAACTTTGGGATTCTTAGGGAATTGGGTAGGGAAGATGCTTGTCCTTTTGCCAACTCTCAGCATTCTTTGGGTCATTCGCACAGGGGGATGAGCAAGATAACCGTTTCGCTTATGGTGACCTGGATTGCTTTGCAGGTGTCATCTTTCGTTCACACAACTTGGGAATTTTTATGTGTTTTAATTTGTGTTGGGATGCTACGTAACAAGGTGTGATTCAAGTAGAACTCTACCTTCGTAAAATCTTTTTGACTTGGTACAGTACATGGCTAGAAAGCAAATTACGACTGAAAGACGAAAACTCTTGATACATTATAAGACCACTGGCTCTAGTGTGGTAAAAAGCAGTAAATGGTGTATTTTTGTTGTTCTTTTGGACTGCTTATAAAATGAAAAAATGTGGAACCAGATGGACTAGCAGAGTAATTACAGCCTATGGTGCCTTTGACCTATACGACCACAAATATGCAATGTATGGATGTGATGCTTAATGCAGCTATATATTTTTGTATTTTTGATGGAATGATTTTTGTGAATATGAAGATGAGATGTGAGAAGAGCTCTTTATTGATGAATTTGAGCATGCCTAAAAATGAGATGCAAATTTTTGTTGTTTTTGATGATTTTTTTTGGATTTTGAATTTCTTTATTTTTGACCAAGCGATTGTGGGAATCCTTGGAGCATTTTGGGATTGACCAAGCGATTATATGAATCCTTGGAGCATTTTTGGGATTGACCAAGCGATTATATGAATCCTTGGAGCATTTTTGGGATTGACCAAGCGATTATATGAATCCTTGGAGCATTTTTGGGATTGACCAAGCGATTGTATGAATCCTTGGAGCATTTTTGGGATTGACCAAGCGATTATATGAATCCTTGGAGCATTTTTGGGATTGACCAAGCGATTATATGAATCCTTGGAGCATTTTTGGGATATGGCTCTCTTAGATATGGAATGGGCGCAAATGACTGATGTTCAAGGGTTCTGTTTCCTTGATTCCATCAAGAGAGGCTAGCCGGTACGTCTCGGGTCCTATTTTGCTATCAATGACATATGGACCTAACCAATTTGCCATGAACTTGTCCCTTAGGTGGGACGGCAAACTAGAATTTTGTTGGTTTTCCTTCAAAACCAAATCACCAACCCGAAAGTCCCTCAGGTGAACTTTCATGTTGTAAGCTTTCTTAAGTCGCTCTTGATAGATACGTAAATGCTCGAGAGCATTAACGCGTCGTTCATCAAGCAACGTAAGCTGGTCTAACCGGGCCTGCCATGCAGCGTCATCATCGATGAACTCTTGCATTGATATGCGTAGGGAAGGAATTTCCAACTCTAGAGGCATGACCGCCTCGGAGCCATACACGAGCGAAAATGGAGTGGCCCCAGTGGGCGTCCGAATGCTAGTGCGATAGGCCCATAGGGCAAGTGGGATTTGGATGTGCCAATCCTTATGACTGTCTATGACTGTCTTTTTAAGGATGGCAACTAGCATTTTGTTTGACGCTTCTGCTTGCCCATTCGCTTGTGGATAATAGGGTGTCGAAAAACTATGCTGAATTTTGTACTTTGTGGTCAAAGCATGCACGTCTTTGTTCTTGAATGGCGTCCCATTATCCGAGACTATTTTGGATGGAATACCAAAATGACATATGATGTTATGCAAAATGAACTCCACAATGCGGGGTCCTGTCGTAGAGGTAAGCGGAACTGCTTCCACCCACTTGGTAAAATACTCTGTGGCCGTTATGATAAACGTGTGATGGCTTGATGACGTAGGGGAGATCTTTCCGATTAGATCGAAGCCCCACTACAAAAATGGCCAAGCGGACTGGACTGTCTGCAAGGCCTAGGAAGGTACGTGCATCAAATTGGCATGATGTTGACACTTCATGCACTTCCTGACATATGCGCAACAATCTCGCTCTAAAGATGGCCAATAATAGCCCATGCGAAGAATGCGCTTTGCGATGGCCATACCACTGAAGTGGCCACCACATGTACCATCATGCGCTTGGGCGATCGCCCAAGTGGACTCTTGTTGGTCCAAGCAACGAAGGAGGATTCCTTCATAGCTGTGACGATACAAAATGTCTCCTATCAAGACATACTTAGCCGCTTTCTGCTTGAATGCTCGTTTTGCGGCATGCGTCAATCCAAGCGGGAGATTACCTAGCTTGAGGTAGTCTCTAATGGGTAAATACCAGTCCTGTTGATCGAAAACCTCGACGGTATGAACAACCAATCCCTCTTGAAGTTCATCCCTAGCAAACGCTGAGCGGGAAAGAACTTGTAAGAATAGCGTTGTATTGCTATTAATGGGAGTAGGGGAGAACAAGGACCCCCAGTTGGCATGTTTCAGATGATCATGGATTCGAGAGAACTTATCCAAGGATGGTTCAATCTGGATCATGTGGATTCCTGGCGTCAAGTCAGAGCTTGCACGCTCCATCACGGATTGCGATAAGGTTTTGACTTGAATGGTTGTCATATCACCGAAAAGGTCTTGCGGGATTAGTGACCCCAAGGAGGCCATTGTGTCCGCAAAATGATTCGATGATCGAGGGAGTGCCTCGATGTCATACCACTCAAGTTTTGCCAAGAATTTGTCCACAAGGGCTTTATAAGCCTGCAGAACTAGGCATTTGCATTGGAATACCCCTTTGACTTGATTGACTATTAACAGCGAATCACCAAAGATGTTCAGTCATTTGATGTTCATGGTGATTGTTGTCTGAAGACCTATGAGCAAGGCTTCATACTCTGCATTATTGTTGGTGCATGGGAAATTTAATTTAAATGATAGGGGCATTGGAGCACCCTGTGGTGTGAAGAATACTATTCCCATGCCACCACCTTGCTCACATTTAGAACCATCGAAGAATAGGGTTATGTCAGCCTGTGACTCAGGCTCATCAGAATCTGGCGATTCTGAGACATGGAAGACCCCATCATCGGGTAGTTCTATGACTAGAGGCTGATCGTCTTCAAGAGGAGCCTCTGCTAGTTGATCGGCTATGACCTGTCCTTTGATAGATTTTTGTCCAATAAACTCTATGTCAAATTCCGTCAACAACATGATCCATTTCGTCGTGCGACTACTATGATAAGTATGACTCATCATGTATCGCAATGGATTCTCCTTAGACACAACATACGTAGTGTTGCTCAGCATGTAGTGGCATAGCTTTTTGGTAGCAAACACCACTGCCAAGTAGAGTTTCTCGACGTATGCATAGTTAAGTTCATAACTAACCAGGGTGCGGCTAAGATAATAAGTAGCCTATTCTTTGTGAAGTTCATTCTTCTAGGCTAGCATGGCGCCCAGTGCCACCTCAGTAGCTGAGATGTATAAGTAGAATGGCACTCCTGGTCTAGGTGGTGCCAATACCGGTGGTGAAGCCAAGTATTGTTTGATGTCATCAAAGGCTGACTGGCACTCGTCATCCCAGTGAAATGTAACCCCCTTGTGCAATAATTTGTTCATGGGTCGGCACTTGTCAGATAGCTATGCTATGAAGCGCTTGATCGATGCGACCTTTCCCTGCAGACTTTTGAGCTGCTTAATGGTAGTTGGGGGAACCATTTCAAGGATTGCCTTGACTTTCTTTGGGTCCACCTCGATACCTCGCTTTGAGACTATGAAACCCAAGAGTTTTCTAGATGTGACGCCAAATACGCACTTCTTGGGATTCAGTCTGACTTTATGCTCCATGAGGCGATCGAGGATCTTGCTTAAGTCATCGAGATGATTTGGGCGCAAAAGAGACTTGGCCAACAAATCATCCATGTAATCTTCCAAAGTTTTATGCATGTAGTCATGGAAGATGTACGTCATGGCACGTTGGTAGGTGGCGCCAGCATTTTTAAGGCCAAAAGGCATGACCTTATAACAAAATGTCCCCCAAGGCATTGTGAACGCCATTTTTAGTTGGTCCTCGGGATTGATACGAATCTGATTGTATCCTGAGAAACCATCCATGAGGGAGAGCATTTCGTGACCTGCTGTAGCGTCTACCAACGCGTCGATGCTTGGCAAGGGGAAATCATCCTTAGGACTCACTTTGTTTAGATCTCAAAAATTAGTGCATATGCGAATCCTCCCATCGGGATTTTTGATGGGCACCATGTTGGACAGCCATGGCGGATAATCCATGCAGATGACAAACTGTGCATCCAACAGCTTTTGCAATTCATCTTTGACCATCAAGGCCATTGTTGGGTGCATCTTACGTAGTTTTTGCTTAACTGGCTTGATTGTCGGATCAAGCATTAGATTATGCATGACTAGCTACGGATCTAGCCCCGGCATGTCTCTGTATGACCATGCAAAAACCTCCTTCTTCTCTTTGAGAAGGGCAATGTAGTCGGCTTGCTCTTCGAGGGAAAGACTTACCCCCAGCTTGAGAATCCATGGATTCATTGGATCTATGCCGATGTCTACGTCAGTCATCTCCTCGACTGACATGTGGGATCCGTCCTCCAACTGATGTGGAGTCGAGATCAAATGGATATCATTAGCTGAGTTTAAATCTGCATTGGGAACCTCGGGTTCCTCTTCAGCCTGAAAGATATCCTGAGTTGTCCCTAGGGAAAAATGAGGCATTTTACCGAAAGGCCAGTACTCTGATGGGGATGGAGGTGAATTGACATGATCCCAATCGATGGCATCTATGTCTAGATGCAATGACCATGCTGGATCGGCCGGATTGCGGATGGGTGCGGTCAAATCAATGGAGATCATGTGGATGAAATGAATTTGGTCTCCATTACCATGGGTGTGATAACTCAAACATTCTGGATGCTCCCTATGCTCTGGATCTGGCTCTAGAGGGACAGGCACGAATGGATCGGCCCTATGTGCTGATAGGAGGACAGGGTCTTCCCTCGACACTGATGTCATTATAGGGTCTCGGGGTGGACGGTGCTCATCATAAACTTGGAGCCATGGATCCAACACTTGGTCCCACCCTACTGGGTCTACATACCACTCATGCCCTGGCACTATGCCCATCTGTGCAAATAATTCATTAATCCCCAAGGGACGCCGTTGTTGCACTTGTTGCCTTTGTTGCATTTGTCGCATGTGGTTGAGATAGGCCATCTCAGTCTCATCTTTCGAATCACTATCGGAGATCCAAAAATGTTCATTTTCTTCAACAACTGCTTGCGACACTAAGGGTTCACCTTGTTCTAGCAAATTGATCTGGTCCCATTGCGGTTGTTCCACTCTTGGTGGAGGGACCTGATTCTCTTGACACAGCACTGGCTCAACTGGAACCTCTAAAGGGAATAGTTTCAAAAAGATCTCTGGACACTGTTTATGCTCTCCTTGGGAGTTAGTGTCCGAAATTTCACCTCTCTCTAGCAAAGGAGAGGGATTATTGATGTTACCAAGGGTGGTTGTTGACCATGGGAGGTAATCTCCCAATGTATATTCTGTGTTTGGGTTGGCATAAGGATCTGATGCCAATCCACCCTTGTTGCCTATTCCTAGGCCTTGCATGTTTTCCACCAAGATGTCTAAGGGCAGGGGGTGGTTGAACCCTACTCCCGACTTATCATACGGCATTTGGTATCTTGGCTGGCAAAGGACACGCACTCCTTGCTCATACCTGCCTAGCCCGTATCCATGCCAATTGCATTGGCCAAGGTATCTCAGGGCGAAGTCTGGGTTAGACAGATAATTGACATTTTCTACAAAAGGCTCTTCGTCCTCGTCCTTTTGCATGCATGGTTCAGTACCATGGTCAAGGCCCCCATACACAAAATTGGTCTGGTTTGGTGGGTAACCTAAGGGAACAACTGTCCCAATGGGAAGGCGAGGTCTCCCCATGTCCTGCACTGATTCTAGCATGGGCGTTGCTACCACATTCTGCACTAGATACTCCCCCAGGCCCGTATTGGCCATTTCAATAGTAATTGTTGATGATTGAGAGGGAGGGAATGGAAGGCCTTCCTGAGTCCATTCCATGTTGGGTGGATTAGGAGTCTCAGCTTCCATTGTGCTAGGTATCTCTTCTATTGAGATAGTTGATATCGTTGGCAACACCTCTTCTAGGGGCTGAGCCTCTTCCAAGATTTGTTTCCCTTTGTCCTTCTGTTTAGCCATGACAGGTGGCGTTGGTAGTGAAGGAGCAGATGATGAAGATTCACCTGGCTGGGGTTTTGATGGATTAGTCACCAATGGTGCTCGTGGCATCGGACCCTGTCTAGATGGATTTAACTAAAAATCCAAGTGCGTCGATGGGAGGGTCGATTGAGGCATCAATTGCATCGCATTGCAATATTTGAAGGGTTCTAAGTCCATCGAGACTACATGTACTTCTCCTTCAAATGCATACTTTAGACACTGGTGAGCTATCGAAGGGACACACTTCATGTCCCTGATCCATGGCCGCCCTAGCAATATGTTGTATGCCATCTCGCCTTCCAAAATATGGCACAATGTAGGTATCGTCTTTTGTCCTACCTGAACGGGTAGAACAATTGTGCCAACTGTCGAGCATATCGCATCGTTGAATGCTCGTAGTGTGTAAGTGGAAGCCATGATATGAGAGGTCGGCAGCTTCAAATGTTTTAATGCTTGTAGTGGTAATGATGTTACTTGGACGAGCCAGTATCTACCAACACTCTCTTGTACGGGATCCCGTTGACCCGCGCGATAACGTGCAGGGGTGGATCTGCCATGTCATTCGATACTATTTTAACTTCATCCTCTCTGAAGGTAATGACTGGCTCCATACATCATTTTACATGTCCCACGAAGTTATTGAAAGAATTCGCTTTGTGAGGCTGTAACTCGATGGCTTTCAAAATTTCCATGAGAGCTTCCCTATGGGGTGCTGACTGTTGTATAAGCTCATAAATGGAAAGCCTAGCCGATGTGGTCCGCAAACTCTGCATGAGTTTGGTCCGTATCATGACCTCGGGTCTAGGCGGAGGCAACTGCACAGTGTGTTGTTGAGGTTGCGACGTTGTTGGAACTTCTCTTGTAGCTGCCTCGGGGGCAACTCCTGGGTATTTCTTGTTCCTGGTCACTATGCTGATCATTCCCACAAATCCTTGCATGGGGAGATTCTGTCGCACCTCATTGACCTGAAGAGGTTTTGCTTGTGCCTCGTGGGCAGGCAAAGGGTCCTTGAAAACCCCCATCTATTGATTATTTGGCGCTATGGGGTTGTCCACTGCCAATGTTTTATTATCAATCAAATCTTGTATTAATCCCTTGAATTTCCAACATCCATTCAGGTCATGTCCCCTTCGCCTGTGGAACCTACAATATAAATCCTCTCTGTATCCCTTAGGCTTGGGAGCATTAGGATCTATGGTTTGGATTTCTGGAAGGGTGATTAAATTTTCCGTTGACAAGCGGTCAAATAGGGAGTCCCTAGACTCCGTATAAGGGGTGAATTGTCGCCTAGGGCGACGCTGCTGATTTTGCTCCTATTTTTTATTTTCTCTTTCATAATTACTAGGAGGCACTACCTGATAATTAGCCTTTTGAGGCTGTGTTTCTTGAGCAGGCTTAGGAACATTTATCACAACTTGATTAACCGCAGCGGGTTTTGGTTGCGTAGTCCTGGTCTTAGTGTTTTTGTTCCACTCTTTCTTTTTAGGCTTGGCGATTTTGCCTTCCTGTATTTTGATCTCTTCAATAACTCTGGCTTGCGCCAAAGCTTCTTCTAAGTTGGCATATTGCTGCAGCTGCAATAGCCTAGAGATCGATCTCAGACAACTCCGTGAAAACATTTGTGTGAGGTCGGACATAGGGGGAAGGTAAGGTAGCTTAGAAAGCAGAGCCCTCCATCGATTCCCGTAAGCCGCCATTGTCTCTTCCTCATATTGCTTGAGGCTGGCCAGATCACTCAGTGATGCCTTCTTCTTGGTGTTGAAGGCAAAGCGTTCAAGGAACGCATCTACTAATTGATCCAAGTTATTTATGTTGTGCTTCGACAACTGTGTGAACCAATCCGAGGCAGGACCTACGAATGTGGTTATGAATGTCCTTAGCAACAGCGCATCATTATCCTGAATGCCAAAGCATTGGCTCAGGAATCTTGTCACATGCTCTTGAGCATCCTCTTCACCTTTAAAGATTGCCAACTGAGGCAACTTGAAATGTTTGGGGTAAAGAGGTGTGGGCACTGACGGATGCACTGGATGACTACGGAGTTGACGTAACGTGGGCTTTTGGTGCCCAGAAGCTTTAGTCTCCATAGACTCCAAACGCTCTAATAGCGCTTTGTATGCATCGGAAGATTTAATTTCTTCCTCTTTTGTTTGCTCCCGTTGTGAGTTGTGGGAGACTGGAGGCCTATGGGGGGTGGCCGAATGGCAGCCCTCCCGCCTTGATAGGGCATTTTGGCCCATTCTATTTCTGGTTCATACTCCTCATAAACTTCTTGAGGAGTCTCTGGGTGAGACCTATGACCCTGAGTGAGTCCCCGCTGAGGGTACCCATCATTGTTTCGGGGAGTGGCCTCCCTCTCAGGTCTATGGGGTCTCGGAGGCAAAGCTTGACGAGGTCGCGGAGACCTATCCTACACCAAAGGATTATACCTCTCATATTGTTCTACTTTTTGGGTGCGAGGGGTTGGCACCCTCTCAGGTAGTTTATAGAGTAGCTCGTCCGCTTCGCGCTGCATGCGCTCTTTGTTAAGGCGGTATAAGCGCTCTAACTCCTGATGACCTTGCTCAAGCCGCGTGATTCGGGCTTGGCGGGCGGCATGTCTGGCGACTGCCACGTCAATTTGGTCTGCCATATTGGGCTTAGGAGGCTTGAATGTTTCTCCTATGTATTTGCCTCGGTCTTGATGATCCGAGATTTCAATGGGTCGCTTCCCTCTGTCGAGGTTGGCGGCATTTACCTGAGGCTCTGGCCTCGATGTGTGACCATGGTATCTAGCAGGTGCGGAAGCGCAAGGCTCCCACGCTGTATATTGCTCTCGAGGAATTTGATGGTGTTCCTCGTACTCCCTTTCATAGGTGTGAAGGGGGCGGGCGGAGTTAGCTCGCCCTGTGTGGAGAGCCCTGCGCTCTGGGTTTTGTCTTTCAGTTCTAACAATGATGGGAGGCAAAGGAGAGATGCCATAGTCACGTTGTCTCTCCTCATGGGCACTGTGCCTCTCTAGCGCTTCGTTGCATGGTGGCCACTCATATCTAGCCTCTAAAGGCGGTCTTTTATTTACGTTGAGTGCCACATGTAAAGCTTCTTCCCGAAAGGGGCTGTGTTGAACGGGCGTGTCCCCCAAGGGGGTATCCCTATAATTCCACCTTGACGTGGAATGATGCGGACTCTCTTGTGGTCCAGACCGCCAAGGCGGTATGGCCAAGTCCTCAGGGCTAAAGCGAAGGTGATTTGCGCCTGCTCCTTATACACTTTCTACAGCTTCTGCCCTTGATTGGGCTTGGCTCCGGGTGTACACCATTGTGGTGCTCTTCTACCAGCTAAGCAGATTTTATCTCGTTTATGATTTTTTTTTGTTACACTAAGCAGAAATGAACACACACATACACAAACGGTGATTATCTCTTTTAAAGATTAATGGTGTGTCCTAAACTGGTTTTAGTGCATTTTGATGATTTTGTTTTGTTTTTGAAAGTTTTGAAGAATGTTTAAATGCATAATGAAGGCTCATATGACTCCCATAAATGGTCGCCCCTTCAATATACCATTGCCCGACCGATATACCAACCTCTCTATATACCCGCCCTTACGAGAGGGAAACTATAGGTACGTGAGAGCAGATGGTACGTGGTACATAGGTGGTACGGAAGGGGGATTGTCCTGTTAATGACACCTACCATAGAAGACTTATCCTCACGTGCTGGGAATCACCCCAGCGACACTCGGTCAGCTTTCATCAGGATTTACGCCTAACAACAGTGACAATCAGGGGAAATGGATGCAAAAGTCAAGCCAAGGTGGTGATGAACCCACCGTTGGTCTTGCTCAAGGGCTGGGGTCTTACGACCAGCTCCTTGGTTAAAAAAAGTGCCACGTGATGTGTGTGTGGTTCCTTTTATTAAAAATTGAAACAGGCAGAAGCGACTACTTTCTTTAAGAAGGCAAAATTTGAAGGAAAACAGAAATAGAAAAATAGAAAGTAATAGGAACAGTTTTAAAACCCTTACCTTTCTCTGCCTAGACCTGCTATTTTTGATCCTCGGCTCTAAAAATTCATAGACAAAAATTCGTCCCTCTGTGAGATGAATTACAGAACAGAATTCGTCCCTGTCTGAGATGAATTAGAATTCGTCTCAGGGTCAGACGAATTACAGTAAAGTATTCGCCACAGGCAAAGATGAATTACAGTCTGCTTTTGAAGAATGGTACCTGTCAAGCACAAAACACAAAAATCTGATCAGTTTCTTGATCTTAAAACCAGGGGACAGAGTCCCACCGTGATCGCCACTGAAAGCACGAGATTTCGAAAGTTTTGAAAGGAAAACTATTACGATGCATTCAAAATCAAAATAAACGCTTAAGTCCTAAAATGTGAAATACATGAAACGAAAGAGACGAATTGAAATGAGATACAAGAAATTAGAGAAATCACAGCCCTTTTATTTAACTCTCTTAATCTCGGTTACAAAGATGCCTCCTCCCTTTTCAGGGGCTAGGAGCGTTAAATGGATTTTGGTTACAATCGTGACTTAGTATTCCTCCTTCCGCATGCCCACATTTGAAATGGGCGGGCCAAAGTGTTGCCGCCGCTTGCGTTGATGAATCCTTGATTCTTGCTTGCTCCTCAGAAAAAAAAAAAAAAAAAAAAAAAAAAACCATAAGAAACAACAAGGAAAAAAAAAAAGAGGGCCACTGCCATCGAAACAGTCGGCCAATTTGCATTCAACTAAAATTCGTCCCTGGTCAGGATGAATTCTACTGTAATTCGTCCCCGGGTAGGACGAATTCGACTGTGTTAAAATGTCGAGTTGATGCCGCTCAAATGTCAAGCCTCGGGATCTCCAAAATACCTGCAAACATGGGGGTTAGCTAATTGGGGGCATTTTGGGATGACCCAGATGGTCGGATTCTCCCAATTTGACCTCCATCAATGGGAATTTGATGTCGTTACCTGCAAGTTAGTGAGGACCACAAAATCGACAAAGCATGATAATATTTGATCAAAATCTTATGGAATCGAAATTATAAACTATCTAAACAGCATAACATGTAATGGAAGATAAACAAGTGATAACAGAATAGATTAAAATGAAACTAAAAAAAGTGCGGGGCACCCGAGCGGGCCGCCCACCGTTGGAACTTGATTTTGGCACCAATCCACTTGGGATGGGCCCAAAATCTCTTGGAATGGGTTGTCGGCAAATTGGTGGATTAATGTGGTCAAATGTCGGGTTTGGGTCCGGATCCACACTTCCAAAAGCCACCCAATAACCTCTCTTGCGAAAGAGATCAAGGATGTGGAAGAGATGAATCGAAAAGGGGTGCAATGGGGTGTTCAATTTGGCAGCACTTCGTTGCTTGAAAATGCCTCCAACTTGTCTCTTTTGGGTGGGAAAGTCCACCATTTTATAGACCCAAGGGGTCTCTTTGGAGGGGCATGCAGGGGTGCCATGTGGCGGCCATGCCTTCCCAAGAGGGAGGAGACTCCTCCCTGACTTGGGCTTCCATGATTGCCCTTGTGACAGTCCTCCAACGGCCAATCTACCCACCTACACGCGCATGCAAGGCAAGAGTCATAAATTGACAGTCTTCGGCTGCCACTTGGCGCCATTCTTCTTTTTGCCCGTTAAACCTGGAATTCGTCCTGACCAAAGACGAATTCAGAATTCGTCCCTGGGTGAGACGGATCCCAGTTAGAATTCGTCCTTGGGTGGGACGAATACTGAGCAAAGTGCCTGAATGTGCCAAATTGCCTTTTGACCTTCCAAAATTGCTACAAAAGTGGTTAGGACCACTGTTTAACCTCTGAGGGCTGCCCTGGGGGCTGTGTGTGTCAAAGCGATCAGTGTTTGCAGTCACATAATCGGATTGGTGCTGTTTTGGTGTCTACAGGTTTAAATATTAAAAGAGAAGGCCAAAGGTTTAAAAGCTATTATTATAATATTTTTTAAAATATTATAATATAAAATAAGTGTATAAGGTTTGGCGCCAACATTTTTGGAAAGCATGAATTAAATCAAAAATAAAATCGTGGGCCGACTTCTCAAAGGACAAAGAAAGGCATATAAATATGGAGCAAAATATTTCATTATATCATCCATGAATATGCAATGCTATATTTGAAAATATTTCAATGCGAGTAATGATTTGAATATTCATGTGCAAAATTTGAAATATCTCCTACTTAAAATATTGACAAATGAGGAAAAAGGAAAGTGTATGATTATGTGGCAGAACTCTGGGGCAGAGATTTTAAACAATGAATTCCTGATAGGTTTCATCCATTGGGGTATCCCAACCAGACATCTAGCCCTGTGTGAGGTCACTGCAAAGCAAAGTGTGCAGAGTTTAAAACCCTGCACCACCATTTTGGTTTATGATATTTTTGTGAAGGTGTGGAGGTTAAGAGCCAATTGTTTCTTCTTTTTTCTCGAGCTATGGTGTAGCCCAGTCGATTGGCTAGGCCACGATAAATTACTTTTGAGTGTGATATCCAAGGGGCGAATCCCATTGGGTGTATTTTGTTTGGAAAAGTGATAGCAGTTTGGTTGTTTGGAAGCGCACGAAGGTTTATGAGAAGAGAAACCCTTTTTGGTTCTAACTAGTGGGCTAGTCCAACTGGTCAAGGAGGATGTGAGCAAGACATTGTGCTTGGAAGGTCTAGGGGTCAAATCCCCTCCGCGATAGTTAGAGTTTTGGTGCAAGGTAAGGTAAATTAAATTTATTTTAATTCAAGTAGGAGTTATAAGGTGCTACATGTTTATTATAAAAGTGGGAATTTGTATGTGTTAAGTTGGAGTTATAAGGTGTGATTTTGAATGTTATAAAATTGTATTATATATGGTTTAAGTTGGAATTATAAGGTGTGATTTTGAATGTTATTAGTTGGAGTTATAAGGTGTAACCTTGGAATTTTAATGTTGTATTTTTACATGACATAAAAGGATAAAATAAGAAGTGGTTTTATTGGTTTAAAAGCTTCATTGTTTATATCTCTTGATAAGGATTTTTGAGTGGATGATTTGATATTTGATTAAGAAATAAAATTAGGTTTTCTAAGTTGTTTATGAAGTGGCAAAAGAAAGGAAAATTATTTGTCAAGACAGGTTTGGGAAGCTCATAGAGGATCATCATTATTGAGGTAGATTTAGAGGTATGGTGATTTAATTTCTTTCACAAGGTGGTTGTTGTTAAGGAAAATATTTTTGTTGTCATAAGGTTGGAGGTATAAGGAATTATTGGGTGTACATTGGTTTTGCTTGAAGTTGAAAATAAATAAGCAAAGGTTTTAGACCAGATTTGTGAAGCAAATTTGTGCATTAGTTTTGATTGATATTGGGAATAAATTTGCAATGGTTGTAGACTAGATTTGTGAAGAAAATTTGTGCATTAGGATTGATTGATATTGGGAATAAATTTGCAAGGGTTATAGACCAGAGTTGTGAAGTAAATTTGTGCATTTTTCATTATTGATTTTTTTTTTTTGGTATAAGGTAGAGGTGGTTATAAGGTCCACAAACCTTTTACAAAGTCAAAATGGGCTGGTTCTAGCATCAAGCCCGTATAATCAAAATACAAAATGGATCTTTCTAAGACTCACATTAAGCCATACTTAGAGTCCACAAGCCCTATACTTGTCGCTTGACTATTCAGATAAAACAAAAACCAAACAACACCTAGCACTTACTAACACTAGGTTGTCAGTACTCGTACACTTGTCACCTCCCGTGCCCCAACAAATGGGATGCCTTTTCTCGCCTAATTCCATCTCGTCGGATTACTCATCATCGACCCCTCCGATCTCCCCGATGCTCTAACAGGTTTGATCTTAGCTCTTCTCTAGCAACCAACACCAATAGTTCTTGAGGGAAGTTATCCTTCCAAATTTGCATCTCCCCAACGAAAACTGCAATATTTGCCATTAGATCCGCCGCCTGGTTCCCTTCTCTGAAGGTGTGTTGGATTCGGGCATTAACCAAATGAGATTTATGAATCTTTGCTTCTAGGATAAGCTCCAATATGGTCCAACTGGGGTCTTTATCCTCCTTAATTGCCTTGATTATATTAAGTGAATCCCCTTCAAAGATAACTTCCTTATAACCCTCAAGTCTGGCAATTCTCATTGCCTCGCATGCGAGCTCGGGCTTCTGCAAAATGATTTGTTTGAGTTCCCAAAGGCTCTGCAAAGGCAAGGACCACTTTTCCTTCCTCATTTCTCAAAACTCCTCCCGCTCCCGCAGCCCCGGATTTCCTTTTAGCTGCCCCGTCAAAATTAAACTTAACCCACTTTTGTGTGGGGGGTATCCACTTGACACCATCCCGTGGGTTGGTTGTAATGTCTAGGTCCTGGAAGTTCCTCTCCCCAGCTCCGCAAAATCCTCCTTTCCCTTAGAGACATGGTCTCATTTTTGAAGAAGAAAGTTTTCCAGCTTTTCTTTCAAAGCTCGATTATTTTATTGCCACATAACCCGGGATCTTTCTTACGTCCTTTAAATACTCTCTTATTTCTCTCATTCCATATCCCCCATAAAAAATGGGGTAAGCCGAGCTTCCAGAGCCAAGTCAAAAGCTTTGCCCTAAGGGGGAAGCCCACTCGTATGCGTAAGTCGGACATGCTATTTGGACAGACCCAATCTATATGAAATTTGGACAGATCATTTGGAAGACTCGTACAAGAAAAATCACAAGTTAGAAATATATGACTTACGTATTCTATTGCTTTCTCACACAAGATACATCGATTGATGAATTGGAAACCTCTCCTTTGCAGATTATCTCGTTGTCGGATCTTATTTTGAACTGCCAACCAAAAGAAGAAAGCTATTTTTGGGGTTAAATTATTTAACCAAATAACGAAGTCGGAGTCCAACCATTGAATCCCGAGTGGATTAACTTATAGGCGCTTTTACCGAATAGATCCCACTTGTAGTTTTGCCCCAAATCGCCTTGTCTCTTCCTCCCCCAGGAATGATCGGGAACACCCTTAAAGCATCATTGAGTTTGGTTAGGGCCACCTTCTCTTGCTCGACAGATTATGAACTCGTGATTTTCTTCCAAGAAGAAGTTTCCGTGCTACAGAGAATAAAATCCCCTACTTTTCCTCCCATTTCCTTCGAAAGTTTATGTTGGAGGACTTGAAGGTCTAAGTTATCTTTCATAGGGGCCTCTTCCAACCACGGGTCTTTCCAAAAGTCCACTTGTCTTCCATTACCAATTCTCCATCTGATGCCTTTCCTGACTACCTCCCGACATTCGAGCAAACAATTCCAAAAATAGGATCCTCTAGGAAGATTATCGCCTTTCAGAAGTCCCGATTATTTCGATATATTTTGCCTTAAGAAGTTTTACCCATCCCAATTGATCATTATTGATAAATCTCCATACCTGATTGCCAATCAGAGCTTGATTCAATTCTTTCATTCTCTTTAACCCCAGGCCCCCCTGATCCTTGCTTGCACACACCTGATTCCATGCTACCAATGAAATTCTCTTTCTCTCCTCTGAACCTGACCACAAGAAGTTGCGTTGAATTAGCTCCAATGTAGCTCGGACCTTTGCAGGCATTCTAAATAGAGACATGCAAGAAATTGGAATGCTCTGTAAAGTAGTTTGAACTAATAAGGCTTTTCTCGCGGAGCCGAGAAGGTCGCCCTTCCACCCTCGCTAACTTTTTGGAGATCCCGTCAATGACTGAGTTCCACAAAGTAGCCTTCATTCTTCCTTCGAACATAGGCATGCCTAGATAAGTTGCTAGTAGAAGCTCCTTTCCACAACCGAAGAGGTTAGCTATTCTTTCCTCCCTCCCACCAAGCGTGTTAAAGAAATAGATGCTACTCTTCTTATAGTTTATGTACTCTCTTGCTTTCGTCTCATACTTGGTTAGAATTCTCTTCAACTTCCTAGCTTGAGGCACCGAGGCTTTGGACACAATGATTGTATCATCCACAAACCGTTGGTGAGACACCGGCCCCGCCGCTGAGGCCGGTTTAAAACCTTCCAATTGACCATCCGCCACCGCTCGCTGAAATGTTCCTACCCAATGCTTCCGCTAAAATAATAAACAAGTATGGAGACAAAGGATCTCCTTGTCGCAACCCCCTTCACTCTTAAAGTAACCTAGAGGGTGACCCATTCACCATGACAGAAAATCTTGTAGTAGAGATACAACTAAAAATCAACTTAATCCACTGGGGACGAAAACCAAACTTACCCAAAATCTTGGTGAGGAACCGCCATGAGACCCGGTCGTAGGCTTTATTCATATCAAGCTTTAGTAACATACCTTACTAGTCACCATTGAATGAATAACCTCATGAATTGTGATGATACCATCCAATATTTGTCGCCCTTTCACAAAGCCACCTTGGTTCATATCAATGATGAAAGGAAGGATAACCTTCACCCTATTGGCGATTTTTTTTGTGAGAATCTTCATCAGAGTGTTACATAAACCGATAGGGCGAAACTCGGAAAATTCCATTGCTCCCACTAGTTTAGGGATGAGGACTAAAAAAGTAGCATTAACTCCTTCCGGGATTTCCATGTCCTTTTGAGCCTCAATTATAGCTTCCACTACATCATTGCCTAGGATATCCCAAAACTTCGGAAGAAAGCCGCAGGGAAGCCATCCGGTCCTCGGGGAGTCGTTACCATCCATGTCAAAAACGACCTTCTTGATTTCCTCCTTTGTGAAAGGACTAAGTAAGAATCCATTAAGATTATCGGTTACGAGGGGTGGAATGGCTGCCAACAGAGAGTCCTCTTCTTCAATAGTCGGATTTACATCTTCTAGCAACGATTTAAAGTACTCAACCGCTTCCCTCCTTATGTCTTCCATATCTTTGGTGTTAGACCCATCGGCCATCTTGATCTCCTTAATTTTGTTAGTACTCCCGTGGCAAAGAGTAGAGACCTGGAAGAAATTTGTATTTCTGTCACCCTCCTTTAACCAACGCAGTTTGGATTTCCTGCCTCCAAAAGGTTTCTTCAAATCCTAGCATCGTGTGGTATTCGGCTAATGCCTCCCTCTCCCGGTTTCTCGATCCTCCGTAAGTCGCTCCGACTTCAACTTCTCCCGTAGTTCATTGATCTTGTCTTTTAGTTCTGCCTTTTTAACAAAAATATTGCCAAAGGAAGTTTTGTTCCACTCTCTAATGTTAGCCTTCACATTCCTTAGTTTACATGCCACTTGGGCCGGTTTCGAACCATTATACTTTTTGTCCCACCATTGGGCAACCGGATCCTTGAGATCCCGATGTTGGAACCACATAAGTTCGAATCGAAAGGGTCCGATGTATCTTTTCTTAGAGTCCTCCCCTCGCTTCCCATAGAATTGGGTTGTGATCGGACCCGATTCTTGGGAGTGCCGTTAATGAAGAGTCCCCAAACCTCTCCAGTCATTCTTGAGAAAGAAGAAACCTATCTAATCTTATCTCGAATTTGGTTTTCCTTCAATCTTTTGTTAGACCATGTATAGGAGAATCTACGCAGGTCCACATCCATCACTCATGTTGCTCAACAAAATCTCTAAACTCGTAGATATCAACAGTTATTCTTTGAGAGCCCCCCAATTTATCTACAGGATTAAGGTAGCAATTGAAATCCCCCGCCACAATCCAAGGGTAGTTGGGGACCGTCTCCCTCAATTCAGCTAGCTGACTCCAAAGAACCCTTCTCGCTCCCTCGTCTAACCGGAGCATATACATTCGTTAAGATCCACTCTTCCCGCGTGGTTTTATCCACACATAAGAGACAAATAAACCAACTAGACATCGGAATCACTCTACTATCAATCACATTTTTGTTCCACATAACCAAGAACCCTCCTCGCTGTTCCAAAGAGGCCTCTTGGCCTACTACTTCAGCCTTCTCGCCAAGTCCTATTCTTAAAAGGAATAACTCTACTCTCCTCCATTTTAGTTTCTTGCAAGAAAATCATATCCGGTTTGTGTTCTTGTCTAAGAGCATACAAAGCTCTTATTTTTGGCAGGATTACTCCCACGAATATTCCATGAAAGAATCTTCATTTATGGGCTTTGGATCCTCGAGCCTTCGCCCCAAAGAGCAACATCGCTTGAGTGCCATCACCACTCCTCGCTCTCGCTTCTTTCTCGCCTTAAGGCAGACATTGCTAGGTTTCCCTCTTCCTACCGAACCATATCCCCATACATCCGCTCTAGGTTGAAGTTCCTTAGGATTCACTTGGCTTCTAGTAACCATCTTGGGTAGGTCGGTCTTGGTATTTGGGGTAACAATCCTGGCTTTCCAGTGTTAACCGGTCTTTTTGACAATGGAGATGATTCCGTGCTCTTAGCTTCTTGATTAGTAGATTCTTTTTTCCCCGCTTTGGGGTTACACCGATCTTGGTGGTTCACCTCTTCCTCCCGAGTATCCTTGCCTCGTATTATTAGTTTCCTCGCTCCTTCCTCCGATTTTTCTCCTCTAAATCCTTCTCTTGAGTCTCCTCTACCTCGCATTCCACTTCTTGGCCGTCCATCCGATCTCCCTTCAAATGATTTAATGCATCAAAACCGTTCTCCACTGGGATGTTGATCTCCTTGGAATTTCTTCCCATAAATTCCTCTCGCAGACATGGGACCACTTCCACCGAGCCTCCATAGGCCTTCCGTATTACCCAATCAAACTTACTTTCCCTGTGGCGTTGATCTATGGGGTTCTTTCCTTTGTTATTTGGCTCGAGGCTTGTCGTATCATCTTAGGAGCAAAGTTGAGCTTGAGGGTTCCCATCAAAGGGACCAGCCTCCCCGTGAGAGGGTTTTGGGGCATAGGAATTTTTGGGAGAAGGGTTAAAACGTTGCCTCTTGCTTACAATAGGGCGAACAGGGTCTCCGATATTCGGATTTTGAGCTCCACGTCCTTGAGGCCCAAGTTGGGTAGGAATGGAGATCTCATGGGGAGGGATATTATTCGGGTTTGAGGATCAGTATTTTGGAGTGGGGGTCGGTTCTTGGAAATGCAAGTGGATACCCTGGTGCCCTACCTTCCCACAAACACTACACTTAAAAGACATATTTTCATATTCAAATACCTGAGTATGAAGGCCAAACATAGACGACAAAATAATGGATTTAGGGAGCTCTTTACTCAGGTCCGCCAACACACACATGCGAGCAGACATGAGTCTTGTTTTGCTCAAGGTTGCAGGATCAATAGCTATTAGTTCTCCAATCTCTGTAGCTATCCCAACCAATATTTGTTCGTTCCAAAAAGCAGAGGTAATCCCAGCATATTAACTCAAATAGGAGCCAAATCCAAAGACTCCGAGTCCTGGGGGTTGAAATCGGGGGACCAACGCTTCGGATACAAGCCCCTTTTCCCAAAAAACCAAGGACCTCCTTGGAGAGTCCTTTCCATGTCCTCTTCACATTGAAATGTCACCAAAAGAAAACTCTTGGGTAAAGCCTTAATCATCATACCGGCCCTTGGCCGCCATTTTTGGATGGCCCATCTCCTTATGACTTCCATGTCCGGCCTCACCCCCATAAATTTAGCCACCAAAGATGTTCTGCCCTCCATAGCCACATGCTGAGCTAAGGAATCTGGGACGTGCAACCTACCATTGACAGATTTTAGATTAAAACAAGAGTCAGATAATTTTTGCTTACCGCGAAGAGCATTAAGATATGAAGGTCTCCAGTTGCTGGGTTTCTCTTTGTCTCCTTCTTGGTTCTTCCTTTGATCCCGACGCATAGAGTCCCGGGTCCCCCTCGTAGAAATCTTCAACCGCATCCGCCCAACGCCCTTGGACCGGTTCCAAAAGAACTTCCTTGTCCACATCCTCCGCCCGGGGGCCTCGCTATCTCGCCGGAGCCCCCACCTGCCGCGACTGCTGATCTGCCCTCTGAAGTCCCACATCTAGGGTTTGATGCCCCTAGACCTCTCGCTCCTCCTCCTTGCTGCTCCATCCGTCACAACTTGTTGAAGGATGTATCCCCTTATCTTATCCCACACATGATAACCAAGATAGGGCCATATGATCTTTTCATTATTGATTTTGGGAGTAGATAAGAAGGTCAATTATCAAGTGCTAGACTAGAGCTATCTTTGAATAAATGTGAGACATGTGAAAGTGACAGACTTAATGAATGTGAAAGAACATATTGGGTATTTGTGATGCATATAATTTTCTATATGTTCTTGAAGATAAAATAATTCTAGGTAGAATATGTCTAAATTGCTTTAGTTGAAGAAAGCACATTTGGGATATAAATGAGCATGATTTGTATGCAATATTTTGGGAGCATATTTGAGCAGAGATGTGAGCAATTTTGAGTAAATTTATGAGTAGATTTGAGCAGGATTGTGAGCAGAGTTGAGCAGGTTTTGGAGAAAATTTGAGTAGGTCCTTTGAGCAAGCTTGTAAGCAGAATTGATCAAGTTTTAGAGTAGATTTGATCAGGTCCTTTGAGCAGGATTGTGAGAAAAATTGATCAATTTTTGGAGTAGATTTGAGCAAACCTTTTGAGCAAGCTTGTGAGCATATTTGAGCAGGCATTTTGAGTAGGCTTGTGAATAGAGTTGTGAGCAGGATTTGGAGTGAACCAAATCAGAGGAGATTGAGGTCTCTTGTGGATAGATGTCCACAAACCAAAGAATAGGGGATTGAGGTCTCCTATGTATAGATGTCCACGAACTAGAGCATATGGTATTGATATCTCTTATGGATAGAGGTCTACGAACCAGATCAAAGGGGATAGGTGTCTCTTGTGGATAGAGATCCACGAACTAGAGTAGAGGGGATTGAGGTCTCCTGTGGATAGAGGTCCACAAACCATAGCAAAGGATATAGGTGTCTCCTATGGATAGGTGTCTCCTATGGATAGGTGTCCACAAATATTGTAATAGGAAATGAGTCCCCAAGAATTTTGTTGAGAAATTTATAAAAAATGTTTCTCTGTGGATGTAGCCCACATTGGATGAACCACATTAAATCTGTGTCTCTTATGTGTGTGATGATTTATACATTGTTTCATTATTGCAATTTATAAAATTGGATGATATTACTTTGGAAAGAAAAGTAAAATTTTGATCTTATACTGTTCACCCCCCTCTCAGTATAAGCTTGTGTTCTTAACAAACTTTGTAATTATTCTCTTCAATGTTTACCTTATTGATTCAATAAAAAAATTGCTATAATATTATAATAACCTTTTAAAGCATCCACAGGATATTCTAAAAAGTAAAAATCATCATTTTTGGAAATATTTTATGTCATCCATTAATAAATTTTTCCATTGTTTCATACGATCTTGGTTCTTTCCTCCAAACCATGCAACTACACCGTTCGTTTACAAAGTGATGAACCATGTAATAAAACTCGAATGCATCCTTCAATTCTCATTAGATATTTGAAAATTATTTTATACCATTCATTATTTATCATTAACACGATACCAATATCGTTGACAGTCCCATCCTGACTACACATCATCAATATTGTGTGATAATTTATCCGAGAATGTATTCGCACAATAGTCGTATTTCATTTAATGAATTCATATGATACCAAATAAATATTAGATCTTAATTATACACCAAATATCCATTCACATCCCCTTTAAATTAGACAACTGATTTCGTATTTTTATTGTGTTACTGTCCAGAAGACAACCCCATCTAACTGTGAATGATGATAACAAATTGTATCTCATTTATGGTTGTGCACTCATAATCCTCGTAATTATATACCACAATTTGTTCGCTGCTACTACATTCCATATTATGTATCAGGTGCATCCTCTCTTTACCAATGAGTAAATGTGTTCACTAATTACATATCAATTTGTTCATGTGAGTCATAAAACATGGATTTATCACATGATGAATGAGAAATATAACATTTTGACAACCTTGTATTCGAATTGGATATTTTCCACCTGTGACACCTTCATTTTATTCCTAAATAAACTCCCACACATGTGGATATATTTTAAACTATGCACGAACTTATTATGTGAAACCTATCAATTTATCCCTATCAACGAATGAAAACCATATCAAAATTTACAGTGCCAAGCATGGTGAAACACTTTGACTACACTACGTTCAGTTTGCTGCTCACACATCCATTGTGTCTGTCGTAACCCACATAGCCACTATTAAGGAAGAGGTTCTACATGTTTGTTGAGCATATTATTATTGTGGAACATGAATGTAATGTCTGAAGTCCTCGCATTCATTTATGGTGGAAAAAAATATTTTGACAAGCCCTCTTTAATCTGGTGCACATTCATACATTTCATCTAGAATATTGATAATGTCCATTTCACACACAATCCACTTTTTTGAAATCTCAATATAGTCCACCCACTTCAACCACCAGAATTCCATAGGACCAAATCCAATCCACGGTATCAAAGCTATCATTACATCCACAAACCTTGCTGGTTGAATGAATTTGTGCTACTTTTAGTCCCATGTTGAAAGTCGAGACAAGTAAAATAATGATAATGTGGTGTTACAGAGACACATCTTCGACCAGAAACAAAAACAATTGGCATCACAAAGACAAAGCTTCGAGTAGAAATTAAAATGGCACTCCACCTTTTATCCCAAATGTATTGGGGAAACTGCAATGGTAACTTTATAGTTGTGAACCCTCCTTAATTAATATGATGAGTTGTTCACCTATATTACGTGCCTCTTAACCCTGCTTTACCTTTAAAATAGTGCTAAGCATTGACTACATTGTGTCAGGGCCACTTCCTAAATCATGCCACACCATGTACCTGCAAAACCATAAAAAAGCATAACATTTTGAGTTAAACCTTTTTTATTGTAACAAATAACAACTAGCCTAATATTAATCAATCTAACAATATAAGATTGTTACGATTGAATTAATTAACAAATGAAATATTGAAATATATTCTAACATCCCCCCTTATTACAATATTTTAGGAAACATGTAACTACTAGCTATACTAGCATCCCCCCATTATTTTGAAATACATAGAGAATTGCGAAACAATTCAAATTTGACACGTGCAAGTGCCTTAGTGAATATGTCTGCAACTTGAGCATTGGTGGAGATGTGCTGAAGCTGAATGTGGTGCCTTGGTACTTCATCTCGAATAAAGTGACATTGTGTATCAATGTGCTTGGTTCGTTCATGATGCATTGGATTCTTAACAAGGTTCAAAACACCCATGTTGTCGCAGAACAAGTGTATTGGAGATTTTGATGGAAGACCCATACTTGTCAAGATGCGACGCAACCATATCACTTCGCACACAACTTCACGTGCGGCGCGGTATTCTACCTCTGTTGATGAGATAGCAACCACCTGTTGCTTCTTGCTGTGCCAAGAGACAGGACCAGATCCAAGATGAAACAAATATCCTGAAGTTGATTTACGATCATCAAATGATCCGGCATAGTCGGAGTCCGTGTATCCCTGTAAGAAGAATTTGTTGTTCTTCTTATATTCTAGGCCATATTCCATTGTGCCACGGACATAGTGAAGAACTCGCTTTGCTTCTTTCCAGTGTGTAGTCTTAGGTTCTTGCATGAACCTCGAAAGATAATTGACAGCAAATACGATATCTGGCCTAGTGTTGGTCAGATATATGAGACTCCCAATCAGCTGACGATAGAGAGTAGCATCTACCTGAGGTGATTTGTCATATCGCGATAACTGAAGACCTGTTTCCATTGGTGTTGCCATCGGCTTGCAGTCAGTCATGCGATATTTTTCTAGTAGTGTCTTGGCATATTTTTTTTGGGACACTTTGATGTAGTGCTCCCTCTGGTTCACTTCCAGGCCAAGACAGTAATGGAGAAGTCCGAGATCTATCATTTCAAAAGATTCACTCAAATCCTGTTTGATAGAAGAGATCATTGTTTTTGAACTCCCTGTTATGAGCAGATCATCAACATAGAGTACAAGCAACACTATTTCAGAGCCTTGCTTCTTGAAATAGAGGTTTGCATCCGACGGACATCTCTTAAATCCATGCTGCAGTAGGTGATTATCCATTTTTATGTACCAAGCCCGAGGGGCCTGTTTCAAACCATATAAGGATTTGACCAATTTGCAAACTTTTTGTTGTTGGCCTTCCACTTCAAATCCTTTCGGTTGAGTCATGTAGACTTCCTCTTGGAGATCACCATTTAGAAAGGCACTCTTGACATCCATTTGGTGCACTTTCCACCCATACTGTGTTGCCATAGCACAAAGAACTCGAATGGTTGTCATCCGAGCAAGAGGTGCAAAAGTTTCCTCGTAGTCAATGCCTTCTCTTTGAGCATAGCCCTTTGCAACAAGTCGGGCCTTATGCTTATCTATTGTCCCATATGCCTTATACTTGACTTTATACACCCATTTGCAGCCTATGGGCTTCTTTTCGTATGGCAGATCGACAAGCTTCCAAGTTTTGTTTTTCATCAGAGACTTATACTCAGCATCCATAGCGGCCTTCCACTGAGGCTCACCAAGAGCATCTCGTACTGATGCAGGTTCAAGTTCATCTATTGAGGACATAAACACCCTGTCATCATCAATATCCATATCTTTTGTATCTCTCTCTGGATCTACAGAAAGTTCCTCAAAATACTGACACAGATCATCAACCCCAGTAATCTCTGTTGTAGCTTTCTCCTGTCGAGCCATGTTGCGAGTACGAGGCCTATCCAATGTCAAATCTGGTGGAGTGGATAGCTTAGAGTCTCTAATCGTACTTGTATACCACTTTGGATTCTTCTTCTATGGAGATGAAGAAGATGAAGAAGGACCTCCAACCTTGGATGAAGGAGACTTCTCAACCTTAGTTTCCACAAGGTCTAGGTATACATCTGATGTGTTTTCTGATGTGAAAGCCTCATCAAAAACTACATCTCTACTGATGTGTATCTTCTTGGTTAAGGGATCAATCAATCGATAACCCTTGGAGTGCTCATCATACCCAAGAAGAATGCACTTCAGTGTCTTCTCATCTAGCTTCTTCCTCTTTTCTTTCGGTATGTGCATGAATGCTTTACAACCAAAAATGCGTAGATGAGAGATGGAGGGTTTTCTGCCACTCCATGCTTCCTATGGAGTCATTCCTTGTAGGGCCTTAGTGGGTGCCCTATTCAACAGATATACTATTGTGGTGACTGCTTCTGCCCAATATTGTTGCCCAATTCTAGCTCCTGTGAGCATGCAATGAACCATTTCCATGATGGAACGGTTCCTCCTTTCAGCAACACCATTTTGCTGAGGAGTATAAGCAGTAGTCAACTATCGTGTGATCCCATTTTCAGTCAAGAACTCAAAAAATTCTTTAGAGGTGAACTCCCCCCTCGATCTGAGTGGAGGGTCTTGATAGAAGTCCCTGACTCCTTTTCAACAGATTTCTTGAATTGCTAAAAAAAGCCAAATGCTTCAGATTTCAGTTGAAGAAAGAATACCCACATCTTTCGTGAGTAATCATCCATGAATAACTGAAAATACCTCTTACCCCCACAACTGTTGGGACTTAAAGGACCGCACAGATCGGTGTGAACCAACTCCAGAGGTTTCTTTGCTCGTGTAGAGCTCCTTTCAAAAGGCACTCTATGTTGCTTTCCTGCCAAGCAGTCAGAGCAAACTGGCAATGTGGTAGAAAGGGAAGGAAGACCCTTTACCATTTCATACTTACTTAACTCAAGTAAGTAACCAGAACTCATATGTCCATATCTCTTGTGCCATAGGGAAGTTGCCTCCTTTGTAGAGACAATCATGGCTACATCTGGAGAAGAGATAGTATCTAGGGCAAATAAGCCATGCTTATATGAAGCGGTTGCAATGTTCTTACCCCTCCTGGTGATAGAACAACACTTCTTGCCCCCCTCAACACTAAAGTTTACAACCATATTTTTGTCCAGAATTTGTGTGATTGACAACAAGTTGTTCGCCAATCCTGGAACATAGAGAACCTTCTCAATATGGCACTTGCCATCAGGAAGAGTAATAGAGACTGTTCCTTCTCCCTGAACCTTGTAGGTTTTATCATCGGCAATAGTGACAGGTTTGCCCTCTTTGGCCTCAAAAGACTCAAACCATGATTTCTCACCAGTCATGTGCTTACTGGCTCCAGAATCGACATACCAAATAGGATCCGTCTGCTTGGATACTGTGGTAGTCATGAGCACTTTGTGTGCTCTCTCAGAATCCATGTCAGATTCTTCAACAACAACATTCACTTGCTGTTGTTTGTTCTTTTGTGGTTTGTTCTGGCCTTTCTATTTTGATTGTTTATTCTTATGCCAACATCTGTTTGTATCATGACCTTCTTTGTCACAGATCTTGCAATATCTCTTTTTCTATTGAGGTTGAGTTTGTTTCCCTTTTGAATCCTTTTGAGAACTACCTCCCTTCTAAAAATTACCCTTCTTCTTGTTTTGCCCCTTCCTGTTGGTGTATAGGGCAGTGTTAGAAGAATCATCTCGTTGTAGTTGGCGTGCCTCCTCTTCTTGAAGCATATTTACCAACTCAACATAGGTAACTTGTCTCTGTGATACATGAATGGAGGTAATCAACACTCTAAAAGAATCCGGAAGAGCTCTCATTACCACTGAGGTAAGGAGCTTATCATCAACTAGTGCTGCTAAGGAATTCAATTTTCCTTTCAACTCAAACACTCTGCAAAGAAAGTTTTCAACCGTCTCTCCTTGTTTCATGCTTAGACTATGTAATTGAGACTGAAGGAATAGAATGGTGGAGTCATTCTTCCCTTCATATATAGTTTTAAGGGCATCCCATGCCGCTTTACTATTTGGACAGTCAACAATATGAGGTTGAACTTCATCAGAAACAACAAGCAAAATGAGCACCTTTGCTTTGCTATCTTTCTTGTCAAAGTCTTTCTGATCAGCAGTTAGAGTTGTTGCTCCAGCTGTAGATGAAGGTCTTACTGTTGTTCCAGAAACAATTTCCCAAAGATCATCCATCTCTAGGATTGCCTTCATTTTGTTTTTCCATGGTGTATAATTTGGACCTTTCAATAACTGATGAGCATCAGTCATTAGTTTTGCAGACATTGTGAAGGTTCCTTATAACACCAAATGGTCACCCCTTCGATATACCTTAATTCCAGGCCGTTATACCATACAAAATACCCGCCCTTACGTGAGGGAGACTATAGGTAATTTTAATGATTATACGATACGTGGTACTTAGGCGGTATTGAAAGGGAATCACCTCGTTGATGGCACCGACCTTAGAAAGCCTTCAATCCGCATGCGTGGGGCGTAACTTCCCCTAAACACTTTGGATATCCAAACTTTCATCTGGATTTAAGCCTAAACACGAGAGTGATTGGGGTAGTGGATGGAGTGAAACAATAGCAAAAGAAACTGGCACTTTCTGTATCTCTCTGCTGAATGTGAATTTGCAAAAAAAAATGGGTTTATTTTTTAATTTTTTTTTTTTATGCTTTATGCTTTAGAAGTAAATGCTGAAAAATGAAAGCATCCATACAACATTAAAGCATAAAAAATGACCCTAGGTGTCGGTTACCACCGAGAATGCACCTATTACAAGTTTTGCCAAGTTTCTTGTAGAAATGCTTGAAAACAAATTGCTCACTATTTTCCCTTCAATATTTTGAGAAAAAATCACTCCCAATCCCCCCTTGATTTGTCAAAAAAAAAACACTCCCCCCTTTAAAATTTTCTTTTATAAAGAATTTTTCAAATATTCTTTTATAATGAATAGTTAAAAAAAATAACTTTTAATTTTCATAGTAAAAAAAAGATTACTCAAAAAAATAACCTTTAAAAAACTATTTAAAGAAAATTAAAGTTGCATTTAATTTAACTAAAAATTAAAGAATTAAGAAAAAAAACTTAAAAAAAAAAAAAATTTTATACCTTTGTGCAGGGGGGTCGACGGGACTCGAACCCGCGACCTGAGGGCTCCCGGAGCCCTTACCACTCGGCTCACAACCGGTGAGCCAGTGGGCTGATCCGGGAGTAATCCTCGGCGCCCTCCGCCTTAAACTGCGTTCGAAGGGGTAAAGCCTTCCGCGTCGGCGCTCCCTCCTCCACCACCGCTCAGGCGGAGCGCAGGTGGCGCTGCTCGGGCGGATCCACCGACAGCTCGGGGGTGGCGTAGAGGAGTCGCTGTGGTGGCGCGCGGGTGGCTGAGAGGTGGCGGGCTCACAGTGAGCCAAAAAACCCAGCTAAATCACTCAACTCAAAGCTCTCTGAGCTCGTTTCTCCTGTGCAATAGCATTTAGACCAATCAAAATCTTTAAAAAACATAGAACAGAGGAGAACAAACCAGCTCGATGTCTGCCTTTGACGCCCGATGTGTGAAGAAAATTGGTATTGGAGGGTTTTGGAGGACTTGGATCAAATTTTGATCCAGCCAATGTTCTCCGATTGGCCTCTACCTTCCAAAAAAACACTCCTCCTTCGAAGGCACTGTGACCACAGTTAACGAAAAATAGGAGGTGCAATACCGGTTTGACGTCGTTCGCAGGTGACAGAGAAGAAAATGACGTGTTGTGTTGGTTTGATTTCATTTTTTTGGAGGCTTCGATGTCTTTTATCCCACACGGATGGGAAGGGCAATCTTAGAAGGGTTTATTAGACCCTTTACTCCACAATGGAGTATCTCTTCTCGGGGAGAGGCTCTCACCCGAGAGGGTCGTGGGGTAGCCGCGGTGTTGGCTCCCACGACATGTAGGCCCTTTCGATTGTCGACCGTGCGGTCGATCTTTGCCCTTTCGATCTCCTCTTTCGACCTTCGATCCTCTTTCGACTTCGGTCGAACGCTTCACCTCTTCGACCGAATGGTCGAAAAAAATTTCAATGAAAAAAAATGAGAAATTAAAAAAAAAATTCTCAACCTCCCTAGCCTATCAAATTCTGAGAAAAAAATTTCTCAAACTCCCAAGTTGTGCCTCCAAAGCGGCGATTCTCAACGCTACTACGAGATCATTTAAAAAAATGAGAGTGGCGGAGAGAGTGGCGTTTGCTCTGATACCATGTGAGAAGCGGAACACATTTGATTAATTTGACGAAGTATAAATACAAACAATAGGGCCAGGATTAGCCCGGAGGTTGTGGAACCACCCGAGACAAATATAGGCGGAGTTGTAACAAATAACAACTAGCCTAATATTAATCAATCTAACAATATAAGATTGTTACGATTGAATTAATTAACAAATGAAATATTGAAATATATTCTAACAATTTTGAATATTTAAATTACATCATTATTTAAAATAAAATATTTTTTAAATTTAAACCTTCAAACTCATTGAAATTTTACTTAATACTTTTGAAATAATAATTTAATATAAACATTTAGAATTTAAAGTTCTAAAATAAAACAAATGACAAAATGAATCTTAACCAAAACATGAAATAAAATAAACAATAATTCAATTTTTAAACAAACAAACAAAAATTATCAAACCCAAAACAAAATTTCAAAAATACTTCAAAGGGTCCCAAAATTTGGGGGATTGTGAAATGGTCACAACACCTCCCTAGTTTCTTAATACATAACTCTTTAATGGTTTTGTTCAATATGGGTACTTATCTTATTGCTTGTAGTAAAGGAAGTTTTTTGTTTAATTTGTTGATTTCCAATAGTAGATCATATTCTTCTTGAAGTTCTTCTCTTGATTCTAAACATTCAAGGTACAGTGCTTTAGAAGTATTTGAAGGAATATTTTATTGAGTATCTTCTTCTTCTTTGTTATATGGCTTAGGATTTGAAGGTTTTGATTGGATACTTTTTGCAGCACTTTTATTATTGGAGGAGCAAATACCATAAAGTACTTTTCTTGAGCATAATTGTACATTATCACAATCAATTGCATTAAGCTTGATTGTATCATTGGTATCTATTGCATAAACAAGGGATAATACCTATCTAGCATTATTGGAATTGGCCATAAGTTGTGGAAGAAGCATAGCTACTTTATAGGTTATGACTAGGTTGAAGGAGAGGTATTGGTGGGTCCTAGAAACAAAGATTATTATTTATTGTGGAATCAATGTTATCACACATATGGTTGATTTAGTTAATGTTATACAAATTACTATTGATTTGAGGGTATCCAAGGTTGGTTAGATGTTGGTTGTGGCATCTATTGCTAGTTGGACCACCCTAGAGTAGACCATCAAGGTGGGGGCTAAGGATATTGACCCCATCAAGGTGATAGCATGGACCAAGGGGTGTTCCAGGGGTTTTGCATCCATGGGGTCCTTACAAGATTTTGGTTATAGGAAAAATGGTTCCTTTGTCACATATAATTATATTTCTTGATGGATGAATTACCCTTATTGAAGGTAGTTTTGATGTCAAGTAGAAGATCACAACGATTTGTAGGATGTCCTCTTTTCCAAATACTATATAGTAATTTTGTTCAAGGGACATTCTTGGAGAGCATGCTTTTTTCTACATCTATGATAAAATATTGCTAAGGGTTCAACAAATTTGTTCTTATAGTTCGTCTAATGTAGTGTTTAGATGTAGTAAGATATCATTTTTTAAATTAGCAAATTCATGCATCAACTCTCCTATCTCATTGTTATTTTTCCTATTCTATACCTATAGATTCCTTTCCTAGTGTAGGAGTAGTTCCTACAAAGTTCCATGATGTCAAAAAAATCTAGTTTGTTCACATTATATTTTCCCATAAGGTCCAAGGCATATCTCAATTCATCGCGTAATCCCCATAGGCATTTGCTTAATTCTTGGTCTATCCCACTTTCACATTGCCTATAAATGGACAAAAAATCTATCTAAATAGTCCTATACAGTTTTATCATATTTTTATTTCATTCAAAATATTTTTTTCTTTCAATCCTTAATGTAGTAATACTCTTGATATTTTTCCAAGATTTTTTTTTTTTTTTCCATGTATTGAATCGGGTCCTAACCCCATAAACCAATGCATTGTACAGTCTTTAAGCATGGAAGAGAAAAGTTTTAGTTTTTGGTTATCATGCTCATAGCCATAGGTATGGCACAAGACCTTGAACTCAAACAAAAATTGATTTGGATCTTCAAAAGTAATCCCCACAAATATCAACAATATTGATGGGAAGGTATTGTTCATAAGTGCTAGGATTTAATCAAAAAAGATATGTGAATTTTCTAGTGATATCACTAGTTTCTACCAAATGGTGTGTGTCACAATGTCTATTCTCTACATTGATTTCATCTTGTCTATCCCCCATATTCATATTGATATTATAAAATTTCAAAAAAACTTCAGAGGATCCTATGTCATCTGAAGATGGTGGGGAAAACTACCTGACTATTCTAGAGAGTTTTCTAATTTAGGAAACTCCAAGATATCAAAAATTGATAATTTTTATCCATCGGAGCTTCCTTACCCTCACTTATATGTAACAAACCATTGGGTACAAAAGCTATCAGTAATAAGTTAATTGGTGCAACCTCTAGGTATTGTTTTATGTTTCCTATCACTTGCTAGGGTTTTGTCTAATAAATATTTCTTTTGATCTCTTGATCTATACATGTATTATAATCTAGGTAATCCCTGATTTTAGAAATAAATTTAAAAATCCTAAATTCTAATTCCACCATTACCTACTACCTCCCACTATCTCTTGTTATTTTTTATCCAATTAATCTCTCACTAGATTAGAGCAGGAATAGGATGACTTAGTGTCATAAATTAATAGATCAGCCTTAGCCCAATCCTATTATCATCTCACAATACCCACTTATCCATAGTTTACTAATTCTACTTTTCAATGCAAATAGATAGAGGTAATAACAAATCAACTAAAATCAGTTTGAGCTAAGAATCAAGGAAATATGGTTTAGCACTTCAACTTCCAAGACCTTTAATCATATAATTGCAATTATAGGATCATAATTTGTTGATGACTACATGGATCAACTATATTAAAATATATTAAATGGAGGAGATGTGGTTTAGCACAAGTCTTAATTATTAACTAGCTAAAATATAACAAGGAAATGAATGAAATATGGTTAAAGGATTTTCCTACCAATTCCATGTTTCCTAGCAATGACACCAAAAAGTGATGATTTTTTCTAATGTTCTACTTTACTTAATGTCAAATCCAGGGTGACATCCATAGGTTGTATGTACTAGGAAGTTTTGTATAGGTTTTGATATTGGATTCCTCACACACACTTGTGAAAAAAGTAAAGGCACACAATTGCTAAGAAAATAAAATGCTCTACATAAATTAAATTACACTTGCATAATTGAATCCACACACACTTGCAAGAATTAGAAGCACACTTTATACGAAAGTAAATCAATTCCTTTTTGTAAATTAAACACACTCTCATAAATCAAAAACACTTACAACATTCAAAATCAAACATCTAATTAAGTTCCAAACTGAACAAGACTGATTGGTATGTTGTGAATGGTGTAGACAAGATTTTTTTTCAAGTAGAAGAGGTAATTTAGTAATGCTTCAATTTTTTTATTGAAATAGTAATGCTTCAATTTTTCTAGGGATATGTTTTTGTTTTTTTATGAAGTTTGAGATATTTTTGTAAATAGTTTTTGGAGACCCTATACAAAAAACCCGTCTTTTTATTTACCTAATAAAAAAATATCTAATTAAAAGTAAATGTCATTCAAACAAAAATTAAATTAAATCACTATAAGAAAACTATATAGTAAGAGTAGGCTAGTAGTTGCATGATTATTCTCTTAATAGAGAATCTAGATTGATGAGTTGAATAGAAATGAATAATAAACTAAATAAAAAATATTTATCCTAAGCATACTTGAAAAAATGAAAAGAATGCACCTCCCACCAGGTTGTTGGAGTGGGCCCTTGCTCCATGGCCAGTAGAAAGGAAAGTAATTTAGTCCTGAATGAACTAGCTCAGTACCATAAAAGAGAATAGTCAAAGTAATATTTTATTTAATATCAAATGCAATTACATTGCACATGATCAAATGCTAAATTCAAATACACAAATTATACACAAGCTAGTATTTAGTGCTCTAATTCATTTACGCACATTGAACAGCCTATTTGATCCTTGATTACATATATTAAAAGAAATAAAATCTAGCTAAATTCCAAATCGTCTAAGACATAATTTCTTATTGAACTAGATATGACACTATCCACGTGGATATTTCTAAACTGCATAACGATGTCTTGTTTAAAATGGATATTTTTGTATCCACTACATGTTTTCATGCATTGAACGTGAAATGACCACCAATTATGAGAGAGAGATATATAGCACGGTTATGTAATTCGTAGATTTCAAAATATTTCATAACCAAAGGAGTGTGAATGGTGCAACTTTTCCAAGATGATTCACATAATAGTTTTACAACTACCATATTTGCTTAGATTACAAAATGATGATGTGGCAACTATGCAACATCTACCCCATTGTCACCTAATTGTATTATTTAAATTGTTATCATTTTCCCTACAATTGTTATCATGCTTTTGGTTACATCGAACCATCATCTATTTAATACAAGTATTCAAATACATATCCTCTATGGGTATTCTAATGTACTTCTCCATCCAAATTGGTCTAGAATATAGTGGAAACCTGTTATGGTACCTAGGCATAGGCATAGGCATATGGGGATATGATATTATATAATATAAGGGTAGTATGGATAGTTGCAATGGGCCACAAATAACCCAAGGTTGATTATATTTTTATATTATATTATAATAGTGAGTGGGATGAGGTTTTAATAGTTAGTCCTAAAGTAGAATTAGAAGAGAGGTATATAAATAATGGATGATATCATTGTAATCATTATGGAGATCATTCATATGAAGTATTTCTTATAATCATCTTCGCCCACAAAGTGACTTATGAGACTTGCCCTCTCTAAGTGGAGCTCTCATCTTGAGAGATCTTGTGGATTTTTCCTTCCTTAAGGAGCATTATTGGTGGTGCTCTACCCTAATGGTATTATCTATCTATGTCTCATTGTGTGGATTATCTTTGTGAAATATTATTTATGGATGAATATTTTAATATTTTTGCATATTGGTGAATGATTTTTATTAATGAGAATAAAGTTTCATAACAATTGGTATTAGAGCAACAATTATGGCAAAGTGGAGATTGTGTTTTTTTTGGATTATAGAATTAGGGTAAATTATTTTTTTCAAAAAAATATCTCATATTTTAGAAGTCATATTTCTATAAAATTTTACCCAATTTAGACAATTCTTAGACCATTTTATGTAGAATTTTAAGAGCTTTAAAATGAGTGATCATATGAAGAAATCCAAGTAGTATTAAGGGAGATATGACCTTGTGAATTTATCCATCTAGAACAAGGGCAACGTTAGGGAAACAAATTTCAAAAAAATATCTCATCTTTTAGGAGCCATATCTCTATGAAGGTTGTTCGATTTAGATGACTCTTGGACCATTTTATGACGAATTTGAAGAGCTTTAAAATGAGTGGTCACATGAAGGAATCTAAGCAATATTGAGGGAGATATGTTTCGATGAATTCACTCATTTGGAACAAGGGCAATGATGGTTTTTCAAATTGTGTTTTTTTTAAAGATAAAAATTGTCATTTGAGTACGCAAATCAGTTGAAGTTTATTTTGTTTTGAAGAAAAATTGTAGATATAATTATTTGTGTGGAATTTTAGCTTCAAAATCTGTGGAAGATATATATTTTTATAAAAATCCTAGTTTGCATTATCATTTTTGTAGATGTAATCTCATTTTTGGAATATATTACATTATTTTGTACATGACAATGTACCACCATGGGTACATCTATAGATTAGGAAAGAGTGTCTTAGATTAGTATGAAAGTATTTACTTTATACAATGTAATAAATGTATAAGTGTGCAATGATATTTTGGCAACGTAAATGTGCATAGTTGTCCTTATGTACATGTGTCATTAGAATAGAAATATGAAGAGTCATAGGTAGAGTGTAGGACAAGAGACACCATATGAAGAGTCACATTCCATCCTATATATGGATGTGCAATTGTAATATAATAGTATCACAAAGGGAAGATCAAGAGATGGGACATCACCCATGGAGCAATGGAAGGTGATGTAATATGATGTATTTGAGGTATTTTATTCAATAAGATTTTATTGTATTTTTTAGTATTTGCCATTAGCAATATTGGAGTTATTTCATATTCTGAATATAAGCTTATTTGCTTAGTATTATTATTTCCTTCATATTGAGTTGAGTATTATTGATCTAATGGTCATATTATTGAGTGGTTATTCATCAAAATCTAACAGTGGCATCAGAGCCATGTTAGATCTAGCCACAATAGGTCTAGATAGAAATTGAGAGAGCCACTAGAAACTATTCTAGTTTTCATCATTCATCACCATTGCTGCATTTTTGCAAAACAGATGCAACTTTGGACCCGCAACTTGCAAAATTCATTTGCTTTGAGATTGTATATTAGAAGGAATAAAATTTCTACTGGTTAAGAAGAGACTAGTAAAGATAAAAGAAATTACCTCTAGAAAGAAACTAGAGAAGATAAAGGAAAATTACCTCTGGAAAGAGAAACCAGAGAAGATAAAGGAGATTACCTCTGGAAAGAGAATACAAAGAATATAAAATAATTACCTAAGGAAAATAAAACCAGAGAAGATAATATTTCTCACTAGGTTGAAAGAAAACAAGTGAAAGTTAAATATTTACCTAGTCCAAGATCAAAATTAAAATAGAAGAAAATTTATAGATCTTAAAGACAGACCTTGATATTGAAGATTTAGAGACCCTTAGAAGAGGTCCTATTGATAAATTTTATTGATTGAAAGAATATAGATTCCAAATTATTTATTGGCTAGAATCTTTCCACAAGGTTGAAGGAACACCTATGAAGACTAGGATTCGACATTGATTTGATTCCACTAGTTATAGCTAGTGAAGATTATTATTTCTAGAACTTTGAATATATTATTGTTTCTCAAGTTTTATTGCATAAAATATACATTGAATGAGGTCCAATAAGAAGGTCCCAATTCAATATTTAGAAGAACCAAGGAGAGGTTCTCATTACAAGAATGTTAATTGAAGAGACCCTAAGAGAGGTCATATTGAAGAACTTTCAAGATTGGAATATTGAAGATTGAAGGACTATTGAAAGTCCCATTGCAGATTGAAGATTGAATATTGAAGGACTATTAAAATTCCTATTGCAAATTGAAGCAGTAGATTGAATATTGAAGATAGAAGGACTATTGAAAGTCCTATTGTAGATTGAAGCAACAAATTGAAGATTGAAGACTGAAGATAGAAGGACTATTGAAAGTCCTATTGCATATTTTGGAGATCCAAAAAGAGATATCATTGAAGAATTTCCCATAGTGTAAAATTTAAGAAACCAATGTAAGGTTTTATTGAAAATAGATTTGAATGTTGCAAAATTAGAAGACCCAAGAATAGAGGTCTTGTTGGAATTTTTGCCACATTTATTGTTATTATTAATTATTAATGCTTAAATTGTTGGCCCAAAGCAGTTTTGTGAGTTTCGAGGAGGTTTTTTCGATTTTCGAAGATTAAATGCTGCCCCGAATTAAATGCTTTACGGATTTTCAATGCGGTCAAGGTCGAAGAGCACCCAGGCCACCAAAATTAAAGATTTTCTTGGTTCGAAACTGCTGGTCGTGGATCATTTTAACGGTTTTTCATGCACATGTTTAAAAAACAAATTTAATGAAGGTGGTTCTTCGAAGCTGACATGTACATTGCATTCAATTTTGTGGGTCTCCAAGGCCGCAATTAAGGGGATCGTGTGCATAATTTCCAAAGCATAATTGTAGATCACAAGGAAGTCGGTTTCAAATATTTAATGCCGCAAAGAGGACGGCCCTCTATAAAAACCAATGTAAGCTTCATTTGAAAGGGTGGTTGGAGAGTTCTCTCCTAGAAACTGGAATTGTATCTCGTAGGAATAAAAGTATTGGCTTCAGATTTTCAGCAACGGTTGTATGAGTGATTTTCTTTTCTCACAGGTTGCATTTCTTATAGTATTCGTATTTCTTAATGGTTGTTGTATTTAAATTCTACATCTTGGATTTAAGTGTCGCCGTGAGAGTATGATTTTTGGAGTGTAATATTGGAGAGATTTGCTACATACAGCTTGTGTGAGAATTGAGTCGACTTCTTATGTTACTTGCTGTTGTCACATTTTTAAGTTTCCCGTTGTTATCTTTCGATCCCATCACTTCGGCCTGTGGCCATATTTCCCATTTCTTTCTGTAACCTTTTCAATTTCTTTCCAGTAACCCTTATCTTAACCAAGTTTAGAATAGTGAAGGGAACCAGCCCACTCTGGAGATTGGTCTGGAAGCCATTTCTTGCTTCCAGCCTTTCAATGTTGGCCAGGTCTAGGGTGCACTTGTAAAATCCTTTCCTGTGGCAGATTTTGGACCAACAGTTTTTGGCACGCCCGGTGGGACAGACTTCTTCTGTCTCAAAAGATCCATAAGTTTTATTGTTTAACACCCGGAGGTCTCAAGATTTTTGATGAGCTGTCTTGGCCTCATAGCGGAGATTTGTAAGTTCATCTGGCGACTTTGCTGAGTTGAAGATCCAAATTTCTTGATCGTGGACGCCTATTTTTTTTTCAAGTTAAAAGAATGTTCATCTGGCGACTCTGACTTAATGGCGATAGCCGTGATCCCGCAGACCACTGCCACAAAGGCGAGGGTTTTTCCTAGATGGGATGATCCTGGCCCTCTGAATCTCCAAATCCGGCATGAAATTCCCAAAGGTGCCTTGAAGGCCCTGGCAAAATATGATGGTATCGAAGGCATGGCTCTGGCGCATGTTGAAGATATTGCTACTTTGTCAATGATCCATGTCATAAATCATGAGGATATCATGATCAGACTTCTGGTTCAGTCTTTGGAAGGAAGGGCATTGAAGTGGTACAGACTTCTCAGGCGTCAAAGCATCAGCTCATGGGATGATCTAGCGGGAGCACTAATCAAAAGATTTGACGAAGATCCCTTTTACAGTTCTTTGGATCTCTATCAGTTTTTAATGTACATCAAGAGAGCACCTCAAGAGAGCATCACGGACTTCAATGTCCGATTCTTGAGAAGCTGGAAGAGAATTCCAGAAAAGATCCGACCATCACCCACCCAAGCCCACCTCTTCTATGTTCGAGCTTTCCATTCTGACATAGGCCTCCTCTTGCTGCAATCAGGTGAACAAAGGTTCCCGCAAATCTTTGAGGAAGCAGTGCGAGCGGAACAACTTTTGCTCTTATCAAGAAAATTACCGTGGGGAGAAACTCCATCACTTTCTCCAGTAGTTGCTGCTCCTGTCTATCCCGTGCAGTCTTTTTCATGCCAGATCCCTTATACTGAGAAGAAACCTGAGATGCAGTTGTGTGGAGCTCAAGGGACAGATCTCATCCAAAGCCAAGGATTGGAATATGCAAGAACTTTCCTGGCAATGAACAATATGGTTGCTTGCGTTTTCATAAGGAGATGGATCCAGAGGATATAAGCGAAGAAGAAGAAGAGATTCAAGTTCAAGAACCTGAGCACCAAGAAGGCATAGCTGTGCATGACATGCAAGTATTTAGTCAGAACCTATTAAATATGTCAGATCAACAGGTAGAGTCTGAAGAGATCCTGGAGAAAGGATTGTTGCTGGACAATTTCTGTGATCGGATCCAAGAGTTGGAGGAACCTGTTCTCAGTCCACACTCAAAGAACCCTTCAAGATGGTGGGGGCTTCAATCATTACTACAAACAAAACAAACTGGAAATTTCTTTGCTCCATTATTTGTCAATTGTGTGGGTATTGGCATGCAGCATACCTTGCCCATGTCTGAAACATGGAGAACTTCAAGAAGAAGCCAACCCAATTTCAAGGACCGACTCAAGTATGATCAGATCTGGTCGGGACATTGCAGATTTACCGGATAACCCTCTGAGACTAGGTGTCTGGTGGCGACATGCCAATCATGTCGTGAACTATTGTATATAATATAAAAAACAAAAAACAAAAAAAATAGAAAAGAGAAAAAAAAAAAAAAGAGGTATTGTTTTTATTTGTTCATCTCGGCTCTTTTTGCATGCGAGCCGTAGGTGCTTGTTTTTCTTTTGTTTTTCTTCTCCCAATAGTTGGTGGCTTTCTAGAAAATTCTTCCTTTCCCTTCCCTTTTTCTTTCCTTCCTTTCTTCATCTTCTTCCTTCTTCTTTTTCTTCTACAATAAAAAAAAAAAGCCACGGCTGTTGTTTCTTTTCCCCATTCCTATTATTCCCGTTCCTTCTTATCCCTTTCCTCTAAGTTCTGTCATTTTATGCATTTATTTTACAGTCTAGTTCATTTTCATTCCACACTTTTCATACTTCCATTTCCATTCCATCCGTTCATTTACTTTCATTCCATCCATTGTAGATGGTAGTACAAGAAAGATTCCGTTATTGTGTCTACCACATTGCTTTGTCAATCTATCATTTCATTATTGTCATCACTCCATTTGCATTCACCGCTTGAGCAATCGCAGGAGCTCACTCCACTATCGCATTCCATTTGTCGCATTTCATAACCAGTCATATGCAGGTTCTTTTAGTTTCAACTTTTTCAAGTAGAAGATGATTGCAGCAGTCCCCTGACATGTACCACCGCAGCTAGTTTACAGTTCCAATATGACTCTGTGCCCAATGGATTCAGGCTTGGATTCTTGCATACAGCGAGCTGTATACCCCGCGAGCCACCAAGAATGTTGGCATTTTTGCCACATTTATTGTTATTATTAATTATTAATGCTTAAATTGTTGGCCCAAAGCAGTTTTGTGAGTTTCGAGGAGGTTTTTCCGATTTTCGAAGATTAAATGCTGCCCCGAATTAAATGCTTTGCAGATTTTCAATGCGGTCAAGGTCGAAGAGCACCCAGGCCACCAAAATTAAAGATTTTCTTGGTTCGAAACTCCTGGTCGTGGATCATTTTAACGGTTTTTCATGCACATGTTTAAAAAACAAATTTAATGAAGGTGGTTCTTCGAAGTTGACATGTACATTGCATTCAATTTTGTGGGTCTCCAAGGCCGCAATTAAGGGGATCGTGTGCATAATTTCCAATGCATAATTGTAGATCACAAGGAAGTCGGTTTCAAATATTTAATGCCGCAAAGAGGACGGCCCTCTATAAAAACCAATGTAAGCTTCATTTGAAAGTGTGGTTGGAGAGTTCTCTCGCTAGAAACTGGAATTGTATCTGCAGGAATAAAAGTATTGGCTTCAAATTTTCAGCAACGGTTGTATGAGTGATTTTCTTTTCTGTCAGGTTGCATTTCTTATAGTATTCGTATTTCTTAATGGTTGTTGTATTTAAATTTTGCATCTTGGATTTAAGTGTTGCCGTGAGAGTATGATTTCTGGAGTGTAATATTGGAGAGATTTGCTACATACAGTTGTGTGAGAATTGAGCTGACATCTTATGTTACTTGTTGTTGTCGCATTTTTAAGTTTCCTCGTTGTTATCTTCCGATCCCATCACTTCGGCCTCGTGGCCATATTTCCCATTTCTTTCTGTAACCTTTTCAATTTCTTTCCAGTAACCCTTATCTTAACCAAGTTTAGAATAGTGAAGGGAACCAACCCACTCTGGAGATTGGTCTGGAAGCCATTTCTTGCTTCCAGCCTTTCAATGTTGGCCAGGTCTAGGGTGCACTTGTAAAATCCTTTCCTGTGGCAGATTTTGGACCAACAGTTTTTGGCACGCCCGGTGGGACAGACTTCTTCTGTCTCAAAAGATCCATAAGTTTTATTGTTTAACACCCGGAGGTCTCAAGATTTTGATGAGTTGTCTTGGCCTCATAGAGGAGATTTGTAAGTTTATCTGGCGACTTTGCTGAGTTGAAGATCCAAATTTCTTGATCGTGGACGCTCCTTCTTTTTCAAGTTAAAAGAATGTTCATCCGGCGACTCTGACTTAATGGCGATAGCCGTGATCCCGCAGACCACTGCCACAAAGGCGAGGGTTTTTCCTAGATGGGATGATCCTGGCCCTCCGAATCTCCAAATCCGGCATGAAATTCCCAAAGGTGCCTTGAAGGCCCTGGCAAAATATGATGGTACCGAAGGCATGGCTCGGCGCATGTTGAAGATATTGCTACTTTGTCAATGATCCATGTCATAAATCATGAGGATATCATGATCAGACTTCTGGTTCAGTATTTGGAAGGAAGGGCATTGCAGTGGTACAGACTGCTCAAGCGTCAAAGCATCAACTCATGGGATGATCTAGCGGGAGCACTAATCAAAAGATTTGACGAAGATCCCTTTTACAGTTCTTTGGATCTCTATCAGTTTTTAATGTACATCAAGAGAGCACCTCAAGAGAGCATCACGGACTTCAATGTCCGATTCTTGAGAAGCTGGAAGAGAATTCCAGAAAAGATCCGACCATCACCCACCCAAGCCCACCTCTTCTATGTTCGAGCTTTCCATTCTGACATAGGCCTCCTCTTGCTGCAATCAGGTGAACAAAGGTTCCCGCAAATCTTTGAGGAAGCAGTGCGAGCGGAACAACTTTTGCTCTTATCAAGAAAATTACCGTGGGGAGAAACTCCATCACTTTCTCCGGTAGTTGCTGCTCCTGTCTATCCCGTGCAGTCTTTTTCATGCCAGATCCCTTATACTGAGAAGAAACCTGAGATGCAGCTTGTGTGGAGCTCAAGGGACAGATCTCATCCAAAGCCAAGGATTGGAATATGCAAGAACTTTCCTGGCAATGAACAATATGGTTGCTTGCAGTTTTCATAAGGAGATGGATCCAGAGGATATAAGCGAAGAAGAAGAAGAGATTCAAGTTCAAGAACCTGAGCACCAAGAAGGCATAGCTGTGCATGACATGCAAGTATTTAGTCAGAACCTGTTAAATATGTCAGATCAACAAGTAGAGTCTGAAGAGATCCTGGAGAAAGGACTGTTGCTGGACAATTTCTGTGATCAGATCCAAGAGTTGGAGGAACCTGTTCTCAGTCCACACTCAGAGAACCCTTCAAGATGGTGGGATTGGCTTCAGTCATTACTACAACCTACCTCACCCCTTGTAAATTTCCTTGCTGCATTATTTGTAAATTGTGTGGGTACTGGCATGCAGAATAACTTGCCAGTGTCTGAAACATGGAGAACTTCAAGAAGAAGCCAACCCAATTTCAAGGACCGACTCAAGTATGATCAGATCTGGTCAGGACATTGCAGATTTACCGGATAACCCTCTGAGACTAGGTGTCTGGTGGCGACATGCCAATCATGTCGTGAACTATTGTATATAGTATAAAAACAAAAAAACAAAAAAAAATAGAAAAGAGAAGAAAAAAAAAAAGAGGTATTGTTTTTATTTGTTCATCTCGGCTCTTTTTGCATGCGAGCCGTAGGTGCTTGTTTTTCTTTTGTTTTTCTCCTCCCAGCAGTTGGTGGCTTTCTAGAAAATTCTTCCTTTCCCTTCCCTTTTTCTTTCCTTCCCTTCTTCATCTTCCCTCCTTTCTTCTTTTTCTTCTGCAATAAAAAAAAAAGCCACGGCTGTTGTTTCTTTTCCCCATTCCTATTATTCCCGTTCCTTCTTATCCCTTTCCTCTAAGTTCTGTCATTTTATGCATTTATTTTACAGTCTAGTTCATTTTCATTCCACACTTTTCATACTTCCATTTCCATTCCATCCGTTCATTCACTTTCATTCCATCCATTGTAGATGGTAGTACAAGCAAGATTCTCGCTATTGTGTCTACCACATTGCTTTGTCAATCTATCATTTCATCATATTGTCATCATTCCATTTGCATTCACCGCTTGCGCAATCGTAGGAGCTCACTCCACTATCGCATTCCATTTGTCGCATTTCATAACCAGTCATATGCAGGTTCTTTCAGTTTCAGCTTTTTCAGCAGAAGATGATTGCAGCAGTCCCCTGACATGTACCACCGCAGCTAGTTTACAGTTCCAATATGACTCTGTGCCCAATGGATTCAGGCTTGGATTCTTGCATACAGCGAGTGGTATACCCCGCGAGCCACCAAGAATGTTGGCATTTTTGCCACATTTATTGTTATTATTAATTATTAATGCTTAAATTGTTGGCCCAAAGCAGTTTTGTGAGTTTCGAGGAGGTTTTTCCGATTTTCGAAGATTAAATGCTGCCCCGAATTAAATGCTTTGCGGATTTTCAATGCGGTCAAGGTCGAAGAGCACCCAGGCCACCAAAATTAAAGATTTTCTTGGTTCGAAACCGCTGGTCATGGATCATTTTAACGGTTTTTCATGCACATGTTTAAAAAACAAATTTAATGAAGGTGGTTCTTCGAAGTTGACATGTACATTGCATTCAATTTTGTGGGTCTCCAAGGCTGCAATTAAGGGGATCGTGTGCATAATTTCCAATGCATAATTGTAGATCACAAGGAAGTCGGTTTCAAATATTTAATGCCGCAAAGAGGACGGCCCTCTATAAAAACCAATGTAAGCTTCATTTGAAAGTGTGGTTGGAGAGTTCTCTGCTAGAAACTGGAATTGTATCTACAGGAATAAAAGTATTGGCTTCGGATTTTCAGCAACGGTTGTATGAGTGATTTTCTTTTCTGTCAGGTTGCATTTCTTATAGTATTCGTATTTCTTAATGGTTGTTGTATTTAAATTCTGCATCTTGGATTTAAGTGTTGCCGTGAGAGTATGATTTCTGGAGTGTAATATTGGAGAGATTTGCTACATACAGTTGTGTGAGAATTGAGCTGACTTCTTATGTTACTTGCTGTTGTCGCATTTTTAAGTTTCCTGTTGTTATCTTTCGATCCCATCACTTCGGCCTCGTGGCCATATTTCCCATTTCTTTCTCGTAACCTTTTCAATTTCTTTCCAAATAACCCTTATCTTAACCAAGTTTAGAATAGTGAAGGGAACCAACCCACTCTGGAGATTGGTCTGGAAGCCATTTCTTGCTTCCAGCCTTTCAATGTTGGCCAGGTCTAGGGTGCACTTGTAAAATCCTTTCCTGTGGCAGATTTTGGACCAACAGGTCTAAAGAAGATTTTGAAGATAAAAATAAGGCTACAGAAAATCCTTATTGCAGAAGCTGAAGCAACCATTACTGAAGGATATTTGAAGCAAATTTCATGGCATAATATTGCAAGAAGAAAGAGTACCTGACCAAAATAAATTAGGACAAACATCGCCATCTGAAAACAAGCCCACAAGAAAAAAGGATTTGGCAAGAAGTTTGTCAAATTTGAAGAAGATTTTGAAGAACTCAAGACATTTATATTCTTGAGAGAGAATATAGAGATAGAGGTAAAATTTGAAGATATAATTCAACAAGAATTTAGAAGAAAGAAATAATACTACAAAAGCCACACTTTTGAGAAAATGAAGATAGCCACACAAGTTTTATAGGCTAATTTGTAAAAGCACAAGTTGCTGATTTTTAGAAGAAAAGTTGAAAGGAAAAGGAAAAGGACTGCAAAAAGTAGAAGCAGAAAGTTGTAGATTGAAAAGTTTTGGAGAAGCATTCAAGGAATATTTTGACAACCAACTAAGAGAAGTCTTGATAGCAAAGAGAGCAGAAAATTTGAAGGTCAATAAACTTCATCAAATCATATTTTGGAATAACAATTAGAAGGTGTTTAAGCTGCATTTTTGGGCAGCATTGTAAGAATAAAATTAGCTACATTTTAAATAATATTTGGGAAATATTTGAGATAGATTTGGATAGAAAATCATAAGTATTAGTAGCAGAACCTATGAAGGAGGTTGATTGCATATTTGGAGTGCATTTGGATAGCATTTGAAGCTGTAAAAATTAAAAGAAAGCACCTGTTTGAAGAAGAAGAAAGCACCTATTTAAAGGAAAAGAAAGCGTTGAGACAACCATTATTGCTGCAAATTGAAGGATCTACTAACAGCAAATTGAAGGGTAAATATCCAGCAATTACAAGACAGTAAGCTACAAAGAAAGAAGCTACAAAAAGGTGTGTAAAATTGATGTCATATAGATTACTATTGCAGAATTTTAAAAGGAGTTTATTAAGAGTTTTAAAGCATCAGGTTTTGGAGCTATTTAGAGCTAGCCAAGAAGAATATTTTAAGGTGTCATTAAACTAAGAAATGACACTATTTCGCACCAATTATTTTATAGAAAAATTGCATATTATAACAACAAAATTACAAGTTTAATTGGAGTGATAAGAAGTTGATTATATGTTGTTTTTTTAATAAGAGAAAATCAGATTTATTTAACATTGATTAGTGGGATAGAACCACTTTATTATCTGAGAAAGTTAAAATATTATAGCATCATTAGATTTATTTATTAAAGGATTTATAAGTGTTAGTATATGCTAAATTTTAAAGTGAAAGAAGAAGCAAAATATTCTACATTTGTGAGGGAAAATAACCCTCAAAGTACAACATATTTTGAAAAGGAAAAGAGCTCCAAATTTGGGCAGATTTTAGGTGTTTAAAAACATCGGATTTATAGTTGGGAGTGGTATAGGAAACCACCAAGGAAGTGGTGAAAACCACCACTATATAAAGCACCATTCGGTAGCAGATTACAGGGGGGCAAATACTCCATCATACATCCACCCACTTGCAGGAAAAAGCACCAACAAAAGAGCATAAGGAAAATAAGCCATTAGGCTCAAGTTTTGTCCAGCCCAAGAAGGTAGATAACATCATCCACAACCTACAAAAGTACTATTACAACCATTCAAAATAGGGCAGATTACAAGAGAAATAAAATATAGGGTGCATTATCACAGAAGAAAAATAAATTGCCATAGTGATTAACATAGGGCCATCATTGAAGTACACAAGAAGATCTTTGGTTGAAGCCATCCATGAGCAAGTCCACCATCATCCAAAGGAAGGAGAAATCTTAGCAAGAATACGTTTTCAAGAAGCTAGAATACATTTTACAAGGAGTAAGAATAAGATTGGGAAGAGCAAAGGCATTAAAAAGCCTTACAATCCATATGTTTGGAAAAAGAGTGCATGTACAAAGATTTGATTACACTTGTCTTTTCCAAGAGAAGGTAATATCTCCACTTGGAACTAAAGATATAAGTTGGTGCATAAGGTGGAACGTAACTCTACATGAGAAAAGAGCGCTCAAACATTCAAATATTCTTCAAGCGCCCAAGAAGACTATGTAACTCGCAAGTTGCAAGGAAAAGGTGACAAGTATCCACTTTGTTCTATTCATGAACATTAGGACCACCAAGAAGGAAGACAAGGAGTCAAATAATATCTACACCATGTGGCACACATCCAAATAAAGGTGAAGCGCTCATATAGCCATAAAGGTATTAATATAGCAGTTTTTCTAGTGCCTTACATAGCAAATGCAAGAGGAGAAGCATTAAATAAGGTCAAAGCATATTTGAAGAGTCATACGTAGCATTCCAAGCAAGTTTGACTAGAGAGATAAGTGCCCAGCAAGACCAGCAAGGAGTGCCTAAATATTCAAGGTATTTACCATAGCATTTTACCATATATTAAAGTTTTATATTGATAGGAGGAATAATAAGGGAATATATTCTAAGGTCAAAGTTTATTAAAAGTAAAAGTGGAGAGATAAGCATTTTTATAACCTTAGAAAATCATATTATTATTTTGAAGCCTATAATTATATTTTTAAAGAGCATTTTCTAGAATTTGAAGGTTATATTGGAGTTTTGTAAAATTGCATACCATAGTTTACAAAACCAATTAAATATTTGCAAATTAATTAAGATTGGAGAAATAAGGATTCTACATCAAATTAGAATTACAAAATATTGCAAATATTATTTTCAAAATTTCTAATTTTGGAGGTATAAGGATTTCTACATCAAAAATAGTATATGAAATTTAGAATTAAATTTTTTGTCCACAAATTTGGGAGATAAAAGGAATCCTACATATTGAAAAGATTGCATTGAATAGATTAATCTCTAAATTCAAATTATTAGATATTTGAAGATTTGTAAAGGATTGTTGATTAATAATATTGTCTTTCAAACCTTAGGGAGATACAAGGGTTTCTACACAACATATAATTGAAAGAACAATATTTGAAACTTGAGAAATATCATCCTTAGTCTATCTCTCACAACTAAGGAAGTACCTTTTGAAATTGATAGTTGCTTGATAAATTCAACTAGGGAGTCATAAGGAAGTCTACTCCAAAGGTTCCATAAACATTATTTGAGCACTTAACTTAGAGTACAAGGGAACATTAGTCTATCAAGACTAAAAGAAGAAAGAGAAAATATCTACATCAAAGAATACAGTAAATAATGATGTGGAAAATATCATTAGAAAAGAAAGAGCAAATGTCATAAAAATGGGGATCAAGAACTTACTCACAAAAGGAAACTTAGATCTTACTTCAAAGTTGATCTATAGTGAAGCTTTAGAAAAAGACTTCACAATCCTGGAATACTATATTCATGCTAGAATCATTGAAGCAATTGATCAAAGAAAAGAGGAAATTACCCTTCCACTAGACATTGGAAGTGTATTATATATGGGTTTACTTACACTTCAATATTACAAACAGGAGAATGCAAAGCAACAAGAATTGCTTGGATCACTTAAAGTAAAAATGAGAATAGATGAATTTTTCTTAGAAAATATATTTTCATCATCATGCAGTATTGGTACTTCTAGGTCCTCTATTTCAAAGCCATATCATGATGCTTAAAGCAATTGTACAAATAATACTATACTAATAAATAAATACAATGAAAAGAGCATGGACAGAGAAAAAGTCCTCTTGTAGGAATCTGAAGATAGCATGACTACGAAGACCATCATCGACAATGAAGAAGAACCTAACAGAGAAGGTATACAATGCAAAATTAGTTGAAGATAAAATAAGAAGAAGATCCATATTGAAGACCAAAGTTCTCAAGAACCAAATAATGTAATACAGGGGGTGTTGGATTATATTACATTATTTGGTACATGACAATGTACCACCATGGGTACATCTATAGATTAGAAAAGAGTGTCTTAGATTAGGATGAAAGTATTTACTTTATACAATGTAATAAATGCACAAGTGTGCAATGATATTTTGGCAATGTAAATGTGCATAGTTATCCCTATGTACATGTGTCATTATAATAGGAATATGAAGAGTCATAGGAAGAGTGTAGGCCAAGAAACACCATATGAAGAGTCACATTCCATCCTATATATGGATGTGCAATTGTAATAGAATAGTATCACAAAGAGAATATCAGGACATGGGACATCACCCATGGAGCAAGGGAAGGTGGTGTAATATGATGTATTTGATGTCTTTTATTCAATAAGAGTTTATTGTATTTCTCAGCAGTTGCCATTAGCAATATTGGAGTTATTTCATATTCTGAATATAAGCTTATTTGCTTATCATTATTATTTCCTTCATATCGAGTTGAGTATTATTGATTTAATGACCATATTATTGAGTGGTTATTCATCAAAATCTAACACTCATGGCACTTCAAAAGTTTTTTTGAGCAAATGATATTGATGCTAGACTATGGTGGACATATTTTAAGTCTTTACATTTTATTTATCCTTATTGAAAATTCCACCTTACTACACTTTTAGAAAATGAAGCTAAAATATGGTTGTTAAGTTTTATGACTAAAAAGAATAATGGGTACACTTGGGGAGAATTGGAGCATGCATTCTTAAGTCATTGGGACCCATATAAAAATATAGCTACTTTGAAGGATAAACTCAAAGATTATGTGGAAGAAATAAACATGCTTCAAAAAGAACAAAAGGAATTAAAAAGAGAGCTTCAGGGAAGAGATACAAAGATAAAGATCTTGATGGGTGTCATCAAAGACCTTGAAAAGAAACTATAAGGGATTCAAAATGAAAGAAATGAAATAAAAGGAGAATAAGAATTTTTCAAGAAACAAAATGAAGACTATGAAAAAGAAATAAAATTACTCAATGAGAAGAAGGAGGAAAATGTTAAGGAAGATAGTGAGAAGAATGAAGAAGCTGCATCTGGATTTACAAAAGCAAGAAAAAAATATAAATTCATGTAAAATTTCTATTTTGCATGTTCATGGATGCATTCAAAAGAAAAAGGTTATTATTTCCATTAACCCTAGCAATAGATATAATTTCATTAATAGTGCTTTGGCTAAGAGGTTGCAAGTTCAAGCAACAAAAAATAAGGATATACAACTTGAGAGTGAGAATATTCAGATTTTTGAAGATTTGAAGATTTGAAGATCACCATGGATAAATATGTTTTACATTTAAATTTTTATGCTATTAAGATGATTAATGTAGATATTGTTCTTAGTTATCCTTGGTTGGATTCTTTGGATACTGTTAACATTAATATGCAAAAGAAGTTTATGAAGTTATGGTACAGGAAAAAGAAGCTAACATTGCAAGATATTTCTTAGCAGAAGGAGCAAGGATTCAAGGAGAAGCAAAAAATAGTTATGTTAGGGGAACAAGTTAAGGAACCAATTGAAGAATCAAAATTCGAATACAGTAGCAACAACAATAGAGTCCATAGAAGAAGTAGCAACAAAGTCCAAGGAAACTCTATTAGAAGTGCACAATAACGCACTAAAACAAGGGCACAAGAGAAAAGAGCATGAGGAAGAATTTAAAATAGAGAAACAAAATGTTGAAGAATCAAAGGAAATAAAATGTCAGGTTAAGGTTGCAGCATATTGCCACCCACACCACCTTGAGTGGCAACAATATTGGAGGTATGTCTTAGGGCATCAATATTATGGATCTACATGGAGTCAAAAAGGTATCAAGTATAGCAGTGTTTGGCGAAAAATGCATAGTGATTCTAGATTGGAAAGGGGTGCACCAACATCAAGGAATAATAGGACCAATCATTTGAAATATCAAGTAGAACAATAGAAGCATAGAGCCAACAGAGTAGTTATGGATGTTCAAGAGGCACAATGGTAGCTTGGCATCATTGAATAACACCACTATCAAAATTTCACTTGGATGGATGGATGATCTAAATTGGTACTAGTTGTCAGTATTGCTTAGAAGATCATATTATTTAGTTTCTTCTCATGTTTTGAGGATGAAACATGTGTAAAGGATATAAGGGTATTATGGATAGTTGGCATGGGCCACACATAACCCAAGGTTGATTATTATATTATATTATATTATAATAATAAGTGGGATGAGTGTTTTAGTAGTCAATCTCAAAGTAGAATTAGAAGAGGGTATATAAAGAAGGGATATTGTCATTGTAATCATCATGGAGATCCTTCATATGAAGTATTACTTGTAATTGTCTTTACTCACAAAGTGGCTTATAGAACTTGCCATCTCTAAGTGGTGCTCTCATCTTGGAAGATCTTGTGAACTTTAACATTTATTATACAATTCTTTATTTATAAAGTTTAGTTAAAATATTAGTGCTTATTTCTACTTATTCCATTGTTATGAATAGATAAATGAGGATAAAATATGTTACTTTATGTATCTAGATAATAAGACTTTGTAATGAATAGATAACTGAGGGTAAAATGTGTTACTTTATGTGTTCAGATAATAAGACATTTCTTGGCATAACGGGTACTTATAAGTCACTTAAATAACATAATTGTTTTTTTAAATACATAGGGGAATCGTAACACCATTAGGTGTTGTCATTATAAAACCCTAGTCCCCATGGTGTTGCCACTGTAAAACCGTAGTCCCATGGGTTAGACAAAGTCAACAGACCCCTACCACTATAAACCCTAGCCTCTTGGGTTAGACAAAGTCAACAAGACCCTTGACCCTAAAACATGGGGCAACCAACCAACAAACACTCAACCACTACCATCTAACCTATCTCGTTAAACACTTTGCTGCTACCATCTAACCTATCCTTGTCAAACTAGGACCCCCTACCACTATAAACCCTAACCCCTTGGGTTAGACCACTAACATCTAACGTATCTGGGCATAAAGCATCAAACTAGGACCCCCTACCACTATAAACCCTAACCCCTTGGGTTAGACCGCTATCATCTAACGTATATGGGCATAAAACATCAAACTAAGACCCCCTACCACTATAAACCCTAACCCCTTGGGTTAGACCGTTACCATCTAACCTATCTGAGCATAAGGCATCAAACCAGGACAACCAACTAACAAACACTCTATCGTTACCATCTATTTCTATCAAACTGGGACCTCATACCACTATAAACCATAACCCCTTAGTTTAGAATGCTACCATCTCTAACCTATCTAGGCATAACAACCAACCATCTAACCTATCTAGGCATAAGGCATCAAACTAGGACAACTAACCAACAAATCTATCTAAACATAAAGCATCAAACTAAGACAACCAACAAACACTCCACATCCAATCTATCTCCATATGAACATGTTGATTTGAATGTTGGACCTCCCAAAAAAATCAAAATCAAAATCAAAATCAAAATCCTAACCGTTACACTATCTTTGTGAGATACCATAATTATTAATATAAAAATATTTATAATATAATGATGCTTAGTTATGCATTGGTCATAGTTCCCACATCCATCAATAACCACCAACATTTAGAAGGCTACGTCATAAGATTGTATAAAGGGCAATAAGGATTTTCTGAATGCGGGGTCCATCCGTGGGTTTTTTTCTACCCCTTCCAAATCTCCGTCACCGCCGGATCAGATCTCCCCCGCTTTGTGTTATCCACTGGGAAAACTTAAGCCAAAGTATATCATACGGTTCCCAATGGCAATATTTTGATGGATGCGCATGCCAGGTGAGTGGTGAGGATGGAAGAGGAAAAAAAAGAAAAACATTCATGGCCTGCAGTGGGACACTTAGCGGGCCTGATAGCCAAGACAGATGCCTGCATTTTGCGTCCACTTGAGTTTTTTGTCGCTTGGCAAGGCGTCCTCACCGTTGCCTACTCCGGATTCCCATTCCCTTTATGCAAGGTCTTGGATGCCTCTTTTCCTCTTGATTTTATCATAAATGTGTTTAGTAATGTGGGGATGCAATTCTTCATTTTGGGCTTGATTTCGACCGGTGCAGATTGCAAGCCATCTTGTTGAATTCCATTTGGTGGTGAATTAGATGATACCCCACCTGCATCAATTGAATTTAGTGGATTATGGGATTGCATTTAAATGATCAGATAGTTGTATTCTGCTCTGCAGTTCAATTGGTTGTGATCTTGATGTTGATCTTGTATGGCAGCTAAAAGAAAGAATCAATGGCGAACTTGGAGGTATAATGAAAGAGAATCCAGGATCTTTGTGGCCCAAGACGAGTTTAGCCTGCCTTAGGGACTCGGCATCTCTCTCTTTATCTCAGTTGGCTCAACTTCGAGACATCTGTAGGTGCTGTGCTTTTTAATTTCTATATATTATCTTATATTTTTTTTTCTTAAATGAGGTCTCATGCTACATGAATACTTGGAATGTGGGTATTGATAGAGAAATTTTAGAAGATTTTAATGGAGTTCTATTTTCATGGTTTTGTAAAGTTTAATCTCACATCACTGTATAATTTTAAAAGAGTCATAAAAGAATGGACCAAAATGTTTTGTGGCCTTAAAATGATTTACAAGTGTTTTAAACCTTCAATCTCCCATTTTAAACCTTCAACCTTACTCTTAAGCATCTTCTGCACTCCTACTTTTGCACTTCTGGTAACTCGATTTTTATTCCCTAAGATCTGATGCATAACTATTTTTGGAGCAGTAGCCCCCTACATGACCCTCTGCGCTTAGTCTCTTGTATATAGCCTTGTCATACATAATTACTCGTAGATCTAGAAATATTATACACACAGACCTTTTTTTTTTTTTTTTTTAACAATAACAGATTAACTACTAGGATCATGCCAGTTTTTTGTGGAGTTTTTTTTCTTCTTCTTCTTGTTGATGGAGCCTAAGCAATTTTTTCTGCAATTAAGTTTAATTTCAACAACCTAGACAGCAATCAGTGTGCAACCCTTGTTGGAGAATTCCAATCCGAGTTCAATCTCGGATGACCAATATGTTCTGATTAGCAATTGAGTGCTAGCCATCAGCAGCTCACAACAAAATAATATTAGGCATGGCAAGAAATATAAGCAATGAGAAAACTGCTGAAGTCCATTTCCTCATTCCTCGTAAAAAGGACTTTCACTGGACGAGACAGACCCTTTTTTATCTGTTCTGTTTGAAGGATATGTGTGTACTCTGTATTCCATGGAAGGTAGTTGCACAAAATATGGCCATGTGAGAATTTGTTTGCTATATATTGCCTCAAGCTTATTTAGCACCATTGCAAGGAACTATAATCCTCAGCATAGGAAATTTGTTTTGCATTTTGCAGGGAGGAAAACTCTGCATTCTCAGAAGAACATGCTGTTATTGTGGACAGCCTTTCTGTTGTTTTGTATCAAAATTGTTGTTTGGAGAAGACATTGATGGTCACAGAAATACCATTGAAATATCCTCTTAAATCATCAGAGCCCTTCCCTAATGAAACCCTGCACGTCAGATCGGTTTTGGATGAGTTTGCAGACAATAAGCTTGTTGACTACTATCCCAAAGTCATAAAAGAAGGTATTCTTCTTGACCATCGAAATTTATACTTTTAGGGATATATATTTTTCAGTATGAATTTGCCCCGTTAATCCAATTCTATTGGATTCACTGGGCTTTTATGGATGCCACTGTCTGTTCAGGCAATGTGATCAGCGACCACAGGAGTCTCGCTTTATTTCATTCTTTAAGTTGTTGAATTAGTCTCTCTCTTTTTCTTCTTCAGGTAATCGCACAACCCACTACCGAGGCCCAAGAGTGGGATGTACAATAGTGCATTTTTTGAAAACGCCTCTCCCATCATTAGCAAGGTTCAAGGAAAGAGTCGAAGCTGTTCTACCAGGAATGTATGACTGGTTTCTGGATGACTCACTTCATATTACAATTAGAGCTCTCCTATAATGAACGCCTTCCTCTTTTAATAATCAGTTAGGAGCTTCTGATTGTGCTATACATCTCATGTCATCTAAAACACTCTCTGCCTATTTTGAGAATTATGAAGAGAACCTCTTGTATTTGCTGCAGATTTATCAATCCCCTTGATATCTGAAATTTGTTAAGGAAATGTATCTTAACTCACCTTTGCTTGCATGGAGTTTGAAGCAGCTTTAGGTCTCGATTATATAATTCTTTTTTAATTGGTTATATGAGATTGAAAAGAATATTTTGGTAATTTTAGAAAAAATTGAGGTATTCACCAGTATTAAATCATTTGTTTTCCCTGTAATTATTATTATTTTTTTAGAACCATTTGGATTTAGCCTAAATTGCAAATGGCCAGCAAACTCTGCTTATATTGTTAAAAAAAGACAAGCACATACCAGATATAATACTCTGAAACATAGTGGATGACTTATATGATTACATACCTAAAAGGTCTAAATGAATAATGAATATAAGAATAGATCAATTACACAGAAACCCGCTTCAAATTTTATGCTTTAAAGAATATGTTGGACATTTTCTATGGAACTGTAGCCGTTGAGTGGAAAGATCCGTATGTCATGGTCTCTCCCCAGCATCCGATATACAGATGCGTTTAATCTATTTTTAGACAATTTGCTACTGCAAGAAGGCCTTGAAAAATGCCCAATAAAGGTTCCGCAAACTATTAATATATGGACAAGCATCTGAAGAATGAAAATTTGTAGTTTACAAAAGTTTTTTTTTTTTTTTTTCTTTAGATTTCAAATATTATATTGTAGGTAATTTTTTAGAATTTATGTTAGAGTGAGTTGTCACCGAACAAGTCAATGTAGACCCTTCATATTTGGGACCATGACGAATGTGCTGTCCTTAAGTATTTGAAATTTTGTGGAATGTGCTTCTATATACAGAAGATGGGGGGCAAGTTTAAGAGATTGGGATTTTTGAAGAAGTTTAAACTTCAGAGAAAAGGATGGCAAACAGAAAGATATAAATTACATACAAATTTACATATAGGTTAAAAAAACCACAAATTGGATTAAATTGGATTATGTATGTCTTTGAGACTGGCATTCTTAAAAATAAGTTGATTGCTCTGCCTCTACTTTATATATATATATATATATATATATATATATATATATATATATATATATATATATATATATAAATAAAGCTTTTTCTCGTGGATAAAGCAACAACTACCTGTCGTTTACTCATCCAACTTATAGCTCCTCCAAAAGAGCTAAATATGTAGCCACTTGTGGACCTCTTAGAGTCCACATCTCTTACCCAATTTGAATCCACATAACACTGTATATCAACCTAGTAGTCTTTGGCTTTAGCCTCTACAAAACCTTGGTAACAAATAAAATAATCAATCGTACCTACAAGATATCTGAAAACTCTCTTCACTATTGCCCAATGTTCTGACCCTAGATTAGCCATAAACCTGCTCAAGACTCCTACTGATTGGACGAGTGCAAATCATGGCATACATCAAGCTGCCAACTGCACTAGCATAAGGAATTGTACTCATGTCTTCCATCTCCATAGAAGTGGAAGGACATTGTTCCTTTGTCAACTTTGTTCCTGCAACAATAGGAACTGAAACAGTTCTACAATTATCCATATTAAATCGTTGAATGATGGAAGAAACATACTTACACTGGCTGAGATAAAGTTTCTTGTTCTTCCTATCTCTGACAATCTCCATACCAAGAATTAACCTTGCTGCCCCCAAATCCTTCATCTCAAAGTTTGAAGACAACTACGTTTTCAAGATCTGTATCATACTTTTATTATTTCCACTTTGTTAGGTATGAAGGTAGTATACAGGTTAGCTAGATGTCTGACATGCTAGACGTCTGGGTCAGATGTCTAGGCAACAGACCAGATGTCTGACCTGCTAGACGTCTAAGCCAGATGTCTAGTCTGGAAGACGTCTGGTCTGGCAGACGTCATACCCAGTAGACGTCATGCAGTGGACGTCTAGGTAGACGACAAAACGTGAAAGACGAACAGTATTGGGAGCGGAAGATGGAGTCTTTGGAAGTTGAAATGAACAGTTTTTTGGAGGCTTCCTTGGAAGATAAAATGAACAGTTTGGAGTCTTCCTCTGCTCTATAAAAGGGATGTGATCCCTTGCATAATGTTAGAGAGCGTATGTGTTGTTGAAAACATCTAAGGACGTGGATGTAAACTTTGCTAAAATTGATAAAAGAGAAGTTGCCATTGCCCTGTGGTTTTTCCTGCACATTGCAGGTTTCCACGTAAATCTCTGTGTCACTTGTGTTACTATTTTCGTGTTCTATATTTTTGTTATTGTGCTTCCTCTTGCAGGTGAAAAATCTTGGAGTTTTTCCTAACATCTAGTATCAAAGCTAAGGTTTTGTGCGAGTGGGAGCTGCAACAATGACAAAAGGTGTAACCAAGTTCGATATTGAGAAATTTGATGGCAGGAACTTCACTTTATGGAAGATGAAGGTAGAGGATTTGCTGGTTCAGAATGACCAAGCGCAAGCCTTGAAAGGGGTCACGATTAAACCGAGCAACATGAAATATGAGGAGTGGGTAACACTTGACAGGAAGGCGGTTTCTACAATCCGTCTCTGCCTAGTGGACTCTGTCTTGTTCAATGTAGCTGAAAAGAAGACCGTGGAAGCCCTTTGGCTAAAGCTTGAAAAGTTGTATGAAACAAAATCAGCAACTAACGAGATTTTTTTGAAAAAATAGCTTTATAGCTTGAGGATGAAGGAAAGTTCATCCGTGGTAGATCATTTGAATGAGTTTAATACTTTGATCAAGAACTGGTTTCAGTTAATATGAATATGGACGATGAAGATAGAGCTATCACCCTACTTTGTTCCCTCCCGGACATTTGGGATCATATGGTGATGACCATCAGTAATTCATCATCAGGAACTCTCAATTTTGATGATGTGGTAGCCGCTTTGTTGGCAGAAGAGTTGAGGCGAAAAACGTCTCTGGAACCCTCAACCAATGAAGCCCTATCTGTGAGAGGTCGATCATTCGAGGGGAGTAAACAAGGTAGAAAACAATCCAGATCTAAGTCTAAAGTACATAAGCAGAAAGGGAAGTGTTGGCATTGTGGGAAGCCAGGACACTCTAAGAAGGACTGTTGGCAATTAAAGAATGGTGAAAAGCAAAATCAGCCATCAGTTGAAGCCAGTGCAACAGATTCAGGAGAGACGACAACATGTGAAGCCTTCTGTATCAGTAAAAACAGATCATTTTTATATACCTAGGTTTTGGACTCAGATGCATCCTTCCACATGTCTCCCCACAGAGACTGGTTTGACAAATATCAGTCATACTTTGGTGGAAAGGTCTATTTGGGTGATGTTCATCCTTTAGAAATTGTGGGAAGAGGAGATATAAGGATCAAGTTGGACGATGGTAGAGAAAGGATGCTATGTGATGTGCGACATGTGCCCGATTTGAGGAAGAATTTGCTATCAATCAAAATGATGGATAAGCTAGGATATTATGTCACCTTCTGTAACAAAAACTACAAGATTACCAGAGGATCTCTTGTAGTAGCAAAGGGAGAATCTTATGGGACCTTATACCGTTTGTGCGGTGATACGGTGACAAACCATGCAGCAGCAACAACTTCTGTTCAAGATGCAGTAATGCTATGGCATCAACGCCTAGGCCATATGAGTGAAAAAAACATGAAAATTCTGCATGACAAAGGTATGCTTTCTGGGATTAAGTCTTGCAATTTAGACTTATGTGAGCACTGTATTTTTGGTAAACAGAAGAGGGTTCGGTTTCCTGCAAGTCCTGGTAAGAGTTATGATTTTTTGCAACTTATACATTCAGATATATTCGGACCTGTCCCCACTCAATCCTTGAATGACACCATCTATTTTCTGACTTTTATAGATGATTATTCTAGGAGAGTGTGGGTTTATTTTCTGAAGAAGTTAGAATCTTTGCAAAAATTTAAGGAGTTCAAAGCACGGGTAGAAAATAGTTTGGGCAAGTCAATTTTGTGTCTCATGTCAGATAATGGGGGTGAATATTGCTCCAAGGAATTTGATAAATTGTGTATGCAAGAAGGTATTAAGCACTAGAAGACTATACCATACACTCCACAGAAAAATGGTGTGGTTGAGCGGATGAATTGTTTAATACAATCATGGAATGTTGGAGAAAAAGTTCTGGGCGGAGGCTGTTAATACAATTGTTTATCTTATTAACAGGTCAACTACAGATGCATTGGATGGACAGATTTCGGAGGAGGTTTGGTGTTGTAATCCAGTTTATTACTCTCATTTGTGCACTTTTGGCTGTGACGTGTTTTCCCATGTACCCAAAGAAAAAAGGTCCAAGCTTGACCCAAAGTCAAGCAAATGTGTTTTTCTTGACTATGGAGATATAGTGAAGAGGTATAGACTGTGGGATCCTACTGCCCACAAGGTAATTATTAGTCAGGATGTAATTGTTGATGAAAAATCTATGCAAAGGAAGGAGGTATAGCAAAATCCTAATGTTGTACCTGTTGAAGTAGAATTGAGGGAAGATGACTATGAAGATGAACATGCTAAAGTCTTTGATCAGCATGTAGAATAACAAGTAGAACAAGAAGTAGACCAGCCACAACGGTCACAAGACCAAGAGCCAAAACTGACATATCATTGGGTTAGAAGATCTACACGTCCACAAAAATGTCTAGAAAGGTATCTCATGTGTATCAGTCCTCTTTTGCTTTGTTAACTGATGATGGTGAACCTAGTTCATTTTAGGAAGCTAGAGAGTTTGAAAATGCAAAAAAGTGGAGGAAATCCATGGAGGAGGAAATCGAGGCACTTCGCAAGAATAAAACTTGGGAACTTGTGGATCTTCCACCTGGAAGAAAGACTGTTGGAAACAAGTGGGTGTACAAAGTGAAGAAGAACAACGATGGGCTGTTGGAACACTATAAAGCTCGCTTGGTGGCAAATGGCTATGTGCAGAAGTCAGGTGTTGACTTTAATGAAATTTTCTCTCTAGTTGTGAAGAGACTACTATTAGAGTTCTACTTGCACTTGTAGCTGCACAGGATTTGGAACTGGAGCAGCTTGATGTAAATACTGCTTTCTTGCATGGTGATCTCGAAGAGATACATATGGATCAGCCTAAGGGCTATGTAGAAAGAGGCAAAGAGCATTTGGTTTGTAGACTAAAGAAATAACTGTATGGGTTGAAACAGGCGCCAAGGATGTGGTACAAGAAATTTGATACCTTCATGAAGAGCCAAGGTTTCAGCAGGAGTGAAGTTGACCATTGTGCATACTATAAGAGGTTTGACGATGGCAGTTTTCTAATTTTGTTGTTGTATGTTGATGATATGTTGGTTGCAGGCCCCAGTATGAAGAAAATCATTGATCTTAAGGCTCAGTTGGCTAGGACATTTGAAATGAAGGATTTAGGAGCAGCAAACCAAATTTTAGGGATGAAGATACATAGGGATAGAAAAGGAAGAAAGATCTGGTTAAGTCAAAAGTCATATGTGGAAAAGATTTTGCAGTGCTTCAATATGCAGAATGCTAAACCAGTTAGTACCCCACTTCCACACTTAAAGTTGTCTTCCAACCAGTGTCCTATAACGGAAGCAGAGAATACAAGCATGTATCATGTACCGTATTCATCAGCAGTAGGAAGCCTCATGTATGCCATGGTGAGCACCAGACCATATATTGCCCAAGTAGTGGGAGTAGTCAGTCAGTACATGGCAAATCCTAGTAAGGAGCATTGGAATGCGGTGAAGTGGATATTCAGATATTTAAGAGCCACTTTAGATGTTTCCATTTACTTTGGATTGGAAGATTTGCAAGTTACAGGTTTTGTGGATTCTTATTATGCTGGAGATAGAGATGGGAGAAAATCCACTACAGGATATACCTTCACCCTTGCTGGAGGAGCGGTGATTTGGGCTTCTAAGTTGCAGTCTATTGTGGCTTTATCAACCACTCAAGCGGAATACATTGCAGCAACTCATGCCAGTAAAGAGGTAATTTGGCTAGAGTGATTGTTGGGTGACTTCAAGGTAATGCAAGAGAAAATTACGTTGCATTGTGATAGCCAGAGTGCTATTCAATTAGTGAATAATCCAACATTCCATGATCACACGAAACACCTTGATTTCAAGTACCACTTTATCAGAAATGTGGTGGAAGAAGGTAGGATCCTGTTGTAGAAAATCAACACTAAAGTGAATCCTGCAGATATGCTTACAAAGATGGTCAAGGTTAAAAAGTTTGAATGGTGCAGAACTTCTCTTGGCTTGCTGAAAAAGTAACAAGGGCAGAATTGGGCAATTGACACTGGATGAAATATTTTGGCAGAATAATTCTCGAATACTGACTTCAAGTGGGAGAATGTTAGGTATGAAGGCAGTATACAGGTCAGCTAGACATCTGACCTACTAGACATTTGGGTCAGACTTCTAGGCAACAGGCCAGACGTCTGACCTGCTAGACGTCTAGGCCAGACGTCTGGGTTTCTAGACGTCTAGGCTAGATGTCTAGGCTACCAGATGTCTAGTCTGGCAGACGTCTGGGCTGGTAGACATCTAGGCCAGACGTCATGCCCAGTAGATGTCATGTAGTGGATGTCTAGGTAGATGACAAAACACGAAAGACGAACAATCTTGGGAGCAGAAGACGAAGAGTCTTTGGAAGATGAAACAAACAGTTTTTTGGAGGCTTCTATTGGAAGATGAAACAAACATTTTGGAGTCTTCCTCTGCTCTATAAAAGGGATGTGATCCCTTGCATAATGTTAGAGAGCGTATGTGTTGTTGAAAATGTCTAAGGACGTGGATGTACACTTTGCTAAAATTAATAAAAGAGAAGTTGCCATTGCCCCATGGTTTTTCCTGCACATTGCAGGTTTCCACGTAAATCTTTGTGTCACTTGTGTTATTGTTTTTGTGTTCTATATTTTAGTTATTGTGCTTCCTCTTGCAGGTAAAAAATATTGAATTTTTTCCTAACACACTTAACAACATATTTTCAACATACAATGTGATAATAATAAAATGATCATCCTCCTGCTTGATGTACACACAATGATCAGATTTAGACCTTAAAAAACCTAATTTCAGTACATAGGAATCAAACTTCTTGTACCACATTCTTGGAGATTGTTTCAGCCCATAAAGAGATTTATGCAATCTGCAAACCAAATATTCTTTACCTTTCTCAAGAAAGTGCTCCGATTGTTTCATGTAGATCTCCTCCTCCAAATTACCATGCAAAAACATTGTTTTTACATCCATTTGTTCCACTTCCAAGTCATATGCAGCTGCAACTGAAAGTAACATCCTAATGGAATTTAATTTTGCAACCGGCAAGAAGATCTCTCCAAAATCAATTCCCTCAACTTGGGAATAACCTTTGGCAACCAACCTTGCCTTATGTCCGTCAACTTTACCATCTGCCCCCAACTTCTTCTTGAAGACCCACTTGCAACCAACTGCCTTCCTTCCTTTAGGCAACTGTACAAGACTCCAAGTACCATTTTTCTTGAGGGCAGCCATCTCTTCATCCATGGCATCTTTCCATAACCTGTTGTCTTTCATATTTAATGCCTCCTTGATAGTAAGAGGCTCATCTATATTAGTAGACAATGAAAAAATACAATTAAGACCAGGTGGAGTATAGCTCTATGTTGGTTTTGAAGGCCGTGTAGACCTCCTAACCCAATTGGGTTGAGGTTGAGGCTCCTGATCCTCATCAGACTATCTAAAAGATACTCCTCATTTTGCATATCATGAGTTGGCTGCTCATGACCATCCTCAACACCACCATTCCTCTGTGCATCCACTTTGATTGAATCAGGTTCTAGATGCACAACCTCTTTCTTAGTCTCTGTTGGCTGATCCTTTTCCTTGATCTCCCTGAAGATCACATTCCGACTCCAAATAACTTTCCCTGTCACTGGATTCCAAAGCTTGTACCCTTTTATCCCATCATCATAGCCAATGAAGATACACTTCTCTGCTTTGTAATCCAATTTGGATCTTTTCTCTTTAGGCACATGCACATATGCCTCACAGCCAAATGCTCTAAGATGTCTCAATGAGGGCTTTTTGCCCATCCAAACTCCCATAGGAGTTTCATCATCAAGTGCTGATGTAGGAGACCTGTTAGTTAGGTAACATGCTGTTCCAACTGCTTCAGCCCAATACTTCTATTCTAGACCAACCCCGCTTAGCATACTCCTAGCCCTCTCCATCAGTGTTCTGTTCATACGCTCTGCAACTCCATTCTGTTGAGGTGTATATGGAGTTGTCTTACACCATTGTATGCCATGCTCTCTACAATAACTATCAAACTCATTGCTGCAATACTCACCTCCATTGTCTGTTCTAAGGGATTTTATCTTTCGACCTGTTTGGTTCTCCACAAGAGCCTTAAACTCTTTGAACCTAGCAAAAACCTTGGATTTCTTCCTTAAGAAAAACAGCCATGTCATTCGTGAATGATCATCAATAAAAGATACATAGTACGTTGATTTATTTAGTGAAGGTACATGAACTGGACCAAAAACATCACTATGAATGAAATCAAGTACATGCATGCATCTTTGAGTACTAGAGTAAAACTTAATAGTCTTCTGCTTTCCATTAATGCAATGCTCACAAAAATCAAAGTCAAGAGATACATCATGAATCCCCTCAACAAGATTTTTACCTACCAAGGTCCGTAGACCTTTGTTGCCAATGTGACCAAGTCTGTTATGCCAAAGCATAGTCTTATCTATTAGTAAGTTGTTGTTCGGAATGGATGTATTGTTGCATGCAATTGTCTTGGCCTCAAGATGAAACAACGTTCCAGCTCCTACTCCCTTTGCAAGTACCATGCTGCCACGAACCATTTTGACCTCCTCCTTGGAGAAAATCACATCTATACCATCACTGTTAAGACTACTAACAGAAATCAGATTTTGGGCCAGCCCCGCAATATGTAAAACATTCTTCAAAGGCTTAGTCATACCATTAGAGAGTTGTAGAAAAACTCTCCCTTTTCCAGCCACCTTGAGAGACAAATTATCCCCCAAGTAAACATTCTCATTACCTCCTGATAGGTAATCTGAAAAATATGCTCTATGTGGAGTCATATGAAACGAAGCTCCTGAATCAATGATCCATAAATCATCATGCATGTGAGTAGACAAAGCTGCCACAAATGCATCACCTGAATCCAGAGAAGACTTGGAGTCTGAGTCATCTTTCGCCTCTTTCTTCCCCATTCTTCTCCTTGCAATCCTTCTTCACATGCCCTTTCTTCTTGTAGCCCCAACATTTCACTTTGGATAGACCAAGAGTTTTAGATCTCCACTTACCTTTGGATTTGGACCGACCAACATCCTTCTTCCCTTTACTGCTTCTCTCTTTGGATCTTTCGCGAACCATAAGTGCATCCTTTGCACTTTCTGTGGTCTTCCTCTGCATCTCTTTAGAAAGAAGTGTGGAAACTAACTCATCCATGCGTAGTTTCCCCATGGTAGAACTTATGGCCATTACAATGTTATCCCATGAATCTGGGAGTGAACATAATAAAGCCATACACTGATCTTCCTCCTCTAGCTTCACTTCAATAGACCTCAACTGACTGGTAATCACATTTAACTGATTTAAGTGTTCGACAACTGAATCTCCATCGCTCATCCTTAAGGAGTAGAGCTTCCTCCTTAAGAAAAGCTTGTTCACCAAGGACTTGGCTTGATAAAGTGAGGCCAATCTATCCCATAGTATTTTTGCCATGGAGCATTCATTGATATTCAGCAACACTGAATCCGCAAAACATAACCGAAGAGTACTCCTTGCCTTCCTCTCCATCACAACCAAAGTATCTGGTTTCATATTCTTTTTCTCATCCTCTGTAGTGGATATTGCAGCCCATAAATCACGTTCAATCAACAAGTCTTCCATCTTCAATTTCCATAGCTCAAAATTTGAGCCATTAAACTTCTCAATTTCCATCCGTCCAATATTTGAAGAAGACATGATTTCTTCTTCCCTGCCTATATCCACTAAACACAAGATTAATCCAACACCCAAGAACCTTTGTCCTAAATCTACTCGGCTAGAGTAGAGCTTAGGAAGATTGGCTCTGATACCAATTGTTAGAAATTTAAGTGCGGAAAAAATTCCTCAATTAACCTTAGAGAGATATAAGCATAAACGAATTGCTGGAAATAAATTCGAATGACTGAAAAACAACTTGCAGTGAATTAAAAAACTCAGACAACTCACAACACGAGATTTTTACGGGGAAACCCAATGTGGGAAAAAACCCCGAGAGGTAAAGCCTCCAGCAAAAATATACTTATTACAAAATATCTTTTACAAGCTTTCACCTTCAACAAATACACTTTCAGTATTTCTCAAACCTTGTTCCTCTTTCAGCTGTCAAAGTCTTTTTTTCTTTCAGCTGTCAAAGAAGTACCTGTACCAAACTCTGCTACAAAAGACAACCTATAATTTTTATATATCTTACATTCAACTGTTGCGCTACTCTGATTATATAGAGTGAGTATGGTTCTAAATCTGGAGTTGATTTCCTATATTAAAAATAGAACAACTATCTATTTATTAACTCTGGTGCCAACCATAAATAGAACTTCTAACTGCTAAATATATCTCCAGTCCTGGCACCACTATCTGCCAAATATAGACCTTCAACATGCATGAATTCTGGCACCACCTTAACAACTAATAATAGCTTCAAATATATAAATATTCAATCAACTAAAATACAACAGTCAACACAAAGCCAAAAATAGCACCCAATGCCTCATCAAGTTCTATCCTAAATATAGAACTAAACTAAACATAGACTCTGCATGTTTACCTCCAAACTGGCGCTGCAAAAATACTTCTAAATTTAGCTAGCAGTAGTCCTAAATTTAGCATGATGTTACAACAACTGGATAAAGCTAAAATTAGCTTTTATATCACAGTCCTAAAAATAACTCGGAACTTCCTCAATCTGCCCTAGTGCCAAGGACAGATAACAGTCCTATTTTTTAGCTCCACATGCTCCATATGATCTGCTTTTCTACAAGTAAATGTTCATAGGAAAATTATATAATATGAGACACCTTTTCCTAACATTTTAGCCCCTAACTGAACCACCATATTTACTCCTACCAAGACCACTCTAGCTTCAACCTAATGAATGGTCATAATGCCCAAGTACTCACTTATCTCTCCAATGAACATTCATTGGTTATCCCTTAGCATTGCTCCTCCTTCAACCTTCCCCAAGTTTTCTTTAGAAGTCCCATTAAAATTTAGAACCAACCATCCTTGTTTGGGTGGCTACCTTCCATTGGATGTCTTTCCATAACATTTATCTACCCTTTACTATGTGGTTCCACATTGAAGATCCTTGATAGGGCTCTAGTGTGGTAAAAAATATACTATCCTCTTGGTTGTCAAGGTATTTGTCTCTTAGAATTATTTTCCATAAGGCATGACCTTCCTTCACTAACCTTCATCCTACTTTTGTTTCTAAAGCCTTTTTTATATCCCTTATTCTTCTGAACCCAAGTCCTCCATTTGATTTATCATTGCATACTCTCTCCCATGCTACAAGCATAATTCTCTCTTCTCCTTTGTATATTTCTAAGGTTGAAATAAGTGGAGTAGATATAACCTTAGAGAAAGAAATTAAATCAAAAGTGCATAATAGTAAGGGTTAAGTCAAGGAGCATTATATTTGTAAATAATTGAGTAGGAGAAAAAAGGGTTTCTACTTTAGACACTTAGAAATTATATTGCAAATATTTTTAATTTCTAACATTCCAAAATTACGGAGTTATAAGGTATACTACATCAAACGTAGATAATTGGAATTTAGAAATATTGGATATTAAGGGATATAAAAGGAAGTTCATTATTTACTTAAGGAGTTGGAATTATACTTACACTTGTCTCATACTCATACTAAAGGGACAAAAGAAATCCAACCATAGAACTTCAAATTAAGTGCATAGTTCATTAAGAGAGATAAGGTAAAATAGGAGTTGATTATTATTATTTACAAAACATTACAAAATCAACCCAAAAGTTGAAATATTACATACTACGCACTATATTAAGCTCATAGCTTACTCTAATCACTAAGGAGACATAAAGATTCTACAAAACCTAAGTCTGGAAAGGTTTTATCAAATTGGTTCACATACTCTAAACAAGGGAGTCCTAAAGTAGACTACTTAAAAGGATCTATCTAAAGTATTAAAAGGATCCTATCATACACTACAATGGATAAAGTAGCAAGAGAGACATTTCATCATAATACACACTACAAAAGGACTCAAGATCAAAATCCATCCAATATACCATATCAAATATGCAAAATTACTTCAAGTTCAAATAATTTCATAGGTCAAAGTGAAAAGGACATTTGGTATATTGATTCAGGGGCAAGCCACCACATGATAGGAAATCTACATTGGTTTGATTGTCTTGAGGTCACTAACAACTACAAGTTGAAAATTGTAGATGGTAATAACTATCATATACATGGATATGGGTGTGTGTCATCTAGTAAATTATTTCTAAACTTTCTGCTACATAATGTGATGTATGTTCCTGGATTAACATCTAATCTCATTTTAGTATCCAAGTTAGTAGAAAGTAAAAGGAAGATTGACTTCAAATACATAAATGGAGCTAACATGTGTCTCATTATACATAAAAATGAGATTGAAGCTACTAGATCAATCCATAGAAATATATATGCTCTAGATTCTACCAAAACTTCACAAGATATTGTTATGTTTCAAAACAATACTAATGCAGTTTCTGAGAAACGGATTGAAGAAGAACCTATATATCACAAAAGCAGAGGAAGAGATAGAAGGTTCAAAATTAAAAAGATGAGAGGAAAACTACACTATGCTTTACTTGGTCATCTACAACCTAAAGAAGGACCTGATCAAGCTGAAGAACATCTAAATATCGAAGATCCATATTGAAGACTAAAGTATTTAATACCCAAATAATGTAATACAAGGGGGTGTTAGAGTATATTACATCATTTTGATCATGTAAATGTACCACCTTTGGTACATAAGTAGAGTAGGAGTTTACTTTAGAGTAAAGTTAGTTATTTACTTCAAGTATTGTAATAAATGCACAAGTGTCAAATGTGCAAGTTGTAAATTTTCAAGGAGTCCACTTGTACATCAGGTAGATAGGTAGAGTAAGGGGCAAGTAATCTATATTTATATATAAAGACCTTATAGTGAGTGTTTTATGAGAGGAGCATATGTAGTAGTAAATATAGAGTGTATGTGTTAGTAATGTACAATGTAGTTCTTTCAAGTTTTTTCAAGGAGTGTTTATGTCCTCCATTATATAGCATTGTACTATTTTATTCACTTTCATTAATGGCATATTTCTAATTATTTGCAAATGTTCATATCCATTATTTTCCTACATATTATTGTGTAATTAGTTTATAGTTATCTTAGATTAATTATCTTGCATCTTGTAGTTGTATTCTTTGTACTACCTTCTCATCAAAAGCTAACACAACCTCTAAGTTGCAGTGGATTAAGAAGCATTCAAATATTTCTAAGAAAAGAGAAAGAAGAAAGAAGTAAAAGAAACAATAACAGAGAAAAAGAAGAAGAATCAGGTCATATTGACCTTGACATATTTGAAAGAAATCATATATTACAGAGCAAAAAAATGGAAGTATATTCCTAGAATACAATAAAGAACTAGGCTAACTGAATATATCTTTATATCATTTTAGTCTTGGTTGTGGATCACTTTTTGAAGCAGGTTCTTCAAAGTAGACATTCTTGTAATAGAGAAGAAAGAAAGGCCTAAGAGGCCAATATAGAAGAGAAATGCCCAAGAGGCCAATATAGAAGAGAAAGACCCAAGAGATCAATATTGAAGAGAAAAGCCCAAAAGGATAAGATAAAGGAAAGAGGCTCAAGAAGCCTAGTATAATAGACAATGGACTGAGAAGTTAATACAAAAGAGAAAGAGACCTAGAATATCTTAGTGCAGAAGAGAAAGTCATTTGGCCATCATTAGAAGGTAGGAAAGAGAATAGATCTTTCAACCAACATTGAAAGTATAGTGAAGAGGAGTGGCTCATTCAATATAGAGCCAACACTAAAAGAAAAGGAAGAGCAAGAGCTATTAGGACAAGAAAAACTTAAGAGTGAAATATACAAAGGTGAAACAGTCACCTATATCAAGGCAAACTAGCTACATAGTAGAGATAAGGTGAAACCATCACCTATATTAAGGCAGACCAACTATAGAGTAGAGTTAAGATGAACCAGTCACCTAATTAAGGTAAACCAGCCATATATCAGATAAAAGGTGAATCAATCACCTAAGTTAAGCAAGGAAAATGTCACTCAAGGCAAAAAAGAACTGAGCACCCGAGGAAGATTTGATCTAGTTGTAGAAGGAGAAAACTGCCCTATCGCATATAATTTCCAAAAATGTCGGATCCATGAGATATAGAAAGCCTTATGGGGTGAACCACGAGGGTATGTTTTTCTCTACACTCGGTGCTAGGGGGAAGGGTTCACCAAGAATGGTTTTAGGACTCACTCCAAGTCCTCGGGATTTTTGGGATAGTTTGATGTATTCAATTAAAATCAATCACCTAAGGTTGGATTTTCTAGATCTATGCTATGAAAGATAAAGGACAATGTAGAAATCAGAATGCAAGAATACAAGAGCTAACATAATATGATTCTTTCTTTTGAATGCTTTCTAACCTAGGTTTTTATCCATAAAATATTTAAAGCAAGGATACAAGATAAATGCATAATATTAACCCTAGATGCACACTATATGCTTTTTCACATTCAGATGCCTAAGAACCAATACTCAGATCAGATCTTCAACCAATAATTAGGATACTTATCTTGACCGATGGTTGGCTTAGATTTTTTGCCTCTTGTCCAATGATATCAGAAATACCTATTTCTGCAAGACAACTTATGAAACACTTGAAAATGGGATTAGAATTAGGGGGCCTTCTTAGGCCATTGTACAATAATGCTTGAAGGTGTAGTAGTCAAGCCCCCTAGGTCCTTTCATATGACCTTTGAAAAAAAAGCAGAAATTAACCTTCGGATAATTAATCATAAAACAACAATGCAACCAGGTTTATGCATAGTGGCAAATATTTGTAGATTTAGCAAATATTAGCATTTCCAAAATTGGAAATTTGTGGAGGGGGGGGCCCCTCTTGGGCCCCCCCCCCCCTTTTTTTTCCCCACCCTTTTTTTTTTGGGGTTTTTTCCCCCTATATTTCCCCCCACGGCGGGTTTTTTTTTCCTGGGGGGGATTTTTTTTCTCCTCTTCTTGTGGGGGGGTGTTTTTTTTTTTTTTTTTTTTTTTTTTGTTAGGGCTCCCCCCCCCTTTTTTTTTTTTTTTTTTCGCCTCCCCCCCCCCCCCCTTTTTGGGGGGGGGGGCCCCTTTTTTTTTTTTTTTCTTCCCCCCTTTTTTTTTCTTTCTTTTCTCCCCCCCCCCCCCCCTGTTCCCCCCCCAAAAATAGAGAAATAGAAAATAGATTATGCTATTATGCCCTAAATGTAGTTTAGAAACTACTCATGCAATCAAAATTTGATAAAGTCCCTAGTTTAGTCCTAGGCAAAATTGTGTCTCGTAGATGGTAGGTGCGATACTGCTATAGGCAAAGTCACGTTCTATCAGAATGGGGCACAATCTCACTTTTGTGAGAAAAAAACCTAAATTAGGGTTAGCAAAATCATGCCTCACCAAGATAGGGCACGATTTCACTTTAGAGACATGAAAAATAAAATATAAATGTAGAGCGTAAATAAATGTAGGAAATAAAGTGTGCACAACCTAATGGATGATATAGAAGCAATAAAAAGAGATCGAGGTATCCAAATGGGAACTCTCTTTCCTTCCAAACTACAACACAAATCCACTAAACCACACAAAAATCCAAATCAGTTTAGCAAAAGATAAAATTCAAAATCTGTACTTTAGGGTTAGCTTGTAGAAGAAATAGAAAACAAAGCGAAAGTAAGAATGTGAGCACAAATCAATCATAAGAATTTTGAGCTTAATTAATTTTCAAGATCGAGCACTTGTATATCAAATCATCGTGATCAAAAGAGTGAGATTTACCTCTCCTTGATAGATAAAAATAAAGGTGAAATAAGTGGGAAAACAAACACAAGTTGATGCCAAAAATATTAAAAAGGTTAAACCTAGGTTTTAATAAATTAAAACCCTAAAAATAGTGAAATCGCATCTCATGCCTAGGGGGTGCGATATCGCTTCTGTAAAGTCACACCCCATCATAACCGGGTGTGATTTTGTTAAAAGGCTAAATAAAAGCAAGGTAGAAGGCAAAGAGGCTTACCCTTGCCTAGGGCAAGGGTTAGGGACCTCTTAGGGGCTCTAAGGAATATTTTCCACTAAAAATCGATCAATTTTTTGTGTCTACATTTTGGCACCTCTTTGATGCATTTAAGGCCAATTAAATGCATCAAAGAAATGTGTAGACTCCTATGGGCAAAAAGGGCAACAAAAACTTAAAATAAAAGGAGTGGCTAGGTTTGGACAAAGGGGTGGCATAAGAGGGGTATTACGAAAGGATACTCTGGACTCTTGCACACTAGGTGAGGCATTACTACCACTAATGCCTCTATAGCTAGGGTGCCCCCTTGATTTTCTAAAGGAAAGGAGACTCCTTAAGAAACTCAAAAATACAAAGGAAGAAAGAAAAAAACCAGAACACAAAAATACAGAGAACAAAACAAGCAAGCAGCAAAGAAAATATTATGGGGTACAACATGAATCTAATGCAACTAGCATGAAATGCATAAGAGAAAGGGAAAGATAGAAGAAGGGAAGATAATAAGAAAAAAGGAAGCTCCAAAGGTCAATCATATAAAATCAAGAAGAAGGCTAAATTAGAACCCTGACTAGAGGGTGTTATGCTCAAAATATGGCCCATGTATGGAGTGAAACCCACTATGGGTATAGTACTTTCTAATATGGACAAATGGGAAAAATATGGAGTGTAACACTCTATGGGTGATTCCTAAAATGATAAAATTATGGAGCGTAACCCGCTATGGATGATTGCTCACTAGTGACTATTGTGGGGTGATTACCCACTATGATGTATGTCGAGGTCTGCTAAAGTGGCCAAGGAGCTGATCTTGTAATGGGGTGTTGAGCCCGCTGAGTCAAAGAGAGATGTAATCCTATAGGGGTGATATATGATTATATGCTTATGATAATGATGTATATGCTAGTACTACCTGATAGGGTGTATGTGGATGTATGTATGAGCCAATCAATGTGAGCATAAAACAACATGAGTGTGTGCATGTGCTAGAAGAAATAAGAGGAAGAAAATGAAGAGCAAATAATTGTGCGTGCATGTCCCCCTGCTTAAAGTTTCAGCAAGTGAAGATTCAAGAGGAAGGAAATCTGTAATAAAATAAGAGAAGAATGTATATCCTTATTTGAACAAATAAGATAAAGGAGAAATAAGAATCATACAAAAATATAAGGATATATCAAAAGAGGTTTGAATTCCTTACATTTTATGAGAGATGATGAACATTATAAAAAATTTCAAAGTTAATAAAATAAGAGGAGAGAAGAAGAACAATGCAGGAGAAAACCAAGAAGTGAATTCGAGAAGAAAAGAAGAAAAGGGATGGGGGTTCCTAGGTTGGGGTTTCGCTAGGCATCGGAGCCCTAGTGAGAATGCAATGCATGTGAGCTACAATCTAACTAGGTATCATCGCCTACCATTATCATGAATCCCTAGAAACTATATGAAAAATCAAGTATGAGCAAGCAATGATGCAAATATGACAAGCAGTATGTAAGAACAAAATTTCAAGTAATAATGCAAAATATGACAAGCAAGCATGCAAGATATGTCAAGCAAACATGCAGCATGATCTAACTAAATCTAAATACAATATAAAAAATAGATCAAGCATAATATATTTTTAAATGCATTATATTCATTGGTTCTTTAAGCTCTTTACCATCCATAGAAGCCAAATTATAATCACTTGAGCCAAAATTGGCTATTATGACAAAGGACCCCAACTAGTTGGGCTAAAACTTACCTCGAAGATCAACATGAGCATTAGTGTTCGTTTGGTTTTCCTTGAGGACAAAGTCCCCAACCTCAAAAGAATGGTTGCAAAATTTCTTAGAGTAAGATCGCTGGAGACTACCCTAATAGGCTCACAAAATCTCTAAAGCATGAATGTGCTTCTCATCCAGCAGCTCTGAATGGTCTGTGCAATACTCATCGTTGACCTCAACATCTTGCAACAAGATGCGTAAAGAAGGAACCTCAAGCTCAAAAGGAAACACTACCTTAGATCCATATACCAAGACATATGGTGAGGCCCCTATGGGAGTACGTACACTAGTACGGTAGGCACACAAGGTAGGATAAAGCTGAGTATACTAGTCATGACCGGTCTTACTAACCAACTTCTTCAAAATGTTGATCAAGGATTTGTTGGATGCTTTGGATTATCCATTACCTTGAGGATAATAAGGAGTTGACCATCTATGTTGAATATTGTACTTAGCATAAATATTATGGATATCCTTGTTCTTGAAAGGAGTGCCATTATTAGAAACAATCATTGAAGGAATCCCAAACCTACAAATAATATGGTTGAAGATAAACTTGGAAACCTGAGTTCCAATCACCATAACTAGGCACATGGCTTCAACCCATTTAGTGAAGTACTTTATTGTAGTAATGATAAACTTGTGACCATTAAATGATACTAGGTTTTCTTGATAATGTCCAATCTCCACATGGAGAATGTCCAAGGGGAAGAAATAACCTGAAGGTCTTGAGAAGGAGCATGAATAAGATGATCGTGGCATTGACACTTATCATAGTGCCAAACATAATCGCAGGCATATTTCTCCATGGAAGGCCAAAAATACCCCATCCTAAGGAGCTTTTTTATAATATCATTGCCACTAAAATGGCCTCCACATGAACCTTCGTGAGCATCACTAAGAGCAAGTCGGGCTTTATCATAGTTAAGACATCGTAAGAGGATGCCTTCAAAAGAACATCGATACAAAGTATTTCCAATTATAAAAAATTGACATGCTCTTTTGCACAATAGCTTGCATTGATTATGATATAAACCATCAGGAATCAACCCAATATTTAAGGGAAATTAAATGTCATTATACCATGATTAAAGTGGGGAATATTCGATGGTAAAACACTCTAGGGGATCCAAACAAGAACTCAAAGATGTAGATTCCTAGAGTTACCGAATGATAATTGAAGCTTGATCATATTCCAACTCCAAAGGGAAAAAGATGCATCAGCAGCCATGGCATCCGCATGGTAGTTTGAGGATCTAGGGATAGACTCTATGGTAACCTGCTTGAAAGAAGACAACTTGGTAACAATCTCCTTGTATGGTTTAAGTTTATCATCCCGAGTCTAATAAATATTGTTTATCTAATTAACCACAATTTGAGAGTCATAAAAGACCGAAAGGACCCTAACCTACAAATCCAAGGCTTATCTAAGATCAATAATCATAGCTTCATATTCTACAGTGTTATTTGTGCAAGAAAAACAAATTTTGAAGTACAAGAGGATGAGTTGTTTTTATGGTATAACTAGAATTACTCTAGCTCCAATGCCCTTCATGCAGTGGGCTCCATCAAAAAACAAGGTACAATACACACTCTTTAATTTCAACATTATATAACTCATCGAAAACTCAAAAACTATAGGGTGGGTGGCTTCTAAGGTAGTGGAGGCTAACTGATCAACAATCACCTAACCCTTGATAGCCTTCTAACCTATTAAAGTTAGGCCAAAGTCACTAAGGTCCAACACCCATTTAGCAACTCAACTTGATAGGTGGGGCTTAGACATTAAATAGCACAAAGGATAAAAATTTGCAACCACTAATGTCTTATGGCTGAGAATGTAGTGTCTTGACTTCTAGGAAGCAAACACTATGGATAGACAAAGCTTCTCTAAGGGATTGTACCTAGTTTCATAGCTAACCAAAGTTCTACTAATATAGTAGATAGCTCTTTATTTATTTTCATCATCATGTTGAGCCAACATATCTCCCAAGGTGTGAGTTGTGGCTTCTATATAAAGAAACAAATGACTATTAGGTACAAGGGGACGTAAAATGGGTGAGGAGATGAGATACCTTTTGAGATCATCAAAAGCTTTCTGACACTTAAAATCCCACCAGAAAACTACATCCTCCTTAAGGAGCCAAAGGAAAGGTTGACACTTATCGACTAACTGGGTAATGAACTAATAATAGACTACAAATTACCTTGCATACTATGCAATTTATTCAAGATACAAGGATGAGGCATATTAATGATAGCTACTATCTTAGCAGGGTCCACTTCAATGCCTCACCTAGACACTATGAAGCCTAGAAACTTGCCATATGTGACTCCAAAAACACACTTAACTGGTTTAATATAAAATTTATATTGTTGAATCCTTTCAAATATTTTCCTAAAATCATGGACATGATCCTTTTGTTCTAATGAAAAATCCAAAATTTCATTCACATAGTCTTGGAGAATATCATACATCATGTCATGGAAAATATAAGTCATGGCCTGCTGATAGGTAGCTCCCACATTTTTCAAGACAAAAGGCATGAAATTAAAGCAGAAGGTACCCCATGGAGTAGTGAATGTTGTCTTGTCCTGGTCTTCAGGAGTAATCAAAATCTGATTATGACCTGAGAAACCATCCATGAGTGAAAGCATCCCACATTTGGCAATAAAATATATGATTTGATCTATGTTGGGAAAGGTAAAATAGTCCTTGGGACATGCTAAGTTAATGTATTGAAATTTAGTACATACTTGGATTGTTCCTTCTTTCTTAGCTACAAGAATAATATTAGAAATCCAATCAAAATAGTTGATGGCTTTTATAAAACTGACATCAAGGAGTTTTTGGAGCTCCTTGACTAAGACGGTGACATTCGAATGCATATTCTGAAGGCTTAATAGGCTTAGCACTAGTTTTAACTACCAAATAATGCATAACAAGGAAGAGATAAATCCCTAGTATGTCAGCATATGACCAAGCAAAAATATCCTAATATTCTTTCAATAAATTGGTCTTGTTCATGCTCATCCATGGTTAGAGCTTTTCCTAACTCAAGGATTCTAGGGGCTTCCTCAGAATATATGTTCACATCTATGGTCTCCTCAATGAGGATGAACACATTATCCTCAAGAGGATGTGGGGCAGGAATTACTCCTAATTGCTCAAGGTCCTTGGGATACATAGAATCAAAGTCCACTTAAGAACTAGAAGACTCAAATTGAATTGTGCAAGGGACAAACCCATGAAAGAAGATATCATTCTAAGGTAAAGCCTCATTTATGATATGTGACCCTGGGGTTAAGGCCATAGGAGAGGGTGGACCCTCATCCTCAACACTCCACTCTAAATCTTGATGAGATTCATCAAAGAGAATATCTAGACAAGAAGAGTCATCTTGATCCTGTGATGAAAAATTTGTAGAAAATTTCTTAAAGGAAGATTGTGAGGAATAAATTTGGGCTAAATCCTTTGGTGAGCAAAATTCAAATGGATGTGGATCGCCCATGATAGAAATGATTTGATTTTCAAATTTAAATTTCACATAGTGATGAAAATTAGAAGGGATATTCTTCATCACATGAATCCAGGATCGTCCCAGAAGAATATTAAAATATGCAAGACAAAACACCACGTAAAACATTGTGTTCAAAATTTTAGGTCCAACTCTAAGAGGGAGGGATATAGTACCGCATGATTTTTGAGACTCGTTGTTGAAAGTTTTAATGATGTCACTGGTTATAATTAAATATTCCTCTTTTAATCCAAACTTCTGAAAGAAATGGTGTGTACATATATTAAGCGAAGGACCATTATCAATCATAACCCTTTTGATAAGAGTATCCCAAATAAAAGCAGTGATATATAAAGATGAATCTTCTTGCATTTATAATAAAGACATATCATTGTCTGAAAATGTGAGATAAAGCATCCCAATATAACTTAAAACCTTTGACATATCACTAGGAGAAATATCAGGAGATACTAGTTGCTATTTCAAAACATAAACCATAGCTTCTTCATGGGTTTGAGAATTATGTAGAAGTTCTACGAGAGAAATATTTGTTGACATACTCATCTCCTGTTGAGACTGCTAAATTTGTTGAATCTGTGATAAATTCTCTAGAGTAGATGTTATCATTCCAACCATATTGTTATCATACTGATGTGGCACATTATTATAGGACACTTTGTTGGTTTGTCTAGTTCTATCCTAATTTTGTTGGTTGTTGGAAGAATGAAAACTATTGATGTCAATACGACCAACATCAATTAAATCCTGAACCACATGTTTCAACTTCTTACAAGAATTTGTCCAATTTTCTTTTACTCTGTGATATGTGCAATATTGACCTATCTTATACCAATGAGTTGTAGTATCTGGTTGTCTTATAGGAGTTAATTCAATTGCATTAGCTTCTAGCAATTATTTCAAAATTGCTTCCATAGGTATATTAATTCTAGTAAAATTCCTTTGAGGAGGTTTCTAAAGTACAAAATTTTTTTAGGCTATTGGTGATATTGTTAACAATCCTACTATCATTATTACCTCCTATATGATTACTCTTATGCTAAGACTTAATAGACTTTTCTTATTTATTCTTAAGTTGACCTCTCCTAATGAGAGCTTGTTCCACTTTTTTGGCTAACTCAATTGCTTGATCGAGAGATGTGACAGTAGTAGTTTCTAGTGCATATGATATATGTTCTTGTAAATTACTAATGAATATATTGAGCATATATTTTTGAGACACATACTGTCTTAATAGCCCAACTAAACTTGTCCAACGAGCCAAGAATTCTAAAAAACTTTCTTCTTTACTTTGCTTGAGGTCATATAGATCTCTCATTGTCACTTCTTTTTCAATATAAGCACTATATTGATGAACAAACATTTCTACAGTCTTTTCAAAAATCATAAAAAATATTTGGGCAACCAATAATACCATTACAATGTAACTCCAACAAGACTCTTTGGAAATGTTTTCAATAGAAGCATATCATCATAAACAATATCATGGTAAGCTATTCTGAATCCTCTTAGATGCTCTATTTGATATTCTATCCCTTTATAGATTGGTAAAAATGGCATAGGAAAATTCTTGGGATAAGGTATAGCAGCAACAATAGGATCCAATGGTTGACTACACATTTCCTTATAATTATATGTAAATCATGAAGGTTGAATCATATCCATCCTTGAAACCAATTGATCCATTATATTTGCCAAATTCTACATTTCTAGATTATGTGTGTTTCACATATTCCCTTGAATTAAGTTGGAAATGAGAAGGTCATTGTTATATGTGGTGCCTTATGAGAATGGAATATTAACTTGTGGTGGAATAGAAGCAATAGTGTTGACATTAGAGGATAAAGAAGGAAATTGAAAGAAATGTTGGGTGCCACTACTAGTTGGAGGAATGGGTAGAATCTATCCAATGTTGGTGGTCATAGTAGTGACATAAGTAGGTTGAAATATTTGATTACCATGATTCAAATATTCACTCAAAGGATTTCCTTGAAGTGGGATATCCTTTTCAAGTAATTCTTCTTCATCTAAGGCTTGATCCAATGCATGTTTATGATATTTATAAAAAGTCCATAAATGGTCAAAATATTTAAAAATAAGATTCCCATTGGGATATTGAATAGGATCAAGATGATTATCAGCCTCTTCTTCTAGATTATGATTTTCTCTATCAATTTTATCATTCTCATAAAAAACTCATCAAACCTAAGGAGTCTTCATCCTTCCCCAAGGTCAGAAGCCATTGCAAAAAGGAAAAAGACAAGAAGAAGAACTAAGCTCAAAGGGACCTATGCACTCACACAAGGAAATTATTGTTCTTAAATATTTGGCACATGAATTAATGATATTTCTTATTATTTTTAAAATAAAAGGAGGTGTTCACATTGGGTTCACCAAATATGTAGAGGGGGAAAACTGCCCTATCACGTACAATTCCCAAAAATTTTGGATCCACGAGAGATAGAAAGCCTTGTGGGGTGAATCGTGGGGGTATGTTGTTCTATACACTTGGTGCTAGGGGGAAGGTTTCACCATGAATAGTTTTAGGAATCACTCCAAGTCCTCAAGAATTTTGGATAGTTTGATGTATTCAATTAAAAGCAATCACCTAAGTTTGGCTTTTCTAGATCTATGCTATGAAATATAAAGGACAATGAAAAATCAAAATGCAAGAATACAAAAGCTAACCTAATATTATTCTTTCTTTTGAATGCTTTCTAACCTAGGGTTTTATCTAGAAAATATTTAAATAAATGACACAAGATAAATGCACAATATTAACCCTAGATGCACACTATATATTTTTTCACTTTCAGATGCCTAAGAACCAATACTCAAATCATATCTTCAACCAATAATTAGGACACTTATCTTGATTGGTAGTTGGCTTAGCTTTTTTGCCTCTTATCCAATGATATCAGAAATACTTGTTTCTGCAAGATAACTTATGAAACACTTGAAAATGGGATTAGAATTAGGTAAACTAATTAGTTCATTGTACAATAATGCTTGGAGGCATAGCAGTAAAGCCCCATATGTCCTTTTAGATGACCTTTGAAAACAAAAGTGAAAATTGACCTTTGGATAATTAATCATAAAACAACAATGCAACAATAGAGAAACACAAAATAGATTATGCTATCATGCCCTACATGTAATTTAGAAACTACTCATGCAATCAGAATATGATAAATACCCCCAATTCAATCCTAGGAAAAATCACACATCGCATATGGATGGGCACGATAACATTACAAAGCTTCATGGTGAGTGAAAACCCTAAATTAGGGTTAGTGAAGTCATGCCTCACTAGGGCAGGGTGCCTTTCACTTCAGAGACATGAAAAATAAAAGATAAATGTAGAGCATAAATAAATATAGGAAACAAAGTGTGCATAACCTAATGAATGACATAAAAGCAGGCATAAGAGATCGAGGTATTCAAATGAGCACTCCGTTTCCTTCTAAACTACAACACAAATCCACCTAACCACACAACAATCCAAATCAATGCAATAGAATATCAAATCTAAAATTCACACTTTGGGGTTAACTTGTAGAAGGAAGAAAAGCAGAGCGAAAGTAAGAATGTGAGCACAAATCAATCATAATAATTTTGAGCTTAATTAATTTCCAAGATCGAGTGCTTGTATATCAAATCGTCATGATCAAAAGAGTGAGATTGACCTCTCCTTTTATAGATGAAAATTAGGGTGAAAGAAGTGGGAAAATAAACACAAGATGATGCCAAACACACTAAAAAGGTTAAACCCAGGTTTTAATAAATTAGAACCCTAAAAATACCAAAGTCATGCCCCATACCGATGAGGTGTGATATTGCTTCTACAAAGTCATGCCCCATCATAACTATGCATGATTTCTCTAAAAGGCTAAAGAAAAGCAAGGTAGGAGGCAAAGAGGCTTAGGGGATCTAAGGAATATTACCCACTAAAAGTGGGTCAATTTTCTGTTTCTACACTAGTCAAGTGAACCAAAATCGACTAAGAACAAAGGCAAAGTAGAACTTTTTGTAACCAATTAACAGGAGGGAGAGCCAACCATAGGCACTCCACAAAAGCAATAGCAGAGTGTGAATAACATAGGTGTTGTTCGAATAATTGGCAACATGAGAAGAACTTAGGCATTGTTTGAATCATCGATAATGTGAGAAGAACAAAGGTATAGTTAAGGGACAACAACAAAGCAATAATCAAGGTTTTGTTCACCAAAAAATGGACGGTCAAACACAAGTGGAGCAAAAGCAAATGTTGGAGGAAAAGCATCGAATCACCCATGCAACAAAATAGACTAAGGCGTAGTGTGAGGTGAATCATCTAATAGGTAAATATAGTGAATGAAGCAAGAAGCATTATGTTTGCATGTATTAAGGCAAAGAAGATTCATATACTGTAGATTCATATATTGATTTGAAAGAGGTGGAATGTAGACAAATCTCAACCAAATATTCATGAACAATGCAAGGTCACTTGAAGATTAAAGACAAAACCAAGACTGAAGGCTAAAGTCATCAATAATTAAATAATGTAATACAAGGGGTATTAAATATTACATTATTTGGTATATGTTAATGCACCCCCATGGTATCTTCATAGTACAATTGTAAATAAGTAATAGATTAGAGCTAGTCAATAGTTTAGAGTTTGATTTATATCCCCACTTTCATGTAAGTGTCAATGTGTAGGAAAAGCACAAGTTTCATGTAAGTTAGAGTGCAAGTGTAGGTTGAGTGAATGTGCAAGTGTCTTGTATATATGAGTGCAAATATGTAATGTGAGGATGTGCACAAGTGTCCTAGATTAGTCGTGCATGTAGAATTGTAAGAGTCATGTAGATGTGTGCAGGTGTTGTAGAGTCAAGTGCCCATCGAGTATGCAAGTGGCAAGTTGATAAGACAAGAGTCATGAGACTTGGCATATGGAGAGCAATAGTCAAGTACTTGAAGAGTCACTTTACTATGGCTATATTATGGAGAAAATTATCCATGAGATAAAAATTAAAATTTGATATTCATATATCTCATTATTTAGTTGTAAGAAGCAGAGGAATAAAGCTTGTATTCATTTTGAGCAATTAATATTGTAAGTATTCTTCATGCATATTTCATGAATGATTCAGGCTATTTACATTTAAATTTTAGTATATAAATGAATGTTATTTTCTTTATTATATAAGCCTTGATATACATTGACCTTTAATATTGTGGCTATTTTATATTGGGACTTGTGTGATATTTTTCTATATTTTGTGGTAGTAGGGCTTAAAAATCTAATAGTGGTATAAAAGCTACCACCAGACTCTATTCAGTTTGATAGAGTTATTTATTAACCACCATTATTAGTTGACTTTATCCACATTTGGTAAATTTGATTTAAAGTCTATCCACTTTAAAGGTAGTGAAGGCTTGGACTGTAATTTTTAAAGGTCTTATTGAGTAGAGCATGAGTCTTTCCACTTGGTTGAAGAAGACTAGGACTCAACTATATTGAAGAAAAAGGTAAACGTAGAAGAAAAGTTAGATATTGATTGATAGATTGGAAACCAACTCAGAAGATAGTTGGAGATCCAGGGACATATAAAGTCACCTTGACAATATATTAGATTCTATAGTAAGGAGGAGAATCATATTGAAGATTTAATATTGATAGAGGAAATGTAGTAGAGATATTTGAAGTGAGAGTTCGTGAAAACAAATTTAAACACAGATCGAATAGAATAAATCAAATAATTTCTTACCACTTGAGGAGGGTGTTGTGGAGTTTCCACAACCACCCCAAAATTCTTGGGGACCCACTTGTCATATTTTGATATGAAAGGTTTTTGGTTTTCTTTGGTTTGTAAGAATAGGGATGTTTGACCGTTTTGTTTTAATGATTTTAATTGCTTTGGTTATTTGATATTTAATGATTAATTAATCTAGGCATTAATGCTTAGATTAATTAAAATCCATTTTGATGAATAAGAGTTTAATGTTCTTCATACTATCTAAGGTGATGGAATGTGTTTAACAAAGCAAGGCCTGACCTAAAACAAAAAGAGGATACAAAAGGTACAAAGAAATTGAGATAGAAGCCAATATGCTATTATCTACCTAATATAATTGCATTAACTATATTATGTACATAATAGTAATATTTTTAAGATTATGTTATAAGGTTCTAAAATGTTATCATTATAATAATATTATTATGATTATATTATAATTATTATTATTAATATTTTGTGATTATATTCTTCTAAAATGTTATTATTATAATAATATTATTATATTGTATATAATAATATTATTATAATGTACTTTATAAAAGACGTGATAATAATATTTACGATAAGGTAAAGTTTAACGTCATTTCGTTTGATTGCAGATAAGGCGATGGTGGCTATTCGAAAACATTCGAAGACATGAGTGGCTAGTCCAAGAACGTTCAGCGCTATGGCAGCGAAGCTTCGTAGAGCAACGTCGACAAAGAAGAGGCGGTCCAAGATGGCGTTAGGGTTTCAGAAGAACAACATGAAAGGCGTCAGAGTTGTCAGTGAAATGGCCGAGAGGCAGAGGCATGCCATCGAACAAGGAAGGAAGAAGCATTATTAGGGCAACTTGTGATGCCAATTGATGGAGTTAAAGGTCGACCTCGAAGAGCATGGAAGGTTTTAGTGTTGCATCTATTTCATTACGCTATGGCAATGTGAGTGTGAGAGTAGGGAGTTGAACAATGCCATGGTTGCGTAGGTTTGGCAGCACCACGACATCGATGGCAACATCGATGGCTACGTAGGTTTGGCAGTGCCATGACGACGATGGTAGTGCTATGGCTACGTAGTCTTGGCAGCGCCATGGCTGCATCGTTGGCAGTGCTATGGCTGCATAAGTTGGACAGTGCCATGGCTGCGTAGGTAGTGTGATGGTTTCATTTGGTTACATGGAAACCAAAGTGCCCAGGATGGGGGAATGCCATCCTAGTCCTTGGGCACATTGGTATGGCTTAGGAGAAATACCATCGGGTCTCGGCCTCAAAAAGTGACAATGAAAGTTTCGCTGAATAAGATTGGCCTGTATTATTTTAGTTAATGTGAATGTGGTTTGATCACGTTCAATGTTTTAAAGGAGGTCTAAAATCGTAGGGGTTATAAGGTATAGTTAATGCTTTTATCATTCGTTTGATGGATGTAAAGGGGTATTCTTGGGTAGAATGCTTATAAGAGAAAGGGGAGATATAAGGAGTCATGCAGGGTTATGTTTTTGTTGTTAGTTTTTTTAAAAATAAATAACGTTTAGAAGTGTTATGTTTATTAAATCACAGAAAATGATGATGGATTATTTTCTTATATCCATTCATTATTTTGGTTGTGAGAGAAGATGAAGCGAAAGGACTTCTAAGCATTATTTATACCTTGCTATCCTACCTTTTTCAAGGGGGGCTGGAAATGATGTAACATTCCGAGAAAGCAATAAAGAAAGAGCATTTTTCAGATTTTGAGAGGGTAGCAAACTTCTGTGAGCAAAATCAAAAGGAGGGTTTTTATCATAAAACTAACATTTTTAGTGTCTTATCATTTCTGCATTTTAGTGACTTCTAGCCATTGTCTTATGCCATGAAATGGGTTGCAATAGGCGAAGGTCAAGATTATGCGGTTTCTTTATGTTTCCTTTGAGTCTCGCACTTGATTTAATGGTATTGTGCTTATGTTGCGGGTCCATTGATTCAAGTTGTTTTATGATTACCTCATAACTTGGGATTTTGCGGGGAGGAGCTTGCTAAACTAATTCAGAATTTGACTTTTTCAGCTAACCAAATTTACATGTTTATTTCATTTACTTGTTCTCAAAGTTTATTTTATTTCAAGCATTCAAGCATTCCATTCTGGTCCATCCAGAATTTTAGTTTCTTTCATTTCCATTCTGGTCCTTTTCTAGAATTTTTGCTAATTTCCTGTTAGTTTCATTTTTTTGGTCCATTTCCAGAATTGTTAAGCTTTCAAGTTATTTCCATTCTGGTCATTTTCCAGAATTTTTGCACCTCCAAGTTTCATTAATCTAAAGCTTTCAGATAAAACACATGGTTTAGGAGGGATACTAACCTACTATTTCACATTAAACTAAGATAAGAAATGAAAGCTAACTTTGCTAACTTTGCTAACATTGCTAACATGCTAACTTCTACTAACCACTATTAGGGTAGTGACATCAACATAAGGAAGATAAAATGAACCCAACTATCTAAAATTTACTTCATCTTAAAGGCACGGGCATTAAAATGAGGTGGAAAATTCCACATTTTGTCATTTGAAACCTTTTAAATGAAGATAAAATACTCTACTAACAGGGATTCAGGGTAGCACCAATTTAAAAAACCCTAAAAAGAACTGCTTTTATTTTTAGTTAGATCTTTCAAATCACTAAGCATTGTTTAGAACCAGTAAAGGCCCCTTGTTTATGGTCACATGCATTATTGAATTATTTTTGGCACTATTGTAATCTTTTAGATATTTTACCAGAACCTTGGAGAAGTTGAATGTTTGTCATTTGGTTTCTTTTCAAGAGAGAGTTTTCTATTCAATACTCTGCATGTGGTGGTATTTTGCAATTGGGAAAAATATACACTCAACATCTTTGGCGCTAGAAGGAGGGCCTTCTTTTATGCTTTGTGATTTAGTTTTTTGCTAATGCTAACGTGGTCAGTTTTGGTTCAACAATATTGTGTTTGCAGGTGCAACATTTTACTCTTGACTAGTTTGTGAGAAGCCTTAATAGAATAGATTTGAGTTTTCCCAAGCTGGACCCACCTAGACGCATTGCTACTAGGTCTAAAACCATTGAGGAAACCATTTTTCAAAGTCTTTCTCCCAAAACTAGGAAACCGAGGTACAAAATCTAGGAGATTAAAATCTCGTTCGAGCTTTCTGATACGTTAGGTTTAGAGACGCTTTGCCAAGATTTGGAAAGGCTAGCTCTCAGACCTCTAAATCTGAATACCTTCAGTGGATGTGCACCCATTAGTTCCACCACAAGAGCTACATCAAGTGTACCCATCTCCATCATCCCGAGTGTATCAACTGCTTTAGTAGGGTCATTACCTTTGGTTAATATGGCCCAACAACAGTAGCAACAACAACTAGTTCCCTGGTTTGGTACCCAAAGTTCTCCATTAAGTATACCTAGGGATGTCCATGACATACCTAGGCACCTTGAGAGGTCTATCCCTAAGTTTGTCCATGATGGTCCCATTTCAGCTGAAGAGCACGTTCAAATTTACAAGGACCATATGATTAGGCAAGGAGTCAATCATGAAGACGTCGCTTGTCGACTCTTCCCTAATAGCTTTGACCAAATGGCTCATGAATGGTACAAGAATCTTCCTGTAGGGTCCATTACATCTTGGGCCCAGTTGGAAGCTACCTTTGTTAATCAATTTAGGTCATTTCTAGATCCTACCATCATGTATAACCAATTCGTGTCATGCAAGAGGTATCCTAATGAACCTATCAGAACATTTAATGCCAGATTCCAAAAGCTTTACACAAACGTGACTCGTCACTTTGCAATAGATATTGTTGTGGCATTGCAATTATACCTCGTAGCCTTAGATCCGATGACAACCATGTTTACCAAGAGAAATCCTCAAGTTACAATGTTGGCCTTAGCCTATGTTGAAGCCATGACTATTGAGCAACAAATGACACCGCAAGGTGGCACTATGCCTCAATTTCCCATGTTAGGGCAATATGGCCCTTACAATCAATTTTCCATGATGAATCAAGTTGTGACACCTCAGATGCCCATGATGAATGCTTTGCCATATCATCAGTCATACCCATTCGCTCCCATGCTTCCATATTTTTTGACATACCCTAGTGTTGCCATTCCACCCACTCCAAAAATGATGGTTGCTAATCAGATAACCTTGCCAAGATTTGAGGTGAGTAGTACTCAAGCCTCAAATGCCTATCCCATGGTTGTGCCTCTTCAGGCCAAGGGTCCATGGTGGACCCAAAACACCCAGAGTCAAACCTTAGTGCCTAATCCAGAGGTTGCTAATGTCAAAAATGTCAGTGGATCTGGGGCTGTCATGCCCTAGCCACAAGGACCCAATTCTGAGTTGGAAGAGCTCAAGAGAATGACCATCAAATAGGGCAATGACATCATTCGATTACAGAAACAAGTTGCCCAAAATCACATGCCCAATAGAAACCATGACCATAGGAGAACAGGACCGTACAATACGTAGCCTAATAATGGGTGTGTACCCAATCCGGTAGCCAATCAGGCTGATGCGTTAGGAGATTGTGATGAGTCAAAGTCATGTGATGAGGAAATGCATCACTATTGCCATAGAAAGTCAGACTCTTTGGTGTCTGAAGTCATTCATTATTTAGAAAATGATGAGATGGAGGAAGATATGAATGTGTTAGGAGAGGAAGAGGATGAAGCTTTGGAAGCCCAGGCCGCTAAACATTTTGGGAAAGCTAATCACAAGTATTTTACTAGGAGTTCTAAGGATCCCAAAACCTCCTCTACTCCCCCAAACAACCCTTTAGTTCCTCCTGATACAAAAGGTGATGTGAATCCACCACCTCCATTTTTGGAAGCACCTAGGACAATGCCAAAAGTGTCAAATCCTGGAACATCCACTTATGACTTGGAAGAAGATATGAAAAGGACCAAGGCCAATATCTCAATGTATGAGGTCTCTCTATTGTTGGGGCAGGATAAAATCATGGGGAAGAGATTAAATTCCCCGAGTCAAATTCATGAGGTTAAATCTGTAGAACCCCAACTTGCTATGATGAAAGAGAAACCAGAGGTACCTCCTTTTCTCATAACTGTTAGGATCACAGGCAAGAATTTACACAACTATTTGATTGATTATGGTGCCTCGGCCAACATCATGCCTCTTGAGATAAGCCAAAAGCTAGGACTTAAGCCTGTTCATTCGAATAGCAAAGTGGTCCAATTAGACAGATCTATGGTGGATGTAATAGGTGTTGTAAAATATGTCCTAGTTCAGATCAACTCAGAGCCTAGGGTCCAACATTACATGGATATCCTTGTGCTAAATATTGCTGCCAAGTATGGCATGGTGTTGGGCAGGGATTGGAGCAAAAATCTCAATGGTTATGTGGTGACTGATTCCTCCCATATGTGGTTGCCATGGAGAGGAGTTGCAAACCAAATCTGGGTAGACAGAGAGCCCAGACTTAGGGAAATGATTACAGAATATAATAAACCCAATGAGATTCAGTTTACTGAAACAGAATTAGGGGTTTACAATTTTGACATAGAGGACATAGCCGAAGGGTCCCAAAATGATAATCTTTACCATTGTACTTCGAAAGAAAACAAGAGGGTGTGGACCCTAAATTTTGATGGGTCCAAATCAAAACAAGGTGCGGGAGCTGGGGTAGAGCTCACATGTCCTGGTAGTAAGCCTTTGCTTGTTGCCTACAGATTACAGTTCTCGACCACCAATAATGTGGTGGAGTATGAAGCCCTAATTTTTGGACTTCAGTTGGCCCTAAGAGAAAAGGTAAAATACCTTAAGGCATCGGGAGACTCAGAGTTAGTAGTCAAATAGGTCAAGGAGCAATATACCTATAGAGACAAGAGGTTGAACCTCTATAAAACCAGAGTGAGGGAATTAATTAATGAGTTTGATGCTTTCAATATTTCCCTCATCTCAAGAAAAAATAATAAAATGGTTGATTCGTTAGCCATAGCGGCCAACATGCTTTCGCCTGTCGACCATAAAAAATGTAAAAAAATTTCCATTGAGTTAGTGCCTTGCCCCTCCATACCAGACAATGTCATGAACTTACAGGTCTTTGATAGTGATAGACACATTTTTAGTTTTGTCACTAATTCTGGTATATTTGAAAATCAGGTTATAGACGAAGAAGAGAGGAGGCAAGTAGAAGTAGGAACAACCGGAGTATGGAATGAGATGCCAAGTGATAGGGCCTCTCTAGAAAAGTTGTTTGATATTGGATATCAAAAGAAAAAAGAAAGAAAAATACCATCCCCCAAGGAATCATGCAATTCAATCAATTTGGGGAGTGCAGTAGATCCACGTGAAGTGTTCATTGCAAAGGCATGCACACAATGAGAGAAGGAATCAATAGCTCAGGTTTTAGGAGAATACATTGATTGCATAGCTTGGAGCTATGAAGAGCTGAAAACTTATGACCCGAATGTAATCATGCATACTATTCCTCTGAAGCCTGATTCCAAGCCTTTTAGATAGAGGTAAAGAATGGTTAACCCAATCCTAGAGCCCATGATAGAGAAGGAAGTGAAGAGGTTGTTGGAAGCCAAAATCATCTTCCCTATTAGGCATTCCACATGGGTGGCTAATCTTGTCCCTGTTAGGAAGAAGAGTGGAGAGATTCGGTTGTGCATAGATTTTAGAAATCTGAACAAAGCTTGCCAAAAAGACAATTACCCATTACCCACCATTGACGAGATACTCCAAAAGGTAAATGGGTCTGAAATGATGTCATTCTTGGATGGATACTCGAGATATAATCAAATTCTCATACATCCAAATGACAGGATGAAGATGGCCTTCACCACGAAGTGGGGAACATTTGCCTACCGGAGGATGTCGTTTGGTTTGTTGAACATTGGAGCCACTTTCCAAAGAGCCATGGATTTTGCATTCAAGGGGCTCGGTGGTAAGTGCATTATTGTCTATGTGGATGATATTCCTGTCTTCTCCAAGAAGAGGGAAGATCATGTTAGAGACTTGAGGAAAGTGCTCCAAAGGTGCAGGGAACATGGAATTTCCCTAAATCCAAAAAAGTGCATCTTTGGGGTAACGGAGGGTAAGTTGTTAGGACATGTCATTTCGAAATATGGGATTGCTATAGACCCAGAGTGGATAGCCGCTATCCAGGATATTCCTCATCCCAATAGCAAAAAGGAGCTTAGGTCCTTTTTCGGTAAGATTAACTTTGTGAGAAAATTCATTTCAGGTTTTGCTGAAATCGCCAAGCCCCTAAATGACATGCTAAAAAAATATGTTCAGATAAAGTGGACCAGTGAGAATAGGGATGCCTTCACAAGCATCAAGGATGCTATTTCCAAAGCCCCTGTTCTCATTAGTCCAGACTATGCTAAACCATTTTATATTTACACATTTGCTTCAGATCATTCTTTTGCAAGTGTGTTAACTCAGAAAAGTGAAGACAACATTGAAAATCCTATAGCCTTTCTGAGTTCTCCTTTGAAGGACGTGAAACTGAGGTATTCTATCCTAGACAAGCAAATGTATGCCTTGTTTAAAACTATAAAAAAATTCAGGCATTACATTGTGCATAGTAAAGTTTTTGCTATAGTTCCTGACCCGACAGTAAAGTCCATGTTCTTACAGAGTGAGCTAGGTGAAAGAAGGGGGAAATGGCTTTCCACCCTTCAAGAATTTGACTTAGAGATAAAGCCCATGAAGATAGTGCATGGACAAGGTTTGGTCAAGGCTATCGCAGAAATTGACCCTTTAATAACGTGCCAAAACTACGAGGTTAATGATATCACTACAGAGGAATGGTACGTAGATATTGTATATTTTTTGTTGCATGGTAAGTGCCCTTCTCATTTGAATTCCACTCAACATAGGGCACTGCATTTAAAATCAGCTAGATTTTTGATTAAATCTGGTGTGTTGTACAGGAAGAATCACGAAGGAATTTTCCTTCGTTGCATTACTCAAGAGGAAGCAACCCAAGTACTCAAAGACTTCCATGGTAAGTATGGAACTGGACATGGGTCAGCAAATGCGACAGCACACCAAATTCTTAGAGTTGGGTATTATTGGCCCCACTTGTTTAAAGACGCACATGCACATGTAAGAACATGTCACATATGCCAAGTGGCAGCCAACAGAGAGCGGAATGCAGCAATGTCATTGCAGTCAGTGGTAGAGACGAGACCATTTGCACAATGGGGATTAGACTTTGTTGGGGTGATAAATCCTAACTCGTTCGATTCCCATAAGTTCATCCTCATCGCTACTGATTACTGCACAAGGTGGACAGAGGCTATACCTACTAAGAATGCCACCTCCGAGGTTGTGATTAGATTTCTAGAGGAAAACATAGTCACTCATTTTGGAATGCCTAACTCCATAGTAAGTGACAACGGTTCTACCTTTTCCTCTTTAGAATTTGCAAATTGGGCGTACGACAATAAGGTGAGTCTAAAATTCTCTTCCAATTATTACCCCCAAGGCAATGGTTTGGCGAAATCATCAAATAAAAATTTATTATGCATAATCAAAAAATTACTTGAAAAGAACCCTAGAGATTGGCATAGTAAGTTAAAATTTTCCCTTTGGGTAGATAGGACCAGAAGCAAGGAGTCAATTGGGACATCTCCTTATCACTTAGTCTATGGGCAAGACCCTATTTTTCCTACTAATCTGAAATTGCAAACTTTACATTTTATAAAAGACTATGTTGGGACTGATGATAAACTTGAAACCAGATTAACCCAATTAATGCATCTTGATGAGAAAAGGGAGGAAGCCATGCTTCATTTCAGCAAACATCAAGACATAATCAAAAGGTGGTTTGATAAACGGTCCAAAATTAAGGTCTTTAAAGTTTCAGATTTAGTTTTGTTGTGGGATAAAAGGCATGAAAAAAAGGAGAACATGAAAAGTTTGATTGCTTGTGGCTGGGACCCTATCTAATATCCGAAGTCCTAGGTGAAAATAGTTTCAGATTAAAAACCTTGGATGGAAAATATTTGGCCTTACCCATCAATGGCCTTCATTTAAAGCATTATTTTCAGGCCTAAGGGTAGAGTCATTGTATTATATGTACACTAATCAACTTGCTTAATTGTTTGTCTTATCAGTTTTATTTCCTGTTTATTTGATCTTGTTTCTTTGATTTCAGAAGTCTTTAGTATGTCAAAGTGGTCCAGTTTTGGATTTGATTGTAGGAGTAAGAGGTCAGCCTATGTGTATACGAATGTCAACCAAGACTAAAAGGATGTGAAAAATTGGAATCATATGGCAAAAGGCTTGAACATGTGAAATATTATTTGCAGCTCATGAAGCATGAAGTCGTTGATCTTGCATATCATCCACCCATGTCTCAAAGGCACATTCTTATTACATAAACATCATATGCTAAACCCAAACACTGAAAGTGATGTCCAATTATCTTGGGATCAAAGGCACAAAGAACACTAAGAAGATCTTAGGTTTGGAAGTTGTTGTCGAAGTTGTCGTAGGTCTATCACATTTCTGTCCATGTCCAACATCTTGGGTAAAATAATATGAAACCATACTTGGATGGGGATGTGAGGTGAAAAGATAATTCTGGTCTATCCCGCCCTGCACATAGTCCATAAAACAATGGTTTTTACCACTTTCGCAATACTTGAAAGCCCAAAATCAGAGTAGTAAGGATAGGGTCAAATTCTCATCATGCTTAGGTTGAGAATCTGATTCCCCAAAGCTTTGATTTTGCCTCCATCACACCATGGATCATTGGGTTGTAAGGATCATACTACGTGTCCCTCAGAAGGATGGGTAGTCATCCCAAGATTCAAGAAATCCAAAGCAAAATGTTCACCACTCCATTTCCATCACACCATTGACTATTGGGTTGTAAGGATCGTACTACGTGTCCCTCAGAAGGATGGGTAGTCATCCCAAGATTCAAGAAGTCAAGAGAAAAATCATGGACTATGGAGTTAACCTCCATCGGGGCTATAGACGCTTGACTGGCAGTGGAGTACACTCATGCCTGGTGACATGACTCCCGTAAGGTTGAGATTTATGGCCGCCATGAGGATAGATTAGTCTGATGACCTCATCCATAACCGGTTTAATTATTTTGGTCAAATATGAGAGCAGTAAAGGATAGGGCTATATTCTCATCACACCTTGGTTGAGAATCTGATTCCCCAAAGCTCTAAGGTACACTTGCACACATTGGTCCTTGATGATGATGGCTCATAACCAAGCCCTAGATCTAGTCAATGAATTCATCGCACACACAGTTGATCCTAAGATGGTTAGACATTTTTGAGGTGTTTGCTCAAGCCACCATAGAATGTGTTGCTCATGCTATAAAAATTTTTACCCTCAAAGCTCTCCATATCCATTGCCATAATTCTAGTCAGGTAAAATTGATGATGCAATGCGGAAAAGTTACAAAAAAATAAGGTGTGGAGTGCTACACACACCCAGAGCTAATATTGCATGATTCTAATATTTTACTATTCTTATAAGTCTATTGACATTATTCATGCATTTGTTGATGCTTGTTGCTTTCTGGTTTGGAGTGTGTTTTCAGATTTTCTTTTTGGGTTCTCACCGAAATGCTCAGGAGCATTTCCTAGCAGAGTCGCCATTTGTTGTGGAGTTTCCACAACCACCCCAAAATTCTTGGGGACCCACTTGTCATATTTTGATATGAAAGGTTTTTGGTTTTCTTTGGTTTGTAAGAATAGGGATGTTTGACCGTTTTGTTTTAATGATTTTAATTGCTTTGGTTATTTGATATTTAATGATTAATTAATCTAGGCATTAATGCTTAGATTAATTAAAATCCATTTTGATGAATAAGAGTTTAATGTTCTTCATACTATCTAAGGTGATGGAATGTGTTTAACAAAGCAAGGCCTGACCTAAAACAAAAAGAGGATACAAAAGGTACAAAGAAATTGAGATAGAAGCCAATATGCTATTATCTACCTAATATAATTGCATTAACTATATTATGTACATAATAGTAATATTTTTAAGATTATGTTATAAGGTTCTAAAATGTTATCATTATAATAATATTATTATGATTATATTATAATGTTATTATTATAATATATTTTCCAATATTATTATATTGTATATAATAATATTATTATAATGTACTTTATAAAAGACGTGATAATAATATTTACGATAAGGTAAAGTTTAACGTCGTTTCATTTGATTGGAGATAAGGCGATGGTGGCTATTCAAAAACATTCGAAGACATGAGTGGCTAGTCCAAGAACGTTCAGCGCTATGGCAGTGAAGCTTCATGGAGCAACGTCGACAAAGAAGAGGTGGTCCAAGATGGCGTTAGGGTTTCAGAAGAACAACATGAAAGGCATCGGAGTTGTCAGTGAAACGGTCGAGAGGCAGAGGCATGCCATCGAACAAGGAAGGAAGAAGCGTTATTAGGGCAACCTGTGATGCCAATTGATGGAGTTAAAGGCCGGCCTCGAAGAGCATGGAAGGTTTTAGTGTTGCATCTATTTCATTATGCTATGGCAACGTGAGTGTGAGAGTAGGGAGTTGAACAACGCCATGGTTGCGTAGGTTTGGCAGCACCACGACATCGATGGTAGCATCGATGGCTGCGTAGGTTTGGCAACACCATGATGTCGATGGTAGCACTATGGCTACGTAGTCTTGGTAGCGCCATGGCTGCGTCGTTGGCAGTGCTATGGCTGTGTAAGTTGGACAGTGCCATGGCTGCGTAGGCAGTGTGATGGTTTCATTTGGTTACATGGAAACCAAAGTGCCCAGGATGGGGGAATGCCATCCTAGTCCTTGGGCACATTGGTATGGCTTAGGAGAAATACCATCGGGTCTCGGCCTCAAAAAGTGACAATGAAAGTTTCATTGAATAAGATTGGCCTGTATTATTTTAGTTAATGTGAATGTGGTTTGATCACGTTCAATGTTTTAAAGGAGGTCTAAAATCGTAGGGGTTATAAGGTATAGTTAATGCTTTTATCATTCGTTTGATGGATGTAAAGGGGTATTCTTGGGTAGAATGCTTATAAGAGAAAGGGGAGATATAAGGAGTCATGCAAGGTTATGTTTTTGTTGTTAGTTTTTTTTTAAATAAATAACGTTTAGAAGTGTTATGTTTATTAAATCACAGAAAATGATGATGGATTATTTTCTTATATCCATTCATTATTTTGGTTGTGAGAGAAGATGAAGCGAAAGGACTTCTAAGCATTATTTATACCTTGCTATCCTACCTTTTTCAAGGGGGGCTGGAAATGATGTAACATTCCGAGAAAGCAATAAAGAAAGAGCATTTTTCAGATTTTGAGAGGGTAGCAAACTTTTGTGAGCAAAATCAAAAGGAGGGTTTTTATCATAAAACTAACGTTTTTAGTGTCTTATCATTTCTGCATTTTAGTGACTTCTAGCCATTGTCTTATGCCATGAAATGGGTTGCAATAGGCGAAGGTCAAGATTATGCAGTTTCTTTATGTTTCCTTTGAGTCTCGCACTTGATTTAATGGTATTGTGCTTATGTTGCAGGTCCATTGATTCAGGTTGTTTTATGATTACCTCATAACTTGGGATTTTGCAGGGAGGAGCTTGCTAAACTAATTCAGAATTTGACTTTTTCAGCTAACCAAATTTACATGTTTATTTCATTTACTTGTTCTCAAAGTTTATTTTATTTCAAGCATTCAAGCATTCCATTCTGGTCCATCCAGAATTTTAGTTTCTTTCATTTCCATTCTGGTCCTTTTCCAGAATTTCTGCTAATTTCTTGTTAGTTTCATTTTTTCTGGTCCATTTCCAGAATTGTTAAGCTTTCAAGTTATTTCCATTCTGGTCATTTTCCAGAATTTCTGCACCTCCAAGTTTCATTAATCTAAAGCTTTCAGATAAAACACATGGTTTAGGAGGGATACTAACCTACTATTTCACATTAAACTAAGATAAGAAATGAAAGCTAACTTTGCTAACTTTGCTAACATTGCTAACATGCTAACTTCTACTAACCACTATTAGGGTAGTGACATCAACATAAGGAAGATAAAATGAACCCAACTATCTAAAATTTACTTCATCTTAAAGGCACGGGCATTAAAATGAGGTGGAAAATTCCACATTTTGTCATTTGAAACCTTTTAAATGAAGATAAAATACTCTACTAACAGGGATTCAGGGTAGCACCAATTTAAAAAACCCTAAAAAGAACTGCTTTTATTTTTAGTTAGATCTTTCAAATCACTAAGCATTGTTTAGAACCAGTAAAGGCCCCTTGTTTATGGTCACATGCATTATTGAATTATTTCTGGCACTATTGTAATCTTTTAGATATTTTACCAGAACCTTGGAGAAGTTGAATGTTTGTCATTTGGTTTCTTTTCAAGAGAGAGTTTTCTATTCAATACTCTGCATGTGGTGGTATTTTGCAATTGGGAAAAATATACACTCAAAAGAGGGCTAAGTCCTTTGTCGCTTAAGGAGGGCTAAGTCCTTTGCGAATATGCAGATAAATAAATTCATGATTGATAATCAAATGTAAATCAACCTACATCTATAAATATAAATAAATCAATAAATTAATGAACAAATGGAAATATAGCCGACTAGATATATTGGAGTTGTAACATGGCTCCCCTCCTCAGAAAGTTTTGTCCTCAAAGATGGAAATGACTCAAAAATACTTTTTGGTTCCCATGTAGCATCTTCTACTGGTAGGTCCTACCATTTTATTAGAAATTGTTTAATATGGTATGATCGAAGATGACGTGATATAATTTGCAATATTTATTCTGGTTGAATAGTTATACATCCTTCTTCATCTAGGAATGGGATCTTTGTCTGTAAGTGCACTTTTTTGCCAATCACTTTTTTGAGGTACGATACATGAAAAATTGGATGTATACAGGAAGAAGGTGGAATCTCCAATTGATATGCTACTTCACCTATGCAACGAACTACCTTGTAGGGCCCATAAAATCAAGGATACAATTTTTGAATGGTCTTTATCTTCAAGGATAGTTCCTTATAAGGTTGTAGGTGCAAGAAAATCATATCTCCTATATGGAATTGCCATTTTGAACGATGTAAGTTGTGTTGCTGCTTCATACGATTTTGGGCATGGATCAAATTATCCTTAATAAGGTTGAGCGTTGACTAACAATGCTAGAACAAGTCATCTATTTGAGCTACTTTGGAAGATCTTGGAACATAATCTATGATTGTTGATAGTTTTAACCCATACAATGCTTCAAATGGAGACATCTTAAGTGAAGAATGGTAAGAAGTTTTAGACCACCATTATGCTAATGAAAGTCAGTGACTCCCTTGATAATGCTTATCTTGAGCAAAGCAATGAAGATAAGTACCCAAATATTTGTTAATAATTTTTGTTTGACCATCGGTTTGGGGATGGCATGCAGAAGACATTTAATTTGGTATCACTGAGACAGAATAATTCTCTCCAAAAATTGCTCGTAAATATGGGATCACGATAACTTACAATAGATTTTGGAATTCCATGTAACTTAAAAATGGAGTCAATAAATACCATGGCCACTTTACTTGCTGAATATAGGTGTTGTAGAGCATTGAAGTGAAAATACTTGGAAAGACGATTCATAACTACAAAAATCATTGTTTTGCCCTCTATTTTGGGAAGATCTTCGATATAATCCATTGATATGTGTTCCCACTGATAGTCTGGAATTGGTAATGGTTGTAGAAGTTCTTGATATTTGATTATTTCACCTTTATTGCATTGGCATACTTTGCATTTAGCCACAAATATCTTGACATCTTATTTTAATCCTTTCCAATAAAAATATTGTTTCACCCACTGATATGTTTTCAAGAATCCTGAATGCCCTATTGATGGAGATGAATGTAATTCTTCAAGGATCATTGATTTAATAATGGAACCTTACGAAATATAAATACAATATTTCTTGTGTAACACCCCATAAATATATGAAAAATAAGGATGCTTTGATGATCCTTTATTCATATCTTGAATAATCTGAGCAGTTTTGGTAGCAACCAACCATTCTTTTTGGAGTTGAGAAACCCATTGAGAACAAGGACCTAAAATGGCATTGATGGAGACTTCATATTCATATTTACGGTATAAAGCATCTACTACTACATTTTATTTGCCCTTATTATACTCAATGATGAAATCATACCCCAATAGCTTGGTCATCCACTTGTTTTTTTTAGGATAAGAGAAACATTATTCTAGAGAGTGCTTAAGACTACTATGGTTAGTTTTTATGATGAAGCAACTTCTAAGTAAATAATACCTCTATTTATCGATGTCATGTACAATAGCCAACATTTCTTTCCCATATATGGATCACTTCAAAATTTTACTTGAAATTTGCTTACTTTTGAATAACAAGGGATGACCATCTTGCATTAGAACTACACCAATTCTTGTACCCAAAGTGTCACACTTGATGACAAAGGGTTTACTAAAATATAGAGTAGCCAATACTGGAGTGGAGCACATAGCTTCTTTGAGTGCTTGGAATGTTTGGGAAGCTGTTTCGTTCCATTTAAAAGCATCCTTTTTGGTAAGTGTTGTGAGAGGGATGGAAATTTTTCCATAGTTGTGAATAAATTTTTTGTAATAACCTGTAAGGCCTAGGAATTCTGTAATTTTTTTGAGGATTTTAGGTAATGGTCAATCTTTAATAGCTTTGATGTTTTGTGGATCTACTTTGACTCCTTTATGAGAAACAATATGACCTAATTATTCGACTTCTTGGACCCCAAAGGCACATTTGGATATTTTAATAAAAAATTGTTCCTTATGTAGTAACTGAAGAACCTTGTCAATGTGGGTTAGATGATTTTTCCAATATTTACTGTAAATTAGGATATCATCAAAGAAAACTAGAATGAACTTACAACGATATGGCCTAAAAAAATGGTTCATAAGGCTTTGAAATGTTGATGGAGCGTTAGTAACACTGAAAGACATAACTAAGAATTTATAATGGCCTTCATGAGTTCAAAAAGTGATTTTAGGTATGTCCTCTTCTCTAACCCTGATTTGGAGAAAGTCGAAATGAAGATCTAATTTAGTGAAATAACTAGCACCATGCATTTCATCTAATAAGTCATCAATGATAGGGGTAGGGAACTTATCCTTGATGGTAATTTTGTTGAGAGGTCAAAAATTTAGACACATGCACCAAGATTCATCCTTACGACGTACCATTACCATGGGTGATGAGTAAGGACTAATGCTAGGACAAATTATGCCATGTTCTAACATTTCTTGTACTATCTTATCTATTTTTATCTTTTGAGGTTGAGGATAGCTATAAGGATGAACATTAGGAGGAATACTACCAGTAACAAGATGTGTATCATGGTCATGTGATCGTTTAGGAGGTAGACATTTTGGTTCGATGAATACTTCATAACTATCCATAATAGGTTGAAGATCCTTTGAGATAATTGCCAGAGTGTCCAAGGATTGATTTTCCATGGAATTGATGTGAGATATGAATCTATGAGCACCCTTCTTTAATGACTTCCCCATGCAATGGGAACTCACCATCTTGGATGGTGGAGATTGAATTCCTTTAAGACGAATAGTCTTTCCGTTCTCATTCCATTTGATATATAATATTCCAAAATTAAAAAGTAACATCATCTAGCTATGATAACATAACATCCGCACTTCCTAGGTTCACAACAAAAAGAGTTCCTCACCAAGTGTAATTTCCCATTTGGATTGAAATCAGAGATGTTCTACCTACACATTGAGTATTTCCTCCATTTGCAATTGAAACTTAGAACTTATCTTGATTGGACGTATTAATGTACAAGTTCAATGCTTTAGCAATTTTGATATCAATAAAGTTATGTGTACTTCTTGAATCAATCAACACATTAATACGCTTGTGCCTAATATATCCTTATACCTTAATTGTATGACGAGTTTTTAACCCCATAAGTGCATGTACTGAGAGAGAGCAATAGTGCCATCCTCTGGTGTTGCTTCATTAGTATCTACTAAGAGTTGTTCCATATTCGTGGGTGACTCTTGTTCAGTTATATCTTCTGCTTCTTCTTCTTCTTCCTTATTTTTAAATTATACTTGAAAGGTTTAATGCACTACACATGCTTGATATTTGGGATGATAAGAACGACATTTAAAGCATAAAAATCTTGATTATTGTTCATTATTGCAAAAATATCGACGAAAATTAGAATCATGTTTATAGGACACCCCATCTTAAAAGTTAGTTTTAATTGCTTGAGCTATTCTGGTAGCCTCATCTAGAGTACATGGATCATGAATGTCAACTTCTTTTCAGATTTTATACTTGAGACCATGACAAAAAGCAAACACCACTACTGTTGGGTTTATTCATGTGTAAGTAAGAAGACTTGTGAACTTCGATACATAATATTCTACTAAACCGGTTTTGCTTGAGATCCATGAGGTGGACCACATATGATGAAAATGAACCCTTATCAAATATTTTAAGGAAAAGTTCCTTAAATTCAAGCCACCTAAGATATCGGTTATGTTGATAAAACTACCATAACAACCATTGATAAGCTTGGGTGTCTAGTTTACAAGATGCATATGTAACTCAAATCGTTTCAACAATACGATATAAATAGAAAATACCATCCATCTTGGCTATCCAGCCTCTAGGATCATATCTTTCAAAAGTGGGCATGTCGGTACGAGGAAATTGGACATCATGAGGCCATTCTAAGAATCGGGAGGCATCACCTACTGAAGGATAAAAATCAAAGGAAGCTTGTGGAGGTATTGATGTTTAACGAGTATATAAATGTGGAGATTTGGTATTTAACAATGGAGGGTTGGTATTTATAGGTGGAGGGTTGGGAATGGCTTGAGAGACTTGTTTATTTTATTGTAGAAGTAAATCCACTGACTCTCGTATCTCTCATACTATTGAATGCACATTTGCTAGGTCTCATTGTTGTTGCCCCAAACATTGACGTACATCGATGTCTATTATGAGGGGAATTTTAGAAATAAGGTCTTCTTGATTGATGAAAAATTATTCTTGGTTAAATGAATTACCATTGTGGTCGGGAGTAGAAGGGATTTTAGAATTGTCTTGATTTGGATAAGCCATGGATCATTGGTGAGGATTAAAACTATTAATTCAAAAAGGAGAATTATGTTGCATACCTTTATTTTGTGGTTGTCTTCTTGGTTTATTTTGGGACCCTTTGTTTAGTTTTTCACTGCATTGCAATATCCTATTTGCTCCTCTATTCTACTTGTTTGAAGTGGTTTGATCACTCATGCACTTTGAATTATGAATTTTTTTACAAAAAATTTGATCAAAATTTGGTTGTTTTCAATTGTATTTTGCTCCAACGGCTAGTTTTGATTTGAATACCACCAACAACTACTTTGTGACTTGAGAATAATACCAACTACTATTTGAATGATCCTTCCACCAATGGTTACTTTAAACAATCATACTACCACAAATGACTACTTTATGATAATATTTCTTCAACGGTTAACAATGACAAGATGTTGACTCAACCACAACTAGCAACTAGAGAACAAGACATGATCGACTTGGTTGATATGAACATATTGAAACTAATAATACTAGACTAACCTAAAGCTGATGCGATTAGACCCAAAACTAATTGGAATTAACCCGAACGAACAGACGGACTAGACTTAACTAGTATGGACAAAACGATTGGATGATGACCCAAGAAGGATGCAACGTGGAAGGATAAAGGATATCTTGGATCAGATATGCATATATAAAGGAACAATTCATGTGATCGAAGTCACACTAATGGTTTTGCGCGTTGTCGCTAATAAACCATAGAATGTTTTCCACACGAGTGTGGGACTAAAGTTCCTAAAGGAAATAAAATTATAAATGAATTTGAAATACCTGACACTTGGCGGATTTATACTAGTGTCGATTATCAGTTTTGAAAGGAACACCGAGTACTTAGTAACTTAATGAATCTTAGTCAATTATTTTATTTTTAAGAATTCTAAATCTTTCATTGTAATTACTTTGAGGTTTGAATGGAATGCCAAGTCTTAATCTTCAGTTTTAAATTAATTTAACAGGAGACGCACTTACGTTTTAATCTCAAATATTAGGATCAACCATATGTTAAGCGACCACTCTAGAGAAAAATAATTGTCACTAACTTGGAAGCAAAAAAACCCTCCCTATTTACAGATGTCAAGATTCAGCCACGCAACATGCCTTTGTTGGTGTGTTTTTAGGGTTTATTGGAATCACTTGCGAAGGATTTGTTGATTAACCTTGCACGTGATACAACTATGTGAATTACCTCACACTAACTGCATTAGTAAGCCTTCGTTAATATAATCAACTCGCTATCTTTCTATGATAGATAGATTACCACGACGATGTAAAAAAATTAACTTCAATTCCTGTACTCAATAGAAACAACTCTTCCATAAATTACCGAAAGGAGAGAACCACCACGTAGAATTAGGATTTGAAAACGAATGTAGGATTTTACCAACTTAAGAATACTATAGGAAAAATTAAAATCAAAATTTTCAGCTCTGTCGTGTTAATTCCTCCTGTGAAAATTACGAAAATGAATTACAAACCAAACACGAACGTGAAATATTGGGTTTATTAGATAAAATATCCTGTAAGAGTATTACACACAAAAATCGTTGCTCGGATACCACTTCAAATGAAACTTTGTGAAAACAAATTTAAACACAAATCGAATGGAATAAATCAAATAATTTCTTACCACTTGAGGGCTAAGTCCTTTGTCGCTTAAGGAGGGCTAAGTCCTTTGTGAATATGTAGATGAATAAATTTGTGATTGATAATAAAATGTAAATCAACCTACATCTATAAATATAAATAAATAAATGAACAAATGGAAATATAGCCGACTAGCTATATTGGAGTTGTAACAATATTAAGCTACATAAGTTTGAGAAGCTTCCTACAGAGATAGAGAAGAGTTTCAGCTTCTACATTGCAGCAAATTGAGAAGCGTTCAAATCTTCCTATGTAAACAGAATAGAAGAAAGAAGTAGAAGAAACAACAATAGAGAAAGAGAATAAGAATCAGGTCATATTGACCTTGAAATATTTGAAAGAAATTAGATATTACAGAGCAGAAGAGAAGGAAGTATCTTCCTATAATACATTGAAGAACCAGGTTGACTGAATATATCTTTATATCATTTTAGTATTGGTCGTTGATCACTTTTTGAAGCAAGTTCTTCAAGGTATACATTCTTCTAACCGAGAAGAAAGAAAGGCCTAAGAGTTCAATATAGAAGAGAAATGCCCAAGAGGTCAATATAGAAGAGAAAGTCCCAAGAGGCCAATTTTGAAGAGAAAAGCCCAAAAGGCTAAGATAAAGGAAAGAGGCTCAAAAGCCCACCGTAGTAGAGGACGGCCTGAGAAGTTAATATAAAATAGAAAGAGGTCTACTAGAATATCTTAGTGTAGAAGAGAAATCCATTTGGCCATCATCAAAAGGTAGCAAAGATAATAGGCCATTCGACCAACATTGAAAGTATAGTGCAAAGGATTGGCTCCTTCAATATAGAGCCAACATTAAAAGAAAATTAAGAGCAAGAGCTATCAAAAAAATAAAAACTTAAGAGTAACAGATACAAAGGTGAACCAGTCATCTATATCAAGGCAGACTAGCTATAGAGCAGAGATAAGGTGAACTGATCACCTATGTCAAGGTGGACCAGCTATAGCATAGAGTTAAGGTGAACCAAACACCTACATTAAGGCAGACCAACCATAGAGTAGAGAAAAGTTGAATAAGTTTCCTGAGTTAAGTAAGGTAGAGGTCACTCAAGGCAAACCAGAACCAAGCACATGAGGAAGATTGATCTATTCAAAGTGAACCAGAATTGCCTAAGAACAAAGGTAAAGCAAAATATTTTATATCCAATCAATAGGAAGAAGAGTCGACCATAGGCACTCTTCAAAAGTAACAGTTAAGAGTGAAGAACATAGAGACTATTCGAATCACTGGAAACATGAGAAGAACTTAGGCGTTTTTTGAATCATTGACAACGTAAGAAGAACAAAAGCATTTTTAAGGATCAACAACAAAGCAATAGTCGATGTATTATTCACCAACAAAGGAATGGTCAAACGCAAGTAGAGCAAAAGCAAAGGCTATAGGAGAAGCATCAAATCACCCATGCAACAAAAGAGAATAAGACTCAGCATGAGGTGAATCATCTAACAGGTAGACGAAGCGAACAAAGTAAGAAGCGTTACATTTGCATGCATGAGGGAAACAAAAATTACCACAACATCAATCTCATAGTCAACCTCAACTATATTTTTATCAAAAAATCACAGGTAACTACCACTCAATGCTAAACATTTTGGAGGGATATATTAATATTTGAAATAATTTTTAGCACTAAGGTTAGAAGGAGATATAAGGGTTAATTAATGTTATGATTGTTTGATTTTTCAAATATTTGAGTTTGGAAAATTGAAAGAGATGGAGTAATAAGTTAATAATTTTTTACTTTTTATATTTGAAGAAGGTTTTTAAAGTTTGATAGTTATTTAAAGTTTTAAAGTTATAAAATTCTTTAAAAAATTATATTTTTTTAATTTTGGAGTTTTTGAATTTTAAAAATTTGTAGATCAAGCTAGGGAGTTGAAAGGTTTTCAACGTCAAAAATTTAGAAAAAATAGAATTTATAAATTTTATAATTCAGTTATTTTTTAATTTGGGGGTTATAAGGTTTACTACTTCAAAGGAAATAAATCATTGAATTGGTTCTTATCATGGAAGAAATTATTAGGAATGCATTCAATGAAGATAGTGAAGAAATGGTGAACAAGCTTAATTTTTATTCTCAAAACTTAATAGATGATTTTTATGGAAAGAAACAAATGACAAATATTTTAAAAGAGAAATTATCTTTATTTCTCAAGGATGCAAAAGATAAAAATTTCACAACTCTTATAAGTTATCTTCATGAAAATCTTTTTAGAACATGGTGGAATTCACACAACACCATTATATTTTCTTTAGAATAATATTTAATGATAAATTTGTCTTTACTCACCTTTGAGATCTTTCAAGAAAAAAAGATAAGAAAATAAATATGGTACATACAACTTGAACGATGCTTATGTTAGATTCAATGAGGAGTCATTAAAATAAAAGTTGTATTATTGTGATGATTTTTTAACTCAATATTTAGAAGCACATCATTAGTTATATCACAGATGAATGTGTAGAGGAGAAGAAGAAGAAAGAAGAATAGAGGCAAGCACAAAAGGAAGGACAACAAAAGATATGAATATAAATCCAAAGAAGAATCATATATTATAGATTCAGATATTGATCTAAAAAAGTTAGAGTGAAGACAAATCTCAACCAAAGATTCATAAAAAATGCAAGGTCACTTGAAGATGAAGATAAATACAAATATTGAAGACTAAAGTCTTCAACAACCAAATAATGTAATACAAGGGGGTGTTGAGGAATCTTACATTATTTGGTACATGCTAATGTACCCCCATGGTACCTTCATGGTACAATTGTAAATATGTAATAGATTAGGATTGAGTCAATAGTTTAGAGTGTGATTTATATTTCCCCTTTATGTAAGTGTCAATGTGTAGTAAATGCACAAGTTTCATGCAAGTTAGAGTGCAAGTGTAGGTTGAGTGAATGTGCACAAATGTCTTGTATACAAGAGTGTAAATATGTAATGTGAGGATGTGCACAAGTGTCCTAGATTAGGAGTGCATGTAGAAGTGTAAGAGTCATGTAGATGTGTGCAAGTGTTGTAGAGTCAAGTGTCTATCTAGTATGCAAGTGGCAAGTTGATAAGCTAAGAGTCATGAGACTTGGCATATGGAGAGCAATAGTCAAGTACTTGAAGAGTCACTTTACTATGACTATATTATGGAGACAATGCTCCATGAGATGAAAATAAAAATATGATATTCATATATCTCATTATTTGGTTGTAAGAAGTAGAAAAATAAAGCTCGTATATATTTTGAGCAATTAATATCGTAAGTAATCTTTATGCATAGTTCATGAATGATTCATGTTATTTACATTCAAATTTTAGTATATAAATGAATTTTATTTTTATTTATTATATAAGCCCTGATATAAATATTAATTTTCTCATATTATTCTACTTATATTATTATTACATTGAACTTTAATATTGTAGCTATTTTATATTGGCACCTATGCGATATTCTACTATATTTTGTGGTAGTAAGGCTTAAAAATCTAGCAATTTGTACATCCATATCCAAGGCAAGGCACCTCAATTTTTGTATAAACAAAGGGCCTGATTGTATAAACTAGGAAGAAATAATCTTTTGGCTATTTTGTAAGCCCTCGAATCATAATTTCCATATTTTTCTATCTATTTTGCAAGTTTGTACGAATTCGCAAGCTGAAAGAGTTCCACTTTACGTACTTGCACGAGTGTATTCGACTCTAGATGGCATATTCACTTCAAGCACCGTAACATGTAGGTTTTCTTCATCCTCCATTTTTAAATTGATAGCATAATATTTTGTGTTTGCTCTATTTTGTTGTTTCCCCTTTAGCATAACAATATAAAAGAAAAAAAATAAAAATAATCCTTAGTCTAGATAACACATTTTCTCATTTTATAGGCACTTAAAAGTATATCATATGTAGCTTTGAATTAAGATAATTTATGTGATTTTATACTTCTTGCACCTTTGTCTTCATCAAATAATAAAAAAAAGAAATATTTCATTTTGTTTAATAGATACCAAATCATCAAAGTAGAATTACATATAGGATAAATAATTTGTTTTTTGCATTGTTTTTTATATATTGCATTGCATTGCATCCTCATCCTGCATATTAGATACTAGGATATATGGCCAAAACCTACGCGTTTGTCAAAAATTGAACACATCAAATAGATTAGAGAATCTATAAATCCCTTGGTGAACTTAAAACTTTCCTACCAAAGATAGTACTGCATGCAAAACACGGTCATCACAAAAACAATGGGTTAACATTAACGCTCTCCTACCCAAGTGTGGACAAGGCCAATAAAGAGAAAACCGCACCCTAGGGGCTAGCGCTCCAAAGATAGGTGTGATATTTTTGGCATCCCATAGAAATATTATGACCCTTTAAGGTAAGCAAATATATTGTAGTATAATTTATTTTTTGAAGAAAATCTACAAAGTTATTTATTGATACCAAAGAATACAAAAGATTTTTTCTAAATGAAAAACCCCATTTTTTTTTCCAAAACCCTAGCCGCTTTTAAGAATTTTTAGGGTTGAGATCATGGAGTTACCAATTTTTATTGGAAAGGATGACATTGATGCTCAAGAATGGTGGATGAAGTTTAGATTTTTATATTCTAGGGAAATATTTTGCGAATAACAACTTATTAAAATTTTATGAGAGGAATCTTATAATTGGTGTACAAGTCTTAATAAGGTAAGAAATCATAAGTGTTTCACATGGGATGAAATGGCACGTGCATTCTTGAGTCACTGGAACCCATATAAAAAGATAGCTAGTTTGAGGGTCACCATAAAAGGATATGAAGAAGAAATAAAAAGGCTTCAAAGAGAATTGAAAGAAATGAATAAAGAGGATATAATAGAATAAAGAAACACAAATGAAAATGTGCAAGTTCATGGTTGCATTCAAAAGGAAAAGCGTAAAAAATAAGGATCCAAGGAGAAGCAAGAAGCAATAATGGAAGGGGAACAAATTGAAGAACCAACAGAAGACTCAAATGTTGAATTTATAGTAGCAACATCAATAGAGTCCATGGAAGAAGCAAAAACAAAGTCAAAGGAATACCTATCATAAGTGCATGAGGATACACCAAAAGAAGGGTATAAGAGAGAAGATTGTGAAGATAAAATAAAGAAACAAAATATTGAAGAATAAAATTAAACAAAATATCAACTTAAGGTTACAACATATCAACACCCACACCATCCTGAGCGACAACAATCTTGGAGGTATGGATTAAGATATCAATATTATAGATCTACATGGAGTCAAAAAGGCATCAAGTATGGTAGTGTTTGGTAGAAAAAACATAATGTTTTTGGATTTCAAAGGGATGCAACAACATCAAGGAACAACAGGACCAACCATTCAAAATATCAGAGCAAAGTAGTAGAAGCATGGAGCCAACAGAGTAGTTATGGATATTCAAGTGGCACAATGGCAACTTGGCATCATCAAAGACCACCACTAATCAATATTTCACTTGGATGGATGGATGAACAAGATTGGAAAATGTCAAGAAGAAGGATGTTGAATATTTGTTTTTACAAAAAAATTGAAGACCCAAAAATGAATATAAAAAATTCAGATTTTTTATGAAAAATATGTAGGTATCTAGTTATAGCATCTCAATTGATATGAGAATTGAATATGTTTGTAAACTCTTAAGATTTAAAGGAGAGAGTTGTGATTTGTCAAAGGTGGGGGACCCAAGTACAACCCCTTTTTCTCAAGCAAAAAGAATGTATATATATACATATACATATGTATATATGTATATGTAGATATATACATATATGTATGTATGTATGTAATGTATATGTGTATATATACACATATACATATGTATATATGTATGTGTGTGTATATATATTCTCATATACATATACATACTGTATTGCTCCAAATTTTTCACATCCTTACCTTCAGGCTATAGGATCCGCGCCCGAAAGGGGGATGCGAGAAGGATGGGACAATACCTCGGACTGAGAGGCCCTTTGAAGGTCCCGCCTCTCGGGGGAGGGGTATAAGGGTGAATTTTTGATGGATGGTGGGTTCACCAGGAAACTTTTGAGTGGCATTTTCCACGCCTAGGTTGATAGTAGGTTTGATGTGTTCATTTTGTGCTTTAATCATTCAATTCCTAGGTTTGGCCAAGATGAATCTAAACTATTTTATATGCCAATGTTGATTTTATGAATACAAAAAACATGAATAAATACTAAACACAGAGAATATGCTAAATAGGATAGAACATACTTGATTTTGGATGTCTGATGAAGATTCTAAGTCTTGTAGCAGTCCAAATCATCTCAAATTGTACGTAATCGTTTGGAATTGCACATAATCATCTCAGATCTCAGTTGGTCGTCTGAGATCAGATGAGATCATCGTCGATCTGATGAATTCATCAGATGAATTCATCAAAAACATGCAATCATAGAAACATATACAAAATACCAAAAATGTAACTACAAAAGCAAGGGGAAATGATAGAAAAAATAGTAAATTTGCCTAACTGATAGATCCAGATAGCAATTAAAAGGAAATGCATCAATTTAATAATTTATTTTGACTTTATCATGCATTTATATTAAATGAGGTGAACTCCAAGATGCATAAATATAATAACTAAGATAATGTAGAAAAACAATAAGAAAATGCAAAAAAACAATAATAAAATGCAAACTCTGGGCTCTGATTGCCTCCAATCTGAACTACAGTCAAGATCGCCTCCAATCGTACGAGATCATCGTCGATCTGCGACAGGATCGTTTGAAATCGTCTGTAATCGCCTGTGATGATCCAAGCTTGTTTCGACTGAAGAACAGTAAGATCCCTGAAAGAAAACTTGAAATATGCAATGCAAACAAAAGTATGAAGGTGTTCTAAGGCACAAGGAACCGAATTTGCAGGGAAATCCATCAGCTAGGGGGTTCAAGGGGATAAACTAAGAAAATCCTAGTTTATATAGTATTAGGGAGAGGTTATGAGGTTGGAGATCATCCCAATTTGGGAGATATCCAACGGGGGAGACTCTAACTGCGTAGACACGCTTTCTGCCCAGGTTAGAGAAGCTGTTGAAACAAAAGCTAATTATGAAAATTTGATTTTGGGACGAAATCGTCTGGACGTTCTATTCCAGATGAATTCGTCAGATCTGGGACGATTTCGTCTAATCTGCGATGATATTGTCCAACGATCAAAACAAATCCTAAAAATGGCACGAAAAACAAGGAAAGCGGGTAACGGGCGGTTTGGGGTTAAAATTCAAATTTTTATCTTTTTACTAAGGTTTAACTGTGCCAATTTTGGGGTGCTACATTTTGCCCCCTCTTTAGCGAATTTTTTGAAGAAAATGCGTTAAAGACGAGTTTTTCTCGTTTTACGAGAAAGCAAAAATGTACTCAATATTTTAGACAATGATTCTAGGTCGAATCGTACGACTGCTTACTATGGTGCCCCCTCCATGTTTTTACCCAAATCGAACAGTTGAGGTAAAAGCACGGAAAAGCAAAAAAATAAAAAAAAATGTACATAATTAAGGGGATTGAGTATGCCAGGGTTTTGATTGTGGCATACCAATCTAGATGATGTACATAATTGATTGAGATATATAGATTATATTTTTGATGATATGACTTGTGTATATGTTGTATAATGCTTTAATTTTGAATTTGTGATTAATTATTTATGTAATTATGTCATTGGAAAGAAAATATTTATGCCATGCTATAAAATTGGAAATGAAATAATTTGATGTAAATAAATTGGTTGTTTTGTGGTGTGTGATTTGATGAAAAATAAAAGAGACTTCTAACAATAATTTCAAAGGACATTGTCACTGTTATAGACCATTTCATGGAGTCGCCGCTCGCTAGGTTTTCAAGCTAATCCCCAGGATAGAAATATTGTTAAAAGTAAAAGAATGCTTAAGAGACTATCTTAAGACCTTGTGTTGTGATGATGGAAGTGATGATGGTGATGATTTGTTTTCAGATTTTCATAAAAAATATTATGCATGACATATTAAAGAAATATGATTTTGCTAGGCATAAATTCCTAAGTGTGATAAAATTTTTGAATAAGTCCCTAGGAACTATACCATCATTGCAAAATTGAATGTTGACATAATGACATGAAATGGAATAAGTGTGTGTTCATTTTTAAAGCTCAATTGTGTAACATAATTATGTAATTCATATGTTTTTATGAATTTTTAAAATAAATGGGAAATAAAATTAGAACAATGGTTTGTGCTAGGCATAGAATTTTAGGTATAGACTTATACCATCATCGCGAAATCCAAAGAATAAATTGATATTTTAGTTTTATTGCACGATTGATTTTAGACTTTTAATAAACAGAAAATAATAATATGAACATGACTTTATTGATTATATTTGTGTCATATGTTGTGTGAAAGTATTTTGTGATTTTTGAAAATAATGTATGTAATTGTTTTTATACAAAACAGATGTTCTGAAATAAGAAGATAAAATGGAAAATAGGATTATATCAATGCTTTTCCAAGATTGAAGGTTATAAGCCAAGTCTTAATAGAGGATGTGGGGGCGATCATAACTAACTTTTCCTTGCAATGGTGAGGTTCTGGAACTAGATTAATGGTTTTTTTGTGCTCTGGCGATTTGGCGGGAACACTTCTGAACTGGCATCGGGTGCTGCTCGTGGGCCTCTGGCCCGACAGATCTTCCCAGAGCCTTTGTTTGATTGTTTCTGCACTACTCTGAAGACTTGTAAGCTGTTCCGGGAGGGCCCGATGGGGTCTCCTCCAGCCTCTTCTGCTGGAAAAAAGAGTTCATACGCTGAGATGCTGAAAGAAAACCCCTCGCCCTCCACCGGTGAAGCGCAGAGGACCGCTTTCGTACGTTACTCAAGAACGCTGGCAAGGGTGCTTCCACACACCGAGTTAACGGTTGCCTTCCGCAATCAACTTCCAAACCAAAGATTATTATAGAACCGAAACTGGTCGAAGACACAATCTCCTATCGTGCTCATCACGACCTGATTTGCAAATTCATGGGTATCCGTCCCACTCTGAACTTTCTGCACACCTGGGTTAGACAAAATTGGGAGCCACTAGGTGAGTACTCCTTATGGCCTATTAGTAATGGATATTTCATTATTAGTTTCTCTTCTTTAGCAGATAGAAACAGAGCATTTGAATCATAGAAGAGGAACCATGGCCCGACTGGGTTATTTGTTCAACCTTGGAGAGTGGGTTTTGACCCTCGTATCGAACCCACGGCAGTCCCGGTCTGGATCCGACTGTATGCTCTCCCGATGGAGTTTTGGGGTGAGCAGGTTTTAGAAATGATTGGTAATTCATTAGGCAGATTTATAGGAGTCTCCAGAGACACTATAGAGGGAAACACAGCTGTCTTTGCTAGGATCTGTGTTGAAATGGACATTAGCCAGCCTCTACCACCGAGGTGGAACTTGAGTTGACAGTGGCTCTCCCGGATACAACAGCTAGATTATGAGGCACTACCTTTTAGATGCAGTAGTCCGCCATAAGCACGGCCATCCGGCGAGGTTCCCGCCCAAATATTCTCGAGCACAAAAGTGGAGGCGCCGCTTGGAAATCCAAATCGCCCGCAGAGGGCAAGTTTACCCCCCGTCCAAGATCCATCTAGTATTCCTCAGGATTCTCGATCTCCGTAAAGATGGTTTTGAACAACCGAAGCGAAGGAGAAATAAAAAGAAAAATTCCAAGGAGCAGTCACAACTTAAACCAACCAATCGGTATGAAATCTTTAAATCCCTAGTAGATCAAGAGGACCAAGTTATGGAAGGAGTGGATGGGAATGTTGAGGATATTAACATTCACTCTCGTGCTTCCCCTTCTTCTACTCCGGTCTTAGAACAGTAATGGAACCCTCTGGGACAAGGCAGCCAGAGAACTCAGGGACACTGGTAATCCACTCCCCAGCACAACCGATTATTAAGGACGTCAATATGGGAAGCTCTGAAAAGAACAGGGAAAGGCCGGTTCTAGGGATTACCTAGGTGGAGAAGAGGTCTAAAAAAAGTAATTCCCAAGGAGCAGGCAGAAAATCCAATAAGGATCTACTAGCAAGACAAGGAGACAAGCCGATCAATGGAGGATCGGTGAGGCCAATTGAGTCTTATTGCTCACAAGGTCCTCAATGATTATTCAATCCTCGAATGTTAGGGGTTTAAACAAGAGAACCCATCAATCGCTGCTCAAGGACTTTTAGGAAAATGTAAAATAGACTTTTTGCTCATCCAGGAGACAAAAATGTCTCAGAGATCTTATGTGCAAGACTCGCTAACGTAATATGGCGGGGTGCTCGATTATATGGATGTGGCTGCTCAGGGTGCCTCGGGGGGATTGTTACTCTCTGGAACCCTCAAGTATGGACAGCTTTAGAACACATAGCTTGGAGGGGTGTTCTCACTTCTCTGTTTAGAAACAATGCCACAACTGAACATGTTCTTATTACAAACTTCTATGGGGCTCAATGCTTTGATGGCCAGCGGCTCCAATGGCAAGTTGTACACAACATGAGGTCATCCCGGGAAGTTTTTGACTGGATCATAGCTGGGGATTTTAATGCCAAATTGTCTGTTAGGGATCAGGAAGGTGGTGCCCCAGTTTTGGATCCTGGGGACCGGTTCTTGATTGCCCAAATCCAGGCCTTTAATCCGGTTGATATCAAAGGCCCTGGAACCTACTTTACTTGGACAAACAAGAGGAGAGAGCCACACAGCAGGAAGGTTAAGTTAGACCGGTTTTTGGTTTCTGAAGAGGCATTTATTAAATGGAATCTTAAGTTCCAGATTTTGGAAGGTCCAGTTTCAGACCACTATCCCCTTTTTTTGGAGGGAGGGCCGATGACAGGTCAACACCATAAGCCATTCAAATTTGAAAATTTTTGGTTGCAAAAGGAGGATCTCCGAAGGAAAATTCCACAAGGGGTGGGAAGAAGGCTGCCTACCCTTGGGGACTGCAATGTTCAAATTCCATAAACAGCTCCATTTTGTCAAGTGTAAATTGAAACAGTGGAGACAAAACAATAAGTCGGACTTCCACCTCCAAAGGGCCCCCTTGATGGCTAGATGGGAGGAGGTGCAAAAACACTTCAGGGAAGGTACCATTACTGAGCACCTTAAAGCTGAGGATGATGCTCTGCGCAAAGCGGTTGAGGACATTGATAATCAAGAGGAAATTTATTGGAAACAGAGAGCAAGAATCACTTGGTTACTAGAAGGTGATAGAAATACAAAATTTTTCCACCGCTCAACCTCGTGCAAGGAGACAAATGCATAACATGGAAGTCCTTCACGATGAGAATGGACACTCCTTTGATACTCTCCCTGGAATGCATTTCCACTCAATGGATTATTTCTCAAACCTTTTTAAGGAAAGTGGGGAACAAGATGTGGAAGCCCAAAATGAAGTTATTAATGTCATACCTTCTATTATCTCTCACGAAGAGAATCCGACTCTCCTTAGACCCATTGACAAGTGATGAACTAAAGAAAGTGGTCTTTGGGATGAGCACGGGAAAATCGCCGTGTCCAGTATGGCTTTCCTATAGAATTCTTTCGTGCCTTCTCGGGATACTCTGGAGAAAGATGTTTTGGCCGTCGCAGAGGAGTCCATAACTAATAAAAGAATGCTTAAGGCTCTCAATCACACCTTCATCACTTTAATTCCAAAAGGGGAGGGGGGGGTTCATCTCTCTGATTTCAGACCGATTGCCTTATGCAATGTTATTTATAAAATAATCACGAAGATTATGGCTGAACGGCTAAAACCTTTTCTCCATAAAATAATTTCCTCTGAGCAAGGGGGTTTTGTTGAAGGAAGACAGATCTTGGATGAAGTGGTCCTTGCTCAGGAGGCAATCCATACAATGCAAACTTCAGGCAACAAAGGAATGTTCATAAAGTTGGATATGTCTAAGGCTTATGACCGGGTGGAGTGGGGCTTCCTGGCAAAGATGATGGCAGCCTTTGGCTTCTCTCAGACCGGATTGATCGGGTCATGAGCTGTATCTCCACACCTTCTTTCTCTGTTCTAATCAATGGGCTCCCCTCGACTCCTTTTGGAGCCTCTCGGGGTCTTCGTCAAGGGGACCCTTGCTCTCCTTACCTCTTCCTCATCTTAGCAGAAGGATTAGGCAGACTCTTCCTGAGAAGACGACAACTAGGTGTGATAACAGGTATTAAAGTGGGGACAGAAGTTTTGACCCACTTACAGTTTGTGGATGACACAGGATTGGTTGGAGTGGCCAGCCTCAGGGAAGCAAGAGGAATTAGAGATACTTTAAACATCTACCTTCGGGCCTCAAATCAAGTCATTAATGATAAAAAAATCCAAAGTGGTCTTCTTCAATCTTGACCGAAGGTTACAGGAAAGAGTTACTGAGATCCTGGGATTTACTAGGACCTCTCTACCCGTTGTTTACTTGGGGGTTCCACCGCATTTCAAAAAACTAAAAATTGATATCCTGGAAGGATCTTTTGGATGGCATCAAAGAGAAAATGAATCATTGGTCTCATAAATGGTTAAGCTATGGAGGCCGACTAACTTACTTACAATCGCTTATTCGTGCAATGCCAATATATAAATTCTCCATCCCGGCTGCCCCACATTCTATATGGAAAGAGCTTGAAAAAATGGCCAGAAGCTTTTTATGGGAGGGTGCAAAAGGGAAGAAGAAATGGGCCTTGGTTGGATGGGATAAGGTCACCCAGCCCAAGGATAAAGGAGGGTTGGGACTGAGAAGCTCCAAGCTTAATAATCAAGCTTTGGCTGGTAAATTGTACTGGAGGTGGATTTCCCAGCCAACATCCCTCTTTAGCAGAATTCTTTCTAGCAAATACCTAGGCCATGCTCACCCCAATGATCTAGGACGTTTCCCTTTGGAGGGTAATGGATCCTTAGTATGGCAGACTCTCAAGCTGGGAGCTCAAGTTATCAAAGATCAATTGTTTTGGAAAGTGGGGAGAGGGGAGAAGGCCCGTTTCTGGACTGACTCCTGGGATCAGCACCCTCCCATCATTGCTGTGTTTCCAGAATTGCAACCCATTAAATCAGCCATAGAAGACAAGGGCTGGATTCATATTGAGAGTTATTTCAATACCAGCCACATTGGGGAGTACAAGTTCAAAAAGTTCAAGAGGTTGGAAGAGTGGCCAATTCCAATCCCACCGGAGCTGGCACCAATCTTAGAAAAAATTTTGAAAGCCAGGTTTCTTACTGGGCGGGATGAAGAGGATGAACTTGCCTGGGGCTTTGGGAACCTTGGGGTTTACACTGTGAAGGCGGGATTTAACCAGATTCTTCCAGAGCCCCTCCCACACTCTTTCCCGGTCCATGTTTGGAAGAAGATATGGCACCCCAAGGGTTGGCCGAAGGTGAATTTTTTTGCCTGGCAACTTATGCACAATGGAATTCTCACCTTTGACAATCTTAGACACAGAGGCATCATCGGTCCTTCTCAGTGTGTTTTATGCCGCAAGCATGAGGAAACTGCTGATCATTTGATGTTTGAATGCCCCTTCACACTGGCAGATTTGGATGCGCTCGGTTTTCCCACTTCAAAATTCAAGCCAACAAGTGAGGTGACTCGGACCAATATTTGGAACCGATGGAAGAGAGGCAGATTTAAATCCAAAGCTCTCCGAATTGGCCGGGAGCCGGGCTTTCTTTTTATTTGGTGGCAGTGTGGCCGGAGAGAAATGCCCACATTTTTCGTGAAACATTCTCTTCACTTGATGGAATATGGCAGGTTATATGGAGCAAAGTGGTGGAAACAGTTGCCATCTACGTTGAGGAGGAACATCAGCCTGTTTCTGTGCCACTGGTTGATGGAGTTGTTGCTCTTGAAAGACAGTCTCATGATAGATGGCACCCTCCCCCAGCAGGTTGGATCAAAATCAATACTGATGGAGCTACAAAAGGAAATCTGGGTAGTGCTGGTACTGGAGTTGTGTGCCGTGATCATGGTGGGTCCGTGCTTTACTGGGAACTGCACGGTCTGGGTCATGCCACAAACAATGAAGCGGAGGCCTTGGCTGTTAAATTTGCTTCTATCTGGGCTGTCAAGCAGGGCCATAGAAAGATAATTCTTGAGTCCGACTCCCAAATTCTGGTGGGCGCTCTCGATTGCATGAGGAACTTTGATTTGCAAGCCTCGGAGGTTGCGGAGTCTTGTCTCTCGGATAAAGGATCTCTCGGAAAGAATTAGATGATGTGGTTCCCATCTATGTGAGTAGGGATTTCAACAAGGCGGCCGATTTCCTTGCTAAGATAGGTGCCGAGAAGGAAGTTGGAGTGCAGATGCATAGTGATATGCCTGTGGAGGATGTTGGGATTCGGCAAGGCCTTGAATGCTACCTATGATAATGTGCAAAGTTTTTGCTGCTAAGGAAGGTTTTTGTCATGATTTCGCGACATGTAGCGGCGTCGTGGCCTCTTGTTGGAAGTTGTCGCGATATCGCGACAGGTTTTGCCTTCTCAGCCTTAGAAAGGAACATGTCGCGAAATCGCGACATGTCGCGAAATCGCGACGTTTTTGGCGCAGGGATGATAAGGAGGATTATCGTCGCGATATCGCGACATTTTTGGTAAACTTGAGCAAAGGGCACATTTCGTCGCGATATCGCGACATTTTTGTCGATTGGAAGTTGCATGGTAAAATTGTCGCGATATCGCGACAGTTGGGGCACACTGGCGTCATCTGGATTTCTTGTCGCGATATCGCGACAATTTTGAAGACTGGCTGCAATGAGGATTATCATCGCGATATCGCGACTTTTTTGGTGAACTTGAGCAAAGGGCACATTTCGTCGCGATTCCGTGACATTTCTGTCGATCGAAAGCTGCATGGTAAAATCGTCGCGATATCGCGACAGTTGGGGCACACTGGCGTCATCTGGATTAATTGTCGCGATATCGCGACAATTTTGAAGACAAGTTGCAATGAGGATAACTTGTCGCGATATCGCGATAGCTTTGGAGATTGGGAGCAGAAAGGAAAATTCGTCGCGATTTCGCGACACTTTTGGCACATTCATGGCTTTGGTAAAAATTGTCGCGATATCGCGACACTTTTGCGGACTGGGAGTCAAGATGAGAATATGTCGCGATATCGCGACACTTTTGCTGGCTGGGCGCTTCGGAGAAATTCCGTCGCGATTTCGCGACCCTTTTGGAGATTTGATGCTTCCTGGAGTTCTTGTCGCGATTTCGCGACGCCTGTGATGATAGACCGTCGGAGGGAGTTGCTGTCGCGATTTCGTGACTTTTTTGGCGATCGGACGCGGAGGGCTTTGTCTGTCGCGATATCATGACATGTCGCGATATCGCGACATGTCGCGTTTTCGTGACTGATGGCGCTGCTGCGGTCGCGACGGGGTTGATTGCCGCGATTTCGCGACATGTCGCGTTTTCGCGCCTTGTTGTCTTCTCGTGCTCTGTGGGGGTTAGCGTTGCCTTTGTGCTCTCCGCTTGTTGTCTAGTTCTCTGCTGCTGGTTGGGATGAGTTTTCTCCCTTGTGTAATTGCCTTTTGTATTAATACAAGTTTTTCAATTTTTTCAAAAAAAAAATAAGAAGATAAAATTATTCCAAAAAAAGTTGCAGAAATATTTTACATTATCTCAAAGACAAATATAGATTTATATGGAACCCTCATGTGCAAATGTGATTTCATTACCGATCTTGCTTTATCATAATGATACATAATCTCTCAAATACAAATGTGTGTGCAATTGTATTGTTCATTCACCAATTTTGAGCAAGAAAATTTGATACAAGTAATTTGAATTAACCAAATGAGTGTTCGTTGACCATGATTTATATGCATATGACCGTACCAGACTACTATGTAAGTTGGGTTATCACGAGCTAGCTAATCCATAAGACGACATAGGTCTATACAAAAGAAGGTCGCTAATGTGACAGACATATCACCACGCTATGAATTACCCAAGGCCAAGCGGGTTGGGCACAAACCACCTGTTATGGGGCTTACCTCACAATTTTTGAATAATTGAGAATTCCAGAGATTCAAGATCATTCACCCTTCTTTTCTTTTCAAGGGGTAGGGAAAGGGATTTTATTGCTTTTTGCTTCTTTTTTTTTTTTTTTTTTTTGCTTGGAACTGAGACAATGCGGAAATATGGCTGCGATGATACAAAATAATATTTTTCTTTTTCTCATTTTCTTTGACTTTTTTTTTTTTTTTTTTTGTCTATGCTAGGGATACTTGCTCGGATTGGCTGTAGAGCAAGGGATTTTTATTCTGGGTAGGGGTGAGCTTGTCCTTTTGTCAATTCTCAAAGATTCTAGACCATGTGCATGATAGGATAGCAGGGGAAACTTTTCGCTCAAGAACCACTTCTACTATGTAGCATCATATTGAATTTGCAATGAAATCATTTTAATGTGAAAATATATGCTTGGTTCAAGTAAATAACAAGATCAATTCTCTATGCTCAAAACTTTATTTAATTCAAATGTGGACTTTGATATAAGAGAGATTAATAATCATACCAAATAGAAGCAAGATATTTATGTATGTGAGTGTGAAAGTGCGGGATTCCAAATAAATGCTAATTTATCCAAAATAATTGAAAATATAACTGCAATACTTCAAGAATTGATAGGTACGAAAATAAAAGATGTTTTTGAAGATTTTGAGGATTTTGATGTTTTTATATTTTGATTTTGATTGATGAATGGAAAGAAGAAATACGATTACTGTTTTTTGAAATTTTATATAAATAACTAAAAGGAAACAATATGCAAAATACACAATATATACAAATGATGAAAATGACCAAATGTTACGCATAATAACGCTTAAGATGCATAATTTTCATAGGTTCTTTAAGATATTTACCATCTAAGGTAGCTAATCGATATGCTCTCGATCCAAATTTAGCAGTGATGACATATGGTCCAAGCCAGTTGGGCTCAAATTTACCTTTAAGGTCTTTAGTTGCATTAATATTTTTTTGATTTTCTTTTAAGACAAGGTCGCCGATCTCAAAGGATCGATGATGAACTTTCTTGAGGTATGCTCTCTTAAGCTTGTTTTGGTAGGCACGAAGATGCTCCAAAGCATTGATGCACTTTTCATCTAGGAGTTCCAACTGACTAAATCTGCCAGCATGATATTCATCTCCTACTTTAGTATCTTGAAGTAGTAGAGCTAAAGAAGGAACTTCTAATTCGAAGGGAAAAACAGCTTCAGTGCCATAGACCAAAACAAAAAGTGAAGTACCTGTGGGGGTGTGAACGCTAGTTCGATAGGCCCACAAAGTAGGATATAATTGGATGTGCCAATCTCGACCAGATTTATTGACCAGTATTTTGAGGATTTTGATTAATGTTTTATTAGATGCTTCTGCTTGGCCATTACCCTGAGGGTAATAGGGAGTGGACCAACGATGTTGAATTTTATATTTTTGACATAATTTTTTGACATCTTTATTTTTGAAACAAGTTCCATTATTTGAGATGAGATTTGCAGGAATTTCGAACCTACAAATAATTTGATTAAAAATAAACTTGGAAACTTGGGTTCCAGTGCAAGAAGCTAAGGGCATAGCTTCAACCCATTTTGTGAAATACTCAGTGGCGGTTATGATGAATTTGTGTCCATCAGATGACACAGGGTTGATTTTTCCAATGATGTCTAAGCCCCATTTTGAAAAGGGCCAAGGAGATGAAATAGCCTACAGTTCTTATGCAGGTGCATGGACAAGGTCAGCGTGTTTCTGACACTTGTCGCAATGGCGCACATAATCATGTGCATCATTCTCCATGGTAGGCCAAAAATATCCTATCCTAAGGAGCTTCTTAGCAATGGCGCTACCACTAAAATGCCCCCCACAAGATCCATTGTGGGCTTCACTCAAAGCTGATTTAGATTCTGCTAGATTCAAACATCTTAGTAAGATGCCTTCAAAAGATCTCCTATACAAGGTATTACCAATAATTACGAAGCGACTTGCTCGTCTACGTAACAACCGACATTGGTTGCTATTACAACCTTTAGGGAAGGTCCCATTTTGCAAAAAATTAAATAAATCAGTGTACCATGGTTCAGGAGTAGTTTCGTTGATTAGAAACACATCCAAAGGTTCTAAGCATGATTTGCTTGAAGCAGGTTCCTGGAGTCGACGAATAATGATGGTAGCATATTCATCATCTAACTCCAAGGGCAAAAGAGATGCAGCTGCAGCCATAGCATCAACCGCATGATTGCTAGTTCGAGGAATAGCTTCCAAGGTAACTTGATCAAATAAAGATAATAATTGTAAGACATATGTTTTATATGGGCATAATTTATCATCTCTGGTCTGATAAACATCATTGATTTGATTTATGACAAGTTGAGAATCACCGAAAACCAATAAATTTTTAATTTTTAGTGCCAAGGTAGCTCGTAATCCAAGGATTAGAGCCTCATATTTAGCAGTATTATTAGTGCAAGCAAATGTTAATTTGAAGGACAAAGGTATAATATGTTTCTACGGAGATATTAAAATAATACCTGCACCAGCCCCACTCATGCATCGGGCTCCATCAAAGTATAGGGACCATTGCTCAGGATGGTCTGCCTCTAATCTAAGGCATTCATCAAGAAACTCAATGATGAGGGGATGGGTAGACTCTAAGGGTGCAGCAGCTAATTGGTCTGCTATGATTTGACCTTTAACAAAATTTTGTCCTATAAACGTGAGTTCAAACTCGCTTAGCGCAAGAACCCACTTGGTTGTGCGACCAGATAAGTACGATCGACTCATGAGATACCGCAAAGGATCGAATTTAGCAATAACATACATTTTTTGACTAAGCATATAATGGCATAGTTTTTGTGTAGAAAATACGACTGTGAGACATAACTTCTCTAATACCGTATAACGAGTTTCATAACTGATTAAGGTTCTTCTGATGTAATAATTAGCACGTTCTTTCTTCTCATCGTCAAGTTGAGCTAACATAGCTCCTAAGGCACAATCTGAAGCAAAAATGTACAAGATAAATGGACGATCAGATCTAGGTGGGGAAAGCATCGGTGGTTTAAGGAGATATTGTTTGAGGAGTTCGAATGCTTCCTGACATTCGTCGTCCCAATGAAAAGAGACATATTTTTTAAGAAGCTTAAGAAAGGGTCCGGTTTTGTCTGCCAACTTATCGATGAAGCGACGAATAGCTTGAAGTTTACCTTGTAGACTTCGTAATTCAGATATATTTGTGGGTGTGGGCATATCAGTGATAGTCGCGATCTTGAGAGGGTCAATTTCAATGCCACGTAAAGAAACTATAACCCCCAATAATTTATCGGACTTAACTCCGAATATACATTTGGCTGGATTTAGTCGGATAAGATATTCCCTTAACCGATCAAAAACTTTTCTCAAGTCATCTAAATGATCATCTTCTTTGATGGAATGAGCTATAATATCGTCTACATAATCATGTAGAATATCATGCATCATATCATGAAAGATATAAGTCATGGCTCGTTGATATGTTGCACCTACATTCTTTAAACCGAATGGCATCACTTTCCAACAAAAGGTTCCCCAAGGGGTAATAAAGGTTGTTTTAGCCTGATCTTCAGGAGCTATCCTGATCTGATTATAACCATAGAATCCATCCATTAGGGATATCATTCCACTCCCAGCAGTAAAATCAATGATCTGATCCATGTTGGGAAGAGGAAAATCGTCTTTAGGGCATGCAACATTAATATCTCTAAAGTCTGTGCAAACCCTAACTTTGGTAGCTTCTTTCTTAGTTACTGGAACTACATTTGAGATCCATTCAAGCATAATCAATGGCTTGTATAAAAATAACCTTCAAGAGTTTTTCTAATTCTCCTTTGACTAGTAAGGCCACTTTAGGATGCATTTTTCTAAGTTTCTGTTTAACAGGGTTTAGCATCCGGATGGACTACTAGGTGATGCATAACTACAGAAGGGTCTAATCCTGGCATATCTTCATATGTCCAAGCAAAAACGTCTTCATATTTTTTAAGGAATGAAATGTATTTATCTTGTTTTTCTTGGCTCAATTCTGATCCAATGTTGATTATGTGAGGGTTATCTTCGGTTCCAATGTTAATTTTTATGACGTTTTCAACTTCCATATGTAGATCTCTCTCAAAATTAGATGGGGCGGGTGAAACACCTAATTCTTGTAATTCTTCCAAGGTTAGCTTGGATAATTCATCTTGAGGAGCCGTGGCCTCAAGTTGGGCTACACTAGGTATAGAGCCATCGAAATAAAATCTATTATGTAACAATTCCTCAACGGAGACATCATGGAAGATATCCCCCTCCAACTCATCGTCGGATTCAACAATCATCTCAGGGTAAGCTATGGATAGCATATTGCATGTAAATGGATTATCCCTTAAACGCAAAGCATCGCGTTTATCCAAATAATCTTGGTAACATATGAGATGGTCATCATCCTCGAATGGGAAGGGCTGACCTTTACTAGGAAATAGGCCCACGCCACAATGGGCGGGCCATGGTTCTACCTCAAAAGGTTCTTTCATACCATTCTGGAAAGGTCCCAAACCTTTCCCTTTATATCCCAATTTAAGCATTATAGGCTTAGCTTTAATATACTCATTAGCAAAATAACAATGAGCATACCCATCATAATGAGTCTTGATGTTTCTAGGTATTCTTCCCCAATCATATCCCTTATAAATAAAAGCACAACTCCTGACTTGGTAGATACTTCCCATAGGCTGTGGGAGGCCCAAGGTACGAGGAGAGGGTGGCAATTTATTTAAAATATGGTAATCTTGCATAGCAGCATTTGTTTTCTCTGATACAAGAATTTTAGATAAATCGGGTAAGAGCTCGTCAATAAGAGCGTAAGAGGTAGAAGGATCATTTCCTATGTTTTTAGATGCGGGAAACATGCCTTTGATAGGCGTAGACGTTGTAGAGATGTCGATGGACGGGTCTAAAGGTATGGAAGTTATAGGAGTAAAACAAGAAGCATTGGTTGTGGGTTTAGGATCCTTTTGGGGTCCTAATGTGGTTTGTTCGGAAGATGGTTGAACTATATGTAGAGGTGTAGTTGGTGGGGAAAAAGTAGATGATGTTATGAGTGTGTGTTTCACACGTTTAGGTGGATGATTAGAATTAGGATGTGTGGATGACAGAGCAGGGCAAAATTGAACTCCAACAGGTTCTGCCAAAGCACACATATCAAAGGGTCTAGGATCACCATGAATGGTAACCAACTGATTTTTAAATTCGAATTTAACACACTGATGTAAAGTTGAGGGAACAACTCGCATCGCGTTGATCCAAGGGTGACCCAAGAGTATATTGTACGATGCAGGGCAATGTACAATAAACACGGTCGTGTCTAAGGTTCGAGGACCAACTTGCAATGGGATAGTAATAACTCCACATGTTTCTTGTGTTTCGTCATTGAAGGCTTTTATAATCATATCAGCTTCTTTTCATTTCGTTACTACTAAATCCAAACCTTTGGTAGAAGTCAAAAGTGCATATGTTTAAAGATGAACCATTATCAATCAAGACTCGTTTAACTGCTACATCTCCAATTAGGGCAGTAATATATAAGGGGTTATCCTTATGTAAACTATGTTGCGGTATATCTCTATCTCGAAAGTCAATACAATCGACTTCTCGAGTTATGATAGTATTGGACATGGCTTCAAGTTGAATATTTTGTGGTACCATCATTTGGCTTAATGTGAACATTAATTCATCCCTATGGGTAGGAGAAGATCTTAAAAGGTCCAAAAGGGAAATTCTAGCTGTAGTATTTGATAATTGTTCATTAATATTATAAGGAGGTTTAGGTTGAACATTAGGCGCATGATTCCCTTTATTGGGATTTTTCAAAACGAATGGAGCTGATCCATCATTCAGAGTTTGATCTTGTTGAGAATTTTGAGCCTGTTGTCGAGTAACAACTCCGATGGTACCTACAATATTATTTTACGGATGATGAATGGGTCTTGGTCTAGCGTTTATGGCTTGTTCATTAGAAAGTAATTGTTGAGACGATGGTCGAGTAGTGACTCTTCTTGGAAATGGTTCTTCTAGAATCATAGAACTTGTGATAGGTTGAATAGGATCTGATTCATCTTCAGAACTATTCGATTGATTTGAGGTGATTTCCATGTCACTTTCAGTCTCATATTCGGTATCACTAAGATCAAGTGTCCGAATATTATGTAGAGGTCTGGTCGTAACCATGGATAAAGTTGTGTCAAATATTTGCGGATCATGAACAGGTAAATGTCCACTAATAGTTCCTACATATCGAGTAGGAGGGGGAACATTATGATGCTCAATTTGATTAGCCACCTCTTTACCATGCTTTGGTAAAGGATGTTGAAATATGTCCAATGATTGATTGGCATTCTGATTCTGATTTTGGGGGATGTTCTTTTGAGCATTATTAGGAGGATTTTGTTTAGGTTGAAAGGCTTGCACCTCCATCTCATTGTTATCAATCAGGTCTTGTATTTTATGTTTTAATATTTTACAAGAATTGGTAGCGTGTCCAGGTCCTCTATGGAAATCACAATGTAAATCAGCCCTGTATCCGGGTATAGTTGGATCAGGTTCCCGGATATTTGGTAATTGGATCATTCCTCATGCTAGTAATTGCGGGAGAATGGTTGATAAGGGTTGATTTAACCTAGTAAATTCTTGGGGTGGTTTATCAGGAGGTTTCAATATAAATTTCTCTGTTGTTTTTGCAACATTAATAGTAGCGATATTTCTACTATCAATGACTCCATCGCCCACAACTTGTTTATTTTTATATTGATTTCTGGATGTTTTCTCATCATCTTTCTTTTTAAGTTGACCTCTCCTAACAAGAGCATCTTCCACTCTTTGAGCTAAATCTATAGCTTGATCGAAGGTGGTCAAGGTAGCAGTTGATAACTCATAGGACAGTTGTTCTTGTAAATTATTGATAAAGATATCCAGCATTTCTCGATAAGGTAACACAAAGTGCAATTTTCCTATCAACTGTCTCCATCGAGCTAGGAAATCAGCAAAACATTCATCTTTGTCTTGTTTTAGGTTGTACAAATCTTTAATGGTTACATGCCTTTCAATGTAGGCACTAAATTGATGCACAAAAGACTCGGTTGTCTCTTCGAAATTCCTCAAAGAATGAGTGGGTAATTGGTAATACCACTCTAATGCCATTCCTCCTAAACTTTTTGGGAACATTTTTAGTAATAACAAATCATCATGTGATATATCATGACACGCTATCCTAAACATACGAAGATGCTCTATGGGATCTTCAGTTCCTTTATATATAGGTAGGATAGGCATAGGAAAGTGTTTAGGATATGGTTGTGCTACAACTATAGGATCTAGAGGCTGACTACACATCTCTCGATAATTGTACGAGGGATGGTAGGGATCTATCTGGTCCATGCGGGAGACTAATTGTTTCACCATGGCTTCCAGATTACTAGTTTGTCCACCATATTGGTTTGGTGGTACATGAGTATGGGATTTGTGAGCGTAGGATGGCATGACATAAGGATTAGATGCTATATTGTTGTTATGCAAATGGTTGGTAGGAAGAGTATTATGAAGAAGATTTGTTGTGGCATTATGTTGTACCCCAGATTGTTGGAAATTGGTATTTGGTTTTGTTTTAGGTTTTTGTTGATTTGAGGTATGTTGATCAATAACTTGGCGAAATAGAGTAGTGAATGATGGTTTCTTTTGTGTGGGAATAACCCTAGGCTTGGTAACAGGCACTCTAGATGGTTGGGTAACCTGTTGTTGTTGCATGTTCTGGATTATAGCGGCCATATCCAAATTGGATGGTCCAACTTGATCACTTTCTTGATCAACGAAGGACAAGGGATTAGTGCGTGTGTGATATATGTCTTCTAGGGTTGCTTGAGTGTCACTAATTTTATCCTTGTCCATATGGACTGCTCTATTAAGAGTGCCAATATTAGTATTGAGGAACTTCCAGAAATGTTCCATGTTTTCAAAAGTAACAGCTCCTTCCGGAGATATTTTAGGAGATGAGGATCCTTCCTCTCTAACAATTTCTCTTTGTTCATTTGCGTCAACAAACTCTTCTTCTTGTTGGTCTAGGGTTCCTTCTTCCTAAATTGGGTCTTCAGGAAGGACATCTGGTTTATTTACTGGTCTTCCTAACCAATCTTCTTCTACTTCAACTGCTTTTCCATTCCCGAGTCTAGTCATTATGTTTAAATTTAGATTTTAGCAAATATATATTAATATATTTGCAACAAATTTGGGAGGTATATATTTTAATTATATACCTACTATAATACTTAAAAGAAAATGTTTTGATTTTTGTTATGATTTTGTTTTGTTTTTATTTTTATTATATATTTTTTTGTTTTTATGATTATAAAGACAACAAACAACACACTAAATGCAAGAAATAATAATAATAAAAGAATGGCTTAGTTTTCTATAAATAGTTTATAGATGTCATTGATAGGATCAAGTTCATCAGGAGTCATGAAATGCTCCTCTTCAAATTGGAAATGGTTTTTCAAGAACTTAACAAAGTGTGCTATGGTGATGTTATCTACTTCTGAATCTGTCTTGTAAAAATAGAGCTCATGGCAATACTCTCGATATAACACAACTCTAGGAACTCTATTCCATCTCTTTCTATCCGTAAGGATGACCTCTTGATCCTCTATACGAGATAGAAATTTATGTACTACAACTCGCATTGTCGAGGTATTCCTCAAAGGTGTACAATTCGGAAGACACAAGGGCTCTTTTATCTGCTAACCACCTATGGCAAGCTCTCTGAAGCTCATGATACAAGGTCACTTGATCAGGATCCAAGATTCTATCTAGGACAAACCTCTTGATTTGCCTAAGTTCGGTTGATCTATATTCAATGATATTCAATCTCCTATTAAGTTCGTCCCATAAAGGTTGAACCCTATTTGTTTGAGGTACTCTAAGTACAAAAGTAATCTCTATAGCTGCTAATTGATTCTCAACATTAATGGTGACAACTCATCTTTTATTATAATCTACCATCTAAATATGATATGCAATCTTTGGTTCTAAATGCATTTATGTTTTGTTTTTTTTTTTGGATTGTTTTCAAAAGGTTTTTTAGTTTTCACGTCGGGTTCACCAAAATGTATCGCTCCAAATTTTTTGCATCCTTACCTTCAGGCTATAGGATCCACGCCCGGAAGGGGGATGCGAGAAGTATGGGACAATACCTCGGACTGAGAGGCCCTTTGAAGGTCCCGCCTCTCGGGGAGGGGTATAAGGGTGAATTTTTGATGGATGGTGGGTTCACCAGGAAACTTTTGAGTGGCATTTTCCATGCCTAGGTTGATAGTAGGTTTGATGTGTTCATTTTGTGCTTTAATCATTCAATTCCTAGGTTTGGCCAAGATGAATCTAAACTATTCTATATGCCAATGCTGATTTTATGAATACAAAAAACATGAATAAATGCTAAACATAGAGAATATGCTAAATAGGACAGAACATACCTAATTTCGGATGTCTGATGAAGATTCTGAGTCTTGTAGTAGTCCAAATCATCTCAAATCATACGTAATCATCTAGAATTGCATAGAATCATCTCAGATCTCAGTCAGTCATCTGAGATCAGACGAGATCATCATCGATCTGACGAATTCGTCAAAAACCTGCAATCACATAAACAGATACAAAATACCAAAAATGCAACTACAAAAGCAAGGGGAAATGATAGAAATAATAGTAAATTTGCCTAACTGATAGATCCAGATAGCAATTAAAAGGAAATGCATCAATTTAACAATTTATTTTGACTTTATCATGCATTTATATTAAATGAGGTGAACTCCAAGATGCATAAATATAATAACTAAGATAATGCAGAAAAATAATAAGAAAATGCAAACTCTGGGCTCTGATTGCCCCCAATCTGGACTACAGTCGAGATCGCCTCCAATCGTATGAGATCATCGTCGATCTACGACAGGATCATCCGAAATCGTCTGTAATTGCTTATGACGATCCAAGCTTGTTTCGACTGAAGAACAGTAAGATCCCTGCAAGAAAAATTGAAATATGCAATGCAAACAAAAGTATGAAGGTGTTCTAAGGCACAAGGAACTGAATTTGTAGGGAAATCCGTCAGCTAGGGGGTTCAGGGGGATAAACTAAGAAAATCCTAGTTTATATAGGATTAGGGAGAGGTTAGGAGGTTGGAGATCATCCCAATTTGGGAGATCTCCAACGGGGGAGACTCTAACTGCGTAGACACGCTTTCTGCCTAGGTTAGAGAAGCTGTTGAAACAGAAGCTAATTATGAAAATTTGGTTTTGGGACAAAATCATCTGGACGTTCTATTCCAGATGAATTCGTCATATCTAGGATGATTTCATCTAATCTACGACGATATTGTCCAACGGTCAAAACAAATCCTAAAAATGGTGCAGAAAACAAGGAAAGCGGGTAACGGGTGGTTTGGGGTTAAAATTCAAATTTTTATCTTTTTACTAAGGTTTAACTATGCCAATTTTGGGGTGCTACACATACATATATATATATATATATATATATATATATATATATATATATATCATGTCAATTCAACTCTAGAGTTGCTACTCAGTCTGCACTATAATTTGGAACAGGGTGATTTACAACCAAGACTGCTACATATAGGTTTGGTATTTTGATTTCCATCTAGAGAGGCCATCTAGTCTAAATTCCTACATTAGATATTGTGTTTAGGTCATATTTGAAGAAAATTACTTATTGTATTGAAAGAGTGATCAATAGTAAAAATAAGTGCAATAAGTTATCAAGCTTCTAGGTCCATCCATGCATGTACATAGAAATAGATCTAGATGATGAGCATCCACGACATATAAAATTAATTGGTCTTGGTTTCAAATTTAGTCACAAGGTATTTTACGTCAACTAGCCTAGTTCTTATTTTCATGTTAAGAGGAAGGTCATATGGCAAAGGATTGTCCCCATAAAATACAAATGTGAACTAGAGTGTAGTTGGGTTTCTAAATGCTTAGGGATTGATGATGATCTGATATTATTGGAAATATGAGCAATATAAGCAGGTTTTATTGTCATTGATATCAAGAAGTCAGCACCAGCAAGCGTTGGTTTTAGTATACAACATCAGTTTCAGGTTCGGTAATCAAGTGCAAAAGGAAGTGTTCTCCTAGGTGGTCATATGAGGTTTAAAGGGCAAAAGGAAGGCCCAAGAAAAATAATATTATAATATTAAAGATACAAGATCCAGAAATTAAATTAATTATAAATTAATTATAATAGTTTTATTATAATTTAATTTATAAATTAATTTTTTTTTTTAAGTGAAAAAACTCCTTGCAGGACCACCTTGGTCTGAGAGACCACGAACAGGGGGTTCTACACCATAAAAGTCCCCCGGGAGTTGCACCCAACCCTGCCCGCACCAACATTATCAATTGGATTTTAGATACCCAATTCATCTTTTTGGTAGGGTGGAGATTTGAACTTGGGACCTCCCTTGGAGGATTGCCCTCTCATCTCCAACTCACCTACAACACCTAGGTAATTTAATTTATAAATTAATTTAATTAACTTTTCAAGTTATTAAATTAATTATAATTTAATTATAAGTTAATTTATAAATTAATTAAAACCCTAAAGATAGGGTTATAAAGTTTATAATTTGAATTTTTGAATTATCACCGACGTCATCGAAGACATAGCCTAATGCATATAAAAGGGGGTAAAACTTTGGTAAATATCCCCATCCGCGATCAAAAGAAATTTGTGTGCGCATTGAGAAAGCAAGCGATCATGTGTTTTGAAAATCGAGCATGGCAGCATATAGGACAAGGAGGAGAGCCTTTCGTTTTACATCCCAAAGCGCTTTGTAGCGCAATTGGCAGCAAGGGAGGCACCAAGTCATTGGCGAACGTGAGGTGCAGGGATCGAATCCCATCGGTTTGTGTTTTGCGAAGCGAAGAAGGTTTTGTTGGTTTACGCGTTTGGAGGAAGCAAAGGATAAGGTGAACGTTGTGCACCTTTGGTTCCATGAGGGCTTGTAGCCCACGTGGTGGGTGCACGTCTTGCTAAGGCGCTTGGAGTGGTGAGGTTAGGTGTTCGAAACCCGTCGAAAGTGTTTTGCTGGTTAAATAAGGTATGCACCGATTTTTCTCTTGCTAAGGTTGTAATTTTGGAGGTTGCTTTGCTGTGGAAAATAAAAGTTGATTAAATTTTTTGAGGGAGATATAAGGGGATTAAAAATTAAATATTTGATTTTAATTTTTGGTGATTAGAGTTTATAAAGTTGGAGATTATAAGGTGTATAAGGACTTTGCTATACTTGTTGTTAAGTGTAGTGTTATGGTGAAATTATTAAATTGAATATTGTGAGTTTGGAGATTATAAGGTGTACAAAAGGGATTTATTATTTTGTATGAAAAATAATCTTTGTGGAAATTATTTTGTGGAGATCTTGAGAGAGGTTGTGGTAACCTAACCCTAGTGTTGGTAAAGAAAATTTTGATTGTGGTTAAGACAGGTTTTGAAGACATATCTCCATCAAAATAAAAGGTATGGGTAAATCTTCCTTGTGAGAAAAATATTGTTGGATTGAATGTTGTGAATGCTAAGTTGGAGTGAAAAGGATTGTTTGGTAAGCATTGTTGAGTTTGCATGGTAAAGGTTTTTCTGAGTGAGATTTGATCATAAAACCTTGTTTGATAAGCATTGTTGGAAATATTGAGTGAGCTTTCATATGCTTGAACTAGGGTTTGTGAAATAACATGAGTATCATTGTTATGTGAAGTTGAGAACTATCTTGAACTAGGGTTTGTGCAAGCTCATGAGTATCATTGTTATGTGAGATTGTTTGATAAGCATTGTTGGAAATGATTGAGTGAGTGTTCATATGCTTGGACTAGGGTTTGTAAGCAAGAAGTATTTCATTGAGTGATTGATTGAGTGAAGTTGGTTGAGCCTAGTCAAGTGGAAGTGTTGAAGTGATAGTTCTAATTCTGTGAAACAAATTGTTCTATATTCTGAATTGATTTGAGAAAGAGGTTGAAAGTGATTGAGCATTGTTGTGAGTGTGAAGCATATTGAGTCTCTAACAATTCTCTATATGTTTCTGTGGTAAAAATAGAGAGAGAGTGAAAGTGATTGAGAGGTGTTGTGAGTGTGAAGCATATTGAGTCTCTAACAATTCTCTATATGTTTCTATGATATTGGGCAAGTTCTAGTGAGAACTTGTTGAGAATATTTGAGGTAAGTCTTTGAGAAGACTTGTGGATAGATTGGTGTGAGCTTTGTGGAAGCTTACAATACAGATTTGAAGACAAATATTGAGAGTATATTGGACAAGTTCTAGTGAGAACTTGTTGAGTATATTTGAGGTAAGTCTTTGAGAAGACTTGTGGATAATTTAATGTGAGCTTTTGTGGAAGCTTACAATGCAAATTTGAGATAAGTCTTTGAGAAGACTTGAGAGTAGAGTTGATTGAGTGATTTATTCAAACCTTGAGTTAAGGTTTGAGGCAGATCTAGTAGAGTTGATTTATGATTGAGTCAAGCTTTGTGTTAAGGCTTGAGGATAGATATTGAGTAGATTTGTGCTAGATCGAAGGACTATGTTTAGTGTAGATTTGAGGATAGAGTTTGGTGCAGATTTGAGGATAAATTTGTGTCAGATCAGAGATAGAGATTGAGAAGATTTGTGCTAGACTGAAGGACTATGTTTAGTGCAGATTTGAGATAGAGCTGAGAGTAAGCTTTGGAGGTGACAGAGTATAGAGGATGATAATCTCTAGTGGATAGAGGTCCATTAGCTAGGGTAGTGAGGATAGGTCTTCTGAGTGAGGATAGGAGTCTTCAATGGATAGAGATCCATTAGCTAGTGTAGTGGAGGCAATAGTTCTTATAGATTACCAAGCAGATCAAAGGAGATTGGTGTCTCTTATGGATAGAGATCCATGAACTTGATTAGGGGATTGGTGTCTCCTTTGGATAGAGGTCCATAAACATTGTAATAGGGAAAGGTTTCCCAAGATATTTGTTGAGAAAATTTTAGTGAAATATTTTCTCCGTGGAGTAGCCCACATTGGGTGAACCATATTAAATTGGTGTCTCTATTGTGTGTGGTGATTTGTGCATTGCTTTGATTATTGCTTTTGATATTGCTATTGATACATTGCATAATATTGATTGGGAAAGAAAAAGTAAAAAGTGGTCTTATACTATTCACCCCCCTCTCAGTATAAGCTTGTGTTCTTCAATTGGTATCAAAGTGGGTTCCTTCGGAAGAGTTTAATAGCTTGAAGGAAAATCTTACAAGAACACAAATGGATTCTAAGAGTGGATCCTCAAATAATTCAGCACCAATGTTTTATGGAAGCGATTATGTATTTTGGAGTATGAGAATGAAGATTCACCTGATGGCACTTGGCAATGAAATATGGGAAGTAGTTGAAAATGGATATACACCACCAACTACTCCACCTATAGATAAATATGGTAAGCTTCTACATCATTACAATTCAAGAGCAATGAATGCAATTTTGAGAGGTTTGCATAGAACAGAGTTTGTTAAGGTTATGCATTGCAAATCAACAAAAGAAATTTGGGATAAGTTGCAAATCATATATGAAGGAGATAAAAAGGTTAAGAAGGTAAAGTTGCGAAATCTCAAGGGACAATTTGAAGATCTAAAAATGAAGGATGAGGAAAACATTAGTGCTTATCTACTTTGTGTAGATGAGGTTGTCAACTCCATGCAAGGACTTGGACTTGAGGTTCAAGAATATGATGTTTGTGATAAGATCTTAAGATCACTCCCAAAAAGGTTTAGTGAAAATATTTCAGCTATAGAGGAATCAAAATATGGTGATATTTTGACTAGGGATGAGTTACTTGGCATTCTTACAACTTTTGAGATGAGAACAAAAGAGGAACCTAATATTCAAAAAGAAGCAACCTTCAAAGCTACTAAGAAGATAAAGGGTAAGAAGTCAGATTCAAGCAATGAGTCATCCAATGATGAAGAAGCAAATTATGGTAGAAGGAACAAGGATCCAAGAAGATTTAAAGATGTGAAATCTATTAGATGTTTCAATTGTGGAAAGTATGGTCACTATGCAACTGATTTTCAAGAAGCTAGAAATAGCAATGATGAAGAAAAATATGATCATAAGAATAGGGAATCAAAAAAATACAGGTACCAAAAGAAAAGTAGGGATGGTCAAGGCAAGCAAGGAAATAAGTTCTTCCAAAGATAGAAGAAGAGTTACTATGTAGACAAGGCAAGTAAGTACTCAAGTGATAGTGATAATAGTTCCTCAGATAATGATAAATATGAAGTTCTATTTTTGACAAAAGAAAAGGAAGTGGTTAGGAAAAGGTCACCAATAATTCTCAAGTGTTTTAGATGTGGTAACTTTGGTCATCTTGAAGATAGTTGTACAAAGAGTGGTTTCAGTTTTAGTGATGATGAATATGAAGATACACTTGAAGGACCAGAAGAGAATCTTCTAATAGCATTAGAAGAAGAAGGAGGTAATCCTATAGAAGACAAGTCAGAAAAGAATGAAGATGTTTTCAAAGGTAAAAAAATAGAGGAAGAATCATAAATAGGAGAAGTTGATCTTGAAGGTGAACTTATTCATGCCCTTGATGCATTAAAGAAGGTAAGAAAGCAAAACTCCCAACTTAAGCTTCAGGTTCAAGAATGTGATGAAGAGAAGGGAAAGCTTATAGAGGATCTAAATAAGTCAATGGCTAAGACAAGAAAGTTCAAAGATAAGTTAGAAGCAAAGGTCTTAGAATGTGAAAATTTAGAACATGAAGTGGCTCTACTAAGGGAAGAAATAAAAGAGTCTAAGGACAGGTTACACAGGTTTGGAAAGAGCTCAAAGATCGTAGATAAGATGATCAAGGTACAAAGACGGTCAACAAACAAAATAGGTCTTGGTTTTGAACAGGTACAAAAGAAACAAGGAGAGGAGTCAACCTCAAGTTTTGAAGAAGAAGAAACTTTAGAAGAAGAGAGTGTAAGAGAGAGTGAGACTTCTGAGGATGAGTTGGACAACAGAAATTTCAACAAGGAAAAGGAACAATGCACAAAAGAGGAACATATGGAATAGGAACCAACACAGGGTAAAAGAGACTAAGAGACCAATGAGGTCAAGGCAAGGTAATTTCAATGGACGATGCTTCTCATGTCATAGGTTTGGGCACAAAGCTTCTCAGTGCAGGACACATGAAAGACAAGAATATGGAAGTTTTAGAAACAGGCAACTTTTTCAAGGGTATTGCTACTCTTGTAATCAGTTTGGTCACAAAGCAATGAATTGCAGGGTTCATGACAAGAATAGATATGGCTTTACCAGAAGAAATCCCAAGATATTTGCACCTCCAAGGAATAATAACATTAAGTGTTATAAGTGCAATAATTATGGACATACAACAAAGTGGTGTAGAGCAAAAATTCTAGAAACAAGCAAGAACAAGAATAGTCAGAGGAATCAGAAGGACCAGATGAGAAGGAAAGTGGACAAAGGTAAAGATCAGTGCATGCTGGGAGTAGAAATACTCCCCTCCAAAATTAACCACCTCAAGAGGAGGTGGGGGAGGGGCTAAGCTAAGAGTTTCATTCTTAGCCCCGAGCCCCAAAGGTGACCCTTTGCCATTGATGTCAAAGGGGGAGATATTTGAGTAAAGGGGAGAGATTTGATTTAAGGGGAGAGCATTGAGTCAGGGGGAGCAGAATAGAAAAAGGTTAAGGAAATGGTAAAAGGTAATTGGGTTGCCATCAATGACAAAGGGGGAGATTGTTGGAAATATGAGCAATATGAGTAGGTTTTGTTGTCATTGATGTCAAGAAGTCAACACCAACAAGCATCAGTTTTAGTGTGCAACATTAGTTTCAGGTTCCGTAATCAAGTGCAAAAGGAAGTGTTCTCCCAGGTGGTCAGATGAGGTTTAAAGGGCAAAAGGAAGGCCCAAGAAAAATAATATTATAATAATTTATTATAATATTAAAGGTGCAAGACCCAGAGATTTAATTAATTATAATAGTTTTATTATAATTTAATTTATAAATTAATTTAATTAACTTTTCAAGTTATTAAATTAATTATAAGTTAATTTATAAATTAATTAAAACCCTAAAGATAGGGTTATAAAGTTTATAATTCGAATTTTTGAATTATCGTCGATGTCATCGAAGACATAGCCTAATGCATATAAAAGGGGGTAAAACTTTGGTAAATATCCCCATCCGCGATCAAAAGAAATTTGTGTGCGCATTGAGAAAGCAAGCGATCGTGTGTTTTGAAAATCGAGCATGGCAACATATAGGACAAGGAGGAGAGCCTTTCGTTTTACATCCCAAAGTGCTTTGTAGCGCAATTGGCAGCAAGGGAGGTGCCAAGTTGTTGGCGAACGTGAGGTGCAGGGATCGAATCCCGCCGGTTTGCGTTTTGCGAAGCGGAGAAGGTTTTGTTGGTTTGTGCATTCGAAGGAAGCAAAGGATAAGGTGAACGTTGTGCGCCTTTGGTTCCATGAGGGCTTGTAGCCCATGCGGTGGGTGCACATCTTGCTAAGGCACTTGGAGTGGTGAGGTTAGGTGTTCGAAACCCATCGAAAGTGTTTTGCTAGGTTAAATAAGGTATGCACCGATTTTTCTCTTGCTAAGGTTGTAATTTCGGAGGTTGCTTTGTTGTGGAAAATAAAAGTTGATTAAAGTTTTTGAGGGAGATATAAGGGGATTAAAAATTAAATATTTGATTTTAATTTTTGGTGATTAGAGTTTATAAAGTTGGAGATTATAAGGTGTATAAGGACTTTGCTATACTTGTTGTTAAGTGTAGTGTTATGGTGAAATTATTAAATTGAATATTGTGAGTTTGGAGATTATAAGGTGTACAAAAGGGATTTATTATTTTGTATGAAAAATAATCTTTGTGGAAATTATTTTATGGAGATCTTGAGAGAGGTTGTGGTAACCTAACCCTAGTGTTGGTAAAGAAAATTTTGATTATGGTTAAGACAGGTTTTGAAGACATATCTCCATCAAAATAAAAGGTATGGGTAAATCTTCCTTGTGAGAAAAATATTGTTGGATTGAATGTTGTGAATGCTAAGTTGGAGTGAAAAGGATTGTTTGGTAAGCATTGTTGAGTTTGCATGGTAAAGGTTTTTCTGAGTGAGATTTGATCATAAAACCTTGTTTGATAAGCATTGTTGGAAATATTGAGTGAGCTTTCATATGCTTGAACTAGGGTTTGTGAAAGAACATGAGTATCATTATTATGTGAAGTTGAGAACTATCTTGAACTAGGGTTTGTGAAAAATCATGAGTATCATTGTTATGTGAGATTGTTTGATAAGCATTGTTGGAAATAATTGAGTGAGTGTTCATATATATGCTTGGACTAGGGTTTGTAAGCAAGAAGTATTTCATTGAGTGATTGATTGAGTGAAGTTGGTTGAGCCTAGTCAAGTGGAAGTGTTGAAGTGATAGTTCTAATTCTGTGAAACAAATTGTTCTATATTCTGAATTGATTTGAGAAAGAGGTTGAAAGTGATTGAGCATTATTGTGAGTGTGAAGCATATTGAGTCTCTAACAATTCTCTATATGTTTCTATGGTAAAAGAGAGAGAGTGAAAGTGATTGAGAGGTGTTGTGAGTGTGAAGCATATTGAGTCTCTAACAATTCTCTATATGTTTCTATGAGATTGGGCAAGTTCTAGTGAGAACTTGTTGAGCAGATTTGAGGTAAGTCTTTGAGAAGACTTGTGGATAGATTGGTGTGAGCTTTGTGGAAGCTTACAATACTTGAAGATAGATATTGAGAGTATATTGGACAAGTTCTAGTGAGAACTTGTTGAGCAGATTTGAGGTAAGTCTTTGAGAAGACTTGTGGATAGTTTGGTGTGAGCTTTTATGGAAGCTTACAATGCAGAGTTGAGACAAGTATTTGAGAAGACTTGAGAGCATAGTTGATTGAGTGATTTATTCAAACCTTGAGTTAAGGTTTGGGGTAGATCTAGAAGAGTTGATTTATGATTGATTCAAGCTTTGTGTTAAGGCTTGAGGAAAGATATTGAGCATATTTATGCCAGACCAAGGATAGAGATTGAGAATATTTGTGCTAGACCGAAGGATTATGTTTAGTGCAAATTTGAGACAAAGTTGAGAGTAAGCTTTGGAGGTGACATAGTATAGAGGATGATAATCTCTAGTGGATAGAGGTCCATTAGCTAAGGTAGTGAGGACAGGTCTTCTGAGTGAGGACAAGATTCTTCAGTGGATAGAGATCCATTAGCCAGTGCAGTGGAGGCAACAGTTCTTCTAGAAGATCACCAACCAAAGCAGAGGAGATTGGTGTCTCCTGTGGATAGAGATCCACGAACTTGATTAGGGGATTGGTGTCTCCCTTGGATAGAGGTCCATAAACATTGTATTTTTTTTTTATTTGTGGAAAACATCCCAAAAGGGATGCCACTTTCGGGTAAGACCCAAGGAGGCAGGGGTATCCATTCCGCCAAAAATGCCCAGGACTCGGACCTGGCCTACCACATTTGACATACTCAAGGAGCAAACAAACACACAAAACCAATTTAAAAATAAGTAAATAACAACAAAAATAATAAAATAAAATAAAATAAAAAACATGCTCCTTGAGTGTGTCAAAAACAAAAGCACAACCAAACACGCACAATAAGATAAAAGAAACCACAACACAAACCACATAGAAAAACACAAGAACCACATAACAAAACACAAACAAGACAAAAACAACAGTACACTACAAAGACATAACCCAAAAAAAACATGAAAAATAAACACAACCAAAACCTAAAAAATTTAAAAAATAAAATAAAAATAAAAATAAAAAACAACCAACAACAGACAATAAACAAAAACAAAAAACATAGAAAACACTCACACATAAAAACATGAAATAACACAAACAAAGAGAAACCCAAGAACAAGAACGAAAAAAACACAAGAACAATAACAAAAAACATAAAAAAAAAACAAAACAAAACAACAAAAACAAAAACACAAGAACAACAAAAAACAACACAAAGAACACAAAAAACAAAACAAAACAAAAGAACCCACCCACCTTAAAAAACTAAAAAAAAAAAAAAAAAATTGAACAAAACAATGACCTATCTAGACCATAAGACTATTAAGGCAAGAATCAACAGAGGAAACAAAATAAAGAATAGAATGAGCTAGGGAACTAAAAAAAAACTGAATGAACCAAAGAGAAGCAAAAAAAAAAAACAAGAAGAAACTAGGTACCTTCATAACTGGAGCCATCCAAAGAAATGATAGAAAGAAGAGCTTCCCTAATTTGAGAAGCCCACCATATAGGAGGGTGGCCATAACAAGTAAGATCACCTTTGTCCAAAGCCCAATTAGCTAAAGCATCAACACTCTTGTTTTGATCTCCGACCACATGATTGTAATCAACTTTCAAAAATCCCATCCTGGATTAACCGAATCTTCTCAATAATTCTTTTTATTCTCCAATCCACCTTATGATTCTTAGAAGGAGTCTTCAAGAGATTAATCATAAGTTGAGAGTCAGACTCAACTAACACCTTTTCCCATCCAACCTTAGTAGCCTCCTGAAGGCCTCTCGAGGATACCATACCCCTCAGCAAGGTTATTGGAAAGAATACCCAAATTCTCAAGCAAAAGTAAAAACCAGGGAGCCATCTCGAAAGTCTACCAATTCCTCCCACACTGGCTTTTCCAGGGTTCCCTCTAGAGGCTCCATCAGTATTGAATTTTCCAAAATCCTTAGGAGGAGGTTGCCAATTTCTAGTCCTATCCATCTTACTAATACTCACATTCCCTTTAAGTTGGTTGCCCTTAGAAGATTTAATCTTCAATCTTTGCATCACTTGATCCCATCTTTGGTGGGAGTTTTGGGGGTGATTAAGGAGTTGATGGACTGATTCAACTAAGTTGGCTATGGTATTTTGCCAAATATAGTGAATATCCTTCCTATCTTGATTAAAAATTTGGTTGTTCCTTTCATTCCAAATATTCCAAAGAAGAATGGTAGAACCCATCCAAACTAACTCGCCTAATAAAATGATCAACACCCTCTTGATTAGGCCAATCCCTCCAAAGTTGTTCAAAAGTAAAAAAATTGGACCACTGTAAGCCAAGTAAAGTGGCCATTCTCCTCCATAGCTCAGAGGCTAAAGTACACTCAATAAAAATATGGTTGATATTTTCTACATTCTCTTCACACATTTCACATCTAAAAGGGCCATGAAAACCATGCTTCATAAGTTGCTCACCAAGTAAGCACCCTACGATGCAATAAAAGCCAATTAAAGAACCTCACCTTAGGCCAAAGCTTTTGAGCCCACAATCGAGAAAATATGTCGAAGAATGGTTGGGATTATTATGGCATAAGGTCAAATAACCTTGAGCAACCGAATACTCACCCTTAGTAGTGTTGTTCCATCCAAAACAATCTTTTTCATGGGACCAAGAGAGGGATCTCATATGAAGGATGCCTTGGATATCTTGTCTTTGCCTTTCTGGGATTTGAATAGGCCAGTCCTCAATAGGGATCCAATATCTACCAACCTTTGAATTACAAGTATGGTACCGACAGTAATTAGCCACCTTTATCCAATTAGCTCGGTGAAGCTCCTCCATCCAAGGCCTCCAATCCGGAAACTGAGTTATCAAAGGCTTGTGACCATCCCAAGAATCTATCCAAAAATTTGCATGTTGACCATTATGAATGATCCAAAATAATTTTTTCTTTATCAAATCCTCACCAGCCTTAAGAACTGCTAAAATGGGAGAACCTTTGGTAGGAAGTTGATAGCGAACAAGGTCTTCAAGACTTTTGTTCTCAGGATATTTAGCACGGAGATTATTGGCCCAAAGAGCATTGGGGTTATGCAACATCCTCCAATATAATTTAGCAGCCTAAAGCTTTGTTGTTATTAATTGAAGACCGGAATCCTAACCCCCCTTCACTCTTAGGAAGACATAAAGTATCCCATTTCACCAAGGCCCATTTTCTTTTCTCCTTAGTACCACTCCAAAGGAAACGATGACTCGATTTGATCCAATTCTCGAAGAACAACCTTTGGGATATTCAAAACGGAAGAAACATAAATAGGAATAGCTTGAAGGACTGATTTTACCAAGGTGATTCTACCCCCGTAAGAAAGCCACTTGTTGGTCCACTTTCCAATTTTCTTCTTGACTTTGTCCAACAACCAATTCCAATCTTTATTTTTCTGCCTTTGAATATTTATGGGAATACCTAAATAAGTGATTGGAAGAGAGGTCTTCTTATATCTTAATTTATCCAAGACCATGGATTCCTCGTCTAGCAGAGCAGATGAAAGAAAATAACTTTAGATTTGTCTTCATTGATCAACCGCCCAAGAGCCTTAGAAAAATAGCTAATGATTTGCTTAATATTAGAAGCTTCCTTAACCGTAGCTTTACCTAAAAGAGTAGAGTCATCCACAAATTGAAGATGAGAGATAGGTCTAGCTCCATGAGCAATGGTAACTCCCTCAAGGGTTTTGTTTTCCCTCTTTTTGGTTATAGTCCTACCCAAGCATTCAGCAAGAATGATGAATAAATAAGGGGATAGCGGGTCACCTTGCCTAATACCTCTGGAAGCCGGGAAAGACCGAGAAGGCCTGCCATTGATAAGAACTAAGTAGGAAACTGAAGAGATACATCCCATAATCCAATCCATCCAATCCTTAGAGAAACCAAATTGCCTCAAAACTTTGATAAGGAAGTGCCAATCCACTCGTCATAAGCTTTGGATAAGTCTAACCGAATGAACATGGAAGGAGAATTTTGCATATCCATGGAATGGATGGCTTCCCGAGCAAGAACTATCTCATCTACTATTTGACGTCCTTCCACATAACCCCCTTGCTCTGGGGAAATAATCTTATGCAAAAGAGGCTTCAACCTTTCTCGCCATGATTTTAGTAATGATTTTGAGAAGAACATTACATAAAGCAATAGGTCTAAAAGCTGAGATATGATCAACCTCTTGAGCTTTTGGAACAAGAGTAATATAAGTTTTATTGATAACCTTCAAAATTTCTTTGGCTTTCCTGGCTTCTTCCACCACCTCTAATAAATCAACATGAAGGATATCCCGTAACTCTTGGTAGAACTCAATGGGAAAACCATCAGACCTGGGGTTTTTCCTTTTTGCATTTTAAAAACTACTTGTTGAAGCTCATTGATAGTAACAGGAGCAGTCAAAATAGAGTTCTCCTCAGAAGTGATAAGAGAAGGGATTGCTTGAAGAACATTTTGTTGTGAAGTCGAGTCAAGAGGAGTAGCAACAAAAATATTGGAAAAGTAATCAACAACAATAGAGTTCATGCCATCCCAAGTATAAACAACATCTCCAAAATCTGATTTTAAGGAAGAAATAAAGTTGTGAGATCTTCGAGCTAGAAGAGATTTGTGGAAGAAATTTGTGTTTCGATCTCCTTCTTTGAGCCATTGAATTCTAGATTTTTGCTTCCATAAGATTTCTTCTCTTTTTTCCCATTCCTCTAACCGAGTTGTGAGTTTAATTTCATCTCGCACTTCTCTTCTCTGTGAGGCCATCTAAACGGATTTTCTTATTCAAATTTTCAAGATGAGCAATAACTTCATGTTTTTTTTATGAACATCCCCAAACTCTTTCCAGCTCCAAGTCTTGATTTTGGATTTAATGTATTGCAGCATTTTGGCAAAACATAACATCTTAGTCCCATGCCTAGGTTTACCTTCCTTCCACCATTGTTGCACACGAGGTCTCAAGGAAATGTCTCTAAGCCACATTAATTGAAAACGAAAAGGAGAGAAACTCACATTGGTTTTCCACATTTCCACCATGACTCGGCCAATGATCCAAACCAGCATTATTAAGAGTCTTCACTTTAGGAATGTGACCATGGATTAAGAAATTTTCAGAGAGCAAAAACCTATCCAATCTCTCCATTATACAAGCTAAGCCTTGCCTTCTGTTAGACCAAGTCATAAGGCCATTATCTGAGTTGGATATCCACAAGATGGAGGTTTGCAATATATTCGCTCATGAGGTCAATGCTTTTGTCCAAATTTCTATTTCCCCTCTTTTCTCATCCAGAGAGAGGATGGTATTGAAATCTCCTCCGATCAAGATCCAAGCTTTAGGAAAATGAGAGATAATATGAGTAATATCCTTCCACTGTCTTCTTTTTTCCTCCAAAGAAGTCGGAGCATAAACAATAATGCAGAGCATAATCTGGTTGGAATGTCTACTTTGAATAGCTATAGCCAACAAACCCCAACTCCCAACCATATGGTGAATAACTACCTCTTTTGGGTCCCAAAGACAAGCAATGCCACCCGAAGTCCCTTGGGAACCGAGGGAAACCACTTTTCCAGCTGGCCAAATTTTACCGGCAATTAAGTCCATATCCTCCATTGACATCTTTGTTTCTTGAAGGAAAACAAGATGTGGATGATTTATCTGAATCATTCTTCTAATTTCATTTTGTTTTGAAAGACTCCCTTTGAGTCCTCTAATATTCCAAGTGATGATCTTCATTAATACCAGTGCTAAAAAAGTTGGGAAGGGCATTAATCTTACCTTCCTCTACAAGCTTTTCACCTTCTTTTACCATATGATATTGATTGGTCTTGCGACCTACTTTTTGATTAGAATCCATCTTCAATTTTTTTTCCCTTGTTTCTTGACTTATTCCAATTGAATCCGAGATGGCTTCTAACCTTGAAGAATGCTCGTACACAGCCAAAATTTTACTAGATGGTTCAACGGAGTCTATATTGGGACCTGCATTATTTGAAGTTTTGACATTTGAAATATTGTTTTTCTTGTGTAAATTTTCTCCTTTTTTTCTACGTTGAAAACCTTTGATTTGTTGGTTTGTATCTGAGTTCTTCCCTTCATATTTAAATTGTGTTTCTAAGATTTCAGTTTCCATTATTTCCTCTTCCTCACTTGGGACATCATTTGTGGAAAGGATTTCAAACATATTAGCAGATGACTTTGATTGATCCTTCATAACTGTTTTTTCTGAGTGTTCTTCTTCTTAGGTATTTGGAAACCTGTCGAGTTTATATCTTCTTTCTTTTGATCAGGAATTTTATTTGGGCAAGCACTGGCCAAATGACCATATTCATGGCAAATTCTACAACGAAAAGGAATGTTCTCATAGTCCACTACTTGCTCCCAAGTGTCTTCCCCAAATTGTAATGTGATATTTTTAGGTAGGGGTTTGTCAAAATCCATTAAAACACAAATTCGAGCATAAATAATATGTTCAAAATTTTGAGTACAATCAACAATCATCATAAAAGTTCCTAAAGAGTTTCCAATTGAAGAAAAAATAGTAGGATTCCAAAATTCAATAGGGAGGCCAAAGAGTCTAACCCACACGGGAGCTATAGAAGGCATCTCTTCTTCGGCTTTAAATTTAGTATGCCAGGGCTTCATGAAAAGCCCTGCCCTTCCAAAAAACCAAGGACCCCCTTGAAAATTTTTCTCTCTATCTTCATTATTAGCAAATAAAACAAGAAAATAACCATTTGGATAAATAGAGATTTGTAACTCACCTTTAGTTTTCCAACTTTTTGCAGCCCAGACTTTGAAAGCAGATAGACTCGAACGAAAACCCACGAACCGACAAATTAGTCCTCTTTTTTCCAAATCTTCAATGCCAGTCGAAATGTTACCCATATCAAGCTTAACAATAGGAGTTCCATCACCGCTTTAAGACATCCGGACTCCATTTTCCTGGGATCAATATTAGGCATTCTTAGAGGTTTATGGGAAGCCCTAATATTGATATTAGCATTGGGCCGAGGCTGTCCACCATGAAGGGCATCCCTAAAATTCATTTTTGGGACCTAGTCTTCGAAATTCTTACCCTTGACAAGGGTTTTCACAATAGAATTATTTTGTGGGTGCACCTTAGCACCGGATTCACTTGAGATATGAGCCATTTTTTGATCAACTACTTGAAACTTGTTTCGTGATCTCTTTAATCCTTGCCCTAGACACCGTGGAAAGGTATGGTTTTCACTTTTCTTTTGTGCAGCAAATTGGAAGCCGTTGTCACTCAAGTTCACAAGTATGATCTGTTGAAAGACAAATTTCTAACCCATATTGTATCCCCCGCAACATTTCTTGCTAAAATATTGAGCATAAACCACAAAAATATTGGCCGCTAGGGCCCGAAGGCCCTAAAAACCAACCTCTGGAGCCGCTTGCACTCAACCCAGATGAAACCCTCGCATAGCCGCTTGCCAAATATCTCGTTCACACATAGGGATGTGCTAGGATCTGTGTTGCTCCAAATGATATGAAAATTGGTGGAGACGTTCTAGGGTTTTTTAGGCATCTACCCTCAAAATTTTAGCTCAATCCGAGTCCGGATGAGTGAGATATGGCCGAAACGAGTTCGGAAGTTTGGGCAGTCCTGCAAAAAATGTCTAATCAATACTCTCGGTCTATAAACATTTTAATAGGGAAAGGTTTCTCAAGAGATTTTTTGAGAAAATTTTAGTGAAATTTTTTCTCCGTGGAGTAGCCCACATTGGGTGAACCACGTTAAATTGGTGTCTCTATTGTGTGTGGTGATTTGTGCATTGCTTTGATTACTGTTGTTGATATTGCTATTGATACATTGCATAATATTGATTGGGAAAGGAAAAAGTAAAAAATAGTCTTATACTGTTCACCCTTCCCCTCTCAGTATAAGATTGTGTTCTTCATATCTTTGGTTACCAAGAGGACTGCCTAAGAAACTAGGGTAGAATTGGATAGTGGATTCCTTTCTTGTTCCCTTTGTGCTCATTTACATAAGCTTAATGAGTATTTGATTCAAATTATGGCACAACAAGTCACTATTGAGAATTTCTCTAATCGGTCTACTAAATAAAGCCTAAGGGTTTAGAAGGTGTGAATGGGCCCTTAAATGGTAAGGCTCTAGTTCAAAATAGCGATAAAATATCTAAGGCATGATGGCACCTATAGACTAATCAATTGTTGAAGTTATTGAGGCTTCATGTACAATTCATAACTTCCTCCGCCTATGTCACATAATGTGCATTCTTATAGGTATGGTATTCTTTCAGGAGTTTGAAGGGATGTCCATAGGAAACATATTCTCTAAGATCTTCTATGACTAGATCAAAAGATAAAGGTGTTTATAACGATGAAGATGAATCGAATGATAGCTCAATCTAGATGGTGATAGAAAATGCTTTTAGGGATAGCAAACACAAATTATTTTGGGGTCTTAACTATGGAGTCCCCTCTTAAATAAGAGCTAGAATGAAATCTATAGTCCTTTCATATTTGAAATCTTGATTTTGCTCTTTAAATAACTAGAAGTCCTTATCAACTCATTTGATGAAATGTTTTAGGTAGCTTGATTTGGGAAATATTTGAACTTTCAAATGCTATCACAATTTAATGGTTCTTCACTTTCCTTGTCAATTGAGTTCTCTGATTGTGCTCTAATAGGTTACTACATGTCTCCACCAAATGCAATAAGGATGTAGTTATATATTTAAAGTGTTGCTTTCTATAATAGTGACTTAGTTTAAAGTTAGTAGCAACATCTTGGACAAGCTTAAGGAGATCTTAGAGGACAATTAAATACAATAACTTTTCACCGTCAAGGTTTGATTCCTAAATATAATATAGAAGATAGAAACATTAGGTCACAAAAAAAACATGAATAAGGTTATATGTAACCTCATTTCTTATTTTGTATCTTAAAATTTATAACTTTTTTATTGTTTTTTTTTTATTTGGTTCTTGTGAGAAACCCCCTATGACCGACGTACAGGGCTGAGCAGTTTCCTCCAACTATGACCTCTCCTAAAATTGCGAGCTATACTTATCAATAGGGAATTTAACACAAAGCCACCACACACACACCTCCTCACACACTCACCCATGTCGTGGTTTGAACCTTGGACCTCCCGAAGAAGAGTCAAAGCTCGAACCGTTGCGCTCCACCCCAAGTGCCTTTTTATTATTTATTATTTTGATTTTTATATTAAAAATAACTCTAAAATTTTCTCAAACATTTTTTATATGACAAAAGATCAATATGTGGCATTTATATAGTAGCAACAAAAACATGAATACTTGATTTGTAACGATCAACACAATCAAACGTGCATTGTGGGTTTTAAGATATAAGATTATATTTTTATACATTAATTTAAGTATTTAAAAAATTATTTGTATTTAATTTTTTTAATAATATATATTTTTTAAAATTAATATTAATAATAAACGTTACAACAAATAATTGATTTTGTAACGATCAAAACAATCAACGTGCATTGTGGGTTTTAAGATATAAGATTATCTGTTTAAACATTAATTTGAGTGTTTAAAAATTATATGTATTTAATTTTTTTTAATAATATATTTTTTAAATTAATATTAATAATACGGTACAACAAATAATTATAAGACCTTAAACTTTATAAAATCAGAATTACTTTCAATCTGAAAAACAATAAAAATATGCAACTAAATCAATACAAAGAATAAATCATTATATGGTACAACCTAAGTTTATTTTAAAATTATTTATTGTAAATTATATTTACTAATATTTTTTGGATTTGGATAGTGTGAATTTTTTTTATCATTCATGTATAATATGTAGGGTTGAGGATTCTCACTTTAGTTATGACCTTTCTTAAGGTCTAGCTAAGTTTAAGAATAAAGGATAAACACACCCACACATGCTACAATTTAAACCTTTAAAATCTCAAAAAAAAACTAAGGCCCAAACAGTTACGTTGTTTGTAGGAAAAATAATATGTGAACATACAAAAATTTGAAAAGTAACTTTAAGTAAAACAATAATCAACATACTTAGTTTAATGTCCATCTTTGTCTCGCAAGCAAGCGGAGAAGGTGAGCCTGGCCCACGGTTATACTTAGTTTAATGTCCATCTTTGTATCGCAAGCAAGCGGAGAAGATGAGCCCGGCCCATTCGAACTTTTGCAATGCAAAGGGGACACAAAAAAACTCTTGTGGTTTTCCTCTAAATAGTGGTATATTCGCATGGGATGGCATTGTCGATTACCTGAGAGCGGCTTTTGAGGTTTTTTAATTTAAAAAGTTTTCTCAAAGATTAGGTGGATTGGTAATTGACCAGACACTTATTAAGAAGACAACTAAGTTCAAACCTTGGGTAGTCTGTTTGCAAAGGTAGTAGTCTAATTTGAATCCTTTGAGTGTGCTTTGACAATGATGGTACGGATCCTGAGCGATCGTCTTAATTGTAACGAACTCTACATTTCAACTTAAAGGGTACAATCTAATGCTATGTTGTTAAAAGTTACGACGTTGTGATATTACCCAGCGTTGTAGGTGAATTGGAGAGAAGAGGGCAATCCTGGTTATGGTCTCTCAAACCAAAGTGATCCCGTAAGAAATTTTTTTATACTTTTTCGAGGGTATAGAATCTGTAGTTATGATCTCTCAAAACAAAGCGATCCCGTAAAAAGTTTTTCTATACTTTTTTGAGGGTATAAAATCTGTGGTTATGGTCTCTCAAACCAAAGCAGTCCTCTAAGAAGTTTTTCGCAAAAAAAATTATGATATTGTGTTTTTTTTTAATAAGGGTGCGTGCTAAAGGAACTCACTTTTATAATTCCCACAAATCTAGAGCCACACGTGTCAACTTTTTGATTCAAAGGCTAGGGCACGGACTAGATGTGCAGACCTTTGTAAAGTGAATTTAAAAAAAAAGATCAATATAGGATAGTGATGGACTAAAATATAAGCATTCTCTGGGTTAAAAGGTTCTGGTCTTGTTTTGTGTTTTAAAGTGTTTTTTTAAGTTTGAAAAGTTATGTACACTAAGGGATATTTTTTAATGAATTAAATTTAGATTTTTTTTTTTAAATCAATATTTTTTATTATTATATAACTTTTATCAAAATTATTTTAAAATGTTTTTAATGAGAATATGTTATTATAAATAATAATATTTAAAAAAATATATATATATAATTTTAATAAAGTTGTAATAAAAGATCAAGGATTGTGAAGAATACCTTATTTCATCAGACCATATATATATGGGTAACATTTTAAAATAATTATTATTATCACCGATGATAATTTTAACCTCCATTTGACATAACTCCCATCTAAACTCAGTGAGTCAGCTCCAATTTTTCATTGTGTGATTAGTAAACATGACATCTCTAAATACAATGATAGACCAGATGAGTATGGATGATGATATTTCTAAAAAGGTGCATTAAATCCAACAAAGTGTTATATTCGCAATTAATACTTTAAATGTATGTTCCCTTCCCTTATTTAGGTGTCGGCAAGGACAGAATTATTGTTCAAAGAAATACGGAGTTTATGCTTGTAATTTGTACTGATAAATAATGTTAAAAGCGATCATGTCCTCCACTCCCACTTTGATGGAAGTACAATAACACTTCGTTTCGTTTCACGGAACTTTAAGAGCTTTTGATTCATATTTTCACTGTTGTGATGAGTTGTTTGTCACGTCCCAGCAATCACGCTACTTTATTAAAAGAATAGAAAGGTCGTTTACAGGTTGGACGTAAATTGTAAAGTATTTTTTTTTAAGGAACTATTTTATTATTATTTTTTATACTGAACTTTTATAAACCTTGGTTTTTGAAAAGATAAAGTTAACCCAAATTAACTTTAAGGTATGAAAATCAACAACAAATAAGTAACTACCAACTAACCTTTTTTTAAAAATTATATAACTGTTCGTAGATGTTAAGTCTTCAAATATATGAATCTGTATATATTGGTAGTAAAAAAGATTTAAAAATTATATAACTGTTCGTAGATGTTAAGTCTTCAAATATATGAATCTGTATATATTGGTAGTAAAAACGATTTAAGAAATTCATATAAAATTAATACTTGATATATATTTTAATTATTTATATTATTAATAAAAAATTAATATTTTTTAAAATGTAGATGATAATTGTTCTAAAGCTTTTTAAACCCGTTTTTCAAACATAAAATTCATTGTTACATTGTATTGACGTGGCTAAATAATGTTCTTATAAGCTTTTATATTTTGTTTTTTTTTTTTTTTTTAAGTTTAGTATTCATTTTTTTTTTAATTCAATGTTAAATTGTAACTTTCTATAAACTTTTTTATATGAAGATATGATTTTTTTTTTTAATGATTTTACATAGGTTTTTATGAGGGATTTCATTCTCTTCATATTAAGTGGGGTTTGAACCTTAGACCTCTCAAATAGGTTAAAGCTCTTACCACTACAATAAGCTTGTAGCATATTTTTGTTAAAACGTATATATATATATATATATATATATATATATATATATATATATATATATATATATATAGAGAGAGAGAGAGAGAGAGAGAGAGAGAGAGAGAGAGAGAGAGAGAGAGGACGCGAAAGGATATAAGGAAGCTAGAATAGAGAAGAAGAGTAGGAATTTGAACATTTAACTTTTTTTAGAATGGAAGAGGTTGTTGCCACAGTCGCAGCAGGTTGTGGTTGATCCATCATCGTCGTTGTCCAGTGACATCCGAAGATCCATTTGCAATTTTGATTAAAGCTTAAACTATGAAGAAGTTTGAGAAATTTGTTTCTTATTTTTATGGAGACTGAAGAGGAATGTTTGGACTTCTCATAGGACCCCTTTGAAGGGCAACACATATTTTCAACTCCAAGGGCCAAGGGTCCCATTTTTAGACAGAACTTAGAAGTTGAGAACTAGGGATCCATGGATTTTTCAAGTGGGTAAAATAATACTCAAGGTTATCATATTTTAGTGGATAGAAGGGAGTCTATGTCAAAAGGTTTAGATTAGGTTGGTTGTCCTATGGACTACTCACTCTCAGGTGTCTCAGAACACTCTACTCAAGTAATGGGTCTAATGAATGAGCAAGCATTTCGTTGCTAGGAAGAAAAACTTGAGCAGGCTCCAAACAACCCAAACTCACTTTGTTTGACAACGTTTCCTTTGTTTGGTTTTGGTTTTATTGGTAAAATTCTTGATTTAGAGGCCCTAAGTGGAGTGGGTCCAAATTTTCAATCAACACAAACTACAACTCCAATTACTAAAGTGTGTAAGGCACATGAAGTGGTTAAAAAGAGAAGGTCGAAGATCAGAATGGTACATGGGGAAGACCTGAGGATGGAACAAGTTTTGGAGTTTTTGGAGAAGGCCCTTATTGGAAAGTTTCATAGATGTCAAATAGCTGATAAAAACCGAAATGAATGGTTGTAGAAGGTATGGGTCCAAATTTTAGGATATGGGCTAATTTTTTACTCTTTGCCAAAGGATGGATAGGTTTCTTTTTTTGATCTGAGGAAGATGCACATAAAATATTGGGAGGTCGTTGGTATGGGGGTCTTCTTTTTTGGTTTTGAAGGCTTGGACAACTTGCTTTGATCCTAGGACTAAAGTTGCTAGGAGAATCTCAATCTGGGTAAAACTTCCATGTCTGCCAATGGAGTTATCGTCAGAAAGAGCTTTGAAAGAGATTGGAGATTCATTAGGTAAAACCTTGGATATAGATATTTCTTTCAAATCTAGTGTTTTTTGGTTTGTAGCTTGGGTTTTGGTTGAGATGGATATCAGTGAAGGCTTACCATATTGTATGGAGATAGTTGTGGGGAATACAGTTCATAATCAAATCTTAGACTATTTGAATATTTCTTTTAGATGTGTTCATTGTCATGATTATGGACATATTGCTAAGGAATGTTCTCAATATTTCACACAAAAATTATGGAGGAGAAAACAAATGACTAGTGGAGATTTCAAGTTAGCTAACAACAATCAAGAGATACCTATTTTTAGAGCTCAATAGTGCTCCCTGATTTGGCACAAACAAGCAAAAAGAATGTTGTTGAACCTAGAACCAAAACTCAGGAGGAGGAAGAAATTTTGGTCCTAGATTTATCTCCATTTCACTATTCACAAGTTATTAGAGAAGGAGACAAAGTCATAAAGAAAACTATGAAAGGATTGGAACCCAATACTATTAAGTTTGTTGGTCAGTCATCTAAGCCTTATGACAATTACTATCCAATACATGTGGAGAATAATCTGGACTTAGGTAATAAAGAAGTTTGTACACTTCCTTATGAATCTTCAAAGAGAAGTCCCAAGGACAAGGAATTTTCTAGGATTTTGGACAATGGGCCAACAACCTCAAACACATTGAATAGGGATTGTGATCCTAATATTTTTTGCTATTAGGGGAAGTCTTTTTTACCTATTAGGTGAATCTTCTAGGGAGATATCTATTTCAAGGGATGGTTTGGATTCAGACTCCTCTTGCAAATATATATGACATTCTAGGAAAAGGGAATCTGATTTGAGAACTTGTATAGTTGCTAGAAGGTTGGGGTTAGGCCTGGACCTTATAAAGGAATCTTCCACTTCTTTAGCAGGTAGGAAATATTTTTTATTACATGAATAGGATAAGGCTTTGAGGGAAATTCAACGGGAAAAACACAAATCTATCAAAGGGGTCCTTAGAGCGAGATAAAACCCCTCTAATATGTTTAAATAATCTTGTTATCTCTTAATATACGAAGTCTTGGTAGTTCCTCTAAAAGACTTGCCATAGCTAGGCTAGTGGAAATTAATAATTTGGATGTTATCCTTCTACAAGAAACCATAGGGGCAAGTACAAAAATCATTGAAGGGTTAAGTAAATTGCTTAGGGACTGGGATTTCTTGGCTCTAGATGCTACTGGAAATTCAGGGGGTGTTTTGACTGGCTGGAAGAACTCAATATCCTTAATTAATTCTTCATGTATGGTTTCAGGCTTGTGGACAAAATTATTTTTTAAAGACTTGGGTGTGAGGCTATCAATTATTAATTGTTATAGTCCCTATGAAGATAGGTAGGTCTTCTAGGATGATTTTTTCTCCCAAAGGTGTGTTAGGGATTAAAGAGTTATCATTGGTGAAGACTTAAATTTTACTATGAATAGAAGTGAGGTATTGGGAAAATCTGCAAGACTTCATAGACTTGCATATTACTTCAAACATAAGATTGAAAATCTGGTTTAACTGATTGGACCCAATAAAATTAATGCCTACGTGGAGAAATAATAGAGTTGGGAAAGCTGGGATCTGAAAGAGGTTGGATAGATTTTTGATCTCAGAGTTATTATACAATGAAATAGATCGAAAATAGTCATGGGTTGAGACTGGAGGTGGTTGAGATCATTCTCCCATACTTCTTCAATTATAAATTCAAGAGACAAAACTTGTCAGTCCTTTTAAACTCAGTCCAATTTGGTTGGAGGAAGAAGATTTTCAATAACTAATTAAAAAATAATGGATTTGCTATGATCAAATTTCCAAGTCATCGTCAAGTTTTCAATTTGTTGTTGCTTTAAAAAAATTAAAAGGAGTTGTGTCATCTTGGATTGTAGTTAAAAAGTAAGCATGGATAGAGATCTTAAGTTGGTGGAGAAGGAATTTCAAAAATTCATAAAAAGAATGAGGTTGGTTTGTTTAAAGAGGAGGAGAAAACAAGTTGGTTGAAGTAGAAATTAAGAACAAATTCTTGGAATGGAGGGAATTTGAATGGAGAATGAAAAGTAGAGTTGTATGGTTAAAAAAAGGAATGAAAATACTAAGTTTTTCATAATTTTTTTAATCATAGGAAGAAGGTTAACACTATCTGGGAGATGCAAAATGAAGAAGAGGTCCTCGTTAGGAGTTTTTCTAAGTTAGCAGATTTGGGAGTAAAACATTTTCAATTTATCTATAAAAAAATCGGATAGAGTCAATATTGGAAAAATTTTAAAGTTAACTACTTTCTTTTCCAATTTTGTGACAGAGGGGGGCAATCAGTTACTTCTGAAGGAGGTCACAAAGGAAGAATTGGAAGTTGTCCTAACTTCTTTCAAAAAGGATAAAAGTCTAGGGCCTGATGGATGGCCTATGGAGTTTTTCCTAGTTTTCTATGATCTTGTTGAGGAGGATCTTCTCAAAGTAATGGAGGAAATTAGGTTGAGTGGTCACATTTTGGGGGTTTTTAACTCCACTTTTTTAGCTTTGATTAACAAAAAGGAGAATCCTAAAACCTTTGATGAATTTAGACCCATTTCATTGTGTAATCGTATCTATAAAATCATTGCAAATATTTTGGTTGTTAGATTGAAGAATATTTTCTCTGAAGTTATTTCCCAAAAGCAGATGGGTTTTATAGTAGGTAGACAGATTTTTGAAGTCATAGCTCTACGGGGGGTGTAGTGTGAAACTGTGAATATGAGTCATTAAAATTTTAAAAAATATTTGAGAAAGTTGTGTGCAAGCTCCTTTGAGAAGATGGGTTGTTTTTGAAAACCTAATATTTCAAGTTGTTTGCATGAAGGAAATTTGAAAATCATCCTGTTCTATATCAGATTGAAATTATTGGATATAAACTACACCGATTGAGACTTTTATTTACGGGGAGGAAGGCAACATTGAAGTAAAATTTTCTAGCAAAAATACCTTTTCAAAAATTTGAAAGACTCCTATTCTAATTTTAGGGTTTTTACCCAGTTTCAATTTGGGAGTTGAGATTTTTGGAACAACAATGCATATTTTGAATAGGGTTTTGAAGAGCCCTTCTACAGTCGCTTTTGCTTTATGAATAGGTTTTCAAATATCCCTTTCTTGGCCACTTTGACTTTCAAGAGTGCTCTTGGTTTAAGCCTTTAACAATTCAAGGGTATTTTCCTTCCACAAGTGACAAACATTTTGAAGATTTGTGGAAAAAAATAGGGTATGTGCTATTTTTAGGGTTCTTATCCATCTTTGGAGTTGTTGAAAGCTATGCATTTTTTAGGGATTAGAGTAAAGAATTGGGAAAATCGTCGCCATCTGACGACAAGCCCAAATTTGTAGTGGAGAAGCATTTGAGTAAAAAAATATATTTTGTATAGGATGTGAGGTTTCTATGATGGATGAAACTCCATCCCTCATTGATCTTGAATCTCAGGTTCCCTTGACTCCCCTTAGGAACCTTGCAAACAATTTCATGAAGAAGCTTACAATTTTGAAAATCGATATGAGCTTCCCAGAGCTCCACATTGTTGATCCGTCAAACCCTAATCCAACAACACCTCAACAACATGCAGAGCAAGATAATACCCTTTCAGTTTTTGTCTGATTCCTTTGTTGAAGTAGCTAATGACTTGTTTGATCGTACTGTCATTTTATTTTTTTTATAGGGGGATACCACCTAAGGCTAATTTTCTCAAATGGGTTAGGGGGTTTGGGATAATACTAGAGGTTGAATAGTTGAGGCTATTCGAGGGTTGGGAAGGGGGTACATAGCAATCTTCTTTGAAAATCTTGAACATGCCAAAAAAAGCCCTCCAATACAAAACTTGGGTTATCTACGGGTAAACTTGTTATTTGCAAGGTTGGTCTTTGGATTTTCATCCAAAGGGTCCCTCTAGGGTAAAATACCCTCTTTGGATAGAGTTTCCTTTTTATCTCTTCCATGTCGCCCTTTTCTCAATAATTTTTTTGTTTTTCTTGGTAAGGTTGTGTGGTCTCATCCTATGTCAGAAAAATTATCTAATTATAGAGTGCACCCTTGTATTTATGTAGAAATGGACATATCCAAGTCGTTGCCCCCCTCCCTTGACCTCAATGGGCCAGGTTTCCATGTTAGTCAACCTCTTATCTACCTAAACTTACCTAATGCATGTTTTTACTATAGAGAAGTTGAACACTTGATCAGGAATTGTGCAAAAAAATTAGCTAAAAAGGAACAAATGGAAGCAACCGCTAAAACAATTGTAGATAAAATCCCAACTAATGGCCCTCATATGGAAACTGCAACTAAAAATTTATTCGATAACTTCCCTACTGATGGCCCTTAACAACCCATATTCCTAAAAAACCTTCTCCTTCTTAGGTCGTTCCCCCTAATAATCCTCTTTCCCCTTAGCTCAGGCTAAATTCTTTGATACTCCTATTATTCCACAAGCCCCACCAAGTTCAACCACGAGTCTTGAGTTAGCTCTCGTTCCTTCACCTCAACTCTTGAAAGATAGTATTATGACATATGGGTGGAGAATGGTAGGCAAGCGACAATTTTCATCGACCCCCCCAAAATCACTCCATCCATACAGAGAAAAAAAACCTTTATCAAAGATCTTGCTAGATCCTTATCTCAAGTTGCTCAAAATAAGGTTCTTGCTCAGCAATCTCATTTGGACAACACACAATTATTGCCAATCAATAAAAATATATTACAGTCTCTAATTCATGAGGTTGAGCAACCTCTAAATCACCCCTCATGAATTTAAATCTTCTATATTTGAATGTCAGGGGTCTCTCCCTCCCTTACCATAAGTTTCAAGTTCAAAAATTAGTTGTTGAAAATCATTTATTTGTTCTTTTCCTTCAAGAACTGAAAGTCACTAATCACTCTCTCACTCATTGTATGAATATCGTAGGTGGTGTATATGCATCTACCTTTACTACTTCTCATTTTAATGGAAAAGTAGGTGGTACCATTTCCATATCCAAGTCCCTTTCTTATGATATTCTAGACCATGGTGAAGACTCTGCTCACCGTTGTGTGTGGGTTAGATTGGCTCTCAACTCTCAAGTTATTGGATTTTGTTCTATCTATGCTCCCAATGACCCTCCTAGTCGTACAACCCTCTGGGAATGGTTAGTTGTTTCTCTTCCTCCTGCAGAATGAATCCTTGGAGGTGACTTTAATATGATTGAGAATCCTAGTGACAAAAGTTGGATTGGTAGTAGACCCCTTTCTAGTGTTGAATTTGGTAGTTGGTTATTTTATCGTAATCACTTAGGTGTGCATGACCCTCTATTTGGTAAATCCTCCTCTCATAGATATAATTGGTTTACATGGTCCAACTATCATCAAGAATCTTCTATGAAGCTTGTTCATTTGGACAAATTTTATTTCTATATTATCTCATAGATAAATTCTCCATCCACGAGCAAGTTTGTGTCCTTTCTCACACTACTTTGTTTGATCATCTTCCTATCTTATCTTATATCCAAAATTCTTCTATATATGTTAATTCCATGCTCCTTTCTTTCAAATTAAATGTGTACCACCTTGATAGTCCTCCTTGCTGCCACCTTGTAAAACATGTCTGGAATAGATTTTCAAACCAACTGGTAATACCTGCTGGATCAAATGGTTTGGAACAACTATTTCCAATACTATTTCTTCCCTTAGATGATATGGGTGCTTTGTTATTAGGATGAAGAAGATTCAAGAGAGTCACCTTCATAAGGAGATCTCTCATCTCCATTCCATGCTTATGAAAGACCCTACTAAAACTGTTGTTCAATACGATCTAGCTAATGTTTAAAATTACGCTAGATTTTATGAGTCTTACCGTGCTAGAGGGACGCATGTTAGATCTCGTCTAAATTGAATCTTCCAAGGAGATAAGGGAACCAATTTTTTTTAACTACCTCAAATATAAGAATATTTTGGAAAGGATCACTGAGTTGGAGGATCCTTCAGGTCGTTCTTTTTTCGACTCTAAAGAGATCATGAATCTTTTTGTAGCTCATTTATCTCAAATTTTTACAGCAAAGCCAAGGGATGACATCCAATGTATCTTAATGGAATATGTGCAGGAACATATTCCCTTCCTAGTAGACCCTATTATTTGGGATCAACTTGAATATCCTCTTTTTGTGAATGATCTTCAAATTGCCCTTTTTTCTATGAAGAATGAAAATGCTCCTGGCTTGGATGGTCTCCCAGTGAAGTTTTATAAAAACATTTAGCATATTCTTTCCTTTAATCTTCATCATGTTTACCTAGAAGCTATTCATAACAATTCTCTTAGAGCTTTTATCAATGCATGGTTTATCAAGTTGATTTCTAAAGGTACAGCTTGTAAATTAACTCATGACATTCATAAATGTTTATGGACCAAATGGGATGGGGAGGTGGGAATGACTGCCATCTCATGGAAGCTTTGTACTCAACCTAAGGCTTTAGGAGGTCTAGGCATCATTGATCCTCTTACCCAAAGCAAAAGTTTGGTTGCAAAATGGGTTGCTAGAGCCATCACTAGTGATGAAAATTGGAAACACTTATTTCGTTACAGAATCTCGCTAGCTACTCACAAAGGTAAATGGAAAGAAACATCTTGGGAGGATAAGGTCCTTAATGCACCTTACTTTATGGTTAAAGGATCTATTCTAGTTACCCAAAATTTGAAATCTTAGCAATCAATTTCTCGTTTATGGGTTTGGAAGTCTAACTCCTTGAGACATGGTCTGAGCATTAGTCTAAATAGTATTTGGTGGAATAAACTTATCCTCCATAATGATAAACATTTAGCTTTATGCAATGCTTTTCAAGGTCTAGCTTTTTTGAAGAAATGTATTAATAGAATTAGAGATATCTGGGATCCGGGTAGTTTCTTTATTCTTACTTGGAACCAAATATGCAATTATTGTTCCCTTCCCTCTAGGTTCAAAGAGTCTTATGGATTAGTTGTGGTTTCTATTCCTTATGAGGTCCTTATAAAGTTGGGAACAATTGCCCATAATATATGGAATGACTGGAGATGGTTTAATGGTCATAGAATCTCTTCCATTACTTCTAGTTGGATATACAAAAATCTTTTGTGTCCTCCTTCTTTAGACTCTAAGCTCAATGTCAAGTGGCAAGTGAATTTTACCAATGTCCAATGGCAGTTTCTTGCTACTCAAATTTGGAAAGTTCCTATTGAATCCAAAAATCAACTTCTTGGATGGCAGATTTTGCATCAAAAACTTCCAACTTCTAAAAGTCTAGCAACAATTTTACACATTCCCCCTCAATGCAATTTTTGTAATACTTTAGAAACTCTAATTCACTTGTTTTGGTTTTGTGACATGTCTAAACAATTTTGGGATGTCTTCTACTCTCTTTTTTCCCTTTTTCACTAGATCTTGGAAGCTCTATTTGCTTGGTTTTTATCAACTAGATCAGTGCCCCAAATTTTAGTATGTTTATATACTCATCTTTCTCAAGCACATGAAAAAAAGTGTTTATTGGATCTGCTCCTCCATGGGATATAGTTTTAGCAGACTTGACCTTTGATCTTTTGTTACATGTGGGACGCATTCATTCTCAAGTCTATGGAACTTCCAACACACCACGAGATGTTATTGACAGACTTCATCAACTTTATCATATGGTTTAGGATCTTCAGAAGATCCAACAAGAAATTAAAAAGAAGTCAGTTAACAATGATAAGTAGGTTCAGGTTTTGATTACTTTTATTTCTTCTTTGAAAACTTTTGAAGATATCATGGAAGACACACCCAAAATTTCTCCATATAACAAACTCTCCCACAAATGAATGTTGATATCTGGTGTATTGCAACAAGATATAGCTATAGTATTTTTGTTGCTAAAAGCTTCTATTCTTATGTATATTAAGTTATAGATGCTTTACTCCTTATCCACCTCATTTTATTTTTTAGCTGGTGGACAGTGTTAGCACCATAATATTGTAATATTCCGGTTAATAAATTAATATATTCTAGCTTTTTCTCAATAAATATATATAATTTTCTAGAAAGTATTCTTTTATTATTTTTCATACTGAACTTTTATAAACCTTAGTTTCTGAAAAAGATAAAGTCAACTGAAATCAATTTTAATGTATTAGAAAAAACAAAGTCAACCAAAAACAAAAAAACCTAAAAAGTCAAATAAAAATAACTACCAACCAATCTACTTTTTCCCTATTAAAAATTATTTAACTGTTCGTAGATGTTAAATCTTCAAATATATGAATCTGTACACATTTGTAGTAAAAATGATTTAAGAAATTCATATAAAATTAATGCTTGATATATATTTTTTAATTATTATATTATTAATAAAAAAAATTAATATTTTTTTAAAATGTAGATGATAATTGTTTTAAAGTTCTTTAAACCCGTTTCTTTAAACATATAATTCATTGTTACATTGTATTGACGGGGCTACATTGAATGTTCTTATAAGCTCTTACAGACAAATGTTTTTTTTTGTTTTTTCTTTTTAGCTCAATTTTCTTTTTATTTTTTTAATTCAATGTTAGATTGTCATGTAATTATTTTCAATGTTCTTATAAACTTTTATATGAAGATATGATCTTTTTAATTATTTTTTAATGATTTTACACATGTTTTTTATGAAAGGTTTTTGATCTCCTCATATAGATTGGGATTTGAATCTTGAATTTTTTAATGAGGTCAAAGTCCTTACCACTACAATAAGCTTACAACTTATTTTTGTTTCTATTATTAGTAACGTATAAAAGATATATACATATAGAGAGAGGATGCGAAGGGATGTAGGAAAGCTAGAAAAGAGAAGAGGAGTAGGAATTTGAAACATTTGACTTTTCTTAGAATGGAAGAGGTTATTGGCACTACCACAACAAGTTGTGGTTGATCCATCATTGTCGTTGCCCAGTGACAACTGAAAACCCATCGACGATTTTGATGAAATCTCAGGTTATGAAGGAGTTTGGGAAATTTGTTTCTTATTATGATGGAGACTAAAGAGGAATGTTTGGACTTCTCATAGGACCCCTTTGAGGGGCAAGGCATCTTTTCAACTCCAAGGGCCAAGGGTCTCATTTTTGGACAAGACTTAGAAATTGAGAATAAGGGATCCTTAAGTTTTTCGAGTGGCCAAAATAATACTACAGGTTATCAGATTTTAGTGGACAAATGGGAGTCTATGTCAAAATGTTTAGATCAGGTTGGTTTTCCTATTGATTGCTCACTCTCAAGTGTCTCAAAACACTCTACTCAAGTGATGGGTCTAATGAATGAGCAAGCATTTCATTGTAGAGAAGAAAAACTTGAGCAAGCTCCAAAAAACCTAAACATACTTTGTTTTATAGAGTTTCCTTTGTTTGGTTCTAGTTTTATTGATAAAATTATTGATTTAGAGGCCCTAAGTGGAGTGGGTCCAAACTTTCAATCAACACAAACTACAACTCCAGTTACTAAAGTTGCGTAAGGCACATAAAGTGGTTAAAAAGAGAAGGTCGAATATCAGAATGGTACTTGGGGAAGACCTAAAGATGAAACAAGATTTGGAGATTTTGGGAAAGGCCCTTATTGGGAAGATTCATGGACATCAAATAGCTGATAAAACATTAAATGAGTGGTTGTAGAAGGTATGGGTCCAAATTTTAGGATATGGGCTAATTTTTCACTTACTTGTCAAAGGATGGATAGATTTTCTTTTTCAATCTAAAGAAGATGCACATAAAATTTTGGGAGGTCGTTGGTATTGGGGGTCTTCTTTTTTGGCTTTGAAGGTTTGGAAAACTTGCTTTGATCCTAGGACTAAAGTTGCTAGGAGAATATCAATATGGGTAAAACTTCCATGTCTGCCAATGGAGTTATGGTCAGAAAGAGCTTTGAAAGAGATTGGAGATTCATTAGGTAAAACCTTGGATATAGATATTTCTTTCAAATATAGTACTTTTTGGTTTGTAGCTCGAATTTTGGTTGAGATGGATATTAGTGAAGGCTTACCAAACTGTATGGAGATAGTTGTGGGGAATACAGTTCATAATTAAATCTTGGACTATTTGAAGATTTCATTTAAATGTGTTCATTGTCATGTTTATGGACATATTGCTAAGGAATGTTCTCAATCTTTCACACAAAAAGTATGGAGGAGAAAACAAATGACTAGTGGAGATTTCAAGTCAGCTAACAACAATCAAGAGATACCTATTTTTAGAGCTCAATAGTGCTCCCTAATTTGGCACAAACAAGCAATAAGAATGTTGTTGAACCTAGAACCAAAAATTTGGATAAGAAGGAAGAAATTTTTGTCCTAGATTTATCTCCATTTCACTATTCATGGGTTGTTAGAGGAGGAGACAAAGTCATAAAGAAAGCTATGAAAGGATTGGAATCTGATACTATTAAGTTTGTTGGTCAGTCATCTAAGACTTATAACAATTACTATCCAATACATATGGAGAATAATTTTGACTTAGGTAATAAAGAAATTTGTACACTTCCTTATGAATCTTTGAAGAGAAATCCCAGGGACAAGGAATTTTCTAGGATTTTGGACAATGGGCCAACAACCTCAAACACATTGAATAGGGATTATGATCCAAATATTTTTTCTATTGGAGGAAGTTTTTTTTACCTATCAGGTGAATCTTCTAGGGAGGTATTTATTTCAAGGGATGGTTTGGAGACAGATTCCTCTTGCAGATATTTGTTATATTCTAGGAAAAGGGAATCTGATTTGAGAATTTGTATAGTTTCTAGAAGGTTAGGGTTAGGTATAGACCTTATAAAGAAATATTCCACTTCTTCAGCAAGTAGGGAATATCTTTTGTTTCATGCATAAGAGAAGGCTTTGATGGAAATTCAATAGAATAAACAAAAATCTATCAAAGGGGTCCTTAGAGCGAGACAAAAACCCTTTAAGATGTTTAAATGATCTTGTTATCCCTTAATTTCCAAAGTCTTGGTAGCCCCTCTAAAAGACTTGCCATAGCTAGGCTGGTGGAAATTAATAATCTAGATGTTATCATTCTACAAGAAACCATAGGGGCAATTACAATTTGTTATTGAAGGGTTAAGTAAATTGCTTAGGGACTGGGAGTTCTTGGCTCTAGATGCTATTGGAAATTCAGGGGGTGTTTTGACTGGCTGGAAGAACTCAATATCCTTAATTAATTCTTCCTTTATGGTTTTAGACTTGTGGACAAAATTATTTTTTAAATACTTGGGTTTGAGATTGTCAATTATTATTTGTTATAGTCCCTATGAAGATAAGTAGGTCTTCTAGGATGATTTTTTCTCCCAAAGGTGTGTTAGGTATGAAAGAATTATTATTGGTGGGGACTTAAATTTTTTAATTAATAGAAGTGAGGTATGGGGAGAATCTGCAAGACTTGATAGACTTGAAAATTACTTTAGACATAAGATTGAAGAAATTGGTTTATTTGATTTGGAACCAATAAAATTAATGCCTACGTGAAAAAAATATATATTTGGGGAAGTTGGGATCTCAAACAGGTTGAACAGATTTTTGATCTCAGAGTCATTATACAATGAAACAGACAGAAAACGGTCATGGGTTGAGACTGGAGGCGACTCAGATAATTCTCCCATACTTCTTCAATTAGAAATTCAAGAGGTAAAACTTGCCAGTCATTTTAAGCTCAATCCAATTTGGTTGGAGGAAGAAGATTTTCAAAAATTAATTAAAAAATAATGGATCGGCTATGACCAAAGTTCTAGGTTATCGATGGGTTTTTAATTTGTTGTTGCTTTAAAAAAATTAAAAGGAGTTGTGTCATTTTGGATTGTGGTTAAAAAGGAAAGTATGGATAGAGATATTAAGTTGGTGGAGAAGGAAATTTCAGAAACTCGTAAAAAGAATAAGGCTCGTTTGTTTAAAGAGGATGAGAAAACAAGACTGGTTGAGATAGAAAATAAGAACAGATTCTTGAAGTGGAGCGAAGTTGAATGGAGAATGAAAAGTAGAGCTGTATGGTTAAAAAAATGGATGAAAATACTAAGTTTTTTCATAATTTTGTTAATCATATGAAGAAGGTTAACACTATCTGGGATATGAAAAATGAAGAAGGGGTCCTCGTTAGGATTTTTTTTGAGTTAGCAAATTTGGAAGTAAAACATTTTTAGTTTATCTATAAAAAACCTGATAGAGTCAATATTGGAAAAATTTTAAAGCTAAATACTTTCTTCCACACTTTTTTGATAGAAAAGAACAATTAGTTACTTATAAAGGAGGTCACAAAGTAAGAACTAAAATTTGTTCTAACTTCTTTCAAAAAGGATAAAAGTCTAGGGCCTAATGGATGACCTGTGGAGTTTTTCCTAGTTTTCTATGATCTTATTGAGGAGGATCTTATCAGAGTAATGGAGGAAATTAGATTGAGTGATCATGTTTTGGGGGTTTTTAACTCCACTTTTTTATCTTTGATTCCCAAAAAGGAGAATCCTAAAACGTTTTATAAATTTAGACATATTTTATTGTATAATTGTATCTATAAAATCGTTGCAAATATTTTGGTTGTATTGAAGAAGATTTTCTCTAAAGTTATTTCTCAGAAGCAGTTAGGTTTTGTAGTAGGTAGACAAATTTTTGAAGCCATTGGAGCTACACAAGAGGGCCTTCACTCTATTAAAACTAAAAATATTCCCGCAATGGTCCTTAAACTAGATATTTCTAAAGCTTATAATAGAACTAGTTGGTTTTATCTTAGATTGATGTTCTTGCATTTGGATTCTGGTTATCTAGTAGTAAAGTGGATTATGGGATGCATTTCTTCTGTATATTTTATTATTCTTATAAATGGATCAAATTCCAAATTCTTTAGACCCTTGAGAGGATTGAGATAGGGATGTCCTTTATCTCCTTTACTTTTTTTTTGGTTACTAAAGGATTGAGTAGAACTATTTTGGATTCGAAGAGGGTAGGATCCTTGTCCGAGATCAAATTGGGGGTCCTTTATTTATCTCATTTATTAATTTTTGATGATGTATTGTTGTTCACAAATGGCAGTTTAATGGAAGCTAAAAAGTTGAAGGAAATCTTGGACACTTACAGTATTGCTACTGGCATGGAGATAAATTTTCAAAAATCCTCTATTTGATTTAATGGTCTAGAGAAAGTGACTGAATAGGTTCTAATCATAATTTTTCCTTTTAATATCTTATATTTACAAGAAAGCTTTAAGTATTTGGGTTTTGTATTGAATCCAAATACTTACAGGAAGAGAGATTGAGGATGGATTTTAGAGAACATTGAAGTAAGGATTGACCACTGGTGTAATAGATGGTTGTCTATTGATGAGAGAATAACACTTGTAAAGTCAGTTCTTGAGGCAATTCCTATGTTTTGGCACTCTGTGACCATCATTCCCAAAGGAATTGTAGATAAAATAAGAAAACACTGCTTCAAATTTATTTGGACTAGACACAAGGAACATGAAGGCATTCCTTTAGTTAAGTAGCAGAGTATTGCTAGGCCAAAGTAGGAAGGTGGTTGGGGACTTAAAATATCCATTTTTTTTTCTTCTTTGGCAGCAAAAAGTTTATGGAGGATTTTGAAGAGAGAAGGATTATGAAACAAGGTTATTTAACAAAATTATATTCATCCGAAGACTTTTATGGATTGGATCAAAAGGCCATAGAAAAGCATTAAAAATATTTCCATTCAATGGAAGGTACTAGTACAGGTATTTCCTATGATTGGAAAATATTTGGCTTGGAAAGTGGGCAACGGTGAACAAGTTAGAACAAGGACTGATTCTATTTTGGGTTGTGGAGAAAATATTTTGTTGTCAGAAGCTATGATAATTTATTTACAAGATAAGGGTTTTTACTTTCTTCATCAGGTGAGGGAATCTGATTCTTCAAGTCTTTAGATCCAAGGTTGGAAGAAGGCTCTAGTCTTGGTTCTTTCTGATGAGTAGGTTTTTTTGTGGAAGGCTTACACTTATAGTCTTAGTAAGAGTCATATCAAGCTGAGATTTGAATCATATACCCTTGCTTAAGCTTACAACAAATATGGGGGTTAGTATACAGCTAGACTTGGTTACAAAACAAGTTTTGACCCTCATCCTCAAGGGCCTAATATTCTCACAATGACACTGAGATGGGGGGGTGAATCAGTGTAGCTATTTAAATTCAAATTTACAACTCTTAAAGCTGAAGCAAAGAGAACTTAAAAGCATATAAAGCAATTATCACAAGAGAGCACACCACAACACACAATGTAACGAGGTTCACCAATTTGGCTACTCCTCAAGAATGACTGCTTGGACTACGTTCCAAATCCAGCCTTTGCAAAACACCAATTTTACAATTAGTTTACCAGCACCCACTGGAAGGAGCACCAACCCCTAATTCAAGCACCAACTTGAACTGCACTTTTGAAACTATCAGATTGACATAAGAATGCCTTCGCTTATACAAGACCCTGACTGGTCTACAATTTATCAAAACACAATAAACACTTATGGCTCTTCTTGTCGCTCTCTTACAACACTCTTCTAACCCTCTCTCGACAGCACTTTCACACATTCAACGGCTACCTAATTCTCCATGTAACTGCCCTTTTATAACAGAATTCTGATTCTATTTTTAGGTTCCATATTTTCACATGCAGCTCATTAATAGAAAGTTCTATATTCAACTTCCTTTATCTCATAGTATTCTTTCATGCATCCTATAAATAGTTATGATCTCTTGTTTGGTCTTCGACTGATGACTTTTAGTTTAACCGTCGCTCGATGCATTCACTCCGTAACTGACCTTGTAATTGTCGTTCTAACTCTAGTTCACTGTTCTTATTTTAGCTACATGATTTCTATCTGTAACTGCCCCTGTAACTATCACACTAGTTGACTCTTCTTATTTTGGCTGCATGATTTTCCTCTCGCAATCGCCCTCGTGAATCGTCATTCTACTTCAGTTAACTGTCCGTAATCGTGCTGTAGCGACCTATCATGAAATCGTGACACTTCTGTCTCTTTGTACTCTTCTCGCCTTTTACCCATGAAAACATGACATGTCGCGATATCACGACATTTCTGCCCCTTTGACCTTTTCTCAGCTTGCACCCGCAAAAACATGACATGTCATGAAATCGTGACACTTTCTGCCTTCTTATCCTCTTCTCAGCTTGTACCCGTAAAAACATGACATGTCACGAAATCGTGACACTTTTTGCCTCTTTGTCCTTTTCTCGGCTTGCACCTGCGAAAACCTGACATGTGAAATCGCGACACTTTTCGCCTCTTTGTCCTTTTCTCGACTTGCACCTGTAAAAACCTGACATGTCACGAAATCGTGACACATTCGTTGCCTTGTGCCTTTCTCTGTCTTTTGCCCATGAAAACAAAATGTCGCAAAATCGTGACACATTCGCTGCCTTGTGCCTTTCTCTGTCTTTCGCCCACAAAAACACATGTCACGAAATCATGACACATTCGCTGCCTTGTCCCTTTTCTGTCTTTCGCCCGCGAAAACACATGTAATGAAATCGCGACACATTCGCTGCCTTGTCCCTTTTCTGTCTTTCACCCGCAAAAACACAACATGTCACGAAATCGCGACACATTCATTGCCTTGTCCCTTTTCTGTATTTCACCCGTGAAAATAGAACATGTCACAAAATCGTGACACTTTCGCTTCTGTACTTTCCTTCTTTCCTTTTGTCATGATATCGCGACACTTTTTCTCTATGAGCTCTTTCTCTCGAACCTATCGTGAAATCGTGACACTTTTTCTCTGCGAGCTCTTTCTCTCGAACCTGTCGCGAAATCATGACACTTTTTCTCTGCGAGCTCTTTCTCTCAAACCTGTCATGAAATCGCGACACTTATCTGTCCGTACAATCCTTCTTGCAAATTATCACGAAATCATGACACTTTTCTTTGAAAGCTCCTTCTCCTCGAACATGTCATGAAATCATGACAGTTTTCTTTGCTTGCACCTTCTTTCCGAACATGTTGCGAAATCGTGACAGTTTTCCTTGCGCTTTCTCTCTCTTTGAACATGTCGCAAAATCACGACAGTTTTCCTTGCGCTTTCTCTTTCGTCCAACATGTCGCAAAATCGTGACAGTTTTCCTTGCGCTTTCTCTCTCTTCAAACATGTCGTGAAATCACGACAGTTTTCCTTGCACTTTCTCTTTCGTCCAACATGTCATGAAATCGTGACATCTTTTTCTCTCTCCTCTTTCTCTTCGCTTTGGACCACAAAAATGAAACATGTCACGAAATCACGACATATTTTTCTCTCTCCTCTTTCTCTTCGCTTTGGACCGCGAAAATGAAACATGTCATGAAATCGCGATAGTTTTGCCAGCATTTTCTCTCTCCTTCGATATGTCGCGAAATCGCGACAGTTTTGCCAGCATTTTCTCTCTCCTTCGATATGTCATGAAATCACGACAAAAAACATGTCGCGATATCGCGACAGTTTTCTTGTCTTTTTCTTTGATCCTTTGAATCTGGGCCACTTCTGTCTTCTTGGAAATTCACTGTACATGGTCTGACTGACCTCTGAACTCCTATCCACTGCATCAACTAATCTATCCATCCGTGTTGACAACAATGACAATCATTGTTTCTGCACCTTGCTCAACAATCTCCCCCTTTGGAATTGTTGGCAACACATGTGCAATTTCTTGTAATTCTTCTCCCCATTTGACAATAATACCAAAGGGCTACTGCAGACTCCCCCTGAGTCTATGCACAACATTCTTAGACACATTGTTATAGTTAGCAAAAATCATGAATATGAGCAAAACTATAAACATAGGCATAAATGCTCCCCCTGAGAATGTGTTCCCGATAGCTAGTCAGTTCTTGGGTAGTGTGACCACTCCCAACTTACTGCGAAGGTATTCAAAAACTTCCTTGGGCAATGGTTTAGTGAAGATATCCACTACTTGCTCTGTAGTTGGAACAAAATCCAATTTAACCTCACCTTCTGCAACTTTATCCTTCAAAAAGTGATACTGGATAGCAATATGTTTGGTGCAAGAATGCATAACCGGATTCTTTGAGATGTTAATAGCACTGGTATTATCACATTTAACTGAAATTGGCTCTTTGAAGTTAATACCAAGATCTTTCAGGGTTTGTCTCATCCATAAAATTTGTGTACAACATGTTGTTGCTGCAATGTATTCTACCTCTGTTGTGGATAGAGAGACTGATTCTTGTTTCTTGCTGTGCCATGCTACCAACCTGTCTCCAAGATAAAATGCTCCTCCACTGGTACTCTTTCTGTCATCTATACATCCTGCCCAATCTGCATCTAAATATGCAATAAGATTGAAGTCCTTACCTTTTGGATACCATAACCCATACTCCATAGTACCCTTGAGGTATCGAAGAATCCTCTTCACAGCTATCACATGAGTCTCTTTGGGACTAGCCTAAAATCTTGCTACCATGCATACTGCCTATAATATATCTGGTCTTGTAGCTGTTAAATACAACAGGCTCCTAATCATAGATTTGTACATGGTTTGATCAACATCTAGAGATTTGTCATCCTTGCTCAACTTGCAACCTCGTTGTCATGGGAGTGCTAACAAGTTTACAATCCTCCATTGTGAATTTTTTTAGCATTTCCTTCACATATTTAACTTGAGAGATAAAAATGCCCTTTTCACTTTGATTAACTTGTAGTCCGAGGAAATACGAAAATTCACCAATCATAGACATCTCAAATTCTTTCTTCATTTTATTTGATGTCTCTACAAGACTCATCCATGCTATTGCCAAATATGATATCATCTACATAAACAACAAGTACAATAAGATGGCCATTCTCTATTTTAACATACAAATTGTTGTCCACCATACCTTTCTTGAACCCCTGTTGAATAAGATAGTTATCCAGCCTTGCATACCATGCTCCGGGTGCCTGTTTCAGACCATACAAAGCATTCTTTAACTTGCAAACAAAATTGGGATTGTCACCGAGTTAGAAACCATCTCCGCTGCTCAATATAAACTTCTTCTTCAAGTTTGCCATTCAAAAATGCTGATTTCACGTCCATCTGATAAACTTTGAAATTCTTGTGTACTCGCTAAAGCCGTAAACATTCTGATTGCCTTGAGTCTAGTTTCCTCAAAATCAATACCTTCAACTTGAGCATAGCCTTTACAGACCAATCTTGCCTTATTTCTAATAACCTGTCCGTCTTCGTTCAATTTGTTTCAAAAAATCCATTTAGTATCGATTATTTTTTTATTTGCAGGCCTTGGTACTAACTCCCAGGTTTTGTTTTTCTCAATCTGATCTAGTTCTTCGTTTATTGCCTTCATCCAACTTTCATCTGTGCTTGCTTCAGCAACATTTTTGGGCTCAATGCTGGATAATAGAGAGTAGTTCCTTACTACTGTTCTCCTTGTCTGAATACCAATTGTGGGGTCCCCAATAATTTGCTCTCTGGGATGATTTTTTTGCCAACTGCCTGTTTTAAATTTCTTGTTTTCTTCTACTTCTAAGTCAATCTCCTTATTCTCTTATGTTTTCTTTTCTTCATCTCCTTCTATAACTTCTTCATAAATAGGATAGTTTTCTTCATAGCTAATTTCTCGTTCCCTACCTTCATCAACCTTAACATCAGCACTCTCCACAATTTTCTTTAGCCTTTTGTTATAGCATGTGTAGGCTTTGATTTTTGTCGAATAGCCAAGAAAAATTCCTTCATCAGCTCTATCTTCAAACTTACCAAGATTATCTTTAGTTCTTTTGATGTAGCACTTGTTGCCAAAGACTTTGAAGTATCTTGTTGTTGCCTTTTTGCCAAACCATAGCTCATAAGGAGTTTTGCTTTCATGTGTCCTCAACATGCACCTTTTTTGGATGTAAACCGCAATATGAACTGCCTCTTTCCAGAATATGTCTGCTATTTTGTTCTCTATCAACATTGTCCATGCCATTTCCTGCACTATCCTGTTCTTTCTTTCAACAACACCATTCTGCTGAGGTGTCCTTGCTACTGAAAACTGTCTTTTGATCCCATATTTTTGATAGTACTCTACAAACTCCTCTGAGATAAACTCTCCTCCTCTATCTGATCTTAAGAATTTAATTCTTTTTCCTGTTTGATTCTCAACCAATTTTTTGAAAGTCTTGAACATTTCAAAGGCATCTGATTTAAGCTTTAAAAATAGTACCCATGTCATCCTAGAATAGTCATCTATGCATAGCATAAAGTATTTGTCACCATTTATGCTTTGTGTTCTCATGGGTCCACATAAATCAGTATGTATTAGCTCTAAAGGTTTGTTGGTGAAGTATTCCTTTGATTTAAATGTGGATCTAGTTTGCTTCCCTTTTTGGCATGAAGCACAGATGCTATTTAATGGTTTTCCAATGGTGGGTATATCTCTTATTGCCCTTTTTGAACTTATTTTTACCAGATTGTCAAAGCTAATATGATCGAGCCTCTTGTGCCACAGACCAATTTTCATCTACCTGTCCAATCAAACATGCTCCTTCTGAAGTCTCTAAGAGAGTATACAGGTTTCCATAAGTCCTCGATCCAAGTAGCTATCGCCTTCCCACCGTGTGTTTTTCCGACTTCACGACCTTGCTTCTTAAAAATGACTTCATGACCTCTCATCACAGATTTGGCTTACGCTTAGTAGGTTGTGCTTCAAACCAATCACAAACAGGACTTCTTTGGAATTGATTTTTTCATCACTTATCTTGACTGATCCTTTGCCAACTATCTTGGCTCCATCATTATTTCCAAATTTAACTGAGCCACCTTCATAGTTCTGTAACTTTTCAAACTTTTGTTTATCACCTGTCATGTGACTGGAGCATCCACTATCCAATATCCATGGTGCAGATTTGTTTTGTGCTTTGAATGTTGTCTGCACAATCAAGGATTCATTTTCTTCCTTGGGTCACTCCTTTTCTTTCCACTCTGGTTTGACTATAGTTTTGGTCACTTGTTTAGACTTTTCTTTGTTAGTGGCCTGTGCATGTTTTTTTGGGAATTTTTTGTTTTGTCTTAAACCATTTGGTTGAGATTTTCTTCCCTGATATTTATTTGTTGCATATGTACTTCTACAATTTCTTGCAATGTGTCCAAATTTATGATAGTTATAGAATTCTACTGCATAATCCATCAAGGGTGAAAAGACATTTCTACTGGTGAAATTTCTTTGTCCTATATTATAAATGTAGTCTGAAATCTTATGACCGTAAGCATTGCATTTAAAACAATAACCAGAAAAGGATTGATTGAACCTAGGAGTTGGTGTTTGTCATTTTGTAGTAGGAGCCTTAAATCTTCTTCTCCTTTGATGTGAGACGTTTGTGAATCCATCATTATTAGTGCTCTTTTCATGCCTGGCATTATTGCTTTCTTTTGCATGATTTGGTTTTCCTTGATCAACCCTGATCTTATCTTCTTTCTTTATGGGTTCTATAGTTAAGGCCTTTGATCCATTTGATGATTCTCCTTCGACGAAGCCCAAGCCAAATTTGATGCTTGTACTCCTTTGGCTATTTATAATCTTTTCCAGCTTCACAGAGCTTCCTTCAAGTTTGTGATAACAACTCAACTTTCGATTCATCTCTTCTAGCTGAATCCTTAAACCAACAATTTCTTCTTCCAGTTTGTTGCATTCATCTATTTTCATGGTTAATTGTACTTCGAGTTCTTCAGACATTTTCTTAAATTCGTTTGTCTGTACTTTCAAACTCGTTTATTATGTCATTGGCATCCTCTAGCTTTCTTGAAACCTTTTTATTCTTTTTCCTTTCGATACTCAACTCTTTAAGTGCAGCAACCAACTCACCTTCCAGATATACTTCAACCTCATCCTTAAGGTTTTCATCACCTTCCTATTTTTCTTCTATTTTTTCTTCTTCAAATGCCATGAACAGAGTTTCACCTATTTCTTCTTCAGAATCCTCACCTGAGCTTTCTTCAGAAGAGTCGACATTCTTGGATATGAAACTTTTCTTCTTGAAGTTGCTTTTTCTAAAATTTGGTTTCTTCTTCCAGTCACCTTTTTCTTGGTGTGACCCTTCATCATTTTTTGTTTTCTCATTCATTGGACATTTAGCTGCAAAGTGCCCGACGCCTCCACAGTTGAAGCACTTAAACGGTAACTTTCCTCTATATTTTCCTTTTTCCTTTATAAGTTTTCGAACAAAGTTAGCTTCCATTTCATCCGATGTCTCTTCATCCTTAGATTCTTGTTTAGTTTTTATATTTTTGTGTGCTTTAAAAGTAGCTTCTCTGTCTGTGGGCTTAGCTTGTCCTATTCTCATTTCGTATGCAGTCAAAGAACCATGCATCTCATCCATGCTAAAAGTATTGAGATCTTTAGCTTCTTCTATAGCAAAAACTTTAGAATTAAATCTTTTGTGAAGAGTTCTTAGTACCTTTTTCACGATGACCGCATCTTCCATTTCCTCATCGAGTCCTCTAATCGCAATAATGATTCCATTGACTCTCAACATATAGGCCTCTATGTTCTCATCGTCATTCATTCTTAATGCTTCGAACTGAGCTCGATGCGTTTGTAGGTTGGCTTCCTTGATCTTGTTGTCTCCTTCATGAATGCTCTTCAGTTTGTCCCACATGTCTTTTGTAGTTTTATAGCTCATGATCCTTATTAGTTCATTGTCCACTAAACCGCACATTATAGCATTCTATGCTTTAGAGTTATTCTCAAATGGTTTCTTACCAACAACATCGGTTGGAGGTATGGCAGGTATTGTATATCCACTTTCTATTGACTCCTAGATGTCGTATCCTAGAGCACAAAGATATGTCTGCATCCTAATTTTCTAAAATGAATAATTAGTTTCATCGAACAATGGAGCTTTATTTGATGAGAATCCTTCACCACCTGCCATTGTGTTCCTTCCTAGATCACCTTAGCTGATTAAGCTTGTTTAGAAACCTTGCTCTGATACCAATTGATATTCTCACAATGACACTCGAGAGGGGGGGTGAATCGGTGTAGCTATTTAAATTCAAATCTACAACTCTTAAAGCTAAAGCAAAGAGAACTTAAAAGCAGATAAAGCAATTATCACAAGAGAGCACACCACAACACACAATGTAACGAGGTTCACCAATTTGGCTACTCCTCAAGAATGACTGCTTGGACTACGGTCCAAATCCAGCCTTTGCAAAACACCAATTTTACAATATGTTTACTAGAACCCACTGGAAGGAGCACCAACCCCTGGTTTATCTACACCAACAGAAAGGAGCACCAACCCCTAATTCAAGCACCAACTTGAACTGCACTTTTGAAACTATCAGATTGACATAAGAATGCCTTCGCTTATACAAGACCCTAACTGGTCTACAATTTATCAAAACACAGTAAACACTTATGAATCTTCTTGTCGCTCTCTTACAACACTCTTCTAACCCTCTCTCGGTAGCACTTTCATACATTCAACAGCAACCTAATTCTCCATGCAACTGCCCTTTTATAATAGAATTCTTGATTCTATTTTTAGGTTCCATATTTTCACATGCAACTCATTAATAGAAAGTTCTATATTCAACTTCCTTTATCTCATAGTATTCTTTCATGCATCCTATAAATAGTTACGGTCTCTTGTTTGGTCTTCGACTGATGACTTTCAGTTTAACCACTACTCGATGCATTCACTCCGTAACTGACCTTGTAACTGTCGCTCTAACTCCAGTTCACTGTTCTTATTTTAGCTGCATGATTTCTCTCTCATAAATGCCCCTGTAACTATCGCACTAACTTCAGTTGACTCTTCTTATTTTGGCTGCATGATTTTCCTCTGCAACTGCCCTTGTAACTGTCGTTCTACTTCAGTTAACTGTTTGTAATCATGTTGTAGCGACTTGTCGTGAAATCGTGACACTTATGTCTCTTTGTACTCTTCTCACCTTTTACCCGTGAAAACATGACATGTCGCGATATCACGACATTTTTGCCCCTTTGACCTTTTCTCGGCTTGCACCCGTGAAAACATGACATGTCATGAAATCGTGACACTTTTCGCCTTCTTGTCCTCTTCTTAGCTTGCACCCGCAAAAACATGACATGTCGCGAAATCATGACACTTTCTGCCTCTTTGTCCTTTTCTCGGCTTGCACCTATGAAAACCTGACATGTCACGAAATCATGACACTTTTTGCCTATTTATCCTTTTCTCGACTTGCATCCGCAAAAACACGACATGTCACAAAATCGTGACACATTCGCTGCCTTGTGCCTTTCTCTGTCTTTCGCCTACAAAAACACAACATGTCACAAAATCGCGACACATGCGCTACCTTGTGCCTTTCTTTGTCTTTCGCCCGCGAAAACACATGTCACGAAATCGTGACACATTCGCTGCCTTGTCCTCTTCTCTGTCTTTCACCCATGAAAACACAACATGTCATGAAATCGTGACACATTCGCTGCCTTGTCCCTTTTCTGTCTTTCGCTCGTGAAAACACATGTTGTGAAATCATGACACATTCGCTGCCTTGTCCCTTTTATGTCTTTCGCCCGCGAAAACATAACATGTTGTGAAATCGTGACACTTTCGCTTCTGTACTCTCCTTCTTTCTTTTTTTCGCGATATCGCGACACTTTTTCTCTGTGAGCTCTTTCTCTCGAACCTGTCGTGAAATCGCGACACTTTTTCTCTGCGAGCTCTTTCTCTCGAACCTGTCATAAAATCGTGACACTTTTTCTCTGCGAGCTCTTTCTCTCGAACCTGTCACGAAATCGTGACACTTTTCCGTCTATACAATCCTTCTTGCAAATTGTCACGAAATCGTGACACTTTTCTTTGCAAGCTCCTTCTCCCCGAACATGTCACGAAATCATGACAGTTTTCTTTGCTTGCACCTTCTTTCTGAACATGTCACAAAATCATGACAATTTTCCTTGTGCTTTCTCTCTCTTCAAACATGTCACGAAATCGCGATAGTTTTCCTTGCGCTTTCTCTTTCGTCCAACATGTCATGAAATCGCGACAGTTTTCCTTGCACTTTCTCTCTCTTCGAACATGTCGTGAAATCATGACATTTTTCCTTGCGCTTTCTCTTTCGTCCAACATGTCACGAAATCGCGACATATTTTTCTCTCTCCTCTTTCTCTTTGCTTTGGACCGCGAAAATGAAACATGTCGCGAAATCGTGACATCTTTTTCTCTCTCCTCTTTCTCTTTGCTTTGGACCGCGAAAATGAAACATGTCACGAAATCGTGACAGTTTTGCCAGCATTTTCTCTCTCCTTCGATATGTCATGAAATCGTGACAGTTTTGCCAGCATTTTCTCTCTCCTTCGATATGTCACGAAATCGCGACAGAAAACATGTCGCGATATCATGACAGTTTTCTTACTTGTCTTTTTCTTTGATCCTTTGAATCTGGGCCACTTCTGTCTTCTTGGAAATTCACTGTACATGCTCTGAATGACCTCTGAACTCCTGTCCACTGCATCAACTGATCTATCTGTCTATGTTGACAACAATGACAATACTATTTCTGCACCTTGCTCAACAGGGCCTACTTGTTGGTGAACACAAATTTGGAAATAATCTGCACCAAAAAATATAAGTATTCACTACACCAAAAAAAGGGCTTTAATGGTGGCTAAAATAAAGTGATTTTTAATATATCCTAAGAGGGTGGTAAATAAATCATTATTGTTCATAATAGATCCTAAGAGTTGCAATAGATCATTGTTGTTTGTAAATAATAACTTGGTTTTCATTCAGCAATCTAAGAGAAAATATTCCATATATTATTTAAAATAAACTGTGTTATTCTAAGCATCAAGATCTAATCTATCAATATATTGATGGCAACCTTGGTAGTTGTAGCATTCTATATATTGTATTTTGACTAGAGACTCTGAAATCTATGCTACATTTTCTCTTCCAATGTTTTACCCACTAAAATCTATCCTATTTATTATGTATATTGGATTTGCCCATTGTGGTTATATTTACAATGGTTTACTATTTTATCTCTTAGTTACTTCTTGAGTTCCTTGGGTTCTTTTTGCCCTAGTACTTAAATATTCTAACTGGATGTGGTCTTTGAATTTTATTTACCTCCTTTGGTAACTCTTGGACATAATATCATTTCTTTATTTCTTGACTTTGCACATGTAAGAGGTGCAATAGATCATTGCTATTCACAAATAATAACTTTATTTTAATCCAACAATCTAAGAGAAAATATTATATATATTATTCAAAATACATTGTGTAATGCTAAGCTTCAAGATCCAATTTGTCAATATTTTGATGGCATCCTTGGTAGCTATAGCATTCTATTTATTGTATTTTGATTGCAAACTCTAAAATCTATGCTATATTTTTTGAAGACATAGACTGCATTCCTGAAGCCCCAACATTCACATTAAAAACCCATTGGCATACAGTCCATAGTTCTGCACTTCCATCACTTGCAAAGTTTCCTTGTAAAAAAATTGATTAAACATCATGAACAAAGGAAGAATGAATGCATTGAGAACTAACATTTAATAAGAGGGGATGTTTGCTATCATTAAATAGAACTAGAAGTCTCATGTCTATGCAGGAGACATGCAAAAATTTATTATTGTGGAAGTTGAATAATTAGCTAGGTTTTTGCTTCCATACTTATTTTCAATAGATGCATTCCACAACATTGTGCTTCATAGAATTGTAATTTGTATGTCTCATATATTTCCATTAAATAATATATTATAGATAAGTCTCCACAAAATATTATTTTGACATTAATATTGAAAAGATGTTTTTGGTCATGAATCTACCTAATTATAAAATATATGTGCACCCTAGACCCGACCAACATTGAAAGGTCGAAGGAAAGAGATTTCCTTTGGGCCAATCTCCAGAAAGGGCTGGTTCCCATACTAATATAGCAATCGATGTAAAGATTAGGGTAACATAAAGAGATGGGAAATAATAGAAAGGAACAGAAAATATGGCTATGATCTAGAAATATAAGGTGGGGATAAACTAGCAGCTAAAATTCAAATCAAGTTTAATCAGCATGTAACAGAAATAAAAACACAAGAACCATTCACAGCTTGCAGAGATGACTTCCAATAAACATTTCAGCATTCAATTCTTTATTAGGAATTAAATTCAGATGCAAAATTTAAATTTATCTAACAAAGATCATGAACCTAATAGAAATGATAAGAAAAAGATAATTACGTACACCACTAATCCAGGAACCAGAGTCAAATATATTTCAATTGATCCAAAGAACTCAAAGTGTTTTTTGGTAGAATGTCTATCCTCCATTTTTACATCAATATGCTTAGTATTTATAGAGGGTTGCGCCTCTGTAATTAAATGCACATTAAAACAAAATGTTGGCTAGTCAAACATCAACAGCAACAATTCTCTCCTTGGCAATTGTAATGAACAAATCAGCACATTCCTTAGGAAGCAATGATATTGTTTTCATGGAGAGCGCTTCAAAAATTAGTAGGAATGGATGATGGAAAATCATCTCAGAAGTTGGTGCATTGTAATACAACAATGTCGATTAGAATATCAAGCATTAAATCTTGGTTTTCGCTTCATCGTCTTGTCCCTTAGAACTTTATTTTTGCTAGGAAGACCCAACAAAAATTAACTTCATTTGGAAAAAGATCAAAATCAATGGACGGTGCCTTGAAAATAAAGGTGATCATGCCATAATGTGGAGTGCAGCATTTAACGTTGGCAACCCTTCAGCAGGAATTTTGGAAATATTGATTTTGTTGCCCCAATGAATTAAAATTCACCAACATTTGATCCTTCCCAAAAAGTATCTGCAATGACGACACCGTCAAAAGGAACTCACTGCAATGGAATGAAAAGCCATTTCGTTGCAATCGTGGGTGAAAATGGAAGTTCGTTTGGTATTTTCGCCCATCTTGGATCTTTCGCTATTACACCTAAAGACGTTCTTTCTTGCCTTTACTTTCTTATTCTACTGTGATTACACCAAGAAATGGGGTGAAAATTACTTTCACTGAAAAGTGATTAACTTCACTGGAAATTGCGCCCACTTTAGAATTTTTACCGTGAATCTTGCCAGAAAGTAATTTTGGCGTATTATTGTGAAAAATAGAATTTCACTCTAAAAGGAGGGAAAAAATGAATTTCACTCCTGTTTGGAGCGAAATTGACTTTGACCAACTCGAGAAGATGTCATTTTCATTACCTTTTGCTCCAAGTTGGGCACTCTTTCTTGATTTAGCTCAAATTTGGGTGAAACCATCTAGTTCGTTGGAAAAGGAACAAATATCGTTGTTTTCGCTTGTCTCATGGCAAAATTGACTTTGACCAATACCCATCTATTATGTTTACCTCGAAATTAACTAAAAATAATAATTCACCCAAAAAAAGGGGGTGAAATCACCTTAGAATGCATAAGTTTGGGTGAAATCACTTAACTTATCTTTTTCTTCACTTGTAAAATCCTCCCTTTTGCTCCAACTTGGGCGAAATCATCTTAACACGCCTTCTACTTTTTATTTTTGATCTGTAATGACTGCACCTTCAAAAGGAGCTTTATTTTTTATCTGCAATGACTACACCTTCAAAAGGAACTTTATTTTTGATCTACAATGACCGCACCTTTAAAAGGAACTTTAAAAGGTAAAAATTGATTTCACCAGAGCAATGGAACGAAAATCTAGAGCAATGGAGTGAAAATCATTGTTTTTGCTTGTCTCATAGTAAAATTGACTTTGACTAATGCCCATCTATTATTTTTACCTCGATATTAACTAAAAATAATAATTCGCCCCAAAAAAAGGGGCGAAATCACCTTAGAATGCATAAGTTCGGGTGAAATCACTTATCTTTTTCTTCACTTGTAAAATCCTCCCTTTTTCTCCAACTTGGGCGCAATCATCTTAACATGCCTTCTACCTTTTATTTTTGTTGGTGAAATTATTGAAGAACGTTAAATTAAACAATGACAACACCCAAAATTGAAGAGACCAATACAATCCATTTTTTAATATTTAAAATTTTTACAACAAAGTTCAGTGTGGCAAAACTACCAACACTTTTTGTGGATCTCGAGGTATTGAGTTAGTCTGGATGCAATCGAACCCAGGACTTCATCGATTAAGCTCATCTGTCACTTTTACTAGCTGCATCAGATGATTCCCTTGATTCAACAACCTCCTTTCATGCTTTATCCGCTTGTGTCTCTTCTTCTTGCTTTGCAAGACTCACACTGGTAGTCTCATATACTACAACCACCTCAGCCCAAGAATTTGGGTTGAACATAGAGGAATTGTTTAGCGAATCAATGACAAAGTGCAATGTCTGGACGTGGTCCAAGCTAATGTGATTAGCCCTCTGACTCAACTCCAACAGGGATGACTCGATGCGGGTGAGCCTCTTCATGAATGATAGTACTTGTTTCTTCGTAATTGGCTCAATATAGCTATCGATATTTGAGGTATCTTCTACGAAACCTCTCCAGACTGTCTCCAAATCTCATTTTGGCAAAATATCCCCTTGATCATCCATGAAGCTCAGAAATCTAGCATCAACTACAAACTTGAAATAAATAATCAAAATGCAATGCTCTTGTTCAAACATAGTAATAAGCTTCCAGTCCTCTCTAGCTAGCTCCAATCTAGAAAAATAGCTACGCAATATAATCCTAACATTAGACCAAACTCGATCCATCCCACTCATTAGTGTAATTCAGAAGTCAAACTGAACTAATACCTAAATCTTTAGTGCCATCTCTAATTTTGGTTCCAGTTGCTCCTCGTCATACTCCAAAGTCTGATCACCAAGGAGAATTACTATCCGATCCTCATGAATATATAGTAAAATCATGAGCACTTTTGCTTTCCATTTTGTGCAATCTTCAATCAAATGACGGTGAGCTTCCTTGATCTTCTCCTTGGAGAACCTCATTGATTGTAAGGTCTTTTCAGCCAGTTGATTCTGTAAATATTCTAGTTGGGTAGTTAATGTTTGCACCTACTGTTCAACTTCTTCCCTTACTTTTTGATGCTCCTCAGCTACTTTCTTTAAGTCTTTTGCTTTCTACTACCAACGCTCTACCTCTGATCTCATTGTCTCTAGTTGTGCCCTATTTTTAGCTAGAGCTTCTTCTAGCTCAATGATCTTCACCTCAACCTCAAAAAAACTCTTATTGTAATGCTCACCTTGCAGGTAAAGCGAGCTCATATCCTCGTGAATATTCTCCATCTTCTCTATAGTATTAATATTTTTAAGGCCCTCTGTAACGACTTCATAAGCATAATCGCTTGGAGCCATCTCTCCGTTGGGCTTCTAGACTTGGGGAATAATATTTATAGTGTGGGACTCCATAGCTTTGAGTAGAGAAAATATTAAAATTTCTTTTAAAGTAATTTTATTAGCCCAAGATGAGAATTGATGTCAAGTGGTACATGAAGTCATGCACCTATTTTAAAATTTCCAAATCGACCAACAAGAATTAAGATCTACATACACCATTGTAAGTGCTAACAACGCTTTAAAAATCCATCTACATGGATTTACACACATCTAAGCATCGTAATGATTTTATTTGTTAGTATTTGATCATTTTTTTAAATGGTTATCATGATTACTTGTGATAATTCCATCTTGGATGAAGAGATTTCTAAGTTCTATTTTAATAATATATAGCTCAACTTTGGTTTGTCAAAATTCATCATTTTATATAGAAATGGTAATTTTTTAGTGTTCTTAGGTCTACCTATGGATCATAATGGACACCAAGAAAACTATATCCATATTCTTCCATTCTAAAATTGATTATCAAACAAATTTTTTGAATCAATAGACTATAGTTATTTAAATGTGTAACTTTGAGCATCCACACAAGGAATGAGATTCTCCCTTTTATTTAAAATGTATATCATCAAGCTTTACATAATTATACTAAATACGACCCATTTCATGTTTTTTTTAGTGTTCTACCCTTGGCATCCACTAATGTAGCTCTCCATTTACAACCCATGGATTATTCACCTTATAGATAGAAAAAATAAAAAGTGCAACATGATTTTTGGAATGGATTCAACATATCCAATAACAAGTCCATTTCCTCTTGGAGAACACAAATCATAAATACAAGTAACACCATGACTAACATTATGTCCAAAATCGGTTCAAAATTAGAGATAAAGTATGGTAATATTTTTAAACATTTAGGCTTGTAGGATCCCATAAAAATATCATGCCTCTTTGCTATGGACCATACATCATCACTAAGAATATGGGAGAGAATGCTTTCAAGTTGAATCTTCCATATTATCTTAGTTTAAACATCAAATCTTTAATCAAGTAAATAAGCATAGTATCTATCTGTAAATATAAGCATTTGTTCTATGATAAATTTATACATCTAGAATATTCAGAAACTCGTTGTAAATTCATATGATCTATATCAAAGAATATATAATTTGTTTTTGCATGGAAAACTTCAATGCCTAGTCAAATTCTATGATTTTAAACTTAGCCAAGTTTTAGGATATTTTTCCAAGATATCTAGAATTATCAATTTGCTTTGTGTTGTGACAAGGGAAAAAAGAAGATTGCAAAGGGCCTCTTGGGATAAGCATCATGATTCTCTTACCTTTATGTCACCTATATATTAGTGATAGCATGTGAGCTTGGAGCTTAGTGTTTGATGTATTGGTTTGAATAACACATACATTTCTCCTACGATACTTATTTGTCTAAGGTTAACCCTAATTCAGCCCCAATGCAACATACAAATAACAATCAAGGCCTAAAGCTAAAATAAATGTACTTTTAATGAGGAAGTAAATGATGATTTTCCTTTTTATTTGAAAGGGTGTAAGAAAATGCAAAAACAAGTCCTAAGTGCAGCTATATACAATTTGATTCAATACTAAAGCTTAAATATTTATTTGGTCCCATATGTGATTAAGACTAAACTAGTTCTTTATTTTATTTTTGCTTATTTTGCTAAATAAACATAAACCAAACTCCTCTAATTAGACAACAACCAATATTTTAATCCTAAATGCTTAAATGATAAAGTTATGGGGCAAAAAGACCTATTTCTACCATATATGTAGAAGTGTTGTTGATGGTTTTGCCTATCATTCATACTTTCTCTTACATATAAAATATATAGGAAAGATTGGACTAGCAACAAATGGGTTTATCTGAGCTGGTAGAGAATATTGGACTCCCTTGAACAAAAATAAGGTCCCTATTCAAACAAATAAAAGTACCAAAAATACAAAGAGAATAAAATAAATGCTTAGTGGAAAAAAAACCATAGGATTGGCAATAGCATCATTAGCACTTTCATTTTGTGTAAACCAAAGATCGATAGTGCCATCTAACCTACATTCAAGTGGTGCTTTCACTTTTGAGAGGAAAAAAAAAGTTTAATGCAAGCTAAGCTAATTAAATTACTAAGATAGATATCTCTATCTTGGAAGGATACTGGCTCTATTAAATGACTAAAAATTAAAGGTTTTCTTGCTTGAAATAAATCTTAGGATGAAAAAATAATATGCTAATTGTTGTCATCTCTAAATGCATCCGTCAGCCTAGGTTGGAGGCCCGATGAGACAGATACACTCGTGCCTCATATAGAAAGAAATAATAGGAAGCATCATGGATGGAATACCACTTGTGGACCAACCTTAAAGGTTTTTAATCAAGGTTTGCTTATCAAAATTAATCCTTCATGCATACAAACGTTCATGAGATAAGGCCAGGGGGAAGGAATTTCAATGAAAGTAAAAAAAAAAGTAAAGTAAAATACTTTGAAGAAAAATAAAACCTATGCTATGGGAGAAATATACCAAAGAATTAAATCCCTAGTTTTGATAGCAACAAGTGGCAATTGAACACAAAACACGCCATCCTACAGCTAGTGGATACAACCAATCAAACACTCTAGTAGGAACCAAAAACAAGTTAAAGAAAGGATACAGAGAAATTAGTCATGGATTTCATTAACATACCAAAAATGATTACAAGACAATAAGGCTTGGAGGGTTTGATGCTCCTTAGGAAAAAATCCAAGCTTTGGGCTCCCCTTACTACAATAAAAAATAAGGATGAAAGGAAGAGACTATAAGGTTGGGTACTAGGCATGGGAAGACAACTCCTCATGTTTTTGCAATAAAATTTGAGCCTATTTATAAGTTGAGAGGAGGATTTCTTTCGTCCAAAGTTGTATGCAGAAGACCTATAAATTATTCTCTACTTTGAAGCTAAAATCCTTCTACAATTGAAATAGCAAATTCAAGGTCTTTATATCTGGGGCCATAAATACTAAGGGCTTCTAGGCCTTTGGATGGTTGATGGTTGTTAACTTGTCTCTCTGTTGCTACATTGGGATGGCTGCACCACTTTTTTTTGTCATGTTTCTCTTAGAATATTTTGTTTTTTTTATGCGATGGGTATGGCTTCCATGACTTGTGTATATTGGTAGGATAGGATCACACGTATGGTGGGTAGTTGTCATGGCTAACACGTGGTTGGTTCTCACAGGCTTGGCTATCAAAGTTCATCTTTATGGCTAATGGAAAATATTTCTTTTAAATGCTCCTTCACCTATTTCCCATATTGCATGCACAACTAACATGTATCCTAAGATGAGGTAAAACTCCCTTCAACCAATGGTGGTCCTTCTCCATTTAAGCGCTGGCACTTTCTTGGGATCTTGACTAGTCACCACATGTCTGGATCTAGAATTTTTCAAAACCTTTTCTTCTTTTTAACGCGTTCCTTCATCAAAAGGACCACATGAGTCATTAGATTGAAAATCAATGGCTCATGGGCCTTAAAACCCTTGATGTGGCTAGATTTATGCAAAATATGAGCACCTACCATAGATGGAAGATCTAACGGTTAATGCAACCCTTGTGTTTTTCTATTTTTCCTTGGAGTTCTTTTCTTCTGACTAAAGGTAGGAAGTGCCTTTCTATTGTACTCTTTGGTATATCCCACTTCTAATTGACTCTCCTTTAAGTGAAGTGGGGTTGTAGGGAAAAGTTTCTTATAACTTTGATGGCTCCCAAGGCCTTTCATCCTACTAAAAAGGGAGTGAATCCAAACTTCTTTACCTTGTTTGTGGGCATAGAGTCAAAACTAGAAGCTAAAAGTAGAGTACAAGAAATAACAAAATTTGAGAAATGGAGGTACATATGCAGTACTACTTTGTGCCTCAATATACCTTTTGGGACCTATTCCTTGATGATATTTTATTGGTGTTGGACCTTGGTCAAGGTGAAGGACCCTTGGGGTGACATTTCTAGGAGTATCAAGACTTTGGGTATATTTCTTGATCCTGAATATCTTTTAGGGTTTTTGATCATAGTTCCTCTTCCAATCTGGTGGATGTCACCTTGTACCTTTCTTGTATTAATATACTTATAAATAATTTATCTATAGATAATGACCCTTGTAGTTTTGTTTGACAAGTGTGCCAAAGTCTGGTTTTAGGACATTTTACTCTCCCTCACTTCTTATGCCACAACTCTTTTCTCAGGCAGTTTTTCTTTAGGTCGATAGGATTTGATAAGTCTCATCAAACCTCTTCCTAAGCATTTCATTCCTGAGTATATTGGGTTTTCCTTCTTTGGCATATTATTGGTGTCATATGCAAAATGATTTAGGATTACAATTATAACCCAATTACCTATAGATGTCGACTCAATTTCCATACCCACCCCCTTGATTGGGGAGTGGATCCATATTCATTGATTGAATGGAAGACCTACCCCTTGTAGAGACCCCTTAGCTACCATCTAACTGGTTTTGAGTTATCTTCTTAGGACAGGGTCAGGATTAGCTATTGTTGAAAAGGTTAAAGATATTTTATTTGTTGGACTTGGGTGATTAGCATTATCTTGTGGCATTGAGAGCTTCATATTTGCTAGCATATTTTGACGTGGTCCTTTTCTAGTCATCCTTTTTTAGCATCTTAGAAACAACGGTCTCTTGGAATATGGAAGGATTTGTAGGTATCCTCATTATGCTCAGCTACTCATAACTACCTCACTTTAGAATCTCTTCTTGAGGTGAAATTCCTAGGGGATAGGCTTCCTTCACTCAGGATAGATATGTCTAGGATTTTATACAACCTAGTAAAGGGAAAACTCCTCTTTTATAGACTTCTCCCTAGGGCAGGCCATAAAAAATTATCATCCTTTGTTAATTACCCCTAGGAGACTAATTCTATATAGTTGAATTGGCAAAGGCACATTCTATCTATCATCCTTCTTTGTGCTCCATGGTAGTTGTCTCTTTTTTTGTTTGACTAACCTATTAGTGGTGAATGATAGTCCTTACAAAGGCCCTAGTCCCCATGAATTTGTTAGTCATTGATCATCCTCAGGTGATCACCCTCCTTACATTGTTCACTTTGGAGTGTGCTAATATTTCCCTTAAAACATGGCATCATTACTTGGTTTTATGTGAAGCTCCTAGATAGTTCATAGAGATCTTCTCAATACTTGCATATAATACCAGTCATTTAGATTTGGGTTGTTGTAAGTTCTATATTTATAAGCCTTTAGCCCTTTGGTATTGGAAATATTTTCCTTATCATTCTTATCAAAGTTTTATTTTATACATATATATAATATTTTTTCTATGTACAATATTTACACTATGTACAGAGGAATACTTGGTGATAAATCACCCCATGTCAGCTAGATCGACTGCTTTGTTAGGATCTGATCTCCAAGTCTCAGATGCGTATTACTCTAGATAGTCATCAGGGATGTATAGATGCATCTTGTCTATGAAGTAATCAGAGTTTAACAACTTTTTTTTTCTAAGTCTACTCTTCTACACTCTCCTTAGTGGGGATCTGCTCTATATGGTACATATGGAGAGCTTTTGATTGAATTTTGAACTTGATCTCATATCTGATTTGGAGTAGCATGTGGGTCTAGTTGAGCAATAGGTATCCTCTAATCTTAGAAATAAATTCTCTTGAGAGGCATATTCCAAATGAGATTGGGATATCAATCACCAAGACATCTTAATAAACCATCAAATTAGGGCATGCTTAAATTGCTAGAGGAAGATCTCAGATGAGTCTAAAGACTAGCACTAGAGTGGTGTCTAATGCACCACCCTATTGTTGGTGTGCTCTAGCAATATACCAAGTGCTTTTGCCACATTTTTTGGCATAACAAATATGTTGGATCCTAATTCAAATATGTAATTATGTATCAATTGATCTTCATAAATCACAGTCAGGTAGAATGGCATAGGCTTATACCTAAAACTTTTGCATGATAGGCATACCTCTTTTGCTCAACTCTTTCTACTTCTTTAGGGCCTCTTTCAAATTCTTCATATATTATCAAATAGAGAGATTTTCCAAAGAGGTATAGCTACAGTTAACTTCCTTAGGTGCTCAACCATATTGAAAGTTCTAACAAAAGGGGATTTTGGAATGGTTTATGTTGTCAAAATTTTGGTCCTTATTTTTGTTGGAAGTAGCCTTAGTGGATTTGCAATAGGATTCCTTGGAGGTTCAAGGATAGTTCTTATCACTGTCGAGACTTCTTGGACTTGATTCATTGGTGTAACTTGTGTTGGAAGAGTCCTTCGATTGTTCAGTTCTCCCCTTTGATATCTAGCCTCTATCGGACTAGGTATCCCCTGCTCTTCAATATCCCTCCTATTTTCCCAAGTTCTATACTTTGATTGGACTTGTGGCCTCTCATTTGAGGGGCCTACTTCGTCTGATATAGTGTATACTTTTGCTTCATCCTAGGTAACAAAGGTTTACTTTGAAGTTGCCAAGATGAAAGTTGATGGAATGATTAGATACTAATCCAAACGACATTGGGACTTTCAACTAAGGAGAATGTGTAGTATTGTAGTTGTAAGGGTATGTCCTAACATCTTGAGATTATAATCTGACATAACAATAAAAAGAAGGATAGTCGAGATTAGGGTAGTACCAACCATTAGGGTTTTCAATGTAGTTGTTTTGAGTGGCAACCAAGTCCCTAGTTGATCTTGTAGGCATTTGTTGAACTAGGACTAATATGGGTACTATCTACTAAGTCAAAGCCTAAGAATGACTAGGATTCTTGTTGGCCAAAAATGGAGGCTTATGATATCCAACCAAGGCAATCAAACACTTGGATTTCCATATTGGAAAGAAGGATTTAGATAACTTTGATAGGGAAATCATTGGACATTACACTGCCTCTCTAGGGTAGTGACATCATTAGATAGGGTCCTCATAGTTTTGAATATTTCATCCATTTTAGAATCTAGAGGAGAGGAAACTTTATTTTATTTTGAGTATGCAATAGGATGAGTCGGACTAGTGGTAGGGTGAATGGTCAAAGAAAAATGAAAAGAGAGATTAATGAAAGGAAAAAATGGGTAAAGGTGATCTAGGGGATAACATTCCTATTTGTAATATATCCTTCTCAATTTGAATTACTATCTCATAGACTTTTGATAATGAATTACCACCCTTAGACTTAACCATTATGGTAATATTAGAATTGAAATAGATAGTAAATGAATGTCATACTCAAAGGTGGTTGGATCTCATTGGTAATTCTCTGCCAAGTCTTGTGAAATCAAACATTAAAATTATTCAGTGTCTCTACAGGTACCCTCTTGATGGTCTTCAGTTGCTTTAAGAGAGATGCTCCATATGCCTTCTCTCTTAATTTATTTATCAAGAACTCTTTTAATTAGTCCTAGCTTTTGACTGATCATGGATTGAGACTAAGATACCATTCATGAGTTCCCCCTCAAAAAGACTTTGCCAATAGCCTCAAGTTTATATCTTACTTTTTAATGAAATGCATAACACAAGTTCATCAGGTGTTGCAAGTGTTCTGTCAAGTGACAACATCTTGTCCCAAGAACTAAGGTAAGGAATTGAGCATTGAGGTAGGATTCAAGTCCCATATGTTAGGTGGAACTAGTGGAATCAAGGGACCTCTATCATTCCATGCCAAAAATCTTCTAGGAGGAGGATATACTATAACCCTAATGTTGCATCGTCGATTCCTTTTTTTTATCTTTGAGTCAATGGGGGCACCAATTCTTGTTGATTGGCTCAGGCAAAGCCTTTGATTGTGGGCCTTCTACTAATAAAATTTGGAGTCCTTCCTTTGAAAATAAAGTATCCAAGTGAGGAAACTTTTCTTCAACAAGATCATGAGACAAAGACCCCACCAAAATATTATTTTATCTTTTTTTGGACTTCTTCAAAGTCTCTCTTTTCACTCTAAGTCATCAAGTAAAGTTTCTAGGTGAATTTTTGAGTTTTTATCCTTAAGCAAATGGACTATGACCTTCACTAGAATCACAGTTGAAACTTTTCAATCTTATTGGGGTAAACATAGAATCTTATCCCATCGGGTGTGCTAGATAAACTATTATCATCTCTAAATGCACCCATCAACCTAGGTTAAAGGCTCGACAAGATGGATGCACCCACACCCTGCATAGAGCAAAACAACAAGAGGACAACTTCGGGGTTTTTAATTGAGTTTGGATCCTCATAAAAATTATTCCTTGATGCATAGAGACCTCCATGAGATAAGGTTGAGGGAAAGGAGTTATAATGAAAGTAATAAAAATAGGAAATTAAAATGCTTTGCAGAAAATAAAACCTAAGCTACAAGGGAAATCTACCAAAGAATTAAATCACTAGTTATGACTACAACAAGTGGCAATCAAACACAAAATATATCATCCTATGGCTAGTGAACACAACCAAGCAAACATAATGCCAAGAATCAAAAACAAGTTAAAGAAAGGAGAACAAAGTGAAATTATTCATGGCTTTCATTAACATGCCAAAACTAATAACAAGACAATGAGGCCTGGAGAGTCTGATGCTCCTTATGTAGTGAGCCAAGCTTTAGGTTTCTCTTGCTACAATCGAAAATATGGGTGAAAGAAAGAGCCCATATGGTCAGGTACCAAGCATGAGCAGACAAATCCCAATGCCTTTACAATAAAATTTAGGCTTATTTATAGGTCAAGAGGAGGGTTCCTTACCTTTAAAGTTTTATGCAAAATACTTACAAATTATTCTCTTCTCTACAGTTGAAATCATTCTAAAACTAGAAATAACTTTGATGTCTCTAGATCTAGGGCCATAAATGTTGAGAGCTTTCAAGTTTTTAGATGGTCAATGGTTGCTAACGCATCTCTCTATTATTGCATTGGGGTGGTTGCACCATTAATTTTTCATCATGTTTCTCTTGGAATAAATTGTCTTTTTTTATGTAGTGAGCATGGTATCCTGTTGAGTGGTATTTTCACCCAATTGTGAAAGTACACTCTTCCTTAGGATTTGGGTTCCAAATCCCCTCTTGCAAAGAAGTCAAACAAACGACTTCTCCAAGGTCTCCGTTGTATTAGCATTTGCATATGTGTATTAGTAATCTCAAATAAAGATATTCAATTTAAATGCTTGGAACACCTTAGTGATTGCAAGTAACTGTAAACAAGGGGCAATGTTGGTTTATTTTACCATGAAACTTTAGTGATTGTTCATTGAACCAAAATAAAGCAAATGTGAGTTGGCCCTCATATGACCTTCAATGTGATGCTCAAATTACCCTCTTCGTAAAATTAGAATTTTATGAAGAGAGGGCAATTTTAGGCTCCAAAAATGGAAATTTGTGAAATGCCATAAAACATAACTCCTTCAATGAAATTGGAATTTTCATGAAGGGAATGTCATCATAGGCTCATGAGTGCAAAACAGAAATGAAACTGAAAAAATGAAATTTGACCTTAAAATGGAAATTTTCTATTTTCGGATTTTTTAAAATCTGCAGTAAAACAACAACTTCGATGAATTTTTAAAAATATTAAACAACTCCGAAAATGAAATTTCAAATTGCGTATTAGAAGTATGAAGTATAACCTACGCAATGGTTAAATTATTTTTGGATTTTGAAATTTTTTAAATGTTTATTTTAATGCCTGAAAATTAAAATAAAAGTTAAAATTTCTGGAAAAATAAAATGCAGAAAATGAACATGAAATGCAGAAAACTGAAAATAAAATGCATTCAGTATGATGCTATCCTATTCCGACAAAACCGAAGATATGAGGTTTTCATGCATGCAACCTAACCTATTGGACTTGCAAAACAAGCACAATCCGGATAAGCTAAGTGTTGGCTTCTAGGGTTTTAAATGAGGTTTTCAGATTTAGACATTCGCATGAAGCAACCAAGAAACTTGTATAAACTCCATTTACAAGCCTAAAATCTGAAAAAGGGAAAAATAGACATTTAATCTTGCATGCAGAAAATGACTCCTCCTTTCTTGTCCATAAGATGCAACTTTCTAAAAAATTTTGTATTAAAAATTTGTCATTTTACAATAACAGAAGTTTCTGGTTTTCCCAAACCAGTCAATGGAAGAAAAACAGCCCAAACAGGTCCAGAATGGCCCTCTTGCCTTCAAATATGTAACTCTGCTTGCAGCAGTTTCCAACCCCTTCTGGCCTCTTTGAATGGCGTATTTAAACTTCTGAACAAATTGTTTCTCCTTCCATGACGGTTCGTTTCATTTTCCGATGGCTGCTCGTTTCACCTTCCCTCTGCATGCATGTGTTCTGATTCCCAAAAGACTTTTCGTTTCTATTTTGTGGCCCTTCGTTTCATTTTCTCCACATGGGCTTGCGTCCGTTTCCTTCCATGTGTAACATTTTGTCTTATTCATTGGATTTTGTCCTTATGTCCACGTCACTATGCAGTCTTCAGTTTCATTGTCCTGGTGTTCATCACTAATATCAGACGCACTGTCAACTGCTCTGTTCCCTTGGCGAAAATCGGACATGTCGCGATATCGCGACACTTTTGCCTCCTTGCTCTCTTTTGTTGCTTTTAGCCGCGAGAATGTAACATGTCGCGATATCGCGACACTTTTTCCTCCTTTGGCCGCGAAAATGCAACATGTCGCGATATCGCGACACTTTTTCTCTTTCGGCCGTGAAAATGCAACATGTCGCGATATCGCGACACTTTTTCTCTTTTGGCCGCGAAAATGCAACATGTCGCGATATCGCGACACTTTTTCTCTTTCGACCGTGAAAATGCAACATGTCGCGATATCGCGACACTTTTTCTCTCCTTTGGCCGTGAAAATGCAACATGTCGCGATATCGTGACACTTTTTCTCTTTCGGTCGCGAAAATGCAACATGTCGCGATATCGCGACACTTTTTCTCTTTCGGCCACGAAAATGCAACATGTCGCGATATCGTGACACTTTTTCTCTTTTGACCGAAAAAATGCAACATGTCGCGATATCGCGACACTTTTCTTCTTTTGTCTGCGAAAATGCAACATGTCGCGATATCGCGACACTTTTCTTCTTTTGGCCGCGAAAATGCAACATGTCGCGATATCGTGACACTTTTTCTTTCTTGTATTTCTCTTCTCTTTTGGCCGCGAAAATGCAACATGTCGCGATATCGCGACACTTTTTCTTTATTGTTCGCGACAATGCAACATGTCGCGATATCGTGACACTTTTTCTCTTTTGGCCGCGAAAATGCAACATGTCGCGATATCGCGACACTTTTTCCCTTTTGGCCGCGACAAAGCAACATGTCGCGATATCGCGACACTTTTCCTCTTTTGGCCGTGATAATGCAACATGTCGCGATATCGCGACACTTTTTCTCTTTTGCTCTCTCTCTTTGCTTTGGACCGCGAAAATGCAACATGTCGCGATATCGCGACACTTTTTCTCTTTTGCTCTCTCTCTTTGCTTTGGATCGCGAAAATGCAACATGTCGCGATATCGCGACACTTTTTCCTCCTTGCGGTGTTTTGCCTTTTCTTTGATCTTTAGCATATGGGCCACTTCGGTCTTCTTGGAAACATGCAAAAAAGGTGGGTCCCCAATTTTGGGGTACGTTGTGGAGCAGCCACAACAAATGGTGACTCTGCTGGGAAATGCTCCTGAGCATTTTGGTGAGAACTCAACCTAAAAATACACGAATTCAAATACAAGCGTCAACAAATATCCAAAGAATGCAAATAGATCAAAAATACATGAAGCATCAGAATCGTTAAGCATCAGCTCGGTGTGTGCAATGTGCTTCATTCCCTATCGTTTGAAACTCGTTCAACTTTCCATTGTCAGTTTCACTTATGATTCGTATGCAAGGCTATGAATGATTTGTGCAGGATTTGATGTATGACAACTATGCTAGAGATATAACAACCTGCTTTGCAAAAGCTCAAACTTTCTAGTATCATAAACAAACATATTAAAACTGTCAAACCCTCTTAGGACCAAATATGTGCATACTAAATTAATTTACTAGATCCCAAAGTTGGTTATGTGTCACTACCATCTTGAACCCATGTGCAAGTGTAAGTGAAATCAGAGCTTTGGGGAATCGGATTCCCAACCTAAGCGAGATGGGAATTTAACCCTATCCTTGCTACTATGATCTGGAGTTCATTACCTCATCTTGAACAAAATGATTTAACCTCGTTATGGATGAAATTGTCAAGCTAGCCTATCCGTTTGAGCAATCAGTGGTCTTGCTTTTAGACAAGACATGTTGCCACGCATGAGCATACTCCACTGCCAGTCAGGCGTCTATAGCCCCGATGGAGATCAACCCCATAATCCAGGATTTGACTTTACTTTTGATTTCTTGAACCTTGGGGATGACTACCCATCCTTGCAAGGGACATGTAGTACGATCCTTCCAATCCAATCTCAATGATGCAATAAAAGTAGAATGAAAAAAATATTCGCTTTGGAATTTCAAGTTCTTGATTGGGCAAAATAGAAGCTTTGGGGAATCGGATTCTCAACCTAAGCGAGATGAGAATTAGACCCTATCCTTACTACTCCATGAAGGTCAAATCAGAGCTTTGGGGAATTGGATCCTCAACCTAAGTTCGATGAGGATTTAACCCTATCCTTACTACTCGATTTTAGGCTTTAAGCATTATGGGAGTGGTAAAAACCACTTTTTAAGGATTACGTTGCATGATAGGACAGACACGAAATACTCCTTTTGCCTCACCTTTTCTTCCAAGTATGGTTTTGACCATTTTGCTCAAGATCCTCTTTAATATATGTAGAACGTGCTTGGTTCAAGATAGTTCGGGCATCAGTTCCCAACCTTAGGATCCTTTTAATATATGTTATGTAATGACCCTAAGAGGATTTGACACCTTTTCAATGATTGTATTTGAAATGTAGATGCAACTGAAATGAAATGTATATGCAATGTCGAATGTAACATGAGATATGGATGAACGCATTGCTCCTTTTGAAATGCGGATGGAGTATACCACCTACTTTACCATAATTTGTAAACTGACAACTTCATGCATCACAAGTTTCAAACGATACTCTTTAATGTGTTTGTGATACTCGTGGAGCTTTCTGCAGTAAAATTCTGATGTTTCATATTCTCCCTATCTTAGTCAACATTCATAAGGACATAAGTTGACATCTCGCTTTTCTTTATTCATAAGGACATCAGTTGACATCTCGCTTTTTTTTTTTTTTTCAAAACAAACCAAAAATGTCCAAAGGACCAACACACAAAACTTAAAACCAAATCCAAAAAGCAATCCCAGAAACGAAACTTGAAACACAAACCAAAACCAAAAACCAAAATCTATATACAAATGTACAATATAGTACAAGATGGTGCAAAGTTTGGATTGTCATCTTCCCGGATCCCAAACCTGATTTGAACATTCCAAAAGACATATAATGTGATACACATGCCAAATGTGGAAGGAATCCAACAAAGACAAGACCAGACCAAACAATGCAACCAATTTCAACTTTCCTCTCTCACCCCACCAATTAGATTTAGCTCCATTAGTATTCTCATAGGTGAGATTCAAATTACTAAATTGATTAGACAATGGTTGATTTTCAATTCTTTCTTGTCTATTCTTTAAGGTGTAAGTTTCATCATTCCATTCATGATTTAGAAGTAGGCTTTCTTTATCCAAAATGAAACTTTGTAAGTAAGAGCCTATTTCTAAACATTTTAAAGCCAATTCATTTTCCAAGTTTGTCGGCCAATCAAATTTCTGCAAACATTTGCAAGCATCTAGGATATTTACTAAATGGGAATCATTAAAAGTTTTTATCCTAGGTTCAAGAATTAATTGTTGATGAATTTGATTTAACAATTTAAGTGCATCCATTTCATTCATTAAAATAATGTTATCAAAGGTGTGGTTAGAAATTAATCCTTGTTCTTCATTCACCTTCAATGGCATTTCATCATAAACATCATTCAAATTCAAAACATGGTCGTTCAACTCTTCACCCATAGCTTGGGTGTTTGAACACAAAAGGTTAGATTCTACCTTTTGCACATTTTCATTTACCAACACTTGGTGAGAAATCACAATTTCTTCATTTATTACCTGTTCATCAAACATACCAAAATATGACACCCAATCGAAAACATGTTCATCTTTCTCAATCCTCAAATTTTGTTGGTCAAAGTGTATGTCAAGTAATCTATCTTGATGATCACTCATTTGAGTTGCTTCCAATTGATCAATCTCTTTGTCATTTGGTTCCAATTCCTTATTCACCATCCATGGCATCTCTTCATGTGAGATAGAAGTTTCAACATCTTGTATATCCAGTGGGATAGGAATTTCATCAATAGGGGTGTGAGAAAATAACATATCATCATATCTCCCCCAACCATTGTAAAAATTGTCATCCAAATTCATGGAATGAAATTCCATAGTATTTGTGACATGATCTTCTGATTCATTCATCAATTCTTTTTCTTCTTTGTCCTTGGTAGTAGGATCGTTATAATCTTCCAAATTTTGATGAGATTTGAAACCCTCTTCCAAAATATCCTCAAATTGTACAGGAGTTGTAATATCTTCCTTTAAGTAGGCGATTATGTTATCCTGCATATCAATTGACACAAAGGGTTCATGAGGAGGTTTAGAGTGAGCATATTCATTCAATTTCTTTCGAGAATCATGGCGATCATCTTCCAAAATTAAGTTATGATGCTCGACTATTTCTTCAACATCTTCTGATTCATCAAATTGTATCTCATCAAATTCACCTTCACCTTCCTTAGATGGTTCAATTATTTCAAACAGTGGGTTATTTCTTGAATTCAAATTTGTAAGGCTATCATAGTCCAAATTAGTAACCCATGATTCCGCTTCATCACAATTTGGAGGGTGAAGAATTTCTTGATCATTAGTTTCAATCATCTCATCGAGTGTATCTTCCAAGAACAAGTGGTGAAATTCTGTCATATCTTCAAATTCATTTATTGATTTTCTTTCGATTTCACTTTCAACCACTTCATTCAACTCTATGGTCATTTTTGTCCTATCACATATCTCAAGTAGAGTTGAATTTATGACACCATTATCTGAATAATCATGTATCTCTATGAATGAAATCATCTCAACATGATCCTCATTAGTGGATGTTGGATTGGTAACTTGCACCTCCTCTTGGACTACATCTAAGGCGGTTGTAACATTTGGACACTCAAATTCGTCCCCTTGATCATTCACCTTAGGTATTGTTGGATTGGAGGGTGCTATATTCAATGGTTGATGTAGGTTGGTATCACTAACCCCAAAAGAACAATCTTTCGTGGGAGCATGTTGTGCCTTTTCTTCTTCCAAAATTTGTTCTACCTTTTCAAAGATCTCATAGATCATCTCTAGAGACAGGTCATCCAATTTTTCCTTAATGAGTGTAGCAAGTGTGGGGGGTATGGCTCTCAGGTATACTTCAATAGCTTCCTCTTTCGATGTGCCCAAAATTTCCCACATTTGAGAGTACAATTCACGAAACCTCACACTGAATTGACTCATGGACTCATTAGGCTCTTTACACATAGAGGTGAATTGATTTTGCAACCTATCCAAGTCAACTTGATTACCAAAGTGATAAAGATAAGCTGCTTCTAATTGGCTCCAAGAAGTCTTAACCTCCATGGGTAGATGGCAATACCACGAGAATGATCTATCACCCACAATGTATGGGAAGAACCTACAAGCAATAGGCTCACAAAATATTTGAAATTGACATAATGTGAACTTATAGATATGTAGATTTTGTAGGTATCCTGATGCCACCTCTTGATTAAAAAGTCGTAGAAACTCCAATAACCTTTCATGAATTTGATAAGGTGTTCCAAAGGTAGAATGACATTCATAATACTTTCCTAATGCAGATACCATCGTTTCTCTTAGGGACATCATTTCTTCTCTTAGGGATACAATTTGCTCCTCAGATGTTGCCATTAGTGAAACTCAAAGAAATGAATAGCAAATATCAAACATGTAACGTATGAATAATCATGTTAGCATCAACCAAGAGATGTATCCATTAAAATCAAATGAAAGTAATTGCATGGAGACAACCTCGTTAGTCAAGACCAAAAATTTTCAAAATCAAATCAAAACACATTATTCCTGTATGAACAATCCAAAAGCGTTAGAACAATGCATAGCAATTCATGTCCTCCTTTTAACACTACAAGGTTGTATTGTTAAAAGAGGGCTAAAGATAATAATCAATAGGGCATGAAATATTCAAAATTTAAATCCCTATAGCATTTAAATCACACTGAAATAAACCAATTCGGGCCCTCCTTCTAGCGCCAAAATGTTGAGTGGTATTTTCACCCAATTGTGAAAGTACACTCTTCCTTAGGATTTGGGTTCCAAATCCCCTCTTGCAAAGAAGTCAAACAAACGACTTCTCCAAGGTCTTCGTTGTATTAGCATTTGCATTTGTGTATTAGTAATCTCAAATAAAGATATTCAATTTAAATGCTTGGAACACCTTAGTGATTGCAAGTAACCGTAAACAAGGGGCAATGTTGGTTTATTTTACCATGAAACTTTAGTGATTGTTCATTGAACCAAAATAAAGCAAATGTGAGTTGGCCCTCATATGACCTTCAATGTGATGCTCAAATTACCCTCTTTCGTAAAATCAGAATTTTTATGAAGAGAGGGCAATTTTAGGCTCCAAAAATGGAAATTTGTGAAATGCCATAAAACATAACTCCTTCAATGAAATTGGAATTTTCATGAAGGGAATGTCATCATAGGCTCATGAGTGCAAAACAGAAATGAAACTGAAAAAATGAAATTTGACCTTAAAATGGAAATTTTCTATTTTCGGATTTTTTAAAATCTTGCAGTAAAACAACAACTTCGATGAATTTTTAAAAATATTAAACAACTCCAAAAATGAAATTTCAAATTGCGTATTAGAAGTATGAAGTATAACCTACGCAATGGTTAAATTATTTTTGGATTTTGAAATTTTTTAAATGTTTATTTTAATGCCTGAAAATTAAAATAAAAGTTAAAATTTCTGGAAAAATAAAATGCAGAAAATGAACATGAAATGCAAAAAATGAAAATAAAATGCATTCAGTATGATGCTATCCTATTTCGACAAAACCGAAGATGTGAGGTTTTCATGCATGCAACCTAACCTATTGGACTTGCAAAACAAGCACAATCCGGATAAGCTAAGTGCTGGCTTCTAGGGTTTTAAATGAGGTTTTCAGATTTAGACATTCGCATGAAGCAACCAAGAAACTTGTATAAACTCCATTTACAAGCCTAAAATCTGAAAAGGGGAAAAATAGACATTTAATCTTGCATGCAGAAAATGACTCCTCCTTTCTTGTCCATAAGATGCAACTTTCTAAAAAATTTTGTATTAAAAATTTGTCATTTTACAATAATAGAAGTTTCTGGTTTTCCCAAACCAATCAATGGAAGAAAAACAGCCCAAACAGGTCCAGAATGGCCCTCTTGCCTTCAAATCTGTAACTCTGCTTGCAGTAGTTTCCAACCCTTTCTGGCCTCTTTGAATGGCGTATTTAAACTTCTAAACAAATTGTTTCTCCTTCCATGACGGTTCGTTTCATTTTCCAATGGTTGCTCGTTTCACCTTCCCTCTGCATGCATGTGTTCTGATTCCCAAAAGACTTTTCGTTTCTATTTTGTGGCCCTTCGTTTCATTTTCTCCACATGGGCTTGCGTCTGTTTCCTTCCATGTGTAACGTTTTGTCTTATTCATTGGATTTTGTCCTTATGTCCATGTCACTATGCAGTCTTCAGTTTCACTGTCCTGGTGTTCATCACTAATATCAGACGCACTATCAACTGCTCTGTTCCCTTGGCGAAAATCGGACATGTCGCGATATCGCGACACTTTTGCCTCCTTGCTCTCTTTTGTTGCTTTTAGCCGCGAGAATGTAACATGTCGCGATATCGCGACACTTTTTCCTCCTTTGGGCCGTGAAAATGCAACATGTCGCGATATCACGACACTTTTTCTCTTTCGGCCGTGAAAATGCAACATGTCGCGATATCGCGACACTTTTTCCTCCTTCGGCCGTGAAAATGCAACATGTCGCGATATCGCGACACTTTTTCTCTTTCGGCCGTGAAAATGCAACATGTCGCGATATCGCGACACTTTTTCTCTTTCGGCCGCGAAAATGCAACATGTCGCGATATCGCGACACTTTTTCTCTTTCGGTCGCGAAAATGCAACATGTCGCGATATCGCGACACTTTTTCTCTTTCGGTCGCGAAAATGCAACATGTCGCGATATCGCGACACTTTTCTTCTTTTGGCCGTGACAATGCAACATGTCGCGATATCGTGACACTTTTCTTCTTTTGGCCACGAAAATGCAACATGTCGCGATATCGCGACACTTTTTCTTTCTTGTCTTTCTTTTCTCTTTTGGCCACGAAAATGCAACATGTCGCGATATCGCGACACTTTTTCTCTTTTGTTCGCGAAAATGCAACATGTCGCGATATCGCGACACTTTTTCTCTTTTGGCCGCGAAAATGCAACATGTCGCGATATCGCGACACTTTTTCTCTTTTGGCCGCGACAAAGCAACATGTCGCGATATCGCGACACTTTTCCTCTTTTGGCCGCGACAATGCAACATGTCGCGATATCGCGACACTTTTTCTCTTTTGCTCTCTCTTTGCTTTGGACCGTGAAAATGCAACATGTCGCGATATCGTGACACTTTTTCTCTTTTGCTCTCTCTTTGCTTTGGACCGTGAAAATGCAACATGTCGCGATATCGCGACACTTTTTCCTCCTTGCGGTGTTTTGCCTTTTCTTTGATCTTTAGCATATGGGCCACTTCGGTCTTCTTGGAAACATGCAAAAAAAGGTGGGTCCCCAATTTTGGGGTACGTTGTGGAGCAGCCACAACATATCCCTAACTGGTGTAGATTGATAGGATATGATCACGCATATGGTGGGTGGTTGCCATAGTTGACACATGGTTCCAATAGACTTGGTTGTGAAAATCAATATTTACGTCCAATGACGGATGGTTCTTTTAAATGATCCTTTGCTTACTTCTCTCCTTGTATATATCTACCACGTATCCTCGGATGAGGTGGAACTCCCTTTGATCAATTGTAGGTCTTCTCTATTTAAGCACTAGCACTTTTTCTCTTAGATTCTTAACTAGTCATCACATGTCTGGCTCTAAGCTTCATTAGAGCCTTTTCTTCTTTTTACACTTTCCTTCTTTGAAATGATTGCATGATCCATTGGATTGAAAATCAATGGCCTATGGGCCTTAACACCTTTAATGTGGCTAGACTTGAGCAAAATATGAGTGTCGGTCATAGATGAAACATCTAATGATCAACATGGACCTTGAGTTTGTCCACATTTCTTTGGAGTTCTTTTCTTTCAACTAAAGGTAGGAAGCGCTTTCCAACCATAATCTTTGGTTTGTCTTGCTTTCGACTAACTCTCTTTTGAGTGAAGCAGGTTGTATGAAAAAGTGTCCTACACTAACTAAATGCAAATGCAAGTTGCATGATTAGTTAAACACACAAAAATATAAAGGCTAAAAGCTACAAGACAAAGAGAGTATAAAAAATAAATAAGAAGAAAGAGCACAACCCAAGATGCAAGGTCATTTTCCCCTTGTTTGTGGAATATTGTTGAAAGCTTGTTATCTTTCTTGTTCACACGTAAAAGCTTAAGCTTAAGGGTTTGAATCTTTGATGCTTGAGTGATTGGTGCTTGAAGACTTGATTGCTAGGAGAAATCTTGGAGATTTGATTACTTGAGTGCTTGCAAGAAAAAGAGCTTGGATCTTACAAGGAACAAGAGTTTGGATGCTTGAAGGATGGTCTTCATAATATTATTGCAATATTTTGGCTTTCCAATGATCGTAGAGAGATTTTGACAGAATTTTATTGCTCTGAAACTCTTGATGAAATGGTCATCCCAAGTGTTGGATTTATAGGAAGTCATGGCTTCCTGGGAAAAGAACTACATTAAAGATGATAGGATTGGAGGTGGTAAGAATTTGAAAAGAGATAGAGAAGTCATTAATAGAGGAAGTTAAAAATGACAATTCTTGGATTTGAGATATTTATTAGGATCTACAAATTGGATATTTATGGATATGATTCATTAATGATGGATGGCCTAAAGGTATAAAAAGTCAAATTTCTTGATTTTGACAATCGACTATCAAAATCAATGGTGACGTTTTTGCTGACATGATCTTTAGAGGTCAAATTTGGGCAAGAAATGTCAAAATTGAAAACTTTGAGAAAATCACTACCAAGATCATGAAAGTATGAACAATGCTTATTGCACATGCCCTGGTGCTTTTGCTCTTAGAGCAATAAATGCTCTAAATTTGGGCACAAGAAAAAATGGTTTGATTTGGCTAATTGAAAGGTTTATTAATGAAGAGATTGGAAAGCTTGAATATTGGCTCTACTTCCAAAATTAGGTCTCTACATGCGTACTTAGAATCTCATTTTGATAATATTCGAAAGCTTTCTACATCTCATCTCTTTTAGAAGAAATTATTTCTTGTTTAAAGGAAATATGATAAGGACAATGATATGGTTTAAGACATAATCATTTTATGGACATTATGATGTGTCTCCATCATTTCAAGTTCTCTCAAAAGATTTAACATTCTTCGATTTTAGTATTTTAGATAATAAGATCCCATGTTATATTTATAAAGCATAGTCTTGTAAAACTACTTTACCAAGCTTCGTATAACTTGCCTTAAAGATGATTTTGTTAGGTTTTAACATCAAGCTTTCCCTTGTCCTCCATTAATAATTCTTCCATACCCTTTTCTTTGACTTTACTTTTTATTATTGGGCTTCTATTTCTTTTATTTAGTAGAATATCATTTATTTTATTCTATTCGTGTATAGTCACTCTTCCTTTTCCCACTAACTCTAATTGTTCTTAATATTTTTTAAGTTTGATGGTTATAATCGTGAACCCATTGGATGATTTGCTTTCTTCATCATCAAATAAAGAGTTGCTGAAGGTGAGGTAGTAGTTGTTCTGTAAAGGTTTCAACTTCATTCAACTCCTCACATAATCTAAAGATCTACTTTAGCTCCACCACAATCGATTCCTCTTTAATACATGAAATGAAAATTTGTTTGAATAATTTTCCTTGAAGGATTTTATGAATGTCATGTCTGTCTGACAAAAAAAACAATCTAAACTTGAAAGAAGATTAAGTTCTGGTAAAATATTAATAATTGTTATGATAAAAGTATATTTCTTATTATGGTAAGGATTTTGGTTTAAACCAAAATCTTCATAAAACCTGTAAATTTATTTAAAAAACATATTTCTATTATCACCTTGAACCTATCACTATTAAAATTAATATAATCATAATTCTTAAAAATGATATCAAATACCTTTTTAATCATAATCCTGTAAAGATATTTATTTATATAAATGTGTTTGTTGTTAGTCTAAATGGACATAATACCTTTATTATAATTTCAATAGCTACTTAAATATGAAGTGTCTTCCTTTCCTACCTGTCTCTATGGTGTTATTGATACTTTGAATGGTAGGGTGGGTGATTTGTTAGACACCCTTGCAGTTGGTTTGTTTTTTTATATATAGAGAAGTTGGTTACATTCATATTATTTTTAATAAAATCTTTTAAGTGTAGAGTTTAAAACACATTTTTAGTAACAACTTTTTAAGTATAAGATTTGAAAAATAAGAACTGTTTTCAACAAGTCTATACCACCTCATTATTGTTGGTTCAGTGTGAAAATGACCACCAGTTAATTACGCTACTACCTTGATAAATGTTTGACCAAACAAACGACTACCAATCCACCTATTAAAAACACTATTAATTTAATTATTAAAACCAAAAAAATATGACATTGAATGGTGAATTAAACCTATAGTAATGAGGGGTGGGAGATGTTGTTAACCCTAACAAAGTAATTTGCCTGGGTCTATGTTTTAATCAATATTTAATTGTTTTAAACTTGTCAAGAATGGAGGGTTGTATAGCTCTTTTTCCAGTTAGGAATGATGGCCTTTGGATCATATCTATTGACACTTTGAATGGCGGTGTGGGGTGATACGTTAGACACCCCTGCAGTCACCATTGGCTTGATTATTAAAGCCAAGGAGGGTATGGCATTTGGATCTGGGTGGGAAACTAAGCCTGCTATATTATGTATGGGTTTATTTTTTAATTAATATTTAATTGTTTTAAATTAGATTTAAGTAAGTATTATATTATTTTTATAAACATATTTTTTATCACATAATTTTTCTAACAAAAATATATTTTTTTCCCGATGTATTGATGGATCTCATCTTAGGCACTCACATTCTCACTATACAAAAATAGAGTAGAAATCTAGCCATTAAAATCCTTATACCTAAGTATATAATCTCTCTTCATCGAATGACCATTTAGAACAACCCACATGCACTATAATATCTTGTGTCTATTAAACTATATAATGAATAATATATTGTTTTTATAGTTAAGATATAAAATAGAAAAAAAAATATTTAAAATGTAATAAAAGATATTTTTATTTATATTTGCTTATGTTGTTGCATGCTGCTACAAATGTAAGTGTCCCTTCTCAAAAGCATATGCATTTTAGAAATAATTAACACTTAATGAATGTAAGAATGTAAGTGTCCCTTCTCAAAAGCATATGCATTTTAGAAATAATTAACACTTAATGAATGTAAGAATCCTATGTAGCCGTTACACTACTCTCCGATGTCTCCTCTTAGATATTATTGACTGGTAGTATCTGCATGAAATTTTGTCGGTTGATTTATTATTAACTCCTTTTAATAATGGAAGTGCCTGTCATTGGATTCCCATTGACTCTTCACAAAAGTTGTAGCTTATTATTATTGACTCATTACTTCTTCTTTTTTGATGTGACTTATAGCTTAGGCAAATCACTTTTAGAGTAGAAATATTTGAAATCTTCAATGAATTTGTCTTTTGCCTATTTTTTATACCCCACATGTACAATCTTGTGCATGGAATTTTTTAAGCGTTGTGACATTTTGTTTGACATCATTGTTGCTCTAAAATCTAGGACATTGACTGGATGCCATGGCTTTATAATGGACACCTTTATGTAGTGAAATCCAAAGTTGACCCCATTATCACACGGAAAGATCTGAACGCACTAAAAGTACTCCATGCAAATGTGCATCAAGCAAAAGTAAAATTAAATACTTTTTAATGTTTATGAATTCATACGTTATATGAAAAGACTTTTATGAGAGGATGTTTATTCAATCCTTTAATCGAAGTTTACATTAACCCCATCTTATGAGAAATCGAATTAAGATAGTTCATTAACAAGTTTCTGATCACTATCAACGGTATCGATTTAGAGCAGTCATAATTTTTGGGCAAACAGTATATAATTTTATTTAGGTTTGAAATCTAAACTTAAAACTTAGAGCTCTATTCTTGGTCATAAGATACATGTTATAAAGAAGTGGTCTTTTAATTTTTCGTTCAAGGTAGTGGTTCGATGGTTCAGAATTTAAATTTACCATGATTTTTATTAAAGTATTTTATGATAAGTTATTTATAATATGCTGTTATTGTTTTGGATAGTAACTATTTCTAACGTTTTTATGTGTTTATATATTAACAAGTATAATATATGACAAACAATTGTGTTTAAGGATCTTGTTAGGCTACATCCTATAGTCACCCATTTTATCTATAAAATTAGATACTTTATGTTTTTTCTTGTTTTTTGGTTTGCGGTGGATCAAAGACAATTTGGTTTCCAAGACCTAAGACCCTATAATTATATATGTATTATTTAATATTCATTTATTGTTAATATAAAATTCCTTTTCAACCAAAAAATTCATTGTTAATGTAGACACTTAATTTTGCATACAGGGTTAATATTCAAGTTTGACAATCCCTTCATCAATCAACCTTTCAATTAATCAAATCAAATCAATCTTCCTTGTACCTAAATTTCGAGCATTTATTGCTCTTAAGGCAATACCACCAAGGCATGAGCAATAGCTCTAGTGATGCTATTGCAAACTAGAGATGCTTTTGTAAAACCTCTCAATTTTGACCTTTTCTCATCCATTCTTGCCCTGCAATAGTTAAGAGGCGAAAGCACCACCATGATAGCTCAAGCCAACACTTGGGAGAGCTCAATGCATGACCATTTTTAGTAGCAAAGCTCTACCAAAATTTCATCCATGGTCTTTTGAAAGTAACAAAATTCTACCAAAATCTCTTTAGAATCATAACAATCAAGTATTATGCATGGAAATATTATGGCAAAGTTTACCACAATCTTGTGAAGGTCATTCTTGCAAGCACATAAGCTCTTGTTCTTGCAATCATCCAAGTTTCCAATCAAGTCTAAACTCTCCAGTAATCATCAAGTATCAAGCATCCAAGTCTACAAGTTCATGGATTCAAGTTCCATCAACACACAAGCTAGCAACCTTTCATTAAGATGCCAACAAGGGGAAAACAATCTTGTGTCTTGGGTTGTGCTCTTTCCCCTTATTTATTTTTTGTTGTTCTTTATGCTAGTAGTTTTAAGTTTCATTTTTTTGTACTTAGAACTAATCTTGTAAGTGCATTTGCATCTAGCTAGTATCTTGTTTTTGTTATTTAATCTTCATCTTAAGCAAATAAATTTGTGATTTTTTGTTGTTGGATTGGAGCTTTATACTCCTAGGTCAGGGACCTTCATCATAATAATCATAACCTTCATTCATATTGTCTTTAACCTTGTTGTTTTACTCTCAAAAGCGAGGGATCACTAGACCATAGGTTGGTGGCACTATTGCTCTCTAGTTTACACAAAGAAAAAGCATCAATGACATTATCATGACTCAATGGTGCTTTTATCACCTGGAATTTATTTCTTGCATTGTGTCATCTCTATTTTTTTCTTATCTAAACAGGGGCCTGATTGTTGTTCAAGCAAGTCTAACTATCCTTTGCCAACTCAAATAATTCTCTCTACTACTAACTATATTTTTTCCATCTATTTTGTAAGTCAAGTGATACCCCCATCAATAGGCGATAACACTGGTAACATTTTTATGGGTTGGCGGTGTATTTACCTCTATGTCAAAAAAAGGTTCTTCTACCCCCAATATCTATCATTTAAGCATCTAGGGCTTATATTATATTTGTTGTATGCTTAAACTAGGTTCTATTTTTTGTTTATTGGTAAAATATGTAAAAATAAAAGGAAGAACTAGTTAGTCTTAATCATATAGGGGATCAATATTAATCTTTAAGCTTTAGCATTTAATCAAAATCACATATAGTTGCATCTTAGGCTTTGTTTGATGTATCTTCTTGTGCCCTTGCCTCTTAAAAGAAAAATTATTATTTTCTTCCTTATCAAAATCAAAAGAGCATTTAGTTTAGGTCTTGATTGTTGTATTTGTATGTGCATTAGGGTTAGGTTAAGGTTAAGCTTAGAAAAAGAAGTATCTTAGGAGAAACATAGGTGTTCTTCAACTAATCCAACAAAACTATACTTTAAGCTAACAAACTTCCCCTAGTCTTAAAGTGAGAAAAGGAGAGAGCGAAAAAGCATTTCAAGGAGAACCTTCACAACACCTTTCATTTTTTCCCCTCACATTTGGTGAACCTGACATGAACACCATTGTGGGTTCTAAGCTTCATCTTTGTCCCAACTAAGCCTTGATCAAACTAAAATTTATCAAAATTTAATTAAGACCATCTAATATTGTTTGTTTAGATAGCTCATATTAAATCTTGATAACAAGAACATAACTAATTTCTAGTCCTGCTAAGGGTCTTCATGATCCTTACAGTAACTAGCTCGAGCCTCCAAACATCCATATAGAGTCTTACTTGTACTTACACCTAATAAGGAGTATATTGTAGTAGGCTAGTGGGAGTTATAAGGAGACATATTATTACCCCTCACATACCATCTTGGCCATATATCCAAGTGATCACTTCCACATATTATTAGAAATCCACATATCAAATTTCTCTCATGTATTGATGGGTATATAAATACAAGTCAATTATATAAGTACCTTTGGTATAGAGCGAAGCCCTTGAGGTATATAGGTCAAATTTGGTATATCGAGGGAATGGGATATAAGGTTGTAAATTTGTTGAAGTATATTATATTATTTGGTACATGCTAATGTACCACCTTGGGTACATCATTAGATTAGGATTTTGTTCTATATTAGAATGTTAGTAAATATTTTATGTAATGTAATAATGTGTATAAAATGCACAAGTGTCATGTAATTGAGTGTGCAAGTGTGGTGAGTGTAAATGTGCACAAGTGTCCATTATGTAAGAGTGCACATGTATCCTTAGAATAGGAAAGTGAAGAGTCTCATAGAAGAGTGAAGGTCAAGAGTACTCCATATGAAGAGTCACAATCTATTATATATATGTGACTGAGCATTGTAAATAAGAGAGGATGTATGTGACCTTTATTCTATATCAGTTTACTATTTTCAAGAGCATTTATTAGGGTCCATTTTATGAGTTATTTATGAATTTATTTGTGAGTTATATTTGAATAAATAATTGTTGTTATTGAGTATTTTATATTGCAACTTTATATTTTATTATGTGGTTATTTACATTAAGAGTTAAGCATCAAAAGCTAATAGTGGTATCAGAGCTACAACAAGGTTTTCTTGCATAGGTTTTAAAAAGTTGTAAATAGTCTAAGGACGTTTCTACTAGTCAAGGAGAAACCAGTGAAGTTGAAGATATTACCTCTAGAGAAGGAAAACCAGAGAAGATAGTATTTCCATTGTGTTGAAGAAAAACCAGTGAATATTAAAGATATATTGAGTTTACCTATTCTAAGAATAAATTCAAAATAGAAGGTAATCTACAACATAGTTTCAGGTCTTGAAGATAGATCTTGTTGATATTAACAAGATAAAGAGACCCAAGAAGGAGGTCCTATTAAAATGTTTGATAGTAAAAGCAAACTTGAATGTAGAAGAAGACCTCAAGTTGCATTTGGCTAGAGTCTTTCCATAGGGTTGCAAAAAAACTCGTGAAGACTAGGACTCAACATAGATTTTACCACTAGGAAAACTAGTGAAGTTTATTGATTTCAAAAAATTGATGATTTAAGTGGTTTTGATTGTTATTGTCTAAGATTTTGTTATAGAAAAATAGTTCTTAGAAGTTGAGAAGCTTCCTACAACATATAGAGAAGAATTTCACCTTTGATTGCCTGAAGGTCTATGTGCTTTCCTCATGCAGGAATTATTTTTGGGATTACAGCAAAAGAGTAGATATTGAAGATTAAGGAGACCTAAGAGAAAGGCCCCATTAAGGCTTGAAGATTGAAGATTAAGGAGGCCCAAGAAAAGAGGTCCCATTGAAATTTGGAAGGATAAAGGAGAATAAATAACCCCTATTGGAAAAAATTAAAGAAGTGGTCATTGGAGAAGATTTGAAGAAATTTCAAGGTAGAAGATTGCAAGAAGAAGAAATTCCTAAAAAGAGGCAATCACATAAAATTTGGGATAATCATCGCCATCCGGCGGTAAACCCAAAAGGATTTGTGAAACCAATTCAAGGAGTAAATATTTGGCAAAGCCTTATAAAATTTTGAGAAAGTATTTTTGAAGACTTCAAGACTTTGAGAATCTTGAAGAATAGGCTAGCAAAGAGGCCAAATTTGAAGAGAGAGATCAGCAAGAGATTGGACGAGAAATTTGGGATAGAAGATGTCACCATTTGATATTTTTTGAAGGTAGTCATTAAAGTTTTAAAGGCTAAATTATGAAAGAGATAAGGTTAGATTTTTAGGGTAGACATGAAAGTGTTTTTGAACAGCAAAGTGAAGGAGGAATTGACAGCATTTTGGGCAGCATTTGGAGCTACAAATTTTAGAAAGTTTGGTCAGAAAATTGAAGGAGATAAAGCTATTTTTTGAACAACATTTAGAGAAGATTTAGAGCTACATATTTCAGAGATTTTTAGGTAGTAATTTAAGCAATAGTAAAGCTGCAAATTTGAACGTATTGGACAATGTTTTTCAAATAGTGAAATAATGAGGAAGATAAGCAAGAAAAAATGCATAAGAGTAAGGAGAAAGAGGACTACAAGTTTTAAGGTAAAAGTGCATCTTAATAAATCATTTGTAAAGGTTTTTTTTTTAAGTTTGCAAGTTGTGGGTGAAATTTTGCAGCATTTCACCCACGCTTCTTTACATAATAATAATCTACGAAGTTGACCAAATTTTAAAGCATTTATGATTGGTTGAAATATGGAGGTAGTAGCACCGATGGACGACAACAAGTAGCAGGTGGGCAGAAGATCTAGGGTGGCCAAGTAAGTGAAGTTTCATGAGTCTACCACTAAAACGAGGATTATTCAAAGGGTAGGTGGAGAATAAATTTGGGTAGACAATTAGGCTCTACCTCAAGGTGGTGGTATCCTAGAACCCCACCCGTTGGTTGGGCAAAAACTTCCACCCAATAAATAAGGTGAAACTATCACAATCCCCACCTGCAAGGAGGACAAAAATTATCACCTATCGAAGGAAACCTTTGGGAGGTCCAAAGGATAGAACTTTTGTAGAACCTTACCCGATTGGGAACAACGTGATGGGTAGAGTGTAGTCAGGAAGATAAGCCCTAAGGGGCTCGCCCTCCATCAGAAGATACTTGGTACATGGGGAAGCAAGCCCTTCAACCAAGAGAAGAAACTCTGAAACACGAAACCTCGAGCAATCACACTCCTATTTTTTGTCCCCTTTATAGCACTATTGTGATGGGTGGAAGGTTTGATAGCTAATGAGTAAAAAAACAAGTGGAATGTTCGCCCAGTACTAGAATCTTTGCCATCATGAGTAATTTCATAGGGGAGGCATTAATGACTTCAACTACCCAGTTTAAGTTGTTCATACAGAGTTGGTGATTTTAAAATACATGGCTCCCAAGGCAATCAATTCTAGTCATTCACCACCTACCTAAAGGATGATCAATCGATCAAAGAGGTAAAATAGATAAGGATTAAAAAACCTGGCATAAATGTTAGAGTAATCAAGGATCCAGATTCATGAAAAATTACCTAACCTCTTATGGATGACCAATATTCTTCTAAGAAATAATGTATCTGTTGTGTACCTATCTGTTTTAGAAATGTTTTCCAGCTTAATTCCATCAATGCATATAATTTGAATTCATTATAATATTTCTATAAATATTGGGATGTTAGATATCCCAAGGGTGGCTCTTTGGCCATTACAATTCATATGTAATGCTTCTCATTGTTTTGTAAATACAAAGATGCTACTATTTGGTCTCCAATCTTGTCTTCATGTCTTTATGTTGAGTTATTTATGCTTATTTCTGCTATGGCTATCTGAGTAATCTCATTTAATTCTACTATCTAGATTTTCTGAGTTTTACTTAGTGGTTCTAGAATTTGCATTAGCATTTTTATTGGGTTGGGGTCTATTTTTGCTCAAGCTAATCGGGTGGGAGTGTGCTTTAATTTTGAATCCTATATTTCATGCACCCATTCATTGGTCCTAGAATTTTCTTTTCAACCCACTACACTGAGCATCAAGTGAGGGTGTGATTGGATGATCTATTAGGTACGATGCTTGTATTTTTTCTCATAATGTTGAGGGTGAACCTGTCTTAATGCGACCATAACCTATCCTTGTGAGTTCTAGCTATGACCTCCCTTTTTGTTTTTTATTCCCTTCCCTTTTCCCCCTTTGTTATCAGGTGTAGGTAGCTACGACTTCCCGTAAGGAACCGACCTTCTTCGAAGATCGATCGCCCAGCCCTACCCCTCAGTCGTGGTGGTCGTTAACGTTGGTACAGGTATATGGATGCATCAAGCCTCTCGAGCCCCACCTCCATGTTAAGTGTCAGATCTTTGCCCAACAGTTTTTGGTACACCGGGTAGGACCAAAAGATCTCATCCCTATAGAGTCTAGTGAAGCTCTGTTATGTAATATCCATCTGGTGACTCCACTACATAACAAATTGGGTTTTATGTAATTGGTTTTTTTCAAGTAAAGTAGTTTTGGCCACTCTACTTAGGACTCATAAGGTCCCCATTGCTTAAGTAAATTAGAGTCTAGTGATACTCTAATTTACCCAAATCTAGTCAAATCACTTGGTGACTTATTTGAGCAAAAAAAAGATCCAGATCCAAAGATCAGTTGCCTCTTCAATGCTCTAAAATATCCCAACATCCTAGAGCATTTAATATTTAATGAGTAGTCTTGACCTCACTAGTGAAGAAAGTATGCTCATTCGATGACTCCAACTCCAATGCAAGAACTTATAGTCCTAAAGACCACTGTCATAATGGCTCAACATTGCTATCCCTTATGGGATGATCCAGGCCCACTCAATATCCATTGCTATCATGATATCCCTGAGGGTACCTTCAAGATCTTATCAAAATATGATAACACAAGCAAAGCTACACTCAAGCACCTAGAAGACATCACTCCTCTAACTATCATATTCAACATCACACATGAGGACGTGATGATTAGGTTGCTTGCTCTTTCCCTAGAAGGAAGAGCATTGTTGTGGTACATGTCACTACCAAAGGGAAGCATTTGCACATGGAACAACTTGGAAAAGGCTCTGATTGATACATTTGATGGTTGCCAAGATCCCTTCTCCTTACTAACACAGTTCTCATTTATCAAGAGGAACCCTCTTGAAAATATTATGGACTTCAATGTCTGATTCAAGATGAGCTGGAGAATAATTCCATATGAAATCTATATTACTGCTACTCAAGCATACCACTATTATATTTGAGTCTTTAGCCCTAACATTGGTCTCCTCTTACATCAATTTAAGAAAATTCAATTTTACCACATCTTTTAGGAGGTTGTCAGGGTTGAATAGATTTTGAATGGGAGGATTCTCCCTAAGGAGGACTTGTGGTCACCATCGCCCTTTAGAGCTACTACCTTTGTTGAACCTCCATATGAACAAGTAATACAAAGCATTTTGGATGCCACCTCCCATGTGGTCATGCAACATCAGTAAGAATACTCCCCCAAAGCCTCGAACGACTAGGCAGTAGGACTGCTTTGGGGAAATTCTTACCATGACATTCACACATTCTCAACAATTCAATCCTAGATACAATCGAATCCATGGGATGACAATGCTTGCAGATGCAACCAGATGCAAAACTTGGTGGTGGAGAACTGTGCAATGAGATTACTACAATAGGACGATCTTGGGAAGGAGCAACATTGGAGTCTATTCCTTGATGAATCACCACCAGTGAGGTGGAATGATGTGGTAAAATTTATTGCCACCCTATTTTATTATAGCCTGAGTCCCAAGGCACTCAGGAAAAATAAAAATTTGAATTGTGGTGTGGTCAAAGCTAGATGAAATACAAACAAAGGTTGAAATTCAATGTAATCTGTTCTGGTCATTGCAGATTTATAGGGTAATTTGCATAAGCATCATTTGCTTAGGCATGTCTGACATGCCAAAATTTTATGTAAATAATGTGGCAAGTAAATAAAACCATGTGGTAATCATGGTTGCTTGCGAGGTATCATCATTTTGTTCAAAGCTTACAAGGAAAATGCTCTAGTAATAATTACCAAATGGTTGGGGCGCTAGAAATTGTGAAGCATGAAACATAGGAAGATTCCCCATATCACATTGTAGAAATCTCATTACTCCCATTTCTTCCTCATTTTCTTCCCTTTATTTTTTGTAATCTATTGTTGTGACCCCATAGCCCAATGGATGCAACCAAAAAATACCAAGTCCTCACATGATACCCTTGAAAATTCAAAATCATAGTGAGGGTCTTCGCATGATTCAGTGCATATCATACCCACTTGAAGTAGGGCAAATGTGTTATAAATAAGAACTCATCCACAACTGAAGACATGGTCAGGGGGTGTAAGTTGCGAGAAGATATTGAAGTAGAATGGATCCATGGTGAATAGAAGTTAGTAAAAGAGGGTCTTTGTTGGGTTATGTAAAGAATAAAATTTGTAACAAGAGACACAAATATCCCTAGAAATCTATATGCTCTTGAAATATTATGGGTCCTTGGTAGGGTATGTTTAGGATAATGCAATCTATGAGGGTATTTCATGAAGTGGGGCATTCAACCTATTGATTTTATCTGATGGAGTCTAGATTGTTTTTTCCTTCATCTCCCCCCTCTCTGTACCCTCCCCTTTCCTTCACCTTCTCTTTGTGTTGGTTTTCTTCAACTTATTTGGTTGAATACATCCATCCCTATACCTCTGGTACTTCCCATTTCTTCCTCTCCCTGCTTGTATCATCTTCTCCTTGTGTCCCCATTTTTCTTATTGTTTTGACTGACAGTTTTTTTTCCTCCTTCCTCTTCATAGTGTTACATCTCGTTAGCTATTCCATATCACCCTTCTTCCTCCATTGTCTTGCAGTCTCATCTGGTTGTAATTGTTTGTCTACTTTTTTATCCTTCTTCCCTTCCCCCTTTCTCTATTCAAAGTGTTATGCACTTTAAGTCTCTACCTGGGTTCTCTTTTTTGCAAGTGGAAATCCCCTGAGTTGTCAGGAGTGTGGGTGAAATTTTGCACCCCTTCACCCATGCTTCTTTATATAATAATAATCTACAAATTTGGCCAAATTTTGAAGCATTTATGGTTGGGTAAAATATAGAGGTAGTAGCACCGATGGGTGGCAACAAGTAGCAGGTGGGTGAAATATCTAGGGTGATTGAGCAAGTGAAGTTTCATGAGTCAAGGATTATTCAAAGGACGAGGTGGAGAATAAAATCATGCAGATAATCAGCCTCTACCTCAATATGGTGGTATCCTAGAATATCATACATTGGTTGGGCGAAAACTTCCACCCATTCAAGAAGGTAGAACTATCACAAATCCCCACCTGTAAGGAGGACAAAAACTACCACCCATTGAAGGATGAAACTTTGGGAGGTCTGGAGGGTGGAACTTTTGTAGAACCCTACCTGGTTGGGAATAATGTGATGGGCAAAGCATATCCAAGAAGATAATCCCTAAGGGACCCTCCCTCCATTAGAAGATACTTGACACATGGGGAAGCAAGCCCTTTAACCAGGAGAAGAAACCCTGAAACATGAAACCCTAGGAAATAACACTCCTATTGTTCACTCTCTTTATAGCACTATCATGAGGATTGGAAGGTTAGGTAGCTAATGAGTAAAAAATCAAGTGGACCCGATACTAGAATCTCCACCATCATTGGGAATTTCATAGTGGAGGAATCTAGATACCTAGTTTAAGTCATTTATGGACGTGGAGTTGATAATTGGAAAATACATGACTCCCAAGGCAATCAATTCAAGTTATTCATCACCTACCTAAAGGATTGTCAATCGATCGAAGAGGTAAAGTAGATAAGGATAAAAGAACCTAGCAAAAATGTCAGAGTAATTGAGGGTCCAGATTCATGCAAAAGTACCTAACCTCTTCTAGATGGTTGATATTCTTTTAAGAAATGAAGTCTCTATTGTGTACCTATCCATTTTAGAAATGCTTTTTTGCTTAACGCCATCAATGCATATAATTTGAATTCATTGTAATATTTCAATAAATACTGGGATGTTATATATCCCAAGGGCGGGTCTTTGGCCATTCTAATTCATATGTAATACTTCTCATCATTTTGTAAATACAAGCATGCTATTTTTTAGTCTCCAGTCTTGTCTTCATGTCTTTGTGTTGAGATTTTGATGCTTATTTTTGCTATGGCTATCTGAGTAATCTCATTTAATTTTTCCATCTATATTTTGTGAGTTTTACTTAGTGGTTATGGAATTTACATTAGTATCGTTATTGGGTTGGGATCTATTTTTTCTCAAGCCGATTGAGCAGGAGTGTTTTAATTCTAAATTTTGAATTTTATGCACCCATTCACCGGTCTTGGAATTCACTTTTCAACCCATTGCACTGAGCGTCGATTTAGGGCATGATTGGGTGATATTTTAGGTAGGATGCTTATGTTTTTGCTCATGATTTTGAGGATGCACGTGTCTTTATGTGTCTATAACCCATCCTTGTGATTTTTGACTATGGCCTCCTATTTTTTTTTCTCTTTTCTTGTCTTTTCCCCCTTATTATTAGGCATAGGTAGCTAGGACTTCCCATGAGGAACCGACCTTCTCTAGAGATCAATCGCCTAGTCGTACCCCTCGGGTACGATGATTGTTCGACATTGGTATAGGTCCACGGGCACGTTGGACCTCCAGAGTCCTACCTCATCATCACATGCCAAATATTTTCCTAACACAAGCATATTTGTAAAGGTAGAAACAACAAGAATGAAGGCACTAAAAGCCTTAGTGTTTGAAGCCAAATTCTGGAGCTATATTATCACCATTAACCTATATAAAGCTACAAGAAATTACAAGTTAGTAGAGAATAATATGTTATTTACGAGCCTAAAAAAGAGCAAAAAATCAAAGAAATAAGACAAAAAAATGTAGTCTAAAGTTATAAGAAAATAGCATTGAGTGAAGGAGGAATACAATTTAGAGTTCAATAACAACAAGGAAGAATAGAGTAAACCTGGCATGAGACCATGAGCTAAAAGTATCATGGTAGAATAAGCAAGTTGCAGTTGTACCACAAGAGGCCAAGCATAAAATAGCCACCACATTGAAAGGAAGAGAGTCACCTAAGTGGAGGACCAATCACCATGAGAGGATTCACCATTGAATGTGGAAGGAAGAGCCATCACATTGAAAGGAGGAGCCACTGAGTTGAGGAGGAGAAGCAGAGTTTAACAACCACTATTAGCCCCATTCCAATGAGTGTAAGCATCATCTACAAATGTTGGAGAATGAGAAACTAAAGGATATTTAGTGGAAATCAAAAATCTAAGCATCAAGGTGCTAAAGCATTAAGGAGTCGAGTTAGGGTAAGTTGAAGCATCAGAAGGGAAATCCAAGCATCAAAGAGCTAACCACCACACAACAAAATATTCAGGAAGCCATAATACCATTAAGCAAGAATGAATAATGTTTCAAGTTTCTTACTACCAAGTGTTACGTAGGGAAGAATAAGGCAAGAAAAATTAGACCACCAAAAGAGTTTAATAGCTATGTGGTACGTCGGTTGAAAAACAAAAAAACTTATGTCATTTGGTACTCAAAATAGAGAGTGCAACCAAGTATTAGAGGGAGATAAAACATCTTAAGGTAGTCATTAAATGCATGGGAAGAATCAAATGATAAAGGATCCCTTAGTACATTCACCAAGCATCAAGGAAGAAGTATGAACACAGTAGATGTTAGAGTAATATTACCTTACTTGGGTAATTCCTAACAATTCACCAAGGTAGATTTTATTTACCACATGGTAAAAAGTAATTTCTTACTTTTACCATGAGGTTACTAGGTTATTTATATTTTACCCTAGGATATTTACATTGTTAGTAAATATCTAGGTTAGTTAGTTGTTGTAGTCATTTTGACTACGTAGTTAGTTGTTAGCGTAATGTATGTTAGTTGTTAGCTAACTTCACTGGGCAATTTCCTACTAGGCTATTCTTAGCCTAAGTCAATTGTATTTAAGCACTATACGTTTCAATGCTATGGTTAATGTTCATGGCTCCACTTTTCAGTAGAAATGAGGAGATTTGCTAAGGAGCGCCTTCTTAGGAGAAGGTCAAATGACTTTGATTGGAAAATTTACACGCCACTTTGGGAGGTAAAAGTAATTTGAATTGTTTATTGATTTATTGTTGAAGATAGGAGTTATAAGGTTGAGAGATATTATTTACAAAATTAATTGAATTATTGGAGAGATAAGTTTTTCAAATTAGAATATTGAAACCCTAGAAACCTTATAAAGGTATTTTGAATTTTTTTTTAAGATTATTGAAAAGTCAATTTGAAGTTTTTGGGAATTAAATTACAAGTGTTGTAATTAATTTATTCAATTTGAAATTCAATTTTATTATTTGCAAATAATTTGAGATTGGGAGAAATAAGGTTTTCTACATCAAATTAGAAATATTAAATTTGCAAATATTATTTTCTAAATTGCTAAATTTTTTATTTGGGAGCCATAAGGTATTCAACATAAAAAATAGTTTTGTGAAATTTAGAGTTTAGTAATAATATATTCAAACTTAGGGAGACATAAGGAATTCAACTCAAGATCTTAGAAAATTTGAAAAATTGCCTTCAAGTTTCTTATTCAAAAACTAGGAAGATATAAGGAGTGCCACCATGACAATTAACAAATTTTTTCTTTTTGAATCTCAACTTCTCAAAGGTCCTAATTACACTTCATGGAAAAACAAAGTGAATTCAAAATTGTTGGAATATATTATATTATTTGGTACATGCTAATGTATCACCTTGGGTACATATTTAGATTAGGAGTGTGTCTTATATTAGGGTTTGACTATTTAATTTATGCAATGTAATAAATGCATAAGTAATATTAGAATATGCAAAGTGTTCAATAATGTAAATGTGCATCATAGTCCATGCGCAAATGAGTCCATAGAATAGGAATGTGAAGAGTCATAGGAAGATGGAAGACCAAGATTCACATCCCATTATATATTGACCTTTGTGTGAGCATAACATAGATCATCTTATCATTTCATAGGATAAGGTAGAGTAGAGTAGAGTACAAGTTAGATACAATGTAGAACTTGTATGGAGCATGGAGTATTTGAGATCTCCATATTTTGTATGACTATACTATTTTCGTGAGCTTTCAATAATGATAGTTGTATGAGTAGTTACAGAAGTTTCTTATGAGTTTTACATGCTTTGTATAATGCCATTATATTATATTTAATATTGCATGCTCATTTTAGACCTTGTGGTAGTTTTTCCATTAAATATATAGCATCAAAAGCTAACAGTGGTATCAAAGCCACAAGGGAGATTGATAGGAGATAGGGAGAGCCACAAGAGAGATTGAGAGAAGATAAGGAGATCTCATTTTCAGAATTTTTAAAATTGTTTTTTGGCTAGATTCTTTCCACAAGGTTGCAGGAAAACTCGTGAAGACTAGGACTCAACATAAATCTCTTTCCACTAGATTGAAGGATAACTAGTGAAGTTTATTGATTTTTAGATATCTAGAGATTTAGATGTATTTGCTTATTGCTATCTAAGTTTTATTGCAGGAGATTAGTTTCTAGTTGCAACAAAAGAGTAGATATCAAATATTGAGAAGACCTAATAAGGAGGTCCCCGTAGAAGATTGAAGTTTGAGGAAATCCAAGAAGAAGATCCCCATAGAATATTGAATACTACAAATTACAAATTGAATAAAGGATAAAGCAGCTCTAGCAAATATTGAGGAGACCCAAGAAAGAGGTCTCATTGAAGAGCTTCTAGATTTGGATGATAGAAGATTAAATATTGAAGATAGAGGGGGACTAGGAAAAGTCCTATTGAATATTTGAGGAGCTATAGAATTTGAATACCCAAGGAAAGAGATCTCAAGAAAACTTGGAAGGAGCAAGAAGAAGAAGAAGGCTAGAGAATCCCTATTGAAGAAATTGAAGAAGTGACCATTGGAGAAGATTTGAAGAAATCTCAAGGTAGAATATTGCAATAAGGAGTAGCTCCTAAAAATAAGAATTTGGGATAATTATCGCCATCCGAAAATAAGCCCAAAAGGAAGAAATATTTGGCAAGAAGTTTTCCAAAATTTGGAAGAATTTTTGAAGACCTCAAGACATTCAGATTCTTGATAAAGAGGCCAGGGAAAGAGGCTATATTTGAAGTCAAAATTTGACAAGAATATTGGAGGAGAAATAAGCTAGAAGAGGCCATCAGATTTAAAAATTTTAAAGACAACCATAAAGGATTTGAAGGTTGATTTGCAAAGAAGGAGTTTGTTGATTTTTGAGGCAAAAGTTGAAAGATCACACGATAGAAAATTGAAGAAGGCATAAAGCTACAAATATAAGAATATTTGGGTAAATTTTGAAGTGACCTTGAACAACCAATTGAAGGAAGGCTTGACAATAAACGAAGGCAGCAATTTGGAGGAATTGAATGCTATTTTTGTACAGTAAGATAAAGGAGAAGAAATCAGAATTTTAGAGCAGCAAATTAAGAGATTTGGACTGCAAAATTGGGCAGCATTAGAAGGAGAAAATAGAGCTATGATTTGGATAAATTTAGGGTAAATCTAAGAGAGCTTTGTATAACAAAGCGAAGGAGGAATTGGCAGCATTTGAAACTGCAAAATTGTAGAATTTTGGACAACAAGAGGGAAGCACTAATACCTCTAAATTTTAGAGTTCAAACAAATGAATTTGGAAGAGAAATGAAGCCACAAAAATTATATTTTTGGGCAGCAAATTAAAGGCTAAAATGCAGAAAATTTGGGTAGCAATTAGAGTTGTAAAATTCATAAATTCAAGACAGCAAAAGGTGAATCAAATCACCAAGAAAACTAGCTATGAATGATGCGAAATAAGTTTTGCAAATTGGTTTTATTAAAAGTATTTTATCTTAGTATTATTTAAATTTTTGAAAAGCACCATATTCGAGTTTCTAAAACAGCAAAGGAACGGTCTCAAGTTTATGTCTTCAAAGTTGAAGAAGACAGCATTCACATCAGATTAAAATATGCAACAAAGAAAGGAGAAGTTAGATGTGATATAAGGAAAGATAAAATATCAACTCCTTACTATCTTTTGAAAGACAAATAAGCCAATATTTTATAGCAAATATTGAAGGCAATATACTATTCAAAAAGGCAAAGGTTTTGACACAAATTAAGAAGCTTGGAGTCACCAAAGAAGAAACCACCAAGCATAGAGCTAAGGAGGAGCCATTATAGAAGAGTAGCCAATGATGAGGAGACACTATGGAAGATAAACCATCGAAGAAGAGCCATTACCAAGCATTGAAGAACCACCAAGCAAAAGCAGAAGTCCCATCATCTTGAAGGAGGAGCCACCATAATGGAGAAGAGCCACCATTTTTGGACAGAGAGGAAGACAAAACATAATTGAAAGAAATCTTAATTTTCATAGAAGAAAGTGTTATTCAAGAAACATTGAGATATTGAAGATTATATTCTTAGCACCAAAAATCAAGGAGCCACCAAAGCCAAGAGCAAGCACTGTTACAAAGAAGTGGAAAACACCAAAATCAATGAGTCATTGAGTGCAAGTTATAGAGTAAAGAAGACATAGGAGAAGAAGACCGAATACGTAGCGCACCATATTCAAGAAGGTACATATAATATTTTACATTTTCATAAAGGTCAATGAGGTATAAGGACTATAAATACTAAGGTTAAGCTTATACAATCTATTATGTTTGAGATTACTTAAATGAATGGAGGTATAAGGAATCACATTGATGAACTATAACCTTAGTTGATTTGTTGAATGATTTGAAATATTTTTGAACTAAGGAGGATTTAATTTGAAATATTTTGGAATTACTTTGTGTGAAATTCAAGCATAGAAATATTTGCAAATAACTTGACTTGGAGGAATAAGAACTTCTACATAGAAATTGAAATATTAAATTTACAAATATCCTTATTTTCTAAAGTTCTAATTAGGGAGTTATATGGAATTCATCAACATCATAGGTTCTTGAAATTTAGAAACTATATTATTAAAAATTCAAAGATATAAGAAGCACAACATAGGGTTGATAGAAAGTTGGAAAAATACATTGGAATTAGTCTCTTGCTCAAATTAATGAGACATAAGGAATCCAAAAATTAGTGTTAAGACTTTGCTTAGCTTGAGGATCTTTGGATATTTAGGAATCCCAACATTGATGTCCATAGTTTTCTCAATTGGAATACAAGATTCATCTTCCAATTGATGGGGATCAAACAACACTTCTAGGCTCTCAAGATCTATAGAATCTAGATATGGTTGATTGTAATCAACTAATTGCGATAGAATGACATTTGTAATTTAGAAAAAAGATCCACCAAAATAGAAATTTTTTTGGCTTAGATAGTGTAAGGGACCATATTAAGGAGGATTTCTTGAGATGTCCTCCATCTCATAGTTATTTTTATCAGCAATAAATTTGATATAGGTTAGGATTAGAAGATTTACACTAGTGAATTTTGTAAATTGAGAGAAGTTAGAATTTATGAGGAACCCATTTTCATCCTCATCATCCCAGTCCAATTCGTTTAAGAAAATAGTACCATCATGGGACTCCTTATCAAAAAGGATGACTTAATCTTTGCTATCAAACAATGAGGAAGGATGAAGAGGATAACTATGACTAAGGATATAACCAATCACATAATGTCCCAACTAGACTTTGGTCTAGTCCTTGATATCCCATGTTAGAAAATATCTATTTTGGAATGGAATACGAGTTTGATAAGAAGTATGAAACATACTATTATTAAGCCAAGAAATGGTTACTAGCATGGTTCTCATCATTAGTAGTATTAATGCAAAAAAGGAGTAACTTTCTATTTGCACTGTTTCACCCTTGCTATAGAAAAGGAAGCCTAAGGTTTGAGGAGATAAAGGAATCTTAGCTAGGTCTAGAAAAAGTTGATTATTATCTTGATTATTAATTTTAATTTTGGTTAGATTATATGTTTAACATTCGTATCCATTAATATGTTGATTACTTAAGATGAGAGACCTTAATGCATCAGTAATTGGAAGTTGAGAAGAAGATGGATCAAGAGACAAATTGAGAGAAAGGTAAAGATGAGCCTTAGGGTTCTCAGCCTTAATTACCTAGTAGTAAGCAAAGGGTTTGGGGTTGAATAGAATTTGATAGGTCTTACCCTTATATTCATATATATATTTTTATTTTTATATTCATATTTTAAGGCACTAATGAACGATTAAAGGAACAAACCACATCCCATAGATCCATGGTCTCCCAAGAAGAATATTGTAGGTTAAAGTCACAAGGCACAACATAGAAAACAGTGATGAGAATGCAAAATCATATCTTTAGGGATAAGACTATAGTACCACTAGCCTCATACTATTTATTATCTAATGCCTTGATATCAAGATATTTTTTTTCCAAATCTTGTTTCATATGCCCAAAATGACTGATAAACCTTAACCTAAAAATATTAAGACCGGATCCATTATAGATTAGGATTTTTTTGATGAACTTGTCATCTATGTGGTCCATGATGTATAATGGAAGCCCTCTAACCATAGAGGATTACGGGTTATAATCCTCATATAATGATATATTTAAATGGTTAACCCCAATGTATCCCACCATAGAAGTGAGGTCATTCAAAACAAGTTCTTAAGGAACAACTCGTTCACTCAGTTTTGAGTAAGATGTCCCTATGAGTTAGAGAGGTCTCGAGAAGTTCAAGAAGGGATATTTTGGCTAGGGTGCTTTTAAGTTAATGAAGCAAATTGAAAGTACCCTTAGCCTTAGCTCTTGATTGAATGATTAATGTAGGTCTTTTGGGGGAGTTATTTTTGCACGAAGGACCAAAGAAGGTCTAGAAGGTTGATTAGATGTAGGATACTTGTATTATTGTCTAGTTATAACACAAATAGTAGAATAATTATTATAAGAATGGATTTTTACCACCATCCTTTGGTTTGGACACGAGATGTTCCTATAATGAATGTTATTTGTTATGTTTTAATTTTGATTATGATTGGGTAATAGATTCTAAAAAATTCCAAGGTCTTGATTAGAAGAGGTTTGAGACTTAGAGCTACTAATAATTGCTTGACCTTTAATGATTGGATATTGTATTAGGTTCCTAAGGCTCATGCATTTATCAATCACATGACCATTAACACAATGGAAGGAATATTACTCATTGGAATGAAACCAAGAAGGTTTTTCTGTAACAACCCACTAACTCGACCCAAGGGAGAAAGATTTGTTTTTTATAAGGAATAACCCACAAAGAAGACCCAATATAGTTTTAGCATTATAAGGTATAACCATATTTGAGCTCAATGTCACTATAGACAACACTCAAGTGGACAAGAGTGGCCAACATCTCGTATTTTTGGATGCCTTTTCCCTAACCCTACATAAGTCTGTCTATGTAGGATTATTTTGGTGTAATGCCTTAGAAACCAATTATTTGATTATTGTATCACCATAACTCCTCTTATATTTGCAAATACATGGTTATTGCATCATCACAATTCCTCCTAGGATTCATAACTTCTTGGTTATTGCATCATTGCAACTCCTTCCAAGTTTTATTTTTTAACCCATTTGGGTGTATATACCTGGTTATTGCATCATTGCAACTCCTCTCAGGATTGAGTACAATTATATGGTTTTTACATTATCACAACTCCTTTCAAATTTATAAATACATGGTTATTACATCACCATAACTCCTTTTAGAATTCACAACTACCTAGTTAATGCATCACTGTAACTCCTCCTAGGATTGGATACATCTTAACTCAAGGGTTTCTAATATGGATCTAAAACATACCCAAATCCTCATTCAAAACCAATATTTTATCATATAAACTTCTTTCCAAAAAGAAAATAAAGTGTTATATTAAATCATAATAAATTTAACATAACACATTGCTAAAACTAGAAATCTAATTAATTTTTAAAACAAAGTACTAGCTTAACATTTCCTTTAAAACATCAGTGAAAGAATGAAACGCCATATAAAATATTAAAACCATGAAAACACATTCTTTCCATTTGCACATAACTAACATTCCAAGAATAAAGAATAACAACATTTAACTTTTCATTCTTGAATGAGTCTTCCACTAACATAACAAGAGTATTTACAAGAATTTATTTCCTTCATCAAAAAACTTTACATAACATAAATTCCATACATATATTTTCCAAGTATTCCTCATCATTATTGCATATCAACATAAATGATCCTTAGTTTCATCTTATCTTTCAAGATCTCCTTCCTAAGATGTCTTTTCACCATCGAGTTTACAAGCATGAGAATAAGGATCAAGACAACACTTTTAAAATGAATATGAAAACCTCTCATGCATCATTCAAATAAAATCATGCAAGAACATATAAGATCTCATGCATCATGCAACCATTCAATAATAATGCAAGATATTAATTTCATGATTCAATGTATATGCAAGACTAACATGCATCATACAATCATTCAATAACAATGCAAGATCTTAGTTTCATACATCATATAATAAAATCATTCAATTACAATGCAAGATCTTAGTTCCATAATGAAATGTATATGCAAGCCTAACATGCATCATACAAAAATAAATATTTCATAACAATACAAGATATTAATTCCATATGTATATGCAAGCCTAGTGAATGATTCAATGGATTATCCCATATCAATCCATCATTTAGATTCCTAGACCTCACCGCTATGGACTACCCAAGAGCCTCAATGATTTGGCCCAGCCAAGCCTTATTGTTTAGAGTGTATCATTCACAACACCTAGTTATTGCCTCACCGTAACTCAACTAAGATTATTATGGCGAAATGCATATTAGTCATAACGAGAGAAGCTCATACTTCTCTTACTCATTTATGGATCTACTGCCACACATACCATATCTAAAAACATACAAGAATGTTTGAGAGAATCCCATACTTCTCTCACTTATTTATGGATTTATCGCTACATAAGCCACATCCAAATCATGCAAGAACATAGAGAGAATCCCATACTTCTCTCACCCATTTATGGATATATTGCTACACAAGACATATTCAAACAAACCCTTCCAAAAATTAAGGCCAAAAATCAAACAATATTGAAATCTCTATAGATTTAATCTTTTTTCGAATCAAAGCCAACAATTCAAAAAATATAAATATAATTTTTTTCAGTTTCTAGCTAACAATTCAAACAATTTTTTTCGAAACCAGCCAACAATAAAACATTTTTTTATTACATAGGAGAGTTGGTTACAACCACTATTTTTAGTAACTGGCCAGTGCAGGGTTCAAACCACAGGGACTACTCCCAAAAAACCTATCCATCTCGTTCTTGTTAACCCAATGTGAGATGGGGACCACCGATTGCTCCCAACAATACAACAATTTTTATTCTACATGAATATATTATTTTTTCAAAAATAGCCAACAATACAACAATATTTATTCTCAAATAAATATATTCTTTTTTCGATGTTTCATCCAACAATAGAGCAGTTTTTATTCTCAAATAAATATATTCTTTTCTTGAAAACAACCAACAATACAACCATATTTATTCTCAAATAAATATATTATTTTCTCGAAAACAACAAACCATACAAAAGTATTTATTCTCAACATATATATATATATATTAGAACATTTATTGTCAAATAAATTTATTCTTTTTTCAAAAACAAAAACAACAATATTTATTTTAAATATATAATTCTTCTCGCAAACAACCAACAATACAAGGAAGAAGGTAAGCATAGCTAAAAAACTTACCAAGGATCTAGAGAATGATAATTTGGTTTGCTTCGGCTTTCTTTGCCACTTTGTTTCTTCCATTTACCCATCCCCAAAGTGCGTAAGCTTTTTCCCAATAGCAATCCTCCCTTGAATGAGTACCTTATCCCCATTATATAGGCATCCTTCATGCTAACAATAACCAGACTTCTATATCTCGTTGCCCTAATAATTTTTTTATTATTATTTTTTTAAATAATAATAAACCAATATTTTTATCTGGTTGCCTTAATTACAATTATTATATCTCCAGAATAATAATAATAATAAATCAACTTCTTTATCTGGTTGTCCTAATTACTATTATTATCTCTTCATAATAATAATAAACCGACTTTTTTATCTAGTTGCCCTATTTTTTTTTGGCTAGATAATAAGGGTTTTACTTGGGTCCCCCACCCTTGACAAATTACAACTCTCTTATTCAGAGCTTAAGAGTTTACAAATAGATACACTTCTCATCTCAATTAATATTTTATAGCTAGAAACCTACATAATTTTACATAAAATGTCTAAATTCTTGATTTTTATTTTTTAGATCTTTTCAATTTTTTTTATGAATACAAATATTCCAGAATTTAGCATCCTTCTTAAAAAAAATTTATAGCAGCCTTCATAATACCAAAACTTCACCTCTACTATCTATGCATTGCATCTTAGTAGAGTAATATTTCCAAAACATCGCACTATCATAGTCTGCTTTACCAAATATGGATTGCTAGTTTCCTTCCTAAAACACAAGTGCAACCACAAAAATTATAATAAATAGTTTATATGAAAACACATTATTGTTATAAAATAAAGTAGATATAACCAATGAAAACATTAAAGTAAATCTTAATCATTATTTAATTCAGACAGTCAACATATTCTTATTAGCTTCAGCTAAACTTACTACTTCCTCTAACCATGGAAAGAAGAATTTAACTTCATGATCCCATCAAAATCCCTCTATTGGATAGCCTATTTGCACATTTATTTCCTTCCTTTAATGTATGCATAGTTTTTTTCGTTCTTGTTCTTGGGTTTTTGTTTGTTTGTGTTATTTCGTGTTTTTATGTGTGAGTGTTTTCTATGTTTTTTGTTTTTGTTTATTGTCTGTTGTTGGTTGTTTTTTATTTTTATTTTTATTTTATTTTTTTTAATTTTTTAGGTTTTGGTTGTGTTTATTTTTCATGTTTTTTTTGGGTTATGTCTTTGTAGTGTTCTGTTGTTGTTGTCTTGTTTGTGTTTTGTTATGTGGTTCTTGTGTTTTTCTATGTGGTTTGTGTTGTGGTTTCTTTTATCTTGTTGTGCGTGTTTGGTTGTGCTTTTGTTTTTGACACACTCAAGGAGCATGTTTTTTATTTTATTTTATTATTTTTGTTGTTATTTACTTATTTTTAAATTGGTTTTGTGTGTTTGTTTGCTCCTTGAGTATGTCAAATGTGGTAGGCCAGGTCCGAGTCCTGGGTGTTTTTTGCGGAATGGATACCCCTGCCTCCTTGGGTCTTATTCCACAAATAAAATAAAAAAATGTATGCGTAAACCTGATTTCTTCAAAATATTTAGCAAGATATTGAATTTCCACAATTATCTCTTGTATTTTCCATGGAGCCTTTGCTTTCCTTAAAATTGTATTTATTACTATGAGAGAGTCACCTTCCATCCATACTCTAATCCATTTCATTTGTTTGCATATTTTTAATCCTTCTATAGTTGCCCAATATTTAGCTTCATTATTTGTCTTAAATCCACTATTGAAAGCGTAATGAGACAAAATATCTCTTCTATTATTTCTCCTCCTCTTGCTAGTATTGGATTTCCTTTAGATGCTCCATCAAAATTTTATTTTACCAACTCCACATTTGGTGGTTTCCACTTTATATTTTTTACCTTATTTTTGCTTCTCTTATACCTAACATCATGATTCCATTTAATGACTTGACTCCATCTATCAAGGCTCTATTTCCAAATTAGGGACTAGGCAAGTTGATAGGGTTGGTTTAGACTCCTCTATGGCTAAAAATATATTTCCTTTCATTTCCTCTAAACTACTTTCCTTTCCTTTAAATATTCTTATATTTCTTTCTAGCCATACAGTCCAAAGTACTATATCTTTTGATACATCCTATAATGTCTGTAAAGCCTCACTTTTATAAGTGCTCTACCATTTCTTAAACTGATCTCAATTCTACTATTCATCACCATGCATTTACCAAACATATTAAAAATCCATTGCCATAGTTTCCAAACTATTGAGCAATGTCCCAAGAGATGGTCTATATTCTCCTCCTTTTTATAAATAACACATTGAGAGGGGCCATGAAAACCTCTTTTCATAAGGTTATCCTACGATAGAATTCTTCTATGACCTATTAGCCAAACAAACATTTTAATTTTAGGAATGCTTAGGCTATCCCAACTATCTCCCCATATTCTAGTGATATTACTATTTTATTGATGCTTTACATTATATCCACTTCTTGTTGTGTATTCTCCTAAGCTATTCAACCCCAAATCAATTTATCCTTGGCTCCCCTTAGAATAATCACAGTTGTTATCTTTCTAATCAATTATCTCCTTACATCAATGTCTTGTATACTTGTACAAAAATCTTCATTCCATTTGCATCTTCCTTCCTAATCCTTGTAAAACAAATTTGAAACCCTATCACCATATTTGTTTTGAAGCAATATCATCCAAGGTTTCAAAATTGGATCTAAATTGAGTGGTTTTTTTCATCACACCAAGTATCCATCCAAATAGATTTTTTCTCCAATTCCCACCACCCATTTTAAACCTTTAATCATTAGATCAATAGATTTTTAAACCATTCCAAAGAGCGGAACCATTTAGTAGAGAGAATGCAGTAAATATTAAACTTGGATCATTAGGCTCAACATACTTAGTAAAATTATTGCCCATTTTCTTTAACTCTCTTTGTAAAATGTCCAAATTATTTTTTCCCTAAGAGCTAAGTTTGCATCTGTAAGAACTCTTAAACCAAGACCTCCTCTAGTTTTATCATCACACACCTTGCTCCATTTCACCAAAGGAAAGTTCCTTTTATCATGTAAACCTGATCATAAAAAGGATCACATAGTATAGATTTAATTTTTTTCAACTGATTTTGGAATAGTATACAATGATATAATATATTGGAATGGCCTGTAAGACTAACTTAATTAACTACACTCTTCTTGCTAATGATAACCATCTACCTTTCCAAGCTGGTAGTTTATTCTTAACTTTACTAATAATTGGATTCCATAATTCTATCCTCATTCTATTCTCAAATAACGATATCTCTAGATACGTTGTTGGTAAATTTGCATCCTCCATTTGAAGTAACCTATAAATTCTTGCTTTGATATTAGCTAGTGTTAAAGAAGTAAAATTTAGATTTTATCCTATTAACTTTTTGTCCTAATGCTCTTTTGTATTCCTTTAAAGAGTTGTTCAAAGCTCTAGCATCATTTATCTTTTCCCTTCCAAAAAAGGTTGTATCATCTACAAATTATTAATGGGTGATGTTGTCGATGTTATTACTAACCTTAAGTCCACTTATAAGCCCATATTTGTAAGTTTTCTTTAAGTTCCTACTCAAAACCTTTGCCATAATAATGAACAAATAAGGAGATAGAGGATATATATCCTTGTCTAAGGTCTGTCTTAGCTTTAAATTTGTTTGTTAATAACCCATTCACAAACATTGAATAAGAAACTATAGAGACACAAATATTACTCCATCTAACCCATTTCTTTTTGAATTTAAACTTTTCAAAAACTGCAAAAAAAAAATCCTATTTTACCCTATCATAGGATTTACTCATATTGAGTTTTAAGATCATTGCTTTCTCTCTTCTTGGCGGAATGTATAACTTTATGAGCTACTATGATCCCATCCAAAATGTATCTCCCTTTCACAAATCCTCCTTGCTCTTCTAAAATAATTTTGTCTAATAATGACCTTAATCGATTTACCATCACTTTGAAGATAATCTTATATGCCATATTACATAGGTTTTTTTAGAATTAGGGGAAGATATGTTGCATTTATTTTATAAGGTATGTATTGTTTTAACCTAGATTGTTCCACTACCACCAATAAATAATCCTTCACTATATCCCAATTATGTTGGTAAAAATTTACAAAGAGCCCATCTAGACCTATGGATTTATCCTTATTAAAAGAGAAAAGAGATAAATGAACTTCTTCTAGAGTAATAGGCTCCATCAGTTTCCTATTGTCTTCATTCATTATAACTAAAGGTACATCTTAAATAATTTTATCATTAAGAACTTCAGTCTCCTCTAATCCTAGAATATTCTAATAAAAAGACTTTGCCTATTTTATTATTTCAATTTGATCTTCAATCTAAAACCCTTCTATTGATTTAATTCTACTAATTTTGGATGTTGATCTTTGTACTATAACCATCCTATGGAAAAAATTATATTTTTATCTTCTTTTAACCAAGTTTATCTTGATTTTAATCTTCAGAATTTCTCTTTCTTACTCAAAATATTATGATATTCAATAAGTAACTCCCTTTCCTCCGAGCTTGGATTATTATGATCACCTTTTTAGAATTTTGAAAATTTATCTTTTAGTTCTTCTTTCTTCTCAAAAATATTTCCAAAAGTGTTCTTTTTCCATTCTTTTAATCTAGATGTCATAGATTTAATTTGTTTTGTAAGAGCATACAACCCATCATTTCTTGAATAATTCCATGTTTGTGCTATCATATCAAAAAATTGAGGATGGTCTTCCCACATCTGCTCATATTTAAAATATGATATTTTTTGAATTCACTTACCACAATTTTAACTCTTATTGGCCAGTGATCTAAACCAATCCTTGTTAAGATATTAATTTTAGCACAAGCACCTTCATCTAGCCAATGATATGAGAGTATGCATCTATCTAATTTTTCTACTATCAGGTTCTGGCCTCTCCTATTGTTGATCCAAGTATAGTTGTCTTCTTCAAACTCAAGTTATGGCATTGAGTTAATCTCCTAAATATTCTTCAAACTCAAGTTAAAGTTGAGAAATATCTCATACTTTGGGTTAATTTCCTAATTCCTCCAATTTTTTCATCCAACTTGGTTATGGCATTAAAATATCCTATAATCATGAATCAAGTTTCTTGGTCTTTAATTCTTATAAAGGCTTCAATCCCACTCCAAAATTCTAATCTATCTAACTGATTTGTAGGTCCACAACCTATGATAAGGATGAAAGAAATATCTGCAAAGTAGCAAGTGACTAAAGAGGCTATCCAATGCCTAGTTTTATGAATGGTTACATAGGAGGTTCTAGAAGGATTCCAACAAGTTATAATTCCTCTTGTTGGTCCTTCAAAATCCATAGCATCCCATTCACATCTTGTCCATACTTATTTTATAGTTTTTGAAACTTCTTTTATCATTTTAGTTTCCTGGATACAAAGAATATAAGACATGTTACTTAAACATAGGTTCCCAATACACTTCTGCTTTGAGGAGGTATTAGCACCTCTTATATTTTATGAGATGATAATCATGTCTCATTAGGGGATATTGGCCCCATCTATGTATTTCCAATATAATTTTTTTATTTGGTAAAGATAAGTTCAACCAGCTTAGTTTGTGTTCCTTTCTCTATGTTTGCTCTTACTTCCCTTGATCTTGCTTGATAATTTGAGGATTTTCTCTTTTTGCCTTGTCTATGTCAGGAGCAGGTCTTATTATTCTATTCCTCAATATTATTTCACAATTTTTCATCATATTTATCCTCTTATAGCTCTATTGCATAATATTTTGACTTGTCTTGCTCATTTTTTTATATTTTCTTATTGATGGTAGAGGTATTAACTTCTAAAACTGCATTTTCTTTACCAAAATTTTCTCATGAATGGTGCATGCTACTTCAAGTGAGTCTTCAAATTTTTATGAGACACATTCCTTAGGTTCATCGAGAATGTTTTTCCTTAAATCAAGATTATACTTAATAGATCGTTCCTTGTTAATATGTTGAACCTATTGTATCACATCCTCTAAGTTTTGATCTACTTTTTCTTTATAGGCTAAAGCCTTAAAATAGTTGGTATTTATTCCAATATCCTTCCTTGCTAGTCACCACTGTTTAACTCTTTCATTTTCTAGATCTATTTTTTGGAAGTTGAAAACCATCTTCATCCATAACCATTTGTAAGTTTCTCTTATGGTTTTCTAGATATGATTTTGTTGGGCTCTTCTTAGGGTATTATCTCTTAATATGCCCCACCTCATGACATATTCTACATCTAGAACAAATATTTTAATAATCTATTTTCCAGGTCCACATCTTATCCCCATACTTTAGAATGATTGATTCTGGTAAAGTTTTACTTATATTAATCATGACCAATATCCGAGCATAAATAGCCAAGAATCCATATTTTGTAGTATCAAAAATCTCAAGCAATATTCCTAGAGTGTTGCATATTTTCTTAAAGGTATTTTTTTCTCAAAATTCAATAGGCAACCCAAACATCCTAACCCAAACTAGTACTAGGGATAAATTTATATTTTCAGGTGAAAATCCTTCATACCAACGAGTAAGGAAGAGTCCTGCTCTTCCCATAAACCAAGGACCCCCTTTTAGGATTTTTTTTCTTACTTAGAACAAAAAATGGATAGGAAGAAAACTTTGGGAAGAAAGGATAGAATCATTCTTAGAGAATTCCAACTCCTATCAATCTATTTTCTAAAGGTCGAAGCCCTTGACCAATACCCATTAAATTTACCAAAACTACTCTATATTGGAGCAATGAGGATCTCTCTGAGGTGCACTTACTAACCTCTACCACTGGAGATGATTCTAAGGATTTAACTATAAACCGGTCCATGAAAAGTAAACTAAAACTCAAAATCTATTAAAATTTATCAGAATGTCCTATAGCAAATATAATATTTGACAAAGAATTTATAATAATTTGCATGCAAAATTTCTAAGATAAAGAAGGGAAAACAAAATTAGCTACAAAATTCTATGTCCAGATAGAATGTCTTACTTTACTGAAGTCCTAGCCCTTCATTGCTCTTTTCATCATCCGAACCCTAGCTAACAAATATTTGCAATTTTTTTTTTTGTGACTTGAAAAATGTTCACTACCCTTGTTCCGGATGGTTGACTTCATAGGGTCGTATCTTCCTCAATATTGCTTGAATTCCTTCATGTGAACACCCATTTTAAAGCTATTCAAATTCAAAATAAGTTATAACAATATTAAACTGAATTAGATAGCCCTTCACGAAGATATATCTGGTTGCCCTAATTACTATTATTATCTCTCCATAATAATAATAATAAACCGATTTCTTTATTTGGTTGCCCTAATTACTATTGTTATCTCTCCATAATAATAATAATAAACCAACTTTTTTAGTTGGTTGCCCTAATTATCTCTCCCATAGTAGTAAATTAATTAATACTATATTTAGTTAAATATGTTCTTATTTAAACCTTAATAATATTTAAGTTGTAACTTTAGCAAAGTTAAATAATTTATTTACTCCTCATAGTATTAAATTAATTAATACTATTAAATATGCCTCTATTTAAACCTTAAATTAAGATTTAAATTGCTAACTTTAGCAAGGGTATTATTAAATAATTCATTTTTCTCTTCATAGTATTAAATTAATTAATACTATTATTAATTTTTCTTGTCTAATGTTAATATTATCTACTTACATTAGTATGTCTGTATGTATCTATCTATCTATCTCTCTCTTTCTCTCTCTCTCTCTCTCTTTATCTATATATATAAGTATTAATATTATTTATTAATACCTTACTTTAGCAACCAATTAAGATTTATACTTTGAAATGCAAATATTAATGCATCCTAAAGATAAATTAAGAGCCTAAGCACACAAGGGCTCTTGCTTAAGGTAGTCCTTGCCCAAATTAAGAATCAATCAATAATAAGCAAAGATGCATAATCATAACCATTCCCTAAGTAGGAGGATTTATGATAACTTCAAGGTTATCAACCACCTACGAAGGGATCCCCTAGACATAGGGTAAGGGTTATTTTGCTTTTATAACAACCTCTTTGCTTGATTATCTTATCACACATTCACATATACAAATGCTTCTACATGATAGGCTTACATTTACCCCTGTGGTTGTCAGATCGATTACAATCCATCATTTTCCATTTCTCATTACTCTCAAATCTGGTGGTTGTCTTTTACCAATCCACCTACGAGAGTATATGGTTTTGCAACCACAAAATTCATCAACAATACTGTATTCTAAAAATAGCATAGTTCTAAAAATAACATATTTCTAAAAATAACATATCCAACTTTTAAAAAGTAAAATGTATAACAATCAACTCATCTTGATAGAATAAAATAGGATTATGCATTAAATATCCACACATCAATACATAAATCAAGTATCAATATTAAGTCTTGCCAAGGAGGGTCATTACATTTTCCTTCCAAGATCCAAAGGCTTGGTAGTTGGAAGCTCCACAATTTTGGCTTTCAAGAGTTAGTCTAGGTTGGCTAAAGGAGGTTTGTCTAAGCACGAGTACTTCTTCCTTATTTTTGGTTGTTGTAGTTTCCCTAAGAAAATATTTGGAAGGTTCATCGTAGCACTAACATTGTTGTTTTAGGGTGAGTCTATAGCTTCATCACCTATAACGTATTTATTTTTATACTACCCATTTGAGTGAGAGGTTTATATTCCTTATTATAGGATTTATATTTTAGTTGTCCTCTTTTGAAGAGGATGATCTCTACTCTTTTAGTCATACAAATGACATCTTCAAAAGAAGATACATTGGTTGTCTCTAAAGAGAAGGTCAATTTCTCATTAAGATTTTTAATGAAGATATCTATGAGGTCTCTTGATGGGGGGCATATCAAAGTCTTCCCCCTAGGGATCACCATCTCACCAAGAAGTTAGCAAAGTTATCATCTTTTGATTTTTTGAGCTAATATAGGTCACTAATCATAACATTCTCCTCAATAGAGAATTGTTTGAAAATAATATCGACAAGGTGCCTAAATATCTTAAGGGAGTGCCTTGGGATTTGGTAATACCATTCCAAGGTAGGGCCGCTAAGGCTCTTGGCAAATGTTTTGAGTTGCAATATCTCATCATAGGAAATATCACTACAAGTGGTTCTAACTAAACTAAGGTGGTTAACAGGATCTTCCTTCCCTTTGTACATTAGAAATAAGGAGGTTCAAAGGAGAGAAAGGACAATTAGATACAAAAGGATCTAGAGGTTGGTTGGATAAGTCTTCATGAGAGTACTTGTGACTAGATGAAGATCCTTGAATTATGGTCATTTGTTGTTTTAGAAACTCTAATTAAGAGGTTAGAGTTTGAAGTTAAGAACAAATTGGATTGATTGCATAAAAGACATGCATTGAGAGATAAGAGGACCTTGATAATTGATATAAGGATAAGATTTATATATACAATATTGAGGCTGACTTCGTATGACCCATTTCTAAGATGCTTGAAGTGAAAGTAATAGAAAATAAAATACCAAAGATTATGGGAATAGGGTTTTAAGTGAAATCCATACCCACGCTTGTGAGGTTAGAATGAAGGTTAATAGCATGATAGATATTGGAAAATTTGAGGGTACATCTAGATTAGGAATGTAACTCGTGTTTATTTATTGAGATACAAGGCAACTCACATTATCTTGTGATAGTTATTTAAGAGAATGCAAAGATGAATAATATACTGATGAGGAGGATGAAGGTAAAGATATTGATGCATCAAGGTTTGCATTTAAGGATACAAAGGCTAGACCCACTTGCTTTGAAGATAGAGGGTTAAACCTAGGTTGTTGGGGATAGTTTAAAGGTGAACCCTCCCTTGTAGAAACATCTAGGATGTCATGAACTTACCTAAGAAATGACTCCATATATTCCCTATGTTTATGCAAGAATAAATCCATGTGATTATTAGATTTTAAAACCACTCCCCCTTGATCATCATGGATAAGGGTTAGAAAACTTGAGGGGGAAGAGTCCTGATATTCTTCTTTGAAGTTTAGGTTCTCAAAGGTGGGTTGGTTCTCGATACCTTCCATGGAAGGGTTAGGGTTGATGGTCAATTGATGAGCATCATTATGGGTTACATAGTGTCTCTTGACCATCGGTTGGAATGAAATAAGGGTTTAATTAATTAAGCAAAAATTTAGAGAGTTGATTATAGAAAAAGGAGAATATGTTTTTGTTAGATTTTGATGCTTAAATATTAATGTAAATAACCACATAATCAAATATAAAGTTGCAATATAAAATACTCAATAATAAAAATTATTTATTCAAATATAACTCACAAATAACTTCATAAATAACTCATAAAATGGACCCTAATAAATGCTCTCAAAAATAGTAAATTAATATAGAATAAAGGTCACATACATCCTCTCTTCTTACAATGCTTAGTCACATATATATAATAGATTGTGACTCTTCATATGGAGTACTCTTGACCTTCACTCTTCTATGAGACTCTTCATTTTCCTATTCTAAGGATACATGTGCACTCTTACATAATAGATATTATGCACATTTACACTCACCACACTTGGACACTCAATTACATGACACTTATGCATTTCCTGCACATTATTACATTACATAAAATATTTACTCACACTCTAATATAGAACACACTCCTAATCTAATGATGTATCCAAGGTGGTACATTATCATGTACTAAATAATGTAATATACTCCAACACCCTCCTCGTATTACATTATTTGGTTATTGAAGACTTTAGTCTTCAATATGAATCTTCATCCTGATCCTAGAGCTCGCATGTTCTTTTCTTGTTTTCTTTAGTCTGCTTCATGTTTGTATTTTGATCAAGTAGATAATTAGTATCCATATAAAGTACTAATTTTTTGAAAGAGCTTTAACCTTATTTTCTTCTATTGTTTCTTCCAATTCTTGAATTTCTTGAGCTAAGTGCCCCTTTTGGTTTCCTTCTCTATATTGTAGTTGTGATTGATTATATTGATATTGAGAAGGGTATTGATGTTGAAATTGTTGCTAATGTGGTCTGTATTGATTTTGATATTTTCTTGGTTGAAATGACCTATTTGATTGACCTCCTTGATTTAATTGATTCCCTTGGAATTGATTTCTTGGATTGAACCTACAAAAATTTGTACTATGTCCTTTCTTTTTGCATACTTGAAAATATCTATTATTCCATTTTGATATATCTCTTGAGAATGAAGCAACATTTCCTTGTGGATTATCTTTTGAGACTAAGGCATTGTTAGTCATTTCATCTTTGACTGAATTTTCTACCTCATACTCTTGTAGAATATTGACTAACTCATCAAATGAAGTATCTTTACTTAGAATTTGTAAAGATGTGACTAGATGCTTGTAGCTCTCTAGAAGTGCTCTTAGAATTACTTGAACAAGAAACTTGTCTTCTACCTTCTCTCCTAAGGTTAATTATTTTCCTTTTATATTTACCACTTTTTCTTAGAAATAATTATATACTTTCACCACTATTAACTTTTAGAAAATGCATTTGGGTTTGAAGATTCAAAATAATGCCTTTATTCTTTCCTTCAAATATCTTGGCTAAAGTATTCCACGTTTTTGTAGAATTTACTATTGAACTAAAGTATGGTTGTATATCATATGCAATTGCAAATGTTATTATCATGAGAGATTTTGCTTCATATTCTTCATACTTTTGAATTTCTCTAACATATTTAGTAGGTTTAGTTTTTGCTCCTTCAACAATATCCTAAAGTTTTTCCACTATCAATATTTGTTACCTTTTGATGCTTTATATTTAATGGAAAAACTACCACAAGGTCTAAAATGAGCATGCAATATTAAATATAAGATATTGGTATTATACAAAGTGATGAGTGTCGTTAATCCCATCATTTAATCTCAATGATTTATCAATCCGAGATGGTGTCCAAGGCTATCTACGATAGAAGGTTAGGACAAAGTACAATTCAGGCATTCAAATTTCAAACATTTATTGGGTGAGACAAATTGGGTTTAGCCTTTTGGTGTCACACTAAACCTAATCTGCAGAATGGAAACTTGCAAGAAATAAAAACTAATTCTAATTTACAAAAATTGAAAGTTAACTACAAGTGCAGGAATTTGAAATTATTGAATTGAAATCTAATTTACTTTTGTAGAATTGAAATAACAGAATTAAAATGTTATTGAATTGAAATCCTAAATTACACTTGCAGAATTGAAACCTAGTTTACTTTTGCAGAATTGAAATTATGCTTGGAAATAAAACTTATACTAAAAACACCTGTCAATGTCCTACCACAAAAGGTCGTCAAGCTTCTGCTACAGGAATTGACAGTAAAATAAAATCTGCTGGAATGAAAAGTTGTTGAAACATAAAAGCAAGCAAAACATGAAAAGTAGAGAAAACAAGGGAAATAAATGTTTAATATAATTTGTCAGCTGACACACACACACACAAATGTTGTACAAAAACATAATGGAAAATATAAATAACATCACACAAAAACTTAAAACAAGAAAATAAAATTTGATAAGCAATCTCTAAATTTTGCTACAGCAAAATTACAGATTAAAACCTACCATAAAAATCCTCCTTCTAGATCTAAAAGTGGGCCCATAATTCCTGATCTAGAAGGAGGTGGAAAAACACTCCTTAACTAATTAACAATCAGAACAAAATTTGACAAAAGAACTACACTTTATTATTTCAGAAATGATATTACAATACTACTGCTGCACTCTGTTATAGAACTGAACTTATTCTACTAATTTCTAACAACTACCTTTCTACTTAACTCAACCAATATGGGAGCTATCCTATTTATAGATGCCTAAAATCTATTTACATACATAAAATATGCCATTCCTATATTGCAACTTGATTTCCTATTATGCTGCAATAATTCTGGGGATATTTCAGGACAAGGTTAGCTGCTTTAGTTGATCTTTTCATGGGTTACATCTTCTGGTCGACAAGGAACAGTGGAGACAGTTGTAGGATACTTCCCCTAACTTTCCTCAGCCTCAAGTTACCTTTTCAACTACTTGGAAACCGTAGAAAGTCAAACTGTAGCACTTTCCCCTGTTATTTCGAAGATCTTCGGAATAACTAGTTGTAGATGCAATTTAAGCTCAAACATCTTCAAAATGCTTATTTTGGTTGCTGCTTTCAGGTAGGTCTTTAAATCCAGCTCCCAGGAGGTGATTCCAACTGAATTCATCCTTCCTTACTAATAAATTCCATGCCCTCCTTCATAGTGATAGGTGGCTGTAATTTGTATGCATTGTCACCTATTTTTTTCAGCTGTCAAAACATACCCAATTGCACTTTTTGAATTCTCGTAACTTGTGCCTTGTAACTCCAATGTATACCAAATTGTATCCATGTTGTATTAAATTTATTTGGTTCAATTTTCAGCTCTTAACTCTTCAGGAATTACTCCCAACATCATTGTCAAGTTGGCCTCTAACACAGATTTTCACCAGAATTTCCAGCTGTCAAAAGTGTGAAACTATCATTTTGTGGGCCCCATAACTTCCATATTACTTGTCTATATGTCTTCCAATTCGGGTCATGTGTTCTATATATTATGAAGTACCATTGGTATGAATTTGGTACCTCAACACACTTTGGATCATTCCCAATAAATCTGCAAATGTTCCCCTTAATGCAGATTTGCACCTGTTAATAGCTCCAGAAAAAATGAAGGCATGAACATGATGTAACCTTCATTACTTTTTATCTACAGCTCATATTGACTTGCTTCAAAAAATAAAGTTGTAGTTCTTGATGAGAGGAATCTGTTCATGCTATCAAAATGTAAATTTACTGCAGTATGACACCATAATTGACATGATACTTATTTTTTACCTTTTACAAGTATACCTAGATTGTGTTGATAACAATGACAAAACATCATAGGGCCTCCTTTACTCAACATACAATATTTGGATAATTGAAATACATATTTTATTTGCTATTTAATCAAGCAAAAACAGTCACAAAATGTTGAAAATAGTCAAAAACATAGATATAGTGTTTTTAACATAGAATCATGCAAACACTTAGCAAATATATATTATAATCAACTATTTGGCAATTAATTTTGTCATGTTTAGTAGTATGGCAGTTTTTATAAGTCAAGTATAGTGTAAAAATGAGGTATTTCCAGGCCTCATCACAAAACATGTAATACTCATAAGAAACTTCTGTAACTACTCATACAACTGTCATTAATGAAAGCTCATGAAAATAGTATCTTCATACAAAATGTAGAGATCTCAAATACTCCATGCTCCATACAAGTTCTATATTGTATCTAAATTTTACTCTACTCTACTCTACTCTACCTTGTCCTATGAAATTATAGGATGATCTATGTTATGCTCACACAAAGGCCAATATATAATGGGATGTGACTCTTGGCCTTCCTTCTTTCTATGACTCTTCACTTTTCTATTCTATGGACTCATGTGCACATGGACTATGATGCACATTTACATTATTGAATACTTTACACATTCTAATATTACTTGTGCATTTATTACATTGCATAAATTAAATACTCAAACCCTTATCTAAGATACACTTCTAATCTAAAGATGTATACATTAACATGTACCAAATAATGTAATATATTCCAACACCCCTTGTATTAAATTATTTGGTTATTGAAGACTTTAGTCTTCAATATGGATCTTCATATTGGTTCTAAAACTTGAGCTCTTCTTTTATGCTTTCTTCATTTTGCTTCTTGTTTGTATCCTGATCAAGTAAATAATTAGTATCTTCATAAATACTATTTTTACTAAAAAGCTTTAACTTCATGTTCATTTGTAGGTTCTTCCAATTCTTGAATTTCTTGAATCTCTTGAACTAAGTGTCCTTTATGTTTTCCTTCTCTATATTGCAGTTCAGGATGATTGTATTGATTCTGAGAATTATATGGATGCTAAAATTATTGTTGATGTGAATTATATTGATTTTGATATTGTCTTTGTTGAAATGACTTGTTTGATTGACTTCCAAAATTTGTTTGATTCCCTTGATGTTGATATCTTGGATTGAATCTATAATAATTGGTACTATATCTTTTCTTTCTGTATACTTGACAATATATATTATTCCATCTTGATCTACCCTTTGAGAATGAAGCAAAATTTCCTTGTGAATTATCTTTTGATACTAAGGCATTGTTAGTCATTTCACCTTTTACTAAATTTTCCACCTCGTATTCTTGTAGGATATTGACTAACTCATCAAATTATGTATCTTTACTCAAAATTTGTAAATATGTGACTAAATGCTTGTAGCTAGCTAGAAGTGCTCTTAGGATTATTTGAAAAATAAACTTGTCTTCAACACTTTCTCCTAAGGTTAATAATTTTCCTTTTATATCTGCTACTTTTCTTAGAAATAGTTCTATACTTTCACTACTATTAACTTTTAGAGAATGCAATTGGGTTTAAAGATTCAAGATAGTGGATTTATTATTTCCTTCAAATATCTTAGCTAAAGTATTCCAAGCATCTATAGAAGTTGTTGTTGAACTAATGTATGGTTGTATATCATCTGTAATTATAAATGTTACTATTATAAGTGCTTTTACTTCATCTTATTCATACTTTTGAATCTCTCTAGCATCTTCACTAGGTTTAGTTTTTGCTCCTTTAACAATATCCCAAAGTTTTTCAACTATCAATATTGACCTCACTTTGTTTTTCCATGAAGTGTAGTTAGGTCTTTTAAAAATTTGGGATTCTAAAAAAAATAATTTATTTGTTGTCATGATGACACCTATAGACTACCTTATATCTCCCTAGTGTTTTAATATAGTTTTGGTAAAGTACTTAGCTTTCTAAGTATTCCTTTGAGTTGAATCCCTTTTGTATCCCTAATGTTCAACTTCCAGTCTTCACCTTATTTCTCCCTATTTATGAATAGAAAGCTAAATATAATTTTGATGTAATTTAAATTGATAAAATACTCTATCTTCAAGAAATTTAGAGCATGAAGAATACACCAAATTTTTAACAGAGTTTAGTGGTATATTTTCTTGGTCCTATATCAATATATGAGTGTTGATCCCTCCCTAGTTGTCCAACCAGTTGTTACTCCTAATGCAAAACTTGTAAAGCAAAAATTATAAAAAATATATTCAAAAGTCACTTTGCTAGTCAAAGAGGAGCTCTAAAAAATGCTTAATGTTGAATTTATCAAAGACATAAACCATTTAGATTGAATCTCTAATGTTTTCCATGTTTCCAAGAAGACAAACAATATTAGATTTGCACAAAATTTTGGGACATCAATTAAGTATATCCCAAGGATGATTTCTCGTTGTTCAATATTGACATGCTTGTCGATTCCACTACAAGATATGGAATGTTATATTTATTGTACATATTCTCAAACTATACTCAAATGAAAATTACTCTTGAGGACCAATCTAAAACAACTTTCACCATCCTATGGGGAACCTTATGCTATCAAGTCATGCCTTTTGGATTAAAAAATGTAGGAGTTATATAGCAATGGGCTATCACATATATCTTTCACTACATGATGCATTACATTGTGGAAGACTATGACGATGATATTCTTGGTTAGTTTTTAAACCAGGTTGATCATGTTTGAGATCAAAGGAACATCTTCGAGTAGATACAAGAGTACAAGGTATACCTCAAGACTCAAAAATGCTTCTTTGAGATTACATCAAGAAAACTATTGGGATTTATTATATCCTCACATGGCATCAAAGTTAATCATGAAAAGATATCAACTATAGTCAATATGTTATCACCTTAAACTTTAACCTAGCTTTGGAGTCTCCAGGTAAAATCTAAGTTGGATAATATTACATTATTTGGCATTTTGTACTTTTGTATTTTTGTAATTATTTGATATTTGTAACTATTAAGAGTTTAATAAATATTACTTCCATGGAAAATTGAAGAGACACATCTCACGAGAGATTGAGAGGGGATGAAGAGATAGTTGAAGATGAAGGTAAAAATATAATAAGAGGTTCCATTATCCATAAAATTATAGCTGGATAGAAAGAATGAATCAGTGAGAAAATTATGTATCATATGTGTATATGTGTACTTTTGTGAATATATTTTTTCTTTGTGCTTGAATCTCGATGTATGAATTTATTATTGAATTTGGACCTTAAGCTAACATTAGTATTAGAACAGGTTGTAAGTGTAGGCCCAAAAAAGCCATATACTTAGGAAATTTTGAAAAAATTTCTAAGTCCTAAAGAGTGCTCCAAACCACGACAGAGGCACAGTGCAACATGTTCTACATCGTGGTCAACTTAGTCAAACTTGTGTTTGGCATTTCTTAAATCATGGCTCAGAGCACAAAGAGAAGGAAGTGGCTTACGATAAGGTTTTACACTGCATAACCTAGAACAAAATTCTACGCTACGGTCAACATGGTCAAACTCGATAAGTCAATAATCCAAATTGCGGATCACAACATGGTTCTATACCATACAATCCAGAACATGTTCTACATTGTGCAACTCAGTACATTATTCTAATTTATGGTCAACATGATCAAACTTGACAAATTGGCAATTCAATTTGTGGCCCAAAACATAGTTCCATACCGTGCGATCCAACGCATGTTCTACACTGTGCATTATTCTATACCATGATCAACATTGGTCAAATGTTCAAGTTAGTGATCTAAATCATAGGCTAAGATATCGTTCCAGAACATGGTTCTACCCCACGGCCAAAAATAACAAAGAGGTTATCACGAAGATAAGAGGAGTGGGCCAAAACATGGTTCTACACCGCGCGGCCTAGAACACAGTTTCAAATCAACATCACAAGGCTCCTTTGCTTCAATCCATGATCAAAGTAGTCAACCTTTTTCAAGGAGTGGCACAAAGCATGTTCTATGTCATTGAGAAGTAAGAAGAAGGAGAGATGTGATTGTCTCTATACCAGTGGGTGTTGTAGACCGTGAATGAACGCACCAAGCTTCCAATGCTCTAATCTCAATCATTCGACAAGATATCAATGACTTACATGCAATATGGTTCAATTCACGTATAAAAGTGGAATTTGACTTAGCATAGAGTAGTAGATTATTGTTTAAAAGCTTCTGAGTTGAAGCAAGCAAGAAGATAAAGTGGTAGAGAATCAAGAATTATGAGTTGATTCAATTGTAGATCTATAGTGAGCTAGCCATGGTAATAATGATTAATGGCCTTTATGTCATATTGATCTAATCTAGAGCTGGAAGCCATGAAAGTTGAATGAATTATGGAAGCCAAGTTGCAGAGAAGCGAAGGATCGCACAGTTCTTTTCTTTCATCAAATCAAATAAGAGTCTGCCACGTCAACATCTTGTTGATCTAGTGTTTCAACTTTCTTATAATGTTTCCATTCTTTCAAATCTTTTAAAATATGCAAAACTATAAATAAAGGTCGAACCCTCATTTTCAAGGGTCGTCTCTAAAGTGCTTGCTTACCCTACTATGTATACTTTCTATAATTCAATAGAAGGAGCATTACTTGGATGTTTTCCTTAGACTCTAGTATTCTTTCTAAGTGGATTATCAATTTTGAATTCATTATTGTCTGTTGTTATGGTTAGTTTATTCTATTGATATTGGATTGCTAGCCCTAGAGAAAATTGAAAACTTCATTTCTAGAATGTATGCTTGTAAAGAATTCTATTTCTGTTAATCTAAGTGTCGATCTAATTTTGCTATTTGGATGATTGATGCCCTAGATGTTTGAAATAATTCTTGAAGTATGTATATGTGCTTTATTGATAAAGATTACTAAGTTTTGAAATTTGTTAATCACAAGTGTTGTCTATTAGAATTGAGTTATCAGAGGTCCCCTGTAGATACATGTGTTGTTAGCTTTATTCTTCCACTGTTAAATCATTACTTTGTTAACCCTAATCCTATTTTTATCCCTATGTTTATACATTTAACTAACATTAAATGAGTCAACAATTAAATTAGTTGACAAGGTATACTAGCCTACTCTAGAGGTTGAGTTAAAGCAATTTTTAACTCATCCAATGTCAGGGTTTAGACTGTGATTAGCAGGTGCACGCCTTCCAAATAATTGCATATGATAGTCACAGTTTCAAGATTACCTTGATGTCAATTCATACCCCAACAATAAGGAGCTATGAGGAATTTATGAGAACCAATTTATGAGAGAGCTATGAGAATTGTGAGGAGTTGTGAGAGATGTGAGAAACCGGTAGTGAGAAGTTGTGAGAATTTATGCTCCAAAGTGGGACAATCATTACCATCCAATGACAAGCCCAACTAGAGAAAGTTAACAAGAAGGAAGATATAAAAAATATTGGATTATTTGATATGGTTGATGCTAAAAGGATACAATTAGAAATGTGCCTAGGTTTTTAAAGTTGAAGCTAAGTCATGCATGTGTGAGCCCTAAGAATACTAAGGTATATTTTTATTGATTTATATTATTTATGAGGTAATGTCCATTCTATAATATGTATTTTTTTATGTATTTAGTTTGTAAATACCCATAAACATGTTCAAGTATCCATAAGTGTCTAAGAAGCTTGTGAAACTAGAATCTTGTTATCATCTCCTCTACTGAAGTGTAGTTGCATCCTTGTTAATATTATCCAAAACAAGAGATGTTATTGCATTCTAAATCCATATAGTCTGAAGGTCATAATTAAAGTGTATTTTATTCATAAAGTTGTGAGTTTGAACCGTTGATGCATATGTTTGTTTCTATGACCTTGTGCTAACTAAAGCAAGTGTAACATATGAGTTTGTACAACCTTGAGCAGATGTAACATTTGAGCTTGTGCAAGCTTTAAGAAAGGAATGTATTTTCCTATGAGAAATATTTAAGCAAGAAGTAATGTCAAAATAATTTTTTAATTTGAGCCATATGGACGTATATATGTTTTTTAAATTTGGAAACACATGCCCAAGCAATAATGAAAGGCAAATCATGAAGTAAAATAAAAATTTGAGTGTTGAACTATGATGGAAATCATAGAATACCAGGTACAATATTAAAAGGTTTAACGATCATTAAGTTTGAGGCTTGGAAGTAAGATTAATATTTGAAAAGAATGTTTTAATTTACTAATAAGATTAAAGTCTGGCAGATTGATACATGAAAAAGAATTAGGAGACAAGAGCTAATGTTGACATTTGAAAAGGAAAGGTTAATTTAAATACTGAAGGAAACTTATTCGGGAAGAGAGAAAAATCATTAAAAGAAAGAAACTTGATTTAGTCAAAGACTCTAAATAAAACAGAGTTCATTCCCTTCAAAAGTATAATTAAAAGAAACAAAAGGAAAAGGAGATAAATAAGAAAGAAAGTTCTCTTAAAAGAAACAAAAAATATTATTGAACACAAAAGGAATATGTAAATCTTTAAACATTGATAATATTTAAGAAAGATAGAAAAACAAGTTGAAGGAAGAATTTAAAAGAAGGAAATTTTTTATTTTTTGTCTTAAAAAATTAGAAGAGTTTTTTTTTTTAAATAAGGGATTATAATCAAAAGACAAGGCAGAAAGAAAGGAAAAGAACATATTAGTGAAAGGAAATGTTGGATAGCACTTTGAGAAGGAAAATTCATTCAAAGATTTTGAAATATATTTGATTTCATAAAGTGTATTTGAATTTGCAAAGGATGTTTCTTTTAATATTTGAAAGAAACTTTGATAATTTTGTTTTTCAAACAAATATAAGGCAAGTTCAAAATTTGGACAAATTATTGAAGCACTTCAATATAAGAAAATATTTAAAGAATATTGAAGGCAGTTTTTAAGAAGGAAAAAGAAAATAATTCACTTTGAAAATAAACTAAGCAAATAATTAGAGAGACAAAAATAATTAATAGGTATTTACATGTATTAATTTGGGTAATTGTTTTAAAGAGTAACGTGCCTTTAAAAAAAATGGAGGGCAAGGGGGTGAGCTATGAGAATTTCTTTAGGGGCATTCTTGTAATCTAAAGTAGAAATTTGAGGGAAATTTGAAAAGTTTAAGGGCTCCATATCTTTGTAAAAAATGTAATAAGATGAATATTCGATGATGACCAACATCTTAATTTTGTTTAAAATATTGCATCAAAAATAAAAATATAAATATAAATCTACTAGACAATATGGGAAAAGCAAAAGGAAAAGAAACAAAGAAACAAATTAAAATTCAAAAATATCTCATCAAAAGATAGTATAGGAGGAGAAAAGCAAATAGAAATTCAAAAGCATGAATCATCAAAAACAAGTGAAGAAGAAGAGCAAACTAGAGATCTCTATTTTCAAGATCTTTATGAAAATGAAGAGCTAATGCTAGAATCCTTAAAGCCCTAGACATAATGCATGGTAAAACAACTTGAAGATAAAAAATATGAATCAGAAAAATTAATATGGGACTTACAATCAATTTTTGAAGAAGCTAAAGATGAATTTTTTCCAACACTTAGGGATTGCTTACGTCTTAATCTCAATGAAGATTATAATTGTTCTCAAAATATTGTTACATTACCTATTTACATAGGGAAGACAATGTACAAGATATTACTCACTCTTAATGTCCTTAAAGTGAAGAACAAAAAGCAACAAAAAATAATTTAAAATTTAAAGGACAAACCCTTGATAAATACAAGTTGTGACAAAAATAATTTGAACCTATTGATGGTAGACAATTATTGCAATGAAAGAGATTTGGAGCTCATAAAAGCTCATGTGAGTTGTGATTGAGACCTATGACAACAAATGTGTGTTGTGATATTAGTGACCTATTTCAAAAGATAGATGTAAGTTGTAATACCGATAATTTGAGACCCATAATGACATATGTATGTTGTGATACAAGGGATCTTGTTTAGGGAATAGACATAGCATGTGACACAAGGGATTTGAGCATTGTTCGTGAAGACAAGAATGTGTTGAAAGTGTATGTAATGTTTGTCTTGCTTGTACAAGAAATATTCATGTAGGCCATGATAGACATAACAATGACAAAAATAGCTCTAGAAGTGTTGATGAACATTATGTTGATAATGGTTTGAGGTATTTAAATAATAACAAAGATATTGATAGTGGAAGTTGTGCTAAAATTTATTTGTGTGATAATGAAATTGGTTATTTTAAAATTCATACTAAAGAGATTGGTTCAAAATTGTTAAATAAAATGGGATATAGAGGTATAGGTTTTGAAAAACATGGGAAAGGTATGAAAGGGCTCATTGTGCCAAAAATAAGACCAAAATGTGAAGGCCTTAGATATATAGGATAGACAGGTACTAATGAATTTTTATCAAGATTAATTTTGTGATAAGAAACAATGATACCAAGTTCATGATAGGGATTGATTAAACTAGTTTTGTGATAGGTAACAATGAAGGACAAGCATGTAATATTTGTTAGAATAATATATTATATCCTAAGTTGTTACTAGGATAAATTTGAATGGATGAGATTAGCTCAGTTAGTTATGATCCAATGGATCAGATTATAAGCACTTGTTATTTAAGCAAAGTCCTTTCAATTGAATAATATCAAGTCTTTTATTTTTCAACATGGTATCAGAGCAGGCCTTCCCTGCCCTGTGAGCCTAAGGAGCTTTTCCTCATGGGGGGATTTCCCTCATGGAAATCCCCTCTCTTTTTTTCTTTTTTTCCTCTAATTTTTTTTACCGAGGGAGTATGCTCTTCATATTTTGATGGATCAGAAACCAGATGGTTTAAAAAAAAAATTGGGAGGTCATTTTAGTTTTTTTTAGTTTTCTATTCTTTTGCAGATCTATTTTATTTTGTGTAGTCGTTGTAGTTTTAGGTGGATAATTTTGAGGCTAAAAATTGGTGCTATTTTGTGCTTGGGCATTTTTTTCTTCTACGCATCTGCATGTGATGTGCGTTTAGGTTTTGTTCTAGGTTATTTTTCCTATGTGCAGCACGACACTTTTGGCCATCATTGTTCATGGCCTTGAAACTGCTTAAACCACATAATCAAGCCCCGGTGCATTATTTTGAATGATCTTTGCATATGATGGTATTGAGAGCCGAAATAGGAGAAGCAGTGGGGGTATTGGATGTTCATGGCCCTGTTCGGTACAGTAGTCATACCATTTGATGGAATGGAGCAACGGTTGTATCCAACTGTAGTTGTTCATCCACCATGATCATAAAAATATGTGCTACACCGGATCTGAGTTGCTCTTGAGCATTTTTTTGAAGAGGTTCGTTGTCCCCAAACTATTTTTTTGACAAGAGGTACCGACACTACAAACTGAGTGGAGGCGATGTTCATGTTGCTCATAGGGCTATGAATGGAGAAGCAGCAGCGTGCACATGAGAAAAGATGACCTTCAAGATATTTATTGTACATTTTCCCAGCGTATGGTGGAGAAGACATAGTGGAGGAGCTTGCAAGTTTTGAGCTATGAGTGGATCTTCCTTGTTAACGGCTATGTAGGCTCACGAAGCCACCGTGGAAGAATACGACGCCATCTACTATGATCACCACCAAAATATATCTATTTTTTTATTACGGGATGAGCACCAATAGTCAAGAGATCTCCAAGAGGTGAATGTGTCCAAGGAGCACATCAAGAAATCAATGGTACAAGGTTGTAAAAAGTTTTTTTTCTATCGAAGAACATACTACTATGGATTTGTCCCCGAGCATATTTCTAGCTCAAGGTGGTTTTCTCGAGTGGTTAAGGGGAAAGACTTTAGATGCGACATGCATGTTTTCCATGCTTGTACAGGCAAGTAATGGGCACGTAGATCCTGTATATCAGGTGAAGATCATTGAGTGTTTGCCAAGGACTGGTGCTTTTCTCCAACATGTTATAATGGGCCACCAAATTTAATGGGAGTAGAGGGCATCTCTATCACTGGATTTATAGCCAAAGAGGTTGTAGGCTCCAGGCACTCCTCAAGTCATTGTAGAAATAAATCGAGTTCCTATCAATGAAGTTGTGCATCATTTTTCATTGAGCATATGGCTATAGTTTTGATTCACAAAGGAGCTACGACAATGAACGGGGGATCGATGCAGAGTAGGTTTGAGTCAAAAGAGTTCATCTCCTTCCATGGTGATATTAGCGATTCTAAAGCTATATCTATCGGACAGTTTTGGTTATTAGAAAAGCCATTGTTGGTGTGGTAAATATTGTGTGGTAGTAGATTTGTGTCCTAATTTCCCCCTTGATCAATTTGGTCATCTACGTCTATCTCCTCAAATCTGTCATGCTTTTAATTGAGAGGATTTACATGGCGTCATACACTACGCGAGCATTCTGAAAGAAAAAAAAACTTTTTGCATTGCGAGACTCGAGGAGACTGATATTTTTGGTGCATAATTGTCGTAATCTAAGAATTTTCTCACTCAAAGTAGCAACAATGTGATATCTATTATTGATCCACCGAGTCTTTTTTTAGGAAGAGAAGGAACCATGAGCCTGTTTTAATTTTTTTTAGCCATCTACGTGCCTGCGCGCACTCTATTTACTACTTGGTGTTGTTTAACTCGACGAAGACGACCCATATATCCAATTGCACAATAGGGATGCAGTATTTAGCTGGTTAGTGGTATTCAAGTTGGTATGGGGCATGGTTAGTGCAACAATGATTCAGCAATGATCGAAAATACCTAGCATAGCAACACGATCTATGGCATCTTTTCAAAAATTTGGAGGCGAAAAAGATTGTTTTTTACAAAAATGGCCCATGGCCCCCACGTGCATGAAGAAATACGGATCAGTTTGTATTATTCAGCAATGCAGGTTTAAATAATAGTTACAAGTGTCGGGAATAGCACACCGACAGAACGAAAAAATAGAACTGTTACAACTCGTTACAACTCCCGTAACAGTGAGCTAAATAATAAATAATGACAAACTATTGTTAAGTACGCTAACATCCCCCTTTATTACATTATTTGGGTAATGTAATGTAATAACTAATAGCTATACTAACATCCCCTTACATTATTTTGCAATACAAAGTGAGCTACGAAACAATTCAAATTTGACACGTCCAAGTGCCTTAGTGAAAATGTCTGCAACTTGAGCATCGATGGGAATGTGCTGAAGCTGAATTCGGTGCTTTGGAACTTCATCTCGAATGAAATGACATTGTGTGTCAATGTGCTTTGTTCTTTCATGATGGAATGGATTCTTGACGAGGTTCAGAACACCTTGATTGTCGCAAAACAAGTGTATTGAAGATTTTGATGGATGGCCCATACTTGTCAGAATGTGACGTAACCATATCACTTCGCACACAGCTTCACGTGCGGCGTGATATTCTGCCTCTGTTGATGAAATAGCAACCACCTGTTGCTTCTTGTTGTGCAAAGAGACAGGATCGGATCCCAGATGAAAAATGTATCCAGAAGTTGACTTGCGATCATCAAATGATCCGGCATAGTCGGAGTCCATGTATCCTTGCAAGAAGAATTTGTTGTTCCTCTTGTATTCTAGGCCATATTCCATAGTACCACGAACATAGTGAAGAACATGTTTTGTTGCTTTCCAATGAGTGGTCTTAGGCTCCTGCATGAACCTCGAAAGATAGTTGACAAGCAAATACGAGATCCGGCCTAGTATTGGTCGGATATATGAGACTCCCAATCAACTCGTCGATAGAGAGTACCATCTACCCGAGGTGAATCATCATATCGTGATAATCGAAGTCCATTCTCCATCGGAGTTGCCATTGGCTTGCAATCAGTCATGCGATATTTTTCCAAGCAATGTCTTGGCATATTTTTTTCTGAGACACTTTGATAGAGTGCTCCTTATGGCTGAATTCCAGACCAAGACAATAATGGAGAAGTCCGAGATCTGTCATCTCAAAATATTTGCACAAGTTTCTTTTGACAGTAGAGATCATAGTTTCTGAACTCCCTGTAATGAGCAGATCATCCACATAGAGTACAAGCAACACTATCTCAGAACCCTGTTTCTTGAAATAGAGGTTTGCATCTGACGGACATCTCTTAAATCCATGCTACATAAGGTGATTGTCCATTTTTATATACCAAGCTCGAGGAGCTTGTTTTAGACCATATAAGGATTTGACCAATTTGCAAACTTTCTGCTCTTGGCCTTCTGCTTCAAATCCTTCAGGCTGAGTCATGTAGACTTCTTCTTGGAGATCACCATTTAGAAAGGCACTTTTGACATCCATCTGGTGAACTTTCCACCCATATTGTGCTGCCATAGCACACATAACCCGAATTGTGGTCATCCGAGCAGTAGGTGCAAAATTTTCCTCGTAGTCAATGCCTTCCTTTTGAGCATAGCCCTTTGCAACAAGACGGGCCTTATGCTTATCAATTGTTCCATATGCCTTGTACTTGACTTTATATACCCATTTGCAGCCAATGGGTTTCTTTCCATGTGGCAAATCAACAAGCTTCCAAGTTTTATTTTTCATCAAAGACTCATACTCTGTATCCATAGCGGCCTTCCACTGAGGCTCACTAAGAGCATCTTGCACTAATGTAGGTTCAAGACCATCTATGGTAGACATGAACGCCCTGTCATCATCAATATCCATATCCTCTACTTCTGTACTTGGAGTTACAGAAAGTTCCTCAAAAGATTGACAAAGATCATCAACCTCACCAGTTTCTTTGGCTTCTTTTTCCTTTTGAGCCATACTGCGTGTACGAGGTCTATCCAAATTCAAATTGGGAGGAGTGGATAAATTTGCATCTATGATTGTATTTGTACACCATTTAGGATTCTTCTTCGGTGGAGTTGAAGAAGATGTAGAAGGACCTCCTGTCTATGTTGACGAAGGAATCTTCTCTTCCTTAGATTCCACAATATCTTGGTGTACTTTAGATGTGCTCTGTGATGTGAAAGCTTCATCAAAGACAACATCTCTGCTGATATGAATTTTCTTAGTCAAAGGATTTATCAAACGATATCCTTTAGAGTGCTCAGAATAACCAAGAAAAATACATCTCAGTGTTTTCTCATCTAGCTTCTTCCTTTTCTCTTTCGATATGTGCATGAAAGTGTGACATCCAAAAATACGAAGATGAGATATGGAGGGTTTTCGACCACTCCATGCTTCCTGTGGAGTCATTCCTTTTAGGGCCTTTGTGGGTGCCCTATTCAACAGATATACTGCAGTGGTGACAGCTTCTGCCCAATATTGTTGCCCAAGAGTAGCTCCTGTGAGCATACAACAAACCATTTCCATGATAGAATGGTTCCTTCTCTCAGCAACTCCATTTTGCTGAGGAGTATAGGCAGTTGTTAACTGTCTCTTGATTCCATGCTTATCTAAGAATGCAAAAAATTCATTAGAGGTAAACTCTCCCCCTCGATCTGAGCGGAGGGTTTTAATAGAAGCTCCTGACTCCTTCTCAACGGATTTCTTGAACTGCTGGAAGAATGCGAAAGCTTCAGATTTCAGTTGGAGAAAGAAAACCCACATCTTTCGTGAGTAATCATCTACGAATAACTGAAAGTACCTCTTCCCTCCACAACTGTTGGGTGTGAAAGGATCGCACAGATCGGTGTGAATTAACTCCGGAGGTTTTCGTGCTCTTGTTGAGCTCTTCTCAAATGGTACTCTATGCTGCTTTCCTGCCAAGCGATCGAGCACACTCGGCAATGTGGCAAAAAGGGAAGGAAGACCCTTTACCATCTCATACTTATTGAGCTCAAGTAAGTAGCCAGAACTAAGATGCCCATATCTCTTGTGCCATAGGGAAGTTGCCTCCTTGGTAGAGACAGTCATGGCAACATGTGGAGTAGAGATAGCATCTAGTGTAAATAAGTCGTGCTTATATGAAGCTGTTGCAATCTGCTTACCCTTCCTGGTAATAGTACAACACTTCTTTCCATTCTCAACATGAAAGTTGACAACCATATTTCTATCCAGGATTTGTGTGACTGATAGCAAATTTTTAGCCAATCCCGAAACATAGAGGACTTTGTCAATCTGACACTTGCCATCAGGAAGAGTGACTGAAACTGTACCCTCTCCCTGAACCCTGTAGGTTTTATCATCAGCAATGGTGACAGGTTTGCCCTCTTTGGCCACAAATGATTCAAACCACGATCTATCGCCAGTCATATGTTTGCTAGCTCCAGAATCGACATACCAGACAGGATCCCTCTATGTGGAATCTATGGTAGTCATGAGCACCTTGTGTGCCCATTCGAAATCTGAGTCAGATTCTTCAACAGCAACATTCACCTAGGGTTGCTTGTTTTTATTTTGTGGTTTGTTTTGGCCTTTTTGCTTGTTCTTATGCCAACACCTGTTGGTGTCATGGTTGTCTTTCTCATAGATCTTGCACCACCTCTTCTTCTATTGAGGTTGTTTGCCTTTTCCTTTCGTATCCTATTGAGAATTTCCTCCTTTCTGAAAGTTGCCTCCTTTTTGCCCATTACCTTTCTTCCTAGAACCCTCGCCTGTTGGTGTATAGGGCTGTATTGGAAGAATCATCCTTGTGAAGTTGGCGTGCCTCCTGTTGTTGAAGCAGATTGACCAACTCGATGTAGGTAATTTGTCGTTGAGACACCTGGATGGAGGTTATCAACATATAAAATGAAGAAGGTAAAGCTCTCATCACAAGTGAAATGAGAAGCTTTTCATCCACAGTATCTCCCAAAGAACTCAATTTCTCTTTCAATTCAGACACTCTGCACAGAAAGAGTTCAACTGTTTCACCCTGTCTCAAACTCAGGTTATGAAGTTGTTGTTGAAGATGAAGAATGGTGGAATCATTATTTCCCTCATAGATGGTTCTAAGGGCATCCCATGCCTCTTTACCACTTGCTTTGTCAGCTATATGAGGTTGCACTTCATCTGAAATAGCAAACAAAATGAGCACCTTTGCTCGACTGTCTTTCTTGTCAAAAGCTATCTGATCTGCGGAAGGACCTGTGGATCCTGCTGTTGGTGAAGGCCTAGTTGTTATTCCAGTAAAAATATCCCACAAATCTTCCATTTGGAGAATTGCCTTCATCTTATGTTTCCATGGTGTATAATTTGGACCTTTCAATAACTGATGCGGATCAGTCATCAACTTTGCAACAACGGCCATAGTGAAGGTTCCTTATATCACCAATTGGTCCCCCTTTCGATATACCTTTTGCTAGGTCGTTATACCGTACAAAATACCCGCCCTTATGTGAGGGAAACTATAGGTATTTAGAAAGATCAACAAAAATCACCCGCCCTTACGTGAGGGAGACTATAGGTGAGTTTTAGAGATCATACGATATGTGGAACATAAGCGGTGATCGAAAGGGAATCGCCTTGTTGATGGCACCTACCATAGAAGATTCTTCTCATGCGTGGGGCGTAACTTCCCCTAAACACTATGAAGAATACTTCGTCAGGATTTACGCCTAAACACAAGTGCGATAAAGGGTAGTGGATGGAGTAAAAAATGTAAAAAATGGCTAACTTATCTCTCCCCGACGATTTATAGAGAACAAGCTCAGACGTCGTTGTAGTAGCTATATTAGGTGGCGGATACAGTAGCCAAATCACGACAGCTTTACCTGTAAGTGCTGGCCAGAGGTATCACAAATACCGAATGCTACAGTGCAATAAATTGCACGGATGGGTTTTAATTATTCCGAGGACTTAGGGAGTGTTTGATTTTAATTTTTAATGTTATAGTGCAAAAATGAAATATGCAACATACAACATAAAAAACTGCCCACAAGAATAACCCACAAGGTGTCGGTCACAGCCGAAAATGCACCTTTTACAATTCGCCAAATTGCTATTTTTCAAAAAATTACTCACAATCCCCCTTTGATTTTTTGAAAAAAATATCCCCCCTTAAAAAATTCTCTTTTAACAAAGCATTTTAATAATTACTATATTTTTAAAATTAAAATAAATAATTTTAATTTATATAGTTTTAAAACTTATAAAAAAATAAATTAAAATTAAATTTTAATTTATAAAGTTTAAAAACTATAAAAAATAAATTAAAATTAAAAATTTTAATTAAAAAATAATAATTAAAAAAAAACTTTGCAAAAAAAATTATACCTTAGGGGGGAGTCGGCGGGATTTGAACCCCCGACCTGCAGGCTCCCTGAGCCTTACCGCACAGCTCACTGCCAAGTGAGCTAGCGGGCTGATCCGAAAGGATCACTGGAGCCCTCCTTTTTGAACACCTGGTTCCTCCTCCTCTGCAAATCGCCGCTGCAGCTTCCTCCGCCCATTTCTCTGTTGTCGCGTTTTTTTTTTTTTAAAACGTAGTCTGCATGCTCCCAATCCGCGTCGCGGTCCGCTGCTGCGTTCAACTGGGGGGCAGGACGCCTCTGGTTTCTTCTTCTTTTCTTTTTTTTCGAGGGGAGGGCACGCGTTTCGGGGTTTATACTCCCCGACAAAATTTTAAATTTTTAAATTCCCGCTCAGCGGGGGGGGAGCCGCCCGCTCCCTCCTGGCTTCCTCCCGCGACGCTTGCGCGCGTCCCGATCGCGCTCAGCGACCGTCACGTGTCCGCGCTCTGTTGCGGACGTCGCGGCACAAGGGGGGGACGTAGACAGACGTCCTCGGCCCTGCTTCCCAGAGCGGGGGTTCCGTCCCCCTCCGACGCAGTGCGTCGAGCTGACATCTTAGACGCCGCAGAACGTTGGACGTCTGTGTGACGTCCTGTCCCTCCTCCTCGTGGGACGTGTTGCGGCTGGCGCTGCGGACATCACGGACACACGGAGGCCGCGCTGTCCCTCCTTGTTGGTGACGTCTACGCGCGGGGCCCGCGTCACGACGCGCACAGGTCTGCGCGCGTTAGGGACCGGACCGGACTCCCGTGGCTCTGCACGCAGGGGGGCTATGCTTCACAACGCTCGTAGGTCTGCGCGTGGAAGGGGGCGGACCTCCTGCGTCCGTTTTTTTTCTTTTCCTTCTCCCACAGCACGCTACGAAATTTTTTTCTTTTAAAACGCGCGGCGTAATTTTTTTTTTAGCCTTTGCACGCAAGAAAAAAAATCTCTGCAAAAGAAAATCCTCTGCCTAGAAGAATCACGAAGCGCTCTGATGCCATGAAGAAATACGGATCAGTTTGTATTATTCAGCAATGCAGGTTTAAATAATAGTTACAAGTGCCGGGAATAGCACACCGGCAGAACGAAAAAACAGAACTGTTACAACTCCTGTAACAGTGAGCTAAATAATAAATAATGACAAACTATTGTTAAGTACGCTAACAAGTGCAATATGCCAAGCGAGTCGATGGGGAAAAAATTTCTTGTCTGTCTTTTTATTGGGGAAACATTTTTTTGCAATTTGAATTTATTAAAGAAGAAACCTTTTGTTTAAAGGACACTTATTTTAAAAGTGGACAAGGGCCATTTTTGCATTGTAATGTGAACTAGTGGGGGATATTATGCTTTCAAAACATGGGGGTGTTTTTTTTTCCACTTGAGAAGAAGAAGTGGACCATGTTTGTTTCTCCTGCGAGAGAAATCTTAAAGTGGAGATATTTTAAGAACCATTCTTTATTTCGAAATATTCCTTTGTAAGGAATGGAGAAGTTAAGGACACATTCAAGAGCTACATTTGTGCCCTTTAATTTTTAGATTCCCTTGAATTAAGTTGTTTGTCCACTCAGTTTGGACCTTGTTATCAGCCTATAGTGTTTGTATAGGTGGACACCACTTAATGTGCTTATGGGGTCAATTTTGGACTACCCTTGCCATTTTGGTGCTTCTTTGTCCACACTATTCACACTCTTCTTTTTGTGAGACACTTTGGTTTCAAGGGGTTTTATTTAGTGACCTTTTTTCATGGTTCACAACCTTGATATTTATCACAAGCACTAGTCTAGGAATAATATTTCATTCAGTTCGGCGACGAGGCATCTCATGGATACTTTTCAGGCCCTTCTTGATGGTAGTTGTCCTAGGAGAGGTTGAAGAGGACATCTTCCTCTTCATCCTCCTTGCACATCTTCCTCCTTCTTCTTATTCTATTCTAGCAGGTGGTTTTCTCCCTTGTGGTTTTTCATCATCTTTCAGCAGAGATTTCTTATGGATATACTGTACATGAGTACCTTATCAGGCCTTGTTATCGGGACTCATACTTGTGGATATGCCACTTGTTTTGGTTTTGTTTTTTCACTACCTCCTAGTATCACTTAAGGGGGGGTGTTAGTATATCCTAGTACCACTTAAGGGGGGTGTTAGAATAATATATTATATCCTAAGTTGTTACTAGGATAAAGTTGAATGGCTAAGATTAGCTCAGTTAGTTATGATCCAATGGATCATATTGTAAGCACTTGTTATTTAAGCAAGGTCCTTTCAATTGAATAATATCAAGTCTTTTACTTTTACAACAATATTGAATCAAAGAATAATAAAAGAAATTTTATGACAAGAAAATTTGTGATAGATAACAATGAATATATAACAAGGTTCAGTAAAAACAAAAGTGTGTCAAATATCAGTCATACAAAATTTATATAGAAAGGAAACAAACTTCAAAGTGTGAACAATTTTAACTATTGTGATAGACATGAGTATACGATAGAGAAATATTGGGACCTACAATGTTGTGAAATTTGTGGAGAAAAAAATCATTCTCAAAGATATTATCAATTCAAAGAAAATAACAAGATGAAAATTAATTACGGATAGATAAGTATGTACAAATGGGATAAGATAAAAGAAATATTGTATGGTTTCTACAAAAGAAAACCAAGTGTAGTGAAAATCAAAATTTGTTGAATGTAAGAAAAAATATAAAATTGATGATTTCAAAATATTATGATCTAAGGACAATTTGAAAGATGACCTACAATGATAAGGACCCATAAAATAATGTTGATCATTCCAAAGTTATAGTTCAATGATAATTTCTCAAATGTATTGACTTAATTGTTGATATAGTGACTAACCCAAAGGTATGATAGCCCAAGAGGCAAAATAATCCAAAGGCAACATCCTAAGAAAGATGACCTAGCTATAGAGCAACTCTGAGTAAATGACCCAAGGAGGTTGACCCAAATATGAAGACTACCTAGAGGTAAACTAAGAGATAGACGAGAGAGGTAAACTAGGTGTAGATGATCTAAGCTAGCAGAAGCTAACAAATGACAAATACATAACTAGAGAGACAGAGAACCAAATCTAGAGCCAAAGAATGATCTCTATACCAAATACTATAACATGGGGGGTGTTGGAGAATATTACATTATTTGGCATTTTGTACTTTTATATTTTTGTAATCATTTGATATTTGTAATTATTGGGAGTTTAATAAATATTACTCCCATGGAAAATTGAAGAGACACATCTCCCAAGATATTGAGAGGAGATGAAGAGATAATTGAAGATGAAGGTGAAAAGATAAGAAGAGGCTTCATTATCTATAAAACTATAGCTAGAGAGAAATAATAAATCAGTGATAAAAATATGTATCATATGTGAATAAGATATGCATATTTTTATGAATATATTTTTCTTTATGTTATAATCCTAATTTGTAAATTTATTATTAAATTTGGGCCTTAATCTAACAATTCGTTATTCAAAGATTCATCTCCTAGCTCACTAATAAGTGTTAGCCTTTTTCCAAGATTTTGAGGAAGAATGTGGTCTTCAATTGGGACACTAATTGTCAAGCAGCCTTTTATGCTCTTAAGTCCTACCTCTTGTCTTCTCTCACCCTTGTACCTCCTAATACTTCACAACCTTTGTTTCTATACATAGAAACAACAATCCATGCCTTAGGATATATGTTGATGCAATATGACAACCAACATAGAGAACGAGTTATTTTCGATAGAGGACTTTGGTTAACTATGAAGTTCTATATACCCTTTTAAAGAAGCTTTGTATTGCTATGATTTTTGCTTCCCAAAATCTTAGACACTACATGCTCAGCCATAGGATATTTATCATCACGAGGGTCAATCTTGTATAATATCTCATGTCTAAGCCTCACTTTTCAAGATGAATTACTAAGTGGGTCATTGCACTTAGTGAGTGTGATATTGAATTTTTCAACCAAAAGTTTGTGAAATTTTAAGTCATTATTGACCAACTAGTAGTTGTGCCCTTAGAAGCCAACCATCCCTTAACCATAGAATTTCTCATCAAGACAGTCTTTGACCTAGAAGTTGATCAACCTATTTTTGGGACCATGTACTTCAATGGTGCTTAATATGTCAAAGGAGCCTAGATAGAAATCATGTTAGTCACTCTATAGCAACAACTTATCCCTTTATCCTTTAATATTAAGTTTTCATATACCAATAATATGACTGAGTGTGAATCTATTATTCTAGGGCTTCATGTAGCCTCAACTCTACATGAAATAGCCCTCTCTTTATTTGGATATTTCCAACTTATAGTCAACCATGTCAATGGTGTTTATCAAATAAAACATAAAAATCTTATGCCAGACAAAGACATTATCGCTAAGCTAATATATACTTTTGAAAAACCATTGTTGAAGCTATCTTTAGGTTTAACAATTACCATGTTGATGTTATGGTCGCAATTGCATATCTCTTCCCATTAGAGTTTGATGATAAATAAGATATAGTCATCATTTGAAAAATTAGGGAGACTTCAACCTTAGATTTTAGGTAGCTTCCTCTAAGAGTCTTTTTCATAGAGGCATCTCCTTCTCTTCATCCTTGGTATAAGGATATTTTTACCTTCTTTAGGGATGGTATGTTGGTTAATGGTTTGAACCATAATGAGAACAAGAACCTTAAGCAACATGCATGGAGGTATGTCATCGTTGGAGATATCTTATGTCATCATTCCCTTAATAGAATTCTCCTTAGGTGCCTAACCTTATTCAAAGCCTAAATAGCCATCAAAGAGGCCCATGATGGATCATATGATGTTCACTTTAGTGGTGTCGCCATTGCCAAGAAACTCCTATAGATGGATTTTTGGCCCTCCATGGAAAAGGACTTTTTTGACTATGTTAGGAGGTGTGATAAGTGTCAAAAGTAGAATAATTTTATCCACTCTTCATATCAAGCTCTTCGACCCTTGACTTCTCTTTGGTCTTTTTTGTTTATATATTAGACATCATTAAAAACATCAACCTAGTATCATCTGATGGACATAAGTTTATTATCATGGATATTGAGTACTTAATTAAGTGGGCTAAAGCCATGCCTTTAACCAACCACTAGATTTCAATTCTCTAAGTTTATCCTTATCAAAACCTTATCTATTATGGCATCCTTATGTGCTAATCTCTAACAATGGAACACCCTTCAAGAAAAACAATATCTAAAATATTTGTGTTAAATATAATATTTAACATAAATATTCAAAGCCTTACTATCCTTGAGGTAATTACCAATTTGAGGCTTCTAATAAGACTCTTTTAAATATCCTTAAGAAGCTCATCAGCTAAACCTATTGAGATTGGCATCTTTAGCTTAATCCTACCTTGTGGTCCTCATCCTCACTATGGCCATCATCAAAACAACCATCTTCAAAGTGAAAAGTAGATGAGGATGGAGGGGTAGAAAGAGTGGGATAAATTGGAGAATAATGCTCATAAAACTAGACATGAGTTTGAAAAAAACCTTCATGTGTATCTGGATCTAGTAATCTATATGCCCTCATATCCTTAAAATAGCCAACAAAAATGAGTGGCTTGCTCTTTCTATTAAAATTTATCCTTTCTTCTTTGGAACATGAGCCCATGTGTGACTCCCAAAAACTCAAAAATGAGAAACATAAAGCTTGGTCCATGTCCAAGCCTCCTCTGGAGTCATCTACTCAAGTGCTCAATGAGGTGTGTGATTTTGAATGTAATTCACATAATTGACTACCTCGGCCCAAAACTTGGTAGGCAAATCTCATGAGTGCATCATACAATATGTAATTTTCTTTAGTGTTGTATTTTTCCTCTTCACTACACCATTCTACTATGGTGTATGTGGGACACAATGTTGATGTAGAATCCAATGAAGGGCTAAAAAATCTAAGAACTCCCTGTTGAAATACTCCACCCCATTATATTTGTGAAGCTTCTTGATGCATCTTAAAGATTGATTCTCAACAAAAGCCTTAAATACTTTGAATGTGGTAAAAAATTCACTCTTAAACTTGAGAAAATATACCCAAGTTCTCCTTGAGAAATCATTAGTAAAGGTGAGTGCATACTTAGCTCCCAAAAAAGGAGTGGTAAAAACCATCAAGTCACTATGCACCAACTCAAGATGGGAAGAAGCTCTCTTGGACTTAATTTTGGGAAAAGGATCTTGATGTTTACCAAGTACACAACCTGGAAAAAATCCATCAATACAAGAGACCCTAGGTAATCCAATGACCATATCATGAGTGCTTAAATCCTTCAAATATTTGTAATTGAGATGGCCAAATATCTCATGCCAAATCTTGCTTTCTGAATCTGCATGAGCCACCAAATAAGTACCTCCAAGTGAAGAATCAAAACCCTCAAAGTGATAAAAATGTGATCTATGATCAGTAATTCCTTATGCAAAAATAAATTGTGGGTCACTCAAATCTCTAATCTCAACTTCTTGAGGTGTAAACAACACAGTTTTGCCCCCCCCCAAATGATAAATTTGGTATACTGAGATTAAATTGGTGGAAAATTTTAGAACATAAAGAAAATTCTTAATGCATCGACCATCAACCTGTATGTCATATTTTCCCTTAACTAAAATGGAATAAGAATCTCCAACCTCAATGCAAGATGTATAAGTAGAACACAAGGTGAAAAATGACTCATTGGATGAAGTTATGTGATGAGTTGCTCCAGAATCTAAAATCCAATCCTCAAAAATAGCCTTAGATGATTTACCAAAAGCATTCAAAGCCTTGCCCTTATCTTTTATAGGAGTGAAGGATAATTTTGTATTCCTAAAGTTTTCCTCTAAGTCTTGTACTTTTTTCCAATACTTGTCGTTGCAATGACCATTGACTCCATAATATGAACAAGTAACATTTGACCTATTTTTCCTTTTGGATAGCTTAGGTTTATGATTGGACTCTTTGGAGGATGACTCTTTTTGACATGAATCTTTGGGATTTTAATGAAATGAAGGAGAAGGGGAAGGATTAGGTTGGGACTTAGACCTAGAATTTCTCTTTCCTTTGGAAGTGGAAGTGGAGGATGCAACAAATACCTTTTATGAGGAGGTGTAGTACTCAGAGTTGAGAACTTTGGATTCTTCCCTCAAAATATTGGCATAAAACTTCTCAAAAGTAGGCATTTTGTGATCAAAACCCATGGAATCCATATTGGCAAAAAATATGGAGGTAAACATATGGAATGGATACCTAAGTTTTGACAAGATCATGAAAATACATTCTTCATATGTTTTTAGTTTTTCCACTACCCTTTCAAAGTGTGAGCAAGGATTGAAACTTAGCAATAAAATCACCCATAGATGGAAAACCTTCTAGATTGAGAGCACTAAGTTCATCATCAAGATGTAAAACTCTCAAAGTATCCACTTGCCCAAATAACTTCTCAAGCTTCTCCAAAATTTGAAAAGGAGTGTCACAATCATTAAGATGAAACACCAAATTGTCACTCACATGCATCCCAATTAATACCTTATATTCATCTATTTTGCAATCATGAACAAACTTATGATACTCTTTTGTAACTTCAAGTAGCTCTTCTTACATTAATATTGGTAACTCTTTAGATTGAATAAGTGTCATCATGTGTGGCTTCCATATGTGATAATTACATGAGTTAAGTGGCTCAAAATTCTCTAAACCCATTTTTTAATCACAAGAAATAAAATTCAAGATCCATAAAGATGGTGTTCAAATTGACACCAAGACACCTCGTCCAAAATATTTTTACTCAATGCTTCTAGAAATAAGAGTCCCCCAAAAAACCAAATGCATTTATAATTCAGGCATTACAAAGAGTATATGATCATATCTGATTTTTACAATTACTAATATTTTGCAGATCTAAAAAGAAAAAAATTGAGTAACAACTTTACAAAACAAATTTTTTACAAAGTTATTTTCAAATACACAGAACTGCCAGTAAAATATATTTTTTAACGTATTTTAGCAAACCTTGTCAATAACTAAATCCATATCTGAGTTTTAAATTTGGAAAGAACTTAGGAGTGAAGAAGATAGGTTCCAAATCTTAGAAAACTAGATTTGCAACAAGCAGCTTCAGATATTGCTGAAAACTAGATATTTTATGAACTGTGTAAGAAAAAACCCATATACAAAAAAATCTATATACAACAGTGGTCGTTGGCAGTCAAATGTGATCGAAAGTGGTTCTGGATCGACGACGATGAAGTGAACAGGGTTGTCGATGGTTCTGCAACTATTAAAATAGCCCACAAAAAACTCCAAAAAAAACTTCCAAAAAATAGAACCTTTCTGATCAATAGAGGGGTCAACCAAGATGCAATGAAGGGTTAAAAAATATATAGAAGCTCTTCACAAAACAATAGAAAATAAAAAAATCATTTTTTACCTTCTAGGGCTTAAAAAGCTCCAATCTCCAACTGTAAAACCTTCAACATGATTTGGATGCACGAACCTCAATAATGGATGTTTCCAATAGTTCTCAAAGCTTTGATACAATGGAAGGAATGATGAAAAAATACAAAACATCGAATCAAGCCACAAAGATCAAGGGATTGAAGCAACAACACACTGACCAAAATAAAGAGACTGACAAAAAAAAACAAGATAATAGAAGCTAACATAAAAACTGCAATATCATATCATATGTTAGAATTGATTTGTGAATAAAATGAAGAATCCTTGCTTAAATAGGCAAGGAATATCCACCACAACCGTAGTATCAACAAAGAGATAGGGATTAATATCCATCGTACAAATAGGGAAGTGTGATATGATCCATGGAGAAATGTAATCAATGAGTGTAACTCCCTAGGAATACCAAATATCCCCATAATATCTAAATAAGATAAAAGCAAATATCCACACATAAAGTGGGTGGAGAAAAATAAACTAAACTAATATAAAATAAAGTACCTAGGTGAGCATGAGCTAGATTCTAAACACCTACTCTAACATTTGAGGATTCTAGCAAGACTCTTGTTGAGATCCTTAAGAAGCTCATCAGCAAAATCTATCGAGACTAGCATATTTGACTTTATCATGCCTTGTGGTCCTATTGTACTAGTGTTTGAACCCCCACTAGTGTGATGCCCTATGCTTTGGTTTATGGAACTGAAGTTGTCTTCCCTTTTGAACTTGAGGTGCCTTCCTTGAATATTTTGTTGTAGGAATCCTTTTTCAAAGATGAATATCATCTTACCTATCTGAGTTAATTGCAACTGCTTGACAAAAAGTAGATCCATGACTTAGAGAACTTGTGGGTCTACTAGAAAAAGCTTAAGCATACCTATAGTAAAAAGGTATGACCCTGTTTCTTTGAATTTGGTGATCTTGTTCTTAAAGAGAATCAAAATAACACAAATGTCAAAACTAATACCAAAGGTAATTTTGAGCCCAATTGGCTAGGTCCATTCATCATAACTATTAAGTTTTGTTTAGGCACTTACCACCTCACCATACTTGATATAAAATAACTTAAAGAACTAATGAACATAATGCATCTTAAAAGATATTACATTTGAGTCCACATTGACTTCCTTTTTCTTTTAGTTGTTTGTCACTACTTTTTTGTGTCTTGCCTAATTTCATAGTTGCTTGCATGCAAGTGCTTGTCTATGTCTGGATTACTTTTTGCATATTGAGTTAGGGATCCATGATGACATACAAATGATGATCCTAGTCATAATCATTTTTTTCTTCATTGCACTAGGTGATTGATGCAAACATATCCTCTTAGTTCCATCTCTGTGAATCAAATTAGGGTTCACACAACCATATATCTTTATCATCAGTCTATATTTTTATCTCAATGTGGATTACCTCAATCCATATCTATCAAGTATTTTGAGCTACAAATATCCTACTTCATGATGAAAACTAAGAATTTTGCAAGTGTTGATGGCATAGTAAAGTCAACTTCTTCTATCTCGTCAATTGCTACATGATGATTACTATGAAGTTTACAAGTGCTAATAGCCCTATCAATCTCATCATCTATTGGCGTTCATTCACCACCATGCATAGGGGCAACTGGTGAATAGCAAACAACTTGTCTTCCCAACTAGGGACATCATTTATTGCCACATCAATAAAGCACAAGCCCTATATAACACTTATCTATGAAGCAAAGTAGTCTAAGAAAAAGTCCTTTAAACATTTATTTAATTAAAGGCAAATCTCAAATCAAAAGTGCTACTAACAAGACATAAGAACTTTAAGCATTTGTTTAAAGGTAAATCAAAAGTCCTATGGACAAGACAAAATTCCTTTAAACGTTTTTTTGAAGGTAAATCATTTGTTTTCATGCTTGTACATATTTTTTATATCATAGCAAAACTAACGAAAGTCCCCTTGGAAAAATCAAAAGCTAACAAAAGTCCCTTTGGGCAAGTCTAAAGCTGACAAAAGTCTTCCTAGACAAGTTAAAATCTAGCAAAAGTCCCCTTAGGTAAATCAAACACTAACAAATATCCCCTGCATAATTCAGAAGCTAACAAAAGTCCCCCTAGGCAAGTCAAAAGCTAACCAAAGTTCCCTTGGATAAATCTCTCACTATATAATGTATATGTATGTATATTTTTTGTACTATAGTAGGGTTCTTTTGGGCACATCATGCATCTTTCTTCAGTTAATCAATTCATATTTCCATATTTAATTAATAAATTTTAATCATCTACCAATATATTCTAAACTTTAATTAATGTATTCGCACATCTAATCCCCTAATTGTCTAATTATCAATATAATCATGCAATATTAACCATTAACATCATCCATCCAAATCAAACATCTAACCCAATCTTCTATCATGGCACCAATGTGGATCATAATCAAGTCAAGTTTCCTTAGTCCAACTTGATTTTCCTTCTAAAATTTGAGGGGGCACATCCAGGCACAATAATATTTAATGTTGCTTGAAACATAATTTTTAACATCACTTATAAGCAAACAATCACAACATCAGTCATCTAGGATCATCAATTATAAACAATAGAAAATATTTTTATCCCAAAATTGGGGCATCTATGTCAGTTTTTTATACATTTATTATACAATAAATATATTAAAAAGAGGTAAATATAGACACCCAATTTTGCGTGTAAGGCTAATCTTCAAGTTTGTCAATTCCTTCAGCCTTTCAATGTCAAATAAAATCAATCTTCCTTGTACCCAAATTTAGAGCATTTATTGCTCCTAAAGTGATAGCACCAAGGCATGACTGATAGAACTAATAGCGCTATTGCAACATGGTGGTGCTTTTGCACAACCTCTCAATTTTGACCTTTTCTCATCCATTTGTATCCTCAAACAATCAAGAGGAAAAAGTGTTGGGGCAATAGCACCATGGAGCTATCACCTCCTGACGCTTTTGAATGTCATGCACCAAAATCAAGAAATTTAACTTCTTATCTCTTTCAAGTCACCACCATTAATAAGACATCCTAAAAAATGATTTGCGGCTCTTATAGAAATCCCAAATCCAAGAATTGTCATTCTTATGTTCTTCCATTAATGACTTCTTGATCTCTTTTCAAATTCTTACCTTCTCCAATATTGTCATCTTCAATGTAATTCTTCCCCCAAGGAGCCATGGCTTCCTATAAAACCAACACTTTGGAGAGCTCAATCCATGACCATTTTTGGGTAGAAAAGCTTTGCCAAATTTTCATCCATGGTATTTTGAAAGCAACAAAATTATATCAAAATATCTTTAGAATCATAGCAATCAAGTATTGTGCATGGCAATATTATGCCAAAATCTTACCACAATCTTGTGAAGGTCATCCTTGCAAGCACTTAAGCTCTTATTTTTGTAAGCATCAAGATTTGAAAGTCTCCAAACAAATTTCCAACCAAGTCTACAAGCTCTTAAGAAATAATCAAGCATCAAGCATCCAAGCCTACAAGTTCAAGCATTTAAGTGTCATCAACAACCAAATTACAAGCTTTCAACAAACTTTTAACAAGGGGAAAACAACCTTGTGTCTTGGGTTGTGTTCTTTCCCTTATTTGCTTTTGGCTCTTCTTTGTGCTTGTAGTTTTAAGTTTTATTTTGTTGCACTTAGAACTAATCTTGCATGTGCATTTGCATCTAGCTAATATCTTGTTTTTGTCATTTAATATTCATCTTAAGCAAATAAATGTGTGTTTTTATATTGTTGAACAGGGCCTTTGTACTCCTAGGTTAGGTCCCTCCATCATAGTAATAATAACCTTAGCTCATATTGTATTTAACCTTATTGTTTTGCTCTAAAAAACAAAAGCACCACCAAATTTTAGGTTGGTGGTGCTATTGCTCTCTGGTTTACATAGAGCAAAAACATTGACATTAAATGAAAGTGCCAATGGCGATATTGTGACTCAATGGTGATTTTATCACCTGACATTTATTTATTACATTATGTCATCTCTATCATTTTTTTGTATCTAAACAAGGGCCTAATTGTTGTTCAAGAAAGTCTAACTATCCTTTGTCAACTCAAACAGGCCCCTCTACTACTAGTATTTGTTTTGTCTATATTATAGGTCAAGCAACATCAATTATGCTTTTGTAGGCTGGTGGTTTTTTTTCCTTTGTGGTAGAAATAGGTACTTCTACCCCTAGTTTCTATCATTTAAGCATCTACAACTTAAATTATATTTGGTGTCTGCTTAAACTAGGTTTTGTTTTTTTTGTTTACTAGTAAAATAAATAAAAAGGAAAGGAAGAACTAGTTAGTCTTAATCATTTAAGGGATAAATTTTAATCTTCAATCTTTAGAATTTAATCAATATTGTATTTAGGCTTGGTTCTTCGTTGGCAAGTGGGAAGTAAGTGTAGCAATGAGTGCGAGCATGAGCCAAGGAGTAAGTGCAGCAACGAGTGCGAGCACGAGTCGGGGAGTAAGTGCAGCAGCAAGTGCAAGCGCAATTTGGGAGTAAGTGCAACAAAAAGTGTGAGTAAGTGTAGTCAAAAGTGATTGCAAGTGAGTGTAGTCAAAAGTGATTGCAAGTGAGTGTAGCCAAAAGTGAGTGCAAACACAAGTTGGAAGTAAGTGCAACAACGAGTGTGAGTGTGAGCTGGGAGTGAATGTGCAAGTTGAGAGCAAAATAGATTAGAGAGGGAGTGCGAGATGAGATTCAATCATGACAGAAGAGCAGTAGGTTTATCCAGAGTGTATCAATGCTTCAAATCCTTACCATGAATATGTGGAACATTGTTTCCAAAAAATATTAAAGCTAAGGAATACTAGGAAAAAGAAGAGATAAGGACAATTATGAGCTAAGAGGTAGTGCAGGATGGGAGTAACTGTGAGGTAGGAGAGAGTGCGAGGTAGGAGAGAGTGTGAATCAAAAGAGAGTGTAAACTAAGAGGGAGTGCAAACTAAGAGGGAGTGCAAGCCAGGATTCAATCATGGCAAAAAAATGATAGGTTCATCCAAAGTGCATCAATGCTTCAAACCCCTTACCAGGAATGCATGGAGCATTGTTTCCAAAAAATTATTGAAGTGAAGGAACATCAAGAAGAATAAGAGACACGATAAATTGTGAACCAAGATGGAGTTCAAGTCAGGAGCAAGTGTGAGGCAAGAGAGAGTGCAAGTTGAGAGTAAGAGTGAGTGTGAGCAGAGATGGGGTGCGAACCAAGAGGGGGTGCAAGCCAAGAGCAATCCCCATTAGCTATTGTGGAAGGAAAGTCATTTTTGAAAGTCCTAATGGGAAGTTAGGATGCCCTAGCTAGAAATCAAAATTCCCTAGTTGGAAGTATGAAGGCCCAAGGTGGAGATAAGCAAAAGAATGAATAAGTGGTAAGTTCAATCCAAGTAGCAGATTGTGCACCAGAAGTAAGTATCAAGGATGAGATGATTGAGCATGATATAATGGTTCTTAAAAGTAGAGAGCTAATATACAAGTTTCATAGATCATGGCTAGGGTTTTTGGAGATTCAAAATTTGAATCAAATGGAAGTGGGGATTGAATTCAAATTATTTTGTGACTTTTCTTCCTAAAGGTTTTTTCCTCATCATATTTACCAGTTCAGATATGAATAAAATAATGGTTGGTAGCCCATGGTTTAGGGGAAGAGATGCACTTTATTTGAGACCATGGAACAAAATTTTATTCATTGAGTTAAACTATTAAGAAGCTTCTAGTGTGGGTTAGGCTTTTTGGACTTCCATATCAGATTATAAATAAGGATGTTTTGAAAAATATTGGAAATACCTAGGGGAATTCATCAAGGAAGGACCAACAATAAAGGAGCGAAAGCATGCTATATATACTCGAATATGTGTTGCTATGGATATTTCAAAACCTTCGCCACAATCCATTAAGATTAAATTTGAATCAAGAGAATGGGAGCAACAAGTAGATTATGAAAAATTATTTTGAGATTGGACACATAGTAAGAATTTTTAAAGTAAAAACTATGAAGAAAGAGACAAAAATTCTAGTTATGAGATAAAATTCAAGACAAAGCAAGGAAATCATTCAATAATAGGAGCTAGATCAGATCAAGGATATTCCACTCCAAAATAAGAAGTAAATAAATCCTATCGACAATATCAATTGGCAAGTTTAGAAGGAATTAAAGGTGCAAAAGTAGATGTTGAGATAAAACCCAAAACAAAGACAACAAAAATGGCCAAGTTTATTCCAGGTAAATCATCTTCATTTTCCTTAAGTAGTATAGAATTCTCTTCAGGTAATAAAAGTGAAAGTGGTGAAGATGTTATCCCTTGCACTTTAAGGTTTCAAGAGCAAAATAATACATAAATGAGGTTGGAGGAAACCCATAACAATTTAGGATTTTTAGGGCATAATAAGAAGGTAATTACTACAGAAGAGCATCCTTGCACTTTAGGGTCTCCAAGGAAATATAAAGAAGATTGTGTTTTTGAGGTTATTCCTTGCACTTCAGATTCTTTAGAACAAGGTAAACCTAAAGATGATAAGTCTTACTATGAACAGTGTGAGAAGATTAAAAAGATTGATGAAGATGAAAGTATGGCTGAGAATGAGAAAAAAAAGAGGAAGACCCAAGAAGCAAAAACAAAGAGAAAAAGAAACACAAAGGGATATTGATATTGTTAGATTTACTATAGTAATTCTTATTATTACTTTATTTATGTTGATAGGGTAGTTAGTTAACTACCTAGGTTAGTTACGCTATTGTTAGCGTAATAATATTTGGTCTATTTTTAATTTTTTATTTGAAGACCTAAGTTGTTGATTAGATCCTAGGATTACGAGCTAATCTGGGCTCTCAATGTATTATTTAAGCTGGTTCTAATCAATAGAATAATGTTCGTTTATTTCAACATGGCATCAGAGCCAGTTTGATAATAGGAAGCGAAAGCGAAAGATTGCTTGGAGGAAGCGGAAGATTGCTGGAAGATTGGCTGGAGATTAAAAAAAAAAAAATTTTGCCACTAAAGCACACAGCAGCGGAGGCTGGACTGTTTTTTTTTTTTTTTTTTAAAACACCGAGGCTGGACTGGAGCCTGCACAACAGCAAAAGCTTGTTTAAAAAAAAAAAAAATCCATCGCTGGATCGGAGCTCGCACTCGAGGTCGCTTGAGTCTGTCACCCCACGCAGCCTCCGCTCCCAGCTCCAGCCCGCACACTATTTTTTTTCCCCGCCCCTCCCCCCCGCGCGTTGGGTATCATTTTTTTTTTTTGGCTACCCCCCTGATGACGTCGCGCGTCGCTGTTTTTTTTGGCTCCCCCCCCCGACGATGTCGCACGCGACGCACGACACAGTCGACTACTCCCCCCCTACGTCGCATGATGCAGGTGGCCGCTACCCCCCCTCCCGACATCGCGCATAATGCACGATGCAGGAGGTCCCTCCTTGCCACCGTTGTAGCAACACGCGACCATTCCAACCGTTGCCAATAGCGGCAGGCACCCTTCCACTGTCGCTAGCAGCCGGCGCCACCCCGTCGCAACCAGCATTGGAGGCAGCAATAACCGCGGCCACCTGTCGTCGCAGCCACGGAGGGAGCTGGATCCAGGCGGCTGCGCCAGCAGAAGGGGTTACGGGACCCTCCTCAAATAGGAGGGGGTCCCTGATCCTTTCGGATCAGCCCGCTAGTCCACCTGGTGGTGGATTGTGCGGTAAGGCTCAGGGAGCTTGCAGGTCGGGGGTTCAAATCCCGCCGACCCCCCTTGGAAAGAAAAAGGTAAAAAAAAAAAATTTCTAAAGTTTTTTTTTAATTATTATTTTTTTAGTTAAATTAAAAATTTTAATTTTAATTTATTTTTCAATAGTTTTTAAACTATATAAATTAAAATTTGATTTTAATTTATTTTTTAATAGTTTTTAAACTATATAAATTAAAATTATTTTTTTTAACTTTAAAACTATATAATAATTATAAAAAAAATGCTTTGTTAAGAGATTTTTTTTAAGGGGGTATTTTTTTTCAAAAATCAAAGGGGGAAAGTGAGTAATTTTTTGAAAAGCAAATTTGGCATTATTGTAAAGGTGCATTTTCGGCTGCGCCCGACACCTAGTGGGTCATTCCTGTGGGCACTTTTTATGTTGTAGGGTGCATTTTTTTCTGTTTTGCACTACTTCATTAAAAAGTTAAAAAAAATCAAATTCACTCCCTAAGTCCCCGGAATAATTAAAACCCATCCGTGCAATTTATTGCACTGCAACGTTCGGTATTTGTGATACCTACGCCAGCACTTACAGGTAAAGTTGTCGTGATTGCGCTACTGTATCCGCCGCCTAATATAGCTGCCAAAATGACGTCTGAGCTTGTTCTCTATAAATCGTCGGGGAGAGATAAGTTTGCCATTTTGCATTTTTTTACTCCATCCATTACCCTAATAGTTCTTGTGTTTAGGCGTAAATCCTGACGAAAGTTCTGAAATCCAAAGTGTTTAGGGGAAGTTACGCCCCACGCATGAGGATTGCAGACTTTCTATGGTAGGTGCCATCAACAAGACTATTCCCTTTCGATACTGCTTAAGTACCACGTATCGTATGATCTCTAAAAATTACCTATAGTTTCCCTCACGTAAGGGCGGGTGATTTTTTTTATCTTTCTAAATACCTATAGTTTCCCTCACGTAAGGGCGGGTATTTTGTACGGTATAACGGCCTAGCAAAAGGTATATCGAAAGGGGGACCAATTGGTGTTATAAGGAACCTTCACCATGTCTGCAAAATTAATGACTGATTCTCATCAGTTGTTGAAAGGTCCTAATTACACACCATGGAAAAACAAGATGAAGGCTATCCTAGTCATGGATGACTTATGGGATGTTGTATCTGGAGCAACAACAAGACCTTCATCTGCTGCTGGTGCTACAACTCCATCTACTGCTCAAAAAGACTTTGACAAGCTAGACAACAAAGCAAAGGTGCTCATTTTGCTTGTTGTGGCTGATGAAGTTCAACCCCATATTGCTGACTGTGAACATAGTAAAGAGGCATGGGATGCCCTTAATACTATATATGAGGGAAAGAATGATTCCACTATTCTATTTCTTCAATCTCAATTACACAGTCTAAGCATGAAGCAGGGGAGACAGTTGAATTTTTTCTTTGCAGAGTGTCTGAATTGAAAGCAAAGTTGAATTCTTTAGGAGAACCAGTTGATGACAAGCTCCTTACCTCAATTGTATTGAGAGCTTTACCTGATTCTTATCGGGTGTTGATCACTTCCCTTCAGGTATCGCAACGGAAAGTTACTTTTGTAGAATTGGTTAATATGCTTCAAGAGGAGGAGGCACGCCAACTACAGCGAGATGATTCTTCTAACACTGCCCTCTACATCAACAGGAAAGGGCAGAACCAGAAGAAGGGTAATTTTTAGAAGGGAGGGAATTCACAAAAGGATTCAAAAGGGAAACAAACTCAACAACCTCAACAGAAAAAGTGATATTGCAAGATCTGTGACAAAGAAGGTCATGATACAAATAGATGTTGGCATAAGAATAAACAATCAAAACAGAAAGGGCGGAACAAACCACAAAAGAACAAACAACAAGTGAATGTTGTTGTTGAAGAATCGACATGGATTCCGAGAGAGCCCACAAAGTTCTCATGACTACCACGAGTGTCCAAGCAGACGGATCCTATCTGGTATGTTGATTCTGGAGCCGGTAAGCACATGACTGGTGACAAATCATGGTTTGAGTCTTTTGAGGCCAAAGAGGGCAAACCTGTCACTATTGCTGATGATAAAACCTACAAGGTTCAGGGAGAAGGTACTTGTTTTAGTCACTCTTCCCGATGGCAAGTGTCGGATTGACAAAGTTCTCTATGTTCCGGGATTGGCAAACAATTTGTTGTCGAGTCACACAAATTCTGGACAAAGATATGGTTGTGAACTTTAGTGTTGAGGGAGGCAAGAAGTGTTGTTCTATTACCAGGAGGGGTAAGAACATTGCCAATGCTTCATATAAGCATGGCTTATTTGCCTTAGATGCTATCTCTACTCCACATGTAGCCATGACAGTCTCTACAAAGGAGGCAACTTCCCTATGGCACAAGAGATATGGACATTTGAGTTATGGTTACTTACTTGAGTTAAGTAAGTATGAAATGGTAAAAGGTCTTCCTTCCCTTTCTACCACTTTACCAGTTTGCTCTGACTGCTTGGCAGGAAAGCAGCATAGAGTGCCTTTTGAAAGGAGCTCTACAAGAGCAAAGAAACCTCTGGAGTTGATTCACACCGATCTGTGCGGTCCCTTCACTCCCAACAGTTGTGGGGGTAAGAGGTATTTTTAGTTATTCATAGATGATTACTCACGAAAGATGTGGGTATTCTTTCTTCAACTAAAATCTGAAGCATTTGGCTTCTTTCAGCAATTCAAGAAATCTGTTGAAAAGGAGTCAGGGACTTCTATAAAGACCCTCCGCTCAGATCGAGGGGGGGAGTTCACCTCTAAATAATTCTCTGAGTTCTTGAAAGAAAATGGGATCACACGACAGTTAACTACTGCTTATACTCCTCAAAAAAATGGAGTTGTTGAAAGGAGGAATCGTTCCATCATGGAAATGGTTCGTTGCATGCTCACAGGAGCTAGTCTTGAGCAACTATATTGGGCAGAAGCTGTCACCACAATAGTATATCTGTTGAATAGGGCACCCACAAAGGCTCTACAAGGAATGACTCCACAGGAAGCATGGAGTGGTAGGAAACCCTCCATTTCTCATCTACGCATTTTTGGATGTAAAGCTTTCATGCACATACCAAAAGAGAAAAGGAAGAAGCTAGATGAGAAGACATTGAAGTGTATTCTTCTTGGGTATGATGAGCACTCTAAGGGTTATCGTTTGATTGATCCCTTGACCAAGAAGATACACATCAGTAGAGATGTAGTTTTTGATGAGGCTTTCACATCAGAAAACACATCAGATGTATACCTAGACCTTGTGGAAACTAAGGTTGATAAATCTCCTTCATCAAAAGTTGGAGGTCCGTCTTCATCTTCTTCAACACCTCAGAAGAAGAATCCAAAGTGGTATACAAATACAATCAAAGACTCTAAGCTATCCACTCCACCATATTTGACATTGGATAGGCCTCGTACTCGCAGCATGGCTCGACAGGAGAAAGTTGCAACAGAGAATACTGGGGTTGATGAGCTGTGTCAATATTTTGAGGAACTTTCTGTAGATCCAGAGAGATACAGAAGATATGGATATTGATAATGATAGGGTGTTTATGTCTTCCATAGACGATCTTGAACCCGCATCAGTGCAAGTTGCTCTTGGTGAGCCTCAGTGGAAGGCTGCTATGGATGCAGAGTATAAGTCTTTGATGAAAAACAAAACTTGGAAGCTTGTCGATCTGCCATACGAAAAGAAGCCCATAGGCTGCAAATGGGTGTATAAAGTTAAGTATAAGGCAGATGGTACAATAGATAAGCATAAGGCCCGACTTGTTGCAAAGGGCTATGCTCAAAGAGAAGGCATTGACTACGAGGAAACTTTTGCACCTACTGCTCGGATGACAACCATTCGAGTTCTTTGTGCTATGGCAGCACAATATGGGTGGAAAGTACACCAAATGGATGTCAAGAGTGCTTTTCTAAATGGTGATCTCCAAGAAGAAGTCTACATGACTCAACCGGAAGGATTTGAAGTGGAAGGCCAACAGCAGAAAGTTTGCAGATTGGTAAAATCCTTATATGGTTTGAAACAAGCCCCTCGGGCTTGGTATATAAAAATGGATCATCACCTTCTGCAGCATGGTTTTAAGAGATGTCCGTCAGATGCAAACCTCTATTTTAAGAAACAAGGTTCTGAAATAGTGTTGCTTGTACTCTATGTTGATGATCTGCTCATTATAGGGAGTTCAGAAACTATGATTTCTCTCTGTCAAAAGAGACTTGTGTCAATATTTTGAGATGTCGGATCTCGGACTTCTCCATTATTGTCTTGGTCTGGAAGTCAGCCAGGAAGGAGCACTACATCAAAGTGTCTCAAAAAAAATATGCCAAGACCCTATTGGAAAAATATCGCATGACTGATTGCAAGCCAATGTCAACTCCGATGGAAACAGGAATTCAGTTATCACGATATGATGATTCACCTCAGGTAGATGGTACTCTCTATCGCCAGTTGATTGGGAGTCTCATATATCTGACCAACACTAGGCCAGATATCGTATTTGTTGTCAACTATCTTTCGAGGTTCATGCAGGAGCCTAAGACTACACACTGGAAAGCAGCAAAGCGCGTTCTTCACTATGTCCATGGCACAATGGAATATGGCCTAGAATATAAGAGGAACAACAAATTCTTCTTACAGGGATACACGGACTCCGACTATGCCGGATCATATGATGATCGTAAATCAACTTCAGGATATTTGTTTCATCTTGGATCTGGTCCTGTCTCTTGGCACAGCAAGAAGCAACAGGTGGTTGCTATTTCATCAACAGAGGCAGAATATCGCGCCGCACGTGAAGCTGTGTGCGAAGTGATATGGTTGCGTCGCATCCTAACAAGTATGGGTCTTCCATCAAAATCTCCAATACACTTGTTCTGCGACAACATGGGTGTTTTGAATCTTGTCAAGAATCCAGTACATCATGAAAGAACCAAGCACATTGACACACAATGTCACTTCATTCGAGACGAAGTTCCAAGGCACCGAATTCAGCTTCAGTACATTCCCACCAATGCTCAAGTTGCAGACATTTTCACTAAGGCACTTGCACGTGTCAAATTTGAATTGTTTCGCAGCTCTCTTTGTATTACCAAATGATGTAATCAGGGGGGATGTTAGTAGTTTTTAAATTACATAAATAATGTAATAAGGGGGGATGTTAGATTTACTATAGTAATTCTTATTATTACTTTATTTATGTTGATAGGGTAGTTAGTTAACTACCTAGGTTAGTTACGCTATTGTTAGCGTAATAATATTTGGTCTATTTTTAATTTTTTATTTGAAGACCTAAGTTGTTGATTAGATCCTAGGATTACGAGCTAATCTGGGCTCTCAATGTATTATTTAAACTGGTTCTAATCAATGGAATATTGTTCGGTTTATTTCAACAGATATGGGAAAACAAAAACAAATATTACAAGTGTTAACAAGAAGTGGGGCTAAAACCACAAATTTAAAAAATAACAATGAAATTAATATCTTGGAATATTAGGGGAATGAATAAGAACCCAAGAAAAATGTATTAAAAAATTGTGAGGTTGTTATAGACAAGATAAATCTGGATATAGAAGCTCAGCAACAAATATTTTAGCCATTTGTAGTGTTGAATTTCATCTTGACATAATTTAAAATTTTGAAGGCATTTGATATAGAAGGAGTTGATTGTGGAAACTTAGCAATTTAAGGAAAATGAAGAATATCTTTGATATAAGGGTAAATGAAAAGTATCTCTGATAAAAAGATAAAGTTAGATATGCTTTAATTAACTTGTTAGAAATGTAATGAGAGCAATGTGATGTTTTGTTTTCGTAATGAAAGTGACCCCCAATAAAAGCCACTCATGGCTTATTAAAAATATATATTGTATTTGGGCTTTGTTTGTTACATCTTCTTGCACCCTTGCCTCTTAAAAGAAAAAAATAATTATTTTCTTTCTCATAAAAATTAAAAAACATTTAATTTAAACTTTGATACATTTATATGTGCATTAAGACTAGATTAAGAATAAACTTAAATAAAAAAATATCTAAAAAAGAACATAAGTATTCTTCAATTAATAGAACAAAAATAAACTTTAAACTAACAAACTTGGCTAGTCTAAGAACATAAGTATTCTTCAATTAGTACAACAAAACTAAACTTTAAACTAACAAAATTTGCTAGTCTTAGAATAAGAAAAGGAGAAAGTAAATAAACATTATAAGGAGACCCTTCTTAATGTCTTTCACCTTTTCCCCTTGTGTAGTTAAACCTGTTTAATTTTAGTCCCCAAGGGTTAGGTGGATTGATAAGTGCTTGTCTGGTCAGGCACTTACCAAGAAGACACCCAGGTTCAAATCTTAGGGGTAGCCTGTTTGTAAAGGTAGTAATTTGATTTGAAACCTTTAAGTGTGTGCTTTGTTTACAAAGGTAGTAATCTGACCTGAATCCTCTAAGTGTGTGCCAGACTGACGATGACAGTATGAATCTCAAGCAAGCGACTAGTGGTCCCTTTCACTCTAGATCAACAATAACGAGGCAAAATAGGTTTGGTGAGAGCAGCCCGTATGGTTTGAACATGCACTTGTCTTGTTAGTTATGGTTTGAACATGCACTTGTTACTAAAAATAGTGTGGTTGTGACCAACTCTCCTATGTAAAAAAAAAACCTATTTAAATATGTTATCCATAAAGGAATAATTCTGTTGGTAGGGTTTGAACCCTACACTTGTCTTGTCAATTACTAAAAATAGTGTGGTTGTGACCAACTCTCCTATGCAACAAACAAATATAAAAAATAAAAAAACCTATTTAAGTATGTTGTCCACAAAGGGATAATTTGGTTGGCAAGGTTCGAATGCTTGCATGTGTACGTGTCTTATCAATTACTAAAAATAGTGCGGTTGTGACCAACTCTCCTTTGTAAAAAGAAAAGAAAAGAATCTATTTAAGTATATTGTCCATAAAGGGTTGGTAGGGTTGGGAGTGCTTGCATTTAAATTGTAAGTTGGATCTATTGACTTTGTTTTTACCTTAAAAAAAAAACTACAAATTATGGAAAATAGACTTATTCAATTGTAAAATCTTGAAAAATAAAAATTATAGAAGATAAACCTATTCAATTGTAAAATCTTAAAAATATATTACCTAAGGAGATAAACCTGTTGATGCCATGGTTCTATTCCTTACCAAGCTCTCTGTCTAACCAAAAAAACAAAAAAAAAAAACAAAACACACTCTCTTAAAAGTGAACATAACTTCGATAGAGTTGCCACTAATCACCTATGGTTTTCTAGTGGCGTAATAAGTACTCCGTTCTGCAGGGACGGCCTAACAAACAACATCAATCGTGAAGACCAATTCCCCTCATGGACCAATTGCGTGCATGTGCCGGGTATAATTTCGCAGTGCCTAAAAAGTTACGACCAATCCCCCACAGTACTTCACAAAATTTACATTAAAGACAAAATCAATGATAGTACCATATACGACAACATAGTTTTGGTTCTTCTGTTGTCATTCCTTGCATTCACATTTATTTGGATATTATGGCTCCTGGTAAACTACAGGGCAAGGAGTTATCTCGCCAATAATGCCAAAAAGAATGATGATATCCACTGGCAGTAACAGTTGGCTTCATGGGACATTTAGTTGGATTTGAATTCTGCCAAGAAACTGTCGCGCTCGCTTACAGAGGGTGCGCATCACTTGCAACCATGGACATGTGCGGCTTCGCAGACGACGGGAAAGATTTGCGAGCGGTTTGTCCCCCTTCGCAGAGGCAGGCCCAACTGATTTGAACAGGCGTTGTCTTACATTACTGTTTCTGTTTCTATTTATTTATAAAGTTGGAGAATGTTTGAACAAGAGTTGTCTTACAATACTGTTTCAATTTATTTATAAACTTGGGGAATTTGAAAAAAAAAAAAAAAAAGGGAGTCAACTAAATCAACATTGAGTTGTTGGATGACAGTTGATTTAGAGACCAAAGGCCATTGGATTCGAGTCTGCATCGGACAGACATATAAATTTTGGGATCTCCACCAAAACAGCGGAGTGGAGTGGCCAATCTGTAGCCAAACACTTTACGAGATAGCGAAAGATAGATAGAATTTAGCAGCGCGGAATGCGGTTGGCCTCATTCGCACAAAATGCTGCTGCTGCTTCTTTTTTCTTTAAAGATATTCTTAGTGTCCTTCTCAAGGACATAGATCACATGCCCATAAATAAATAACATATTGTTTTTTTTTATAAGCTAGTTCACACCCCTGTTTTTATGTTTTATATTGATTAATTGTTTTATGAAGGATTTTTGTTTTTTAACTTATTTTAAAGTTGAACTTAAGTCTTAAAAAATAATGCAAATATGGTTCTTAACTCAAAAAGAAATTAGTCTATAATGTTAATGTGAATATCTTTTTGTTCAACATAGAGCGATTAGCATGGCCATGATTGTTAATATAAATACAACTATTCTCAAGAAGTATATTTATTATCATGACAACCAACAAGGGACAGCTAGTCAACTATAAACAATAGCATGCTTTCAATGTTTAAACTATAACATGGTGGCCACTTTCTTGCTTACACCTTGGTAGGGTAGGTGCTCTACTGGCACTTTAAATGAATACAATCAAAAATGTTTGGTTCATATCTGTTCTTAGAAAACCAGAAAGGCCAACTTAGTGCATCAAAATAACGTAAAGAGATGATTCGAAAGGATTGAAGCATTTGTGTCCTTGAAATTTGGTGTCATTGTTAAATATCTTGATGTGTACACAACTATAATTCAACTTAAGAAAATACTTTTATCTTTGGTGATGCAAGCTATTATAATATCTAGCACAACTTAAGGAAATACTTTAATCTTTGGTGATGCAAGTTATTATAATATCTACCATAAAAAAAATTAATAGGTTATACAAGATTGAAACAGGTTTCATTCATATTATATCATCACCACATAATGGTATTATAACAAAGTTTGGATATTATTCATGTATCATTTGGCAAGATTGGAACCTTGGTCTCCTCTTGAAATGTTGAGGAATCTAACCGATTGATCTAATGCCACTTGATAATATATAGCACAAAATTGTCATCAAATGTTTTTCAATATAATTTTTTTAGTATCTTTGAATGTCATAGAATCAAGAGATTATTACACTTTTTGTGGTATTAATGAGTTTGATAGAATATATATGATCAAAATTCTTAACAAAATCAACTCTATATCATTTCAACTAGAAACAACTAGAGTGGAAAGCTATGTTTTGGTTAAGCATTTTGTTGGTCCATAATTAATTTTTTATTATTAGGTGGAAAACCCATCCATTTTATCAATTTAAATTTATTGGTTTTGTTGTAACCTTGTTAATAATCAACATATTTGTTCATAAAATAGAAGCATTTAATTGATATACTTTAGAGATGTTAATGCTTTAATTTATCTACTATATAGTGCAATAAGCCTATTTTTTAATAATTAAATACTTCAAATATGGTAAAAAAGATTTTAAGTACTATTTTTTGGTGAAAAAAAAAAGCAATTCGCCATGTCTTCTACATGAGTTTGGACACTATTCACTTGGATTTTGAAATTGGTTCGTCATATTTTTATAAATACATTTTGAGGTTGACCTCTTATGTATAACCTTGAATCCCATTTGATTGGGACCCACTTACGATCTACTTTTACCCCGCTCCATAAGAACCTTTAATTAATCTTGTCCAAATTTCTCAACACATCCTTAGGAATACTTAGGACCAAGGAAACATAGATGGAAATAGATTGTAAAACAAATTTGACCAAAGTGAACCTACTTGCAAGAAAGAGTCATCAATTGGTCTAGTTATTCAACCTACTGTGTATCTTCTCTATCAGTCACCCTCATTCCTCCTTTTTTGTTTGGGATAGATTTTATTGAGTTCTTTCAAAAATGACTTTGCCACCCACGCTTCCTTTACCACTGCAAGTAGATCATCCTTGAGCAGGTCCCATAATTCTTGGAAGAACTTGATGGGGAAGCCATATGATCTAGTAGTTTTTCCTTTTTCATCTTGAAAACCACTTCCTTTACTTCCACCATAGAAATTGGTACTATCAATACCTCATTATCCTCTTCCTTAATAAGGGAAGGGATTTCTTGTAGAACTTCCTCTTGATCCCTAGGATCCAAGGGGACTGTAGAAAAAAGTTCCTCAAAGTAGTCCATGGTAGTCTTCTTCATCCCATCCCAAGAGTAAACTAAATAGCCCATGTTGATCTTCAAGCAATGCACAAAGTTTAAAACTCGTTTGGCTAGAAGAGATTTATGGAAGAAAGTAGAGTTTTGTCCCCTTCCTTCAACCACTAGATCCTGGATTTTTGTTTTCATAATAGCTCCTCCCTCCTCTCCTATTCTGCTAACTCAAAAGAGACTTGGAAAATTTGTTGATCTCCTTTGTAAGTCCCAAGGAGCAAATTTGAGTGTTCAATTACTCCATTTTGAAAGCCCAACCTACATTTTTAGCCCTCACATCGCCAAACTCATGCTAGTTTCATTTTTTAATTATGGGTTTGATAAACTGTAATCTCTTGGTAAAGCAATATATTTGGATGTTGTATCTTGGCTTTTTTCCCTCCAACACTAAAGAAATAATGGCCTAAAAGAAGTATCTCTAAACTACATAAGTTGAGATTTAAAGGGTGAGTAATTCCTACCAAACTACTAGAGATCTAGTAATATAAGATAGTGATTTTATCCTACATTATTAAGGATAAGCAATTTTAGAATTACTTCTAGAGAAAAGGTCATCTGAGATTACAAGCCTGTCTAAGCGCTCTAGGATGCATGTGGGTCCCTTTTGTCTTTTCGTCCATGTCGTCAATTTGTTGTGAGGCTTGATATCAATTAGGTGGAGATGCCTCTAATGCTCTTGTATTAAATTAGTCACAATGTCCAATATTCTCATCCCTCCCATATTTTCATCTAAGGAGAGAATCATCTTAAAATACCCTCATAGGAAAATTTGGTCATTGGAAAACTAGAGCTTGATGTGTCAGATATAGTCAAACTACCTTTGTCTTTTCTCTATAGTAGTAGTTGCATATATGTTAATGCATTGGAGTTGGTGGTCATTTTGCCTCTATTATCCCAAAAATTCTATAATACCCCAACTTCCCACAACTGCATGCACTGCAAATTCCTTTATATCCGATAGATTAGAGAGTCCACCTAACACTCCTTGAGAGCTGAGAGATTCTACTCGATTTTTGGTCATAATTTATTAGTCATTGTCTCCATCTCCTCTATTGTTAACTTAGTCTCTTGAAGAAAGACTAGGTTTGACTTATTTCTTTGAATCAACCTTCTAATTTCATTGTGTTTGAGGGGATTGTTTTTTATCCCCATTATGTTCCATGAAAGGAGTCTCATGAGCATGAGTGGATTAAGATTTTGGTGATAAGAGTCACCTTCCCTTCAGAGACAAGATTTTCCTTTTATTTTTCTAATTGGTGTTGATTGGTCTTATGTCCCACTTTTTGATTGGTGTCCATATTCATTTTCTTGTGTTTTCCTGTTGTATACCAGACATATCTTGGGTAGGTCCTCCTTCATGATCCTTTGTGTATACCACCAAGGCCTTATTAAGGGGGGTCGAGGTGTCTCCTCCTACTTCAGGATGAGTGATCCTATGTGTTTCACAAGTATCATTCTCTTCTTTTTTGGCTCCTCACTTATTTTTTCTTTGTTGACCTTTGTGGTTTAGGTTTGTGTCCATTTGCTTGTTGATTTGATTGTCATCTATTTTTGGCAGTGCCTTTTCCCCTAATTTGGACTGGGCAATTGCTTTAAGAACTGATCCCATCATTGGTTCTTTCTCTATTTGATTATCTTCTTCTACTATTGGGTCTTCAGCAGTCAAAGGAGCAAATTTGTTATTTGGCACATTGATTTTCATAGCTACTTTTTTCTTTAAATGTGCTTTCTTTTTAGGTTCCTAAAAGTTTTTTTACCTTTTCCTTTACCTGCATTTTCTTTGAGCACTTATGTGGATAGTCTCTCGCCATATGCCCATACTCATGGTATATTCAACATTTGAATGAGATGTTTTCATAATCAACTTTTTGCTCCCAAGCTTCATCCTCTATTTGTAATGTGATCTTTTCTGGAATATGTTTGTTGAGGTCCATCATAACACATATTTTGGTATATATCATTTGTTTAAAATTGTAAGTACTATCAACCATCATCATAAAGGTTTCCAAAGTGTTTCCAATGGTTACAAAGGATATGGGGTTCCGGTATTCAGCTTGTAACCCAAACAACTTAACACATGCAAGGCCCACAACAGGTATTTCTTTATCTACTTGAAAATTTGTATGCTAGTATTTCATGAACAAGAATTCTCTCCTAAGAAACTATGACCCTCCCTAGAAGACACGTTCTTGGTCCTCTTCACACTTAAAGAGCACTAGGAAATAACCATTGGGATAGAGCATGATTTGAACATCTCCCTTAGTTCACCAATTTTTAGATGCCCAGTCCCTAAAGGTTGATAGTTGGGGTCTAAAACCTATGAATCTACATATCATACCTTTCCTTTCTATATCCTCTATTCCCATTTGAAGGTTTATCTTTTTCAGCTAAACTATCGGGGAGCCATTTGTTGCTTTCATGCATCCATTGGCATTCTTCCCTGGGATCTAAGCACGACATCCTTAAAGGTCCATGAGGAAAATTAGTTAGGGTGTTACCCAAGTTCCCTCCACCTCTCGATCATACTACATCCTAGAAAGAAGGTTTAGGGGGAGGATCCCTTGATGTCACTGCCATGACAAAGCTGCAGAGGTATCCACAACCATAATCTGCTCAAAATTTAAAAATGATAGAAAAATAAAAATTACTTATACTTTTTCCAAACAATGTTTGATACGAGGAAATCCAACCCTAAGCCTTAGATTCCACACTCATTCCACTTTACTAAATCTTCTACATGTAATATCAGTGACAGTGCGTGCAAACCCTAGAAGAGTTCCCTCTACAAGCCAAAACTTTCTCCATATAAGAATATTTATCAAAGTAATAAAAAATAAATAATCACAATTCAATTACATATTATACATAAAAATATTTCTATTAATTAGTAGGGCAAAAATAGACTAAATGACTATGACATTAACATGGGGGACTAGTTTTGTGCTCAATGAAAAGAAAGAGAGAAAAAGAACAATCATTGAAGAAAATAACCACTAGAAGGACCACCTTGTGCATTGATTAGGAAGAATAAACCTAGGCATAACCATTTATAAATGTGCAAGTATTTAAATGAATTAGTATGTTTAGTTAAACATATTTGTTTATATAATATTGATACGTATGTACATCATATTTGTTTATAACTTTAGTATGAGTTTAAATCTCAACCAGTTATTCCCAAAATTTTAATATTGTAATATGAAACGGGGATTTTTGACTACTAGATTTCTCACGGGCAGAGACGAAGAGGACGAATTAGCTTGGGGTCATGGGAATCTTGGAGTTTATTCTGTGAAGGATGGTTATGATCAGATTCTCCTAGAACCTCCTCCACATTTTTTTTCGGTTCAAGACTGGAAGAAAATATGGCAATCCAAGTGCTGGCCGAAAGTGAACTTCTTTGCCTGGCAGCTTATGCATAATGGCATTCTCACCTATGATAATCTCAAAATCGGAGGAATTAATGGTCCTTCTCAGTGTATTTTGTGTCTTAAGCATGAAGAGACTGCTGACCATTTAATTTTCGAGTGTTCTTTCACAGGTCAGATTTGGCATTGTTGGTTTTCTCATTTCAAACTTAAGAGTAATGGTGCTCTGACTCGAAATAATATTTGGCAAAGATGGAAGAAAGCTAGATTTAAATCAAAAGCCCTCCGATTGGGGTGGGAGCTTGGTCTTCTCTTCATCTGGTGGCAAGTGTGGTTGGAAAGAAATGCCCGTCTCTTCCGAGAGACCTTCTCCTCCCTTGATGGTGTTTGGCAGGTTATCTGGAGCAAAGTCACTGAGACGGTTGCATTACATGCTTCAGAAGATATTATGGGTGAGCTGGATCCTCAGGAAGAGAGAGTTGTGGCTCAAGGTAGAGAAAAAGTGGCTAGATGGAAACCCCCTCCGGTTGGCTGGATTAAAATTAACACGGACGGAGCTGCAAAGGGAAATCCGGGAAATGCTGGAATCGGTGTTGTGTGCCGTGACCACACTGGAACTGTGCTTTACTGGGAGTTGCAGGGCCTGGGAAGAGCCACCAATAATGAAGCCGAAGCTTTTGCCATCAAAGTTGCTTCCTTCTGGGCTGTCACTCAGGGATATAGAAAGATTATCTTGGAGACCGATTCTCAAATTCTGGTTGGTGCGCTTGATTGTTTGAGAAATTTTGCTCTGAAAGCGTGGAAGATTCAGATCTTAGTCTCTCAAATCAAAGTCCTTTGGAGGGAATTAGAGGATGTGATCCCTATCCATGTGAATCGGGACTCAAATTCGGCGGTTGATTTCCTCGCCAAGATGGGTGCGGAGAAGGAGGTTGGAGTTCAGCTACACAGTAATATGCCTGTGGAAGATCCGGTGATTCGACAAGGGCTTGCTAACTTTTTGAGAAAATGAGACACTTCTGTGTTAAGGGAGTTTTTCATCGCGTTTTCGTGACCTTCTGTGATGTCGCGACCCTTGGTGGCAACCTGTCATGATATCGCGACAGGTTCCGTCGCCATAGCCTTTGGAGACTTCCTGTCACGATATCGCGACATCTCGAGCCAATGCGCACTTTGGCTAGTTGCTGTCGCGATATCGCGACCGGTTTTGTGGTTGCAACTAACGGTTGGAAGATGTCTATTTTTTGCGATATGTTGTCGCTGGGACCTTTGGCTAGAAATTGCTACATTTTTGCGTCATTTTGGCTGCAAGGGCATCACAGAGGACAACAGTAGTGATTTTGAGACTTTTTTGAAGACTGGTCATCAAGTGGTCAACATGTCGAGTTTTCGTGACACTTGGGATGTTTTGATGCAGAAAGGTCTTTTTGTCGCGATTTCGCGACACTTATGGCCCAATGGTGGCAAGTGGCAAATGCATCGTGATATCGCAACAATTCTGAGGGCTGACCGCTTTGTGAGGTTTTTGTCGCGATATCACAACTTTTTTTGTGGTCGGTGGTTGTTGGATTTGGTTGTCGCAATTTTGCGACATGTCACGAAATCGCGACATGTCGCCAAATCGCGACACTTTTGGCATAAAGGTGACAATTGGAGGATGCATCGCGATATCGCAACAATTATGAGGACTGACTGCTTTGAGATGTTTTCGTCATGATATCGCGACATCTTTTGTGGTTGGGGGCCGCTGGATTTGGTTGTCGCGATTTCGCGACATGTCGCGAAATCGCGACACTTCTGGCGCAATGGTGGCTATTGGATTTTGTGTCGCGATTTCGTGACAATTTTATGGACTGTCTGCTCTGTAAGGTTTCCGTCGTGATATCGCGACAACTTTTGCGGTTGGGGGCTGCTGGCTTCGTCCGTCGCGATTTCGCAACACGTCGCGATTTCGCGACCTGTGGCGTGGTTATGGCCTCGATCGGCTTGACTGCCGCGATTTCGTGACTTGCCTTCTTCTTGTGCTTTGGGTTGGGTTGTGCTCCCCTCTCGCTCCTTGCTGAGGTTTCTTGTCTTTGGGTTCCTGTTAGGGATGTTCTGGCTCCCTCTTGTATATGCTCGTTGTTTTAATTCAAGATTTTCAATTTTTTCAAAAAAAAAAAAATATGAAACGGGGATTTTACCAATTCAAAAAGATAGTTGAAGAACATAAAAATCATCTAATGGTATCCATTCTAATATTATTTAACTACTTGAATTTAAATATTATCAATAATTAACAATTCATTATGTTTTTAGTTTTTTATTTTTCTAGTGTGGTTGGAAGGAGGTGATGAGAAGGATATTGAATTGAAGGGTAAGGAGGATGAAGACTAAATTTCTGAGGAGTATTGATTATAAAAATGATAATAGTGATAGCATTTGATAGATATAATTATGTGTATGTGGATTAAATTCTTGAGGAGTAATGATGATGGGAATAACAATGGTAATGGCATTTTGATAGATATAAATTCATGTGTATGTGTGTTAGTTAGATAGACATGTATATGCTTCTCTAATTATTTTGCTTGTAATATCTATCTTGACATACATTGTATTTGTGTTAGGATCCCATCCTAACGTTACTTTGTAATTCTCATTATTATGTAATAATCCACTTCCAACATGGGAGGATTCTATTAGAATGTTATTTTGTAATTGCTCATAATGTATGTGGTAAATAAGGCACCTAGCCAAGTGGTGCCATCACATGTAATCATTATCAAGATTATAACTGATGATGCCATTGCATATAACCATTATCAAGATTATAACCGATGTTTGGTAGAATATTTTGGCTCGAGTGGCATTTCGCATGTAAGCCAAGTGGCATTTTGCATGTAAGCTAACTCTTGAGCCTTTAGGTAGGATTGCATGTAGCTTTATCTTTAAAATGCATGAAGCCATATACGAATGTATCTTTTTTCAAGCTAATGAAATATTGAATGAGGTTGCCCCCTCGAAGAGGCCTACGATTCTGAGTTATTTGTGAGATTGTTTCAATTTTACAATTACTTTATGCATAATGTTATTCTGTTATTGCATGTAATTCAATTATATTTTAGTATTGTGTGTGTGTGTGAGTTTTATTTCAATAGTAGGTGAATAACACAAGCTTATACTGAGAGGGGGGTGAACAGTATAAGACCACTTTTTACTTTTTTTTCCAATCAATATTATGCAATGTATCAATAGCAATATCAACAATAGTAATCAAAGCAATGCACAAATTACCACACACAATAGAGACACCAATTTAACGTGGTTCACCTAATATGGACGACTCCACAGAGAAAATATTTCACTAATTTTTTCTCAATAAATCTCTTAGGAATCTTTTCCCTATCACAATGTTTATGGATCTCTGTCCAAAGGAGACACCAATCCCTTGATCAAGTTTGTGAATATTTATCCATAGGAGAACTCCTTTCTCCTCTACTTAGGTTGGTGATCTTCTAGAAGAATTGTTGCCTCCATTATGCTGGCTAATGGATCTCTATCCACTGAAGACTCCTGTTCTCACTCAAAATACCTATCCTCGTTGCCCTAGCTAATGGATCTCTATCCACTAGAGACTGTCATCCTCTATACTCTATCACCTCCAAAGCTTACTCTTTGCTCTATCTCAAATTTACACTAAACACAGTCCTTTGGTGTAGCACAAATATGCTTAATCTCTATCTCTAGTCTAGCACAAACCTGTCCTCAAATCTGCACCAAACTTTGTCCTCAAATCTGCACTAAACACAGTCCTTCGATCTAGTATAAACCTATCCTCAATTTTTCTCCTCAAGCCTTAACACAAAATTTGACTTAATCTCAAATCAAATTTGCTAGATATGCCCCAAACCTTAACTCAAGGTTTGAACAAATCAATCAATCAACTCTCCTCATAAGTCTTATCAAAGACTTATCTCAAATATGCCTTGTAAGCTTCCATAAAAGCTCACACTAATCTGTCCACAAGTTCTTTTTAGAACTTGTCGAATCTGCTCTCAATATTTGTCCTTAAATCTGTATTGTAATCTTCCACAAAAGCTCACACAAATCTGTCCACAAGTCCTCTCTAGAACTTGTCTCAAATCTACTCAACAATTCCTCACTAGAACTTGTCCAATCTCATAGAAACATATAGAGAATTGTTAGAGACTCAATATGCTTCACATTCAACACAATGCTCAATCACTTTCAATCTCTTTTTTAATCACAGAAACATATAGAGAATTTTTAGAGACTCAATATGTTTCACACCACAAACACTTAACCTCTTTCTCAAATCAATTTAGAATATGGACCAATTTGTTTTACAGAACTTGAACTGTCACTTCAACACATCCACTTGATTAGGCTCAACCAACTCTACTCAACCAATAACTCAATGAAATAATCCTTGCTCACAAACCCTAGTCCAAGCATATGAACACTCACTCACTTATTTCTAACAATGCTTATAAAAAAATTTCACATAACAATGATACTCATGATCTTTTACAAACTTTAGTTCAAGATAGTTCACAACTTCACATAACAATGATACTCATGATCTTTCACAACTTCACATAACAATGATACTCATGTTCTTTGCACAAACCCTAGTTCAAGCATATAAAATATTTACTCAATATTTTCAACAATACTTATAAAACAAGGTTTTTATCATCAACTCTCACTCAGAAAATCCTTCAACAATCAAACTCAACAATGTTTTTTAAAAAATCCTTTTCACTCCAACTTAGCATTCACAACATCCAACAATCACTCACTAGGAAGATGTGTCCATACCTTTTTTTTTGATGTAGAAGTGCCCTTAAAAATCTATCTCAATCAAAATTTTCTTCTTTGTCAATTTCAATGGTTAGATAACAAAATATCACACTAACACTCTCTCAAAATATTTCTCAATTACAAAAATAATCAAGCTCAAATACACCTTATTACTCCTTGAAATTAGCAATCATCAAATTATACATAAAAATAATTACTCAATTGCTCCTTATAATCTCCAACTTTAATTAATCAACCTCCAAAAATTAAACTTTCAAAATAATATTGCCTACCCTTTTATCTCCCTCAAATAGTCAATATCCAATTTAATTTAGGCAAAAATAAACTTTATAAACCATCAAAAATATTTTATTCTTTTTCAACCTTAGCACATCTGAAATAATCAAGCAACTAAGACAAATGACATCAGCGCATACCTTTAACACTATCCAAAAGGCCTTGGTGGGTTTTGAACGCGATACCACTCCTAGTCGAGCACCTTATCGAGGCGCTAGCCCACCACGTGGGCTAAGCGCTTCCACGAGGAAGGAAAGGCACAAGCCTCCCTTTATTCCCTTCGTTTGATGCTGCTCAAAATGAAAATACCCTTTCTTCCTTACAAAACGAACTCGACGGGATTTGAACCCTGCACTCCTTGCCTGCCACAAGACTTAGCACTATCCGTCGTTGCCAACTGTGCTACACAACATTGTGCGAGGTAAGAGGAGCCTCGCTCCTATTTATCTAATCTTCTATCATCGGAGACCTTTCAAAACACGAAAAACTCTTTCTCTTTTTTGCGCACAATACTTTGGAGCTTAGGAAATCGATCGATGGTAGTTTGGGAGTAAGGTAAAAGTTTTTGCCACCTTTTATACATGAAGACCTCATGCCATAAATGTCGATGCTTAAATCGAATTTCAAATTCGATTTTTAATTTAACCTTATAACCCTCTTTAGGGTTATTTAAATTAATATAAATTAATTTATAATTAAATTATAATTAACTTAAATAACTTTGGAAGTTAATTAAATTAATTTATAATAAAATTATATTAATTAATTTATAATTAATTTAAATTTATCTTTTTAATATTATAATAAAATATTATAATATTATTTGCTTGGGCCTCTTCTTTGCACTTTGGACCACATATGACTACCTAGAACCGAATCTGACCAATTGGAAGCGGACTCTCCTTTTTACACTGATTGCGAAACTCCTTCTCCTTGTATTGCTCACTGAAACTGACTTTTGACATCAATGACCACTCACTCTTGACATCAATGACAACTCATCTACTCAAAATGTTCAACGAGTAGGTTCCTTACAAGTGGTATCATAGCGCTTTCCAGGACCAAGTTTTGTTGCGACTGTGATAATTCTTGCTCAGCCATTTTCACTTGTTAAAGTATAATTTTCCTGTGTTTTCATTATGTCTTCCTTTATTAAAAAGCTAAAAAAAATTACAAAAATCCAAAAAAATACAGTCTTTTTTTTTATAGTTGAGTAGGCTAAAAACCTTGTACCGAGAGTTTTAAAATATCACAAAAGAGTTTTCGTTATTGTCTAATCTAGATAGCCCATAAAGTGTCTAGTTATGTGAGGGGCAATCAAGCTCCAATACCCAGGCCTCAAACAACACTCATGCACAGAATTAAGCTCTCATGCATCTTTAAGTGTATCGACAAACCATTCTAGGATGACAAAATTTTATCTAGTAGGAATCTTTTCGACCTTGTATCATCCATAGTCCACGGGACACAACATCCCAGATGATTGCCCTCACGTACTATTAGAGAGGCAGATAGTGTGCTCAAGGGTACGTATGAATCCTCCTTGAGTAGTGGCTTGAAATATTGGTCCAAGCACTATTGTTCATCACTACGATATAATAAAGGGTCTATGGGTGTTACATACTCCTCTACCTAGTATACCCTAGTTCTATTAAAAAACTTCAACCTACAAAATACTCATCCCTGTTTTGTTGAACCTACTTTCACAATCCCCAAAAGTGAGCATTCAGAGAAAGACTTCCCTAAAATAGTCATAAAAAGCCCTAGACACCCCCAAACGTCTAACCACTGCTGAAATGGATGCACAATGCACCCAAGGGTTGTGTTACAATTGTGATGAAAAGTTTTCTCGTGGGCATAGGTGCACCAAAAAGAAGTTGTTCCTCATAGATGTTGATAAGCTTGACACCAGTGACCACAGTGATGATGACACAAAACCAGTTGAGGAACCATCCAATCCGATGATAGATAACCAAGATGAACCACAGGTTGAGATTTTTGTTCATGCTCTTGTTGGCATTACTACTCCCCAAACCATAAAAGTTGTGGGGTATTTCAAGGACCTGCGTCTTATCGTCTTGATTGATTTTGGTAGTATACATAATTTTATTGATCCCCATATTGCCCAATAGGCAAATTGTTACGTACATTCCTGTAATTCCTTTGAGGTGATAATAGCCAATGGTGGGGCCTTACCTTGCAAAGGTAAATGTCGTAATGTTAAGGTTAATATTGGATACTATGAGCTCAAATAGGATATGTTTATACTTTAAGTAGGGGGATGTGATATCGTGTTGGGAGTACAATGGTTGGACACATTAGGAGTCATCTCATGGAACTTTGTCAAAATTTGGATCCAATTTTCACATAATGGATAGTCCTACACTCTCCATGGCTTAAAAGCAGGGCCTTCATAGATTATCAGCTCCAGTCGGATGGAGAAGTTGTTAAAAAAATCATCTTAGGGTTTCATAGCTTAGATTTTTGTGATCCAACCTCATCCTTCAGAGGTGGATGTTGTTCTTGAATATTTGCAACTCATTTTAACCAAGCACAACTATATTTTCACCAAACCAATAGAATTACCGCCTCGTCGCTTCCATGACCATGCTATTTCCTTGTTACTTGGCAATGCACCGCCCAAAATTCGACCATACCAGTACCCTCATACTCTTAAGTCAAAAATTGAGAAGTTAGTACAGGAATTGTTACAAGTCAATGTCATTCGACCAAGCAACAATCCTTACTCTTCTTCAATTTTATTGGTGTGCAAGAAAGACGAGTCATGGTAGTTATGTATCGATTACTGAGAGCTCAATAAACTCACCATCAAGTATAAGTTTTCTATTCTTATGGTGGATGAATTACTGGATGAACTTCATGGGACTATGTATTTTTCCAAACTTGACCTTCTCTTGGGGTACCATCAAATTTGGCTCAAGGATGAGGATATTTCCAAGATTAATTTTTGTACTCATGAATGTCACTATGAGTTTCTGGTAATTCCATTTGGCTTGACTAATGTCCCTTCCACTTTCCAAAGCCTCATGAGCAACATTTTCGTCCATTCCTTCGAAAGTTCATCCTAGTCTTCTTTGATGACATTCTGATGTTGGGACACATTGTCACTAAGGAGGGCATCAAATTTAACCTCAAGAAGATTGAAGTGGTTCAATAATGGCTGAAACCTCACACTCTAAAAGGTCTTAGGGGATTTTTAGGGCTTACAAGTTATTACCATAAATTTATTCGTAACTATGGTAAAATTGCAGCTCCTCTCACTTCCATGTTGAAGAAGGACTCTTTTACTTGGACAGGACCCACTAAACATGATTTTCTAGAATTGAAGCATGCTATGACCACTACGCCTATTTTGGCCATGCCAAATTTCTCCAAACCGTTTATCATTGAAAGCGAAGCTTTAGGTCGTGGTATTGGTGCAATGTTGATGCAAGAAGGGAGACCCTTGGCCTTCACTAGTAAAGCTCTCTCCAGTCGTAATTTAGGAAAATCTACTTATGCCAAGGAGATGATGGCAATTTTGCATGTAGTGACCCATTGGCGATCGTATCTCATCGGGAATCATTTCTCCATTAAAACAGACCGTTAGAGTCTCAAATACATTTTGAAGCAACTGGTTGCCACTCCTAAACAACAAAAATAGATCTCTAAACTCATGGTCTATGATTATGATATCACCTATAAGAAGGGCAAGGATAATGTTGTGGCCGATGCTCTCTCTCATCAATTTGAGGCTCTTAGGTATGTTGTGTGCCATTTCATTGTTGGTTCCCCAATGGATCGATTCCTTACGCTAGGAGGTACTTCAAGATTTTGAATTGTAGACTTTCGTTGCTTTCCTACACACTGAGCCTACTTCATGTCCAAGATACACTTGGGATGGCCAAGATTTACATTACCACCAACACCTTGTTGTTCCCCATAAGTTCCTACTACAAGAACTTCTCATGAAAGAACTACATGCTGCCCCATCTTTTGGCCATTCAAGATTTCTCAAGACATATGAACGACTTAAACACACTTTTTTTGGAAGGTTATAAAAAAGGACATTCAAGATTTTGTGGCAGCTTGTAATACCTGTAAACAAATGAAAGCTGAAACAGTGCATTCTCCAGGCACTCTTCAACCCTTACCCATTCCTGACCAGGTTTGAACGGATATTTCTATGGATTTTATTGAAGGATTACCTAAGTCTAGAGGAAAATCTATTATCTTCGTGGTAGTGGATCATCTTTTAAAATATGCTCACTTTTGTTCCCTATCCCATCCTTACACAACATCCATCGTTGCCCAAATTTTTCTTGATTCTATCTTTCGCCTTCATGGTCTACCCTCCTCCATTGTGTTCGATCGTGATCCAACCTTTACTAGTTACTTATGGCAAGAATTTTTTAAGTTGTAGGGAACTCAGATCAAAATGAGTTTAGCTTATCATCTGCAAACAAATAACCAGACGAAGATTATCAATAAATGTTTGGAAACCTACCTTCATTGCTTTACCTCGGATCATCCTACGCACTGGGTGAAATGGCTTCCCTTGGTCGAGTGGTGGTACAACACTTCCTATCACATCGTAACCAAGGTTACCCCTTTTGAGGTAGTTTATGGGTGCCCTCCACCCACACCTTCCTCCTACATTCCAGGTAGCTCCAAGATCCATGCATTCGACACTACTCTCGGTCAGCATGCCAATGTCCTCCGTTAACTAAAGATGAATTTGGATGCGACCCAAAATAGGATGCACCAACAGGTTGACCAACACTATTCTGAGTGCAGTTTTGATGTGGATGACATGGTTTTCCTTTGCTTGCAGTCGTACAAATAGTTGTCCCTCCAACTTCGCAAATACCAGAAACTTACCACGAAATACTATGGGCCCTACCAAGTGTTATAGTGGATTGGCGCCATTGCCTATAAGTTGGCCCTTCCACCTACATCCAAGCTTCATCTTTTTTTCATGTTTCCTCTCTCAAAAAGGTGGTGGTAAATCAGGTACAAGTTCAATTTGCACTTCCAAAGTTAGATGAAGAAGGTTCTATATTGCTTGAACCAGAACAATTGTTGGATCGTCGAACTCAAACTCTTTACAACCGCACCATTACTAAAGTCCTTGTTCAATGGCGTGGACTCCAGCCAGAAGATGCTACATGGGAGTCTCTCCATCAGCTCTAGAACCATTTTCCTCACCTTAAGCTTCGAGGACAAATATTTTTGAAAGGAAAGGACATGTTAGGATCCCATACTAACGTTACTTTGTAATTCTCATCATTATGTAATAACCCACTTCCAACGTGGGGGGATTCTATTATAATGTTATTTTATAATTCCTCATAATGTATGTGGAAAATAAGGCACCTAGCCAAGTGGTGCCATCGCATGTAACCGTTATCAAGACTGTAACCAATGGTGCTATTGCATATAACCGTTATCAAGATTGTAATCGATGTATGGTAGAATATTCTAGCTCGAGTGGCATTTCGTATGTAAGCCAAGTGACATTTTGCATGTAAGCCAACTCTTGGACCTTTAGGTAGGATTATGTGTAGCTTTCTCTTTAAAAGGTATGAAGCCATATACAAATGTATCTTTTTCAAGCTAATGAAATATTGAAGGAGGTTGCCCCCTCGAAGAGGCCTGCGATTCTGAGTTATTTGTGAGATTGTTTCAATTCTACAATTACTTTCTGCATAGTGTTATTCTGTTATTGCATGTATTTCAATTATCTTTTAGTATTGTGTGTGTGTGAGCTTTATTTCAATAGTAGGTTCCTTACAATTTGTGTATGTTGTATTAATAATCATATGCAAATAATCTATCATAAATTCACTAAAATTGAAATGTGTGTGTTTGTTTAAAATACTTATATATGCTTCTCTATTTGTTTGTTTATAATATCTATTTTCATATACATTATATTTGTGTATATTGTATTAATAAATATTGGTGCAAATAATCAATTATAAATTGAAAAATGAAATTATTAATTAGCATATCCAAATTAAAATTGTTACAAGGCTATCAAAAGTAGTAGTCACAACTAGTGATCAAATAATATAATATAATTATAGTCTCAAAGCTATTTTGAGTCGTAATAACACTGTTATAAAATATTTGTATGCTATGTTAGTGTTATAGTGGAAATGGGTCTTGGTACTATGGAGATACCTAGTTGGGAATATAATGCTAAGTTAGTATGACAATGATGTGAAAGATACTTGCTAATGCCACTCTAGCACTATAAAAATATAATTTATTAAAAAATGTTAATTTCAGCAATATAATGGCATTAAGGAAAATGCTACCCACTTCAAATGTAGTCGTGTTATGCTTTATTGCAATTAGCTCATATATACGTTTGGATGGAAGTTATAAGGGGGGTGCTTCATATTTATTTAATGCATTCATTGCCTTCTATCAATGTTCCTCCCATTGTGGACTGCATGGTTTTCAAGGTCATCTTCATTAGGGTTAAAACAAATTATCAAACAAGTTGGGGTCTATGTTTTCAGAATCTATGATCATAAATTTAAAAAATAGAAAAGTAATAGAGAAAAATAAAATATGTGCAACCATAAGGAGGGTTTGCATTGAACTCAAAAAACATGTATCATTAGGATATGTAGAAACTTAAGTATTTAAGATGTCTAATAAGCATATGATCTATTATGATAAGCCAAATTTACATAATAAATTGAATAATATTATAAAATAAGGATGGCTCCATCATAATATAAAGGTATTAGGTGTTAGACAATATGCATTGCAAAACAAAGATAAAAGGTGATACACAAGTATTTACAAAATGAGAGAAAAAAGTAAAGAAATTAGCTATGAGAAATCTTTCCTTTTTTAATAATTGAAGACTTCATATCATTTTAAGGACTTAAACCTATGTTGAAAATTTGAGGATGCAAAAAAACGTTTTTGCCAATTGAATCCAATGATATTTAGGTTGAAGTCAAGACACATCCTAGAATAAGGGTAAATCCCTATCAATGCCAAGATTAATTGCAAACCTATCGTTTTCAAATCTTGTCCCAATGTTGTTGGATGACTAAGAAAAGACGTATCAATAAAATATTAGGATAGCATTTACAAGATGCAAGCAAAATTTGCATATGTTAAGCTTAATGTATTTCCTTAGTGAATTGTAACTGAGATGTCTAGTTTATACATGAATCATTAAATTTGGTACATAGGCGGTTAAGGGTTGTAAATGCATTAGTCAACTAGTGATGTTTCAATGAACACCAATAATTTCCTAGTTTTAATATGGTAAAAACAAAATCAAAACATTTATAAGACCAAGAATTAACTTTTCTCAAACCATTGTTATATAGGTGCTTTTCATGATAAACAACACATTAATGAAATAAGCAATGAATTATCAAATATAGTACGTAGATCATTATAAAAGAAAATTTTTATAGGACCTTGTTTTACTATAAGAGGTAGTTAAGTAGGGAAGCGTATCATTCAAGTAAAAGAGCATAGATGTCGCAATGACAACATGTACTTAAATTTTATAGTAAAAGGATTCTCCTAGGATATTTGAAGGTGTTTCCAAATTCCTAGGATCTATAATGAAGAATATAAAATTTATCCCTATATGGGAAACTTCAATATTGAGTCAAGTTTCATGATTTCAAACTTAGCCAAGCTTTAGGAACATCTTTCCAAGAGATTTAATTCTAAGATGAACTTGTGGTCAAATCTATTTTATGACAACTCAAAGATAATTTAAAATTTCAAAAACCCTCATGACCATTTGGGGATCTTGGAGCTTGGTTGCTTGAATTAGCCTACCCAAATCCCTACCTATATGTGGGAAGTTATTGATGAGAAAAGAAAACATACTTAAATATAAAAGTTGTATACTAATAGTTAGACTCTTAATTTAACTTTGATAAATAATTTATTTTTCTAGAACCATGGTATTTTGATCTCTTTAGCTTGCCCATTATCCATGTTATGCTAAGGAGTATCATATACAATATACAAAAATAATTTTCAATCATACAAAAAATATCTTATATCCAACATAGAAATAAACCTAATTTATGTCTAGTGTTAGATAAGAAACATAATGAAATTAAAATTGTAATAGGAGAAGATCCAACTTTATCCCTTCAAAGGATCCAACTTATTAAACATGAATAGCTCATGAACTAAAATTTTCTTGAGCCTCAATTTCAACTTATTGCTTGAGTCCTTGTTCTTTTTTCATATTGATTCTGATTTTCACACTTTAATTTGGGATACCCATTCTTTGCACATACTATGTGTGGTGAGGGGAAAGAGGGAAGGTATCATGAAGGACATCTTCACGGTGTTTTTCACTCTCCTCTACGTCACTTCAAGACTAGGGGTAATTTGTATGTACTTTGTGTTTAATGGATTAATTGAAGAACACTTACGTTTCTCCTACGATACTTATTTGTCTAAGCTTAAACCTTATCTAGCCCTAATACAACAAATATAGCCTAAAGCTAAAATGCACTTTTGCTTTTGATGAGGAAGGAAATAATAATTTCTTTTAAGAGGAAGGGTACAAGAAGATGCAACAAACAAGTCCTGAATGCAACTACATGCAATTTTGATTACATGCTAGAGCTTAACGATTAAGTTGGTCACTTATACGATTAAGACTAAACTAGTTCTTTCTTTCCTTTTTGTCTATTTGTTAATAAATAGAGAACAAAACCTAGTTTACATAGAAAACAAGCATAATATTACTCCCAAATGCCTAAATGCAAAGATCTTCTATAAAGGAAAAAGTGACACCAAGCTATAGAAATACTATCAACATATCACTTGTTGACGATACTATCGTTTGACCTACAAAACAAATAAGAAAAAACATAATCAACGATAGAGGGGCTTGTCTAAGCTAACAAAGGATAGTTGACCCTTGGATAGCAATCATACCCTTGTTTAGATAGACAAAAATGATAAAACAACAAAATGCCAAATGGCAAAAATATCATTAGGTCATAATAGCACTATCAATGCTTTTAGTCTGTGTAAACCATAGAGCAATAGCATCATCAACTTACAATCTAGCAGTGCTTTCACTTATGAGAGCAAAATAAAAATATTATAGCAAGATAAGCTATGTTATGATGACTATGATGAAGGGATATAACTTAGAAGTACAAAGGCCCTCTTAAACAACAAAAAAATAGAGTTTTACTTCCTTGAAATGAAGATTAAATGACAAAAATAAGATGTTAACTAAATTCAAGTGCAAGATGCAAGATTAGTTAGAAATGCAATAACATAAAAGCTTAAAACTACAATGTTAGAAAGAGCCAAAAATGAATTAGAGGAAAGATCACAATCCAAGACAAAAGGTTTTTTCCCCTTGTTGGTGGAAGCTTGTTAGATTATTTGTTGTTGGTACTTGAATGCTTGAGTTTATGGATTTGGATGCTTAATGCTTGAAGGCATGAACATTGCTTGAGAACTTAGGACTGTTTGATTTGAGACTTGCTTGCTTGAAGAAAACCTTGGATGCTTAGATTATTGCAAGGATGACCTTCACAAGAGTGTGATAAAATTTTGAAATAATATTGCCATACAAAATAAAAAAATCTTATGATTCTAAATAGATTTTGGTAGAATTTTGTTGCTTTCAAAAAACCATAGATTGATCTTTCCCAAGTACTTTTCTAGTGCATATAAATAAATTTAAAACTTTTTTTTTCTTTTAATTTGATCCATAATTGATTATATATTGAACATTTAATGGCTTTTAAATAGATCTAGAGTTCATTCAATTACTTTTATGCTATAGTTTAGAGCATTTGCTTATCACAATACAACAACAGATGTAAATAAAGGTTGATGCAAAATTACCTCCTACTTGTTTTTGTTCTCTTTGAGGTCCCCTCCAGTTTGAAAAGGATGAACTAATGTTTGAAACCACTAAATCTTACCTTAAAATTATATGCAAACTTTACAAATGGGAGGACCTCCAATTAGGACTAGTATGTGTCCAGGGCTTCTCCTTTGGCATTCAGTTATTCTCTCTTGAATTTATATTAATTCTTAATTTATATAAATTTACTTTTTTTAGAAATGATATTTAAAAACATTTGATAAACTTTCAAAAACCACATTTGTCTGCCATCCTCATTTCTTAAAAAAAAACACAACAATGTTTACACATACCGTTATAAGTTTTTATGATCATAAAGTTATCTCCATTATAGGGTCTACCAATATTAGATCTCAACTAATGCACAAGGTTATATAATATATCAATATGACCATAAGAATGTCTAGTAAAGATGTTTATTGAAATAATATTAACTTAAGCAAAGCGTACTGGAGTAGTCAACTCATGATTATGTTATTACAATAATATTAATTTATAAATAAAATATATGGGTTGATCTAGTAAATGGTCAAACATGATAAGGTTGCTCTCCTATAACTTGCCATTTAAGGTGTTCCCATAAGGATTTAACATCAAGCTTCTTCTTCTCCTCCATCAACAATAATTCTTACATATCCTTTAAGCTTCTTCTTCTCCTCCATCAACAATAATTCTTACATATCATTTGTTTTTTGTTTTACTGTTGGCATCTAGTCCTCTCATTTGGAAAGAAATCCTTTGTTTTATTTGATGCATGTATACATGAAGAACACAAGCTTATACTGAGAGGGGGGGTGAATAGTATAAGACCTCTTTTTACTTTTTCCTTTATACTTCAAAACAGTAAAGCAATATACCCAAAGCAATATCAAAGCAATGCACAATATCATCCACAAAGTGACACCAATTTTAATGTGGTTCACCCAAAATGGCTGGGCTACGTCCACAAAACTTTTCTCTAAAAGTTATCTCAAAGTTCTTTGGGAATCCTTCTCAATTACAATGTTTATGAGCCTCGGCCCAAAGGAGATACCTTCCCCCAATCAAAATTTATGAGCCTCTGCTCAAATGAGATACCTTCCCCTCTGCTCTGGAAATGATCCCTTAGAAGATCAACTGCCTCTACCTCTTGCCAGCCACGTGGAACTCCTTTCCACCGAAGACCTCTTGTCCTCAATGCTTAGCCTAAGAGACCTCTGCCTTCTATGATCACATCCACGACGGCTCAACAACCTGTACCAAACACAATCAGTCGGTCTAGTACAAGTATTCCTCTGTCTGTCAGATCTGTCCAACTCTTGAACAAATCAATCCTCTGCACACAAGCCTTCTCAAAGACTTGCCAAATCTATCCTTAGGTTCTTCTCAAAGAACCAGTGCACCTTTGTCCTTAAGTTCTCTGATAGAACTATCAAACTCAGCTCACAAGTCCTCTGCTAGGACCTATCCAAATATGCTCACAAGTCCCCACCGAAACCTGTCCAAAACTGCTCACAAGTCCCCACCGAACTCTGTCCAAAACTCAGCAAGCTCACCAAGAAAAAAAAAATTTCTTAGTAGGAAATCACAAGGTGAATTGTTATAGACCCAATGTGATTTTTCAAACTCATAGAAGCATAAAGAGAATTGTTAGAGACTCAATATGTTCTATACTCAACTCCTAATCTCAAAACTCAACTCAAATCAACTCAGCTCAAACTCAATCTCAAATCGAAAACTCAACTCAATATCTGAAATGGATAGGATAGAATGCTTTCTTTCAAGAACATGAAACCCCAACAATTGCCAACTATGCAAAGAATCACATAACAATGATACTCATGTTCTTTTCACCATCAATTAGGGCTTCAACAACAATGCTCATCAAACAAGGTTCAATCAACACCATTCAACTCAAAACACAACCTTGAAGCATTTCACAATCAACATTAGAAAAAGAAACAAGTAGAACTCTTTTTCTCTCCAATATTGGTTGAACAAAAAGCATCCACCAATTCAAATCACAATAGCACAAAACAACTTTTCAAATCATCAACAAAGGAGTAAGCCCAACACTTTAACCAAGTAAAGAATAGCTTGATTATTACCAATTTAATGAAAGCAAATGTCAATCTCAAAGCTGCCCACTTAAGGTTTCACAACTTCACACAATAAGCAATTTTAACCTTAAAACATCATGCTTTCATTTCCATAATCAACCAAAAGCACTCTCAACATTACAAGAAAAAATTATCCCTTATACACCTTATTTCTCCCTTATAGTCTTATCAAAAATAAAATTTATCTCTCATAAGAATGCAATAAGATATTTCAAACAACACCTTCAAAAGAATCTTTTATCAAAATAAAACAAGCTTTAAACTCCTTATAACTCCTAAGTTGTTTTTCCCTCTAATAAACTTCCTCCATCCGCAAAATACACTTAGCAAAAATTAATTTCGAAAATACCTTGGCCAACATAAAAAATCGCGCTATGGAGAAATTGCGCACAAATTCTAACACCACCCGCTGCGTCCACTTCACGATGAAAAACCCTTTCGCGTTATTCAAATGCGAAACCTCCCGTTTGGGTAGCACGCCAACAGCCTAGCCGCTACCGGTGCGCCAAAGGTTTAAACCTCACGCTGTTAGCCTTGTTCCTTCTACGCCAGGGATTAAATAAAACAACAATGCCTCCCTTTCTTCTGACACGAACACGAAGATGAAAACATTACGACGGATTTACGACAAACGACGAGTACAAAAAAATGAACAGCGGATTCACGAAAACGGCGAAGACATAGTTGAACAGTAGATCATGAATTCACAGCGAGCAACTCTTTTCAAAATGCGGATGGGATAATTCTTGATTTTCATCGAGGGAGATTTATATGCATTTTTACCATAAGCTCTTGACATCGGCGAGGAGTTTAACATGTCGACGGAGGTCTTGGCTAGCGCCCACAATCTTAAAACATAGCGCCATGGGTTAGGATAACCCATTGCAAACAATAATTTAATATTTATTTAAAAATAATTAAAGGGAACCTTAACAAGGTTTTTAATTATTTAAATAAATACTTCCTCCTGGACCCAAATGCATTAAACTAATGCATCCACCGGTAATCTTTAAACCTGCCAACTTGGGGTTTACAAAAGACCTTTGAAACTGTCATGCCGTAACCTTCATCAAAACAAATTATTTGACATCAAATCAAATTCTTTCAAGAGCTTCTTGACATCAATGACAACTTATACACTTGAGCAAAGGCAATGTACCCAAAGTACCCAAAATTGCCAACAAGACACACTCTTCCTTTCTCCATTGTCTCTAACATTTGTTTCTTATTCCCTTCGGAATTATGTGGATGTAGGCCCTAATCCATTTGAGTCCCATTTCTTCATTATTGAACAAAGAAGATGTTGAGGGTAAATATTTTTAGTTAAGGGTCCCTCTTCTTCTAACTCCTCTTAGATTACAAAGAAATTAACTTTAACTCCTTTATAATTGTTTCCTCCATAAGCAAATTGAAAATTTGATCAAATATTTTTCTTTTAATGTTGAGTGGGAGGATTTTACAAATGTCACGTCTCTCTCATTGTGACAATCAAACTCTATCTTTACCTTATATTTCAACTTGAGATAAGGTAAACTTTTCCAACCATCAAAAGAATAGCGAGAATCAATAATTTCACTGGAAATGTATATCCAATTATCCCCTTTGGGCTTATCACTAGAATTAAAATAATCGTGCTTATCAACGGTGTGGTTGAAAGTCCTTACTCCTAAAAAGAGTTTTGCTTCACAAACCTTCTATTAACATTTGGTTCCTCCATGACTCGTATATGATGCTATATTCATCAATTGGTTGATTTTTTTAAAAATGTGGTAACATATTGAAGATTCCAAAAGAGTGTAGATGGATAAAAATGTATTTAATTATAATATCATTTTGCTAATTACTACAATTTTACTTATTTATATCCTTGGACATAAATATGGAATTTCCTTTAAAATCCATATAGAGACACTCCTTTAATTCAACAATAAACTCCACTCAACAAGGTATCGACCTTCACAAAACTAATTGAATTTCTCCCATAGGTATTCACATATATTAAAACATCTTACATTTTGAACTGTGAAAAATTATGTCCCTACCTATAATGCTCAAATTCATTTTAAAATATTTGTTAAAATTAAGCTTGATCATGATTTGTTTATGTAATTTTTATTTTTTTTGTTCTTGTTTTTATAAAATCTTTAAAATCCAATTATCAAATAATTTATTTTATTTACTATTACATTTTAAATAATTTTATTTAATTGATAAATAAATATTATAATTTATTGTATTATTTGAAAAGTAAATATAAGAAAACTTGAATCCTTGACTTGTTAAAGAAAAACTTTATTATATATATATATAGTACTCAGGTCTCCTACCCTTGACAAATTGCAACTCTCTTCTTTAGAGCTTGAGAGTTTACCAATAGATTCACTTCTTATCTCAATTGAGATGTTATAGCTAGAAACCTACATCATTTTACATAAAATGTCTGAATTCTTGATTTTCATTTTCTAAATCTTTTCAATTTTTTGTATGAAAACAAATATTCGAGAATTCAACATTTTTCTTGACATTTTCTATAACAAACTTCATAATACCAAAACTTCACCTCTACTATCTATACATTGCATCTTAGTAGAGTAATATTTCCAAAATATCGCACTATCATAATCCACTTTACCAAATCTGGATTGCTAGTTTCCTTTTTAAAACACAAGTGCAACCACACAAATTATAATAAATAGTTTATATGAAATCACATTAATGTTATAAAATAAAGCATATATTACCAATGCAAAACATTAAAGTAAATCTTAATCATTACTTGATTCAGACAGTCAACATTTTCTTGTCAACTTCAACTAAACTTATTACTTCTTCTAACCATGGAAAATAGAATTTAACTTCATGATCTTCAATTAGAACCCCTCTATTGGCTAGCCTATCTGCACATTTGTTTCCTTTCCTTAATGTATGTGTAAACCTGATTTCTTCAAACTCTTTAGCAAGATCTTGAATTTCCACAATTATCTCTTATATGTTCCATGGAGACTTTGCTTTCCTCAAAATTGCATCTATTACTATGAATGAATCACCTGCCATCCATACTTTGTTCCACTTCATTTGTTTGCATACTTTTAACCTTTCTAAAGCCGCCCAAGCTTCAACTTCTTAAATCCACTATTGAAAGCGTAATGAAACAAAATCTCTCCTCAATTATTTATAATTATTCCTCCTCCTACTAATCTTGGATTTCCTTTAGATGTTCCATCGAATTTTAATTTGACCAACTCCACATATGGTGGTTTCCACTTTACCTTCTTTGTCTTCTTTTTGTTTCTTTTGTACCCAACTTCATAATTCCATTTGATGGCTTGACTCCATCTATCAAGGCTCTCTGCTTCCATATTAGGGACCGAGTGAGTTGATACGGTTGGTTTAGACTCCTTTATGGCTAAACATATTGTCCTTTTCATTACCTCTAAATTGATTTCCTTTCCTTTAAATATTCTTCTATTCCTTTCTAACCATACAATCCAAAGTATTGTATATTTTGATATATCCCAGATTGTATATAAAACCTCGCTTTTATAAGTCTTTGCCATTGCTTTAACCATTCTTCAATTCTACCATTCATCATCATGCATTTACCAAACATATTAAGAATTCATTGCCATAGTTTCTAGACTATTGAGCAATGTCCCAAGAGATGGTCTATACTCTCCTCCCCCTTTTTACAAAGAACACATTGAGAGGAGCCATAAAAACCCCTTTTCATAATGTTATCCCAGGTTAAAATTCTTCTATGACCTACTAGCCAAACAAACATTTTGACTTTAGGAATGCTTGGACTATCCCAAATATCTCTCCATAATCTTGTGATATTCCTATTTTGTTGGTGCTTTACATTATATCCACTTCTTATTGTATATTCTCCTGAACTATTCAACTTCCAAATGATTTTATCCTTGGTTCTCCTTGGAATAACCACAATTGTTATCTTTTTACTCAATTGCCTCCTAGCATTAATGTCTTGTATACTTTGTAAAAAAATATTCTTTTCATTTGTATATTCCTTTTTGATCCTTGTACAAAATGTTTGAAACCCTATCACCATATTTGTCTTGAAGTAATCTCATCCAAGGTCTCAATATTGGAGATTGAGTAGTTTTTATCACACCAAGTATCCATCCAAATATAATTTTTTTCTTCAGTTCCCACCATCCATCTTAAACCTTTAATCACTAGATCAATATAATTTTTTAAACCATTTAGTAAAGAGAATGTAAAAATATTAAACTTGGGTCATTGGGCTCAACATACTTATTTAGAAGAATTTTTGCCCATTGTCTTTAACTCTCTTTGTACAATCTGATTACTTTTCCTCTACGAGCTAAGTTTACATATATAAGAACTCTTAAACGGAGACCTCCCCTAGTTTTGTTGTGCACACCTTGCTCCATTTCTATTATATATTACAATGAGAATTAAACCTCTATGATAATTTCAATGGCTAATACTCCGTTTGCTTGGGACTTAATAATTATGGAGATTGGCTCCCAAGGGCTAGGTAGATTGGTAGTTGTTTGTCTGGCCAAACACTTACCAAGAAGAGATATGGGTTCAAACCTTGGGGGTGCAAATTTGTAAGGTAGTGGTCTGCTCTAAATCTTTTGAGTGCGTGCCAGACCAACGATGGTACGATTTTTTGAGGAACCGGTGGTCTTCCCCTCATGCCGGGTCACCAACAACGAGGTAAAATAGGCTTCTTAAGAGCAGTCCTTGTGATTTGAACCCTAGTCTTAACAGTCGTGCTGTTGCTTAAAAAAAAATTATGGAGATTCAGAGATTGAAAGCAAAATATTTTCACACGTGGGTATGGACATAAGCAGTCTCTCGGGCTAACCCACATGACTATGGAGGGCTGTTATTTGTTCTTGGCACTGCACGATAAACGTTTCCACACCACAAAATAGGATATAGGATACAAGTCCAGTCCCTAAGAGGTCTATAGGTAAAGTACATAAAACTTGTCACCTCCAAATTACTATCATGGAGAACCCACTTGTGCACGTAACGTCACTACCTAACACAGTTTATATAAAATCAAACAAAAATCAATCTCTCTCTATGCTTTGTTTAATAATGTAGCATATTCTATATTCAAGTGTCCATTCAAAATCACTTCAGAATGCATGCAACGATTTTGCTTTATTTGAAGACAGCAATGAACGGTACAAAAGGAGATTTGTCTTTAATTTAAAATTTGGCAATGTTTTAGATTGAATTAAACAAGCGATTGATACCATACAATTTCCATAACCGAGACATGAAAATTGAAACATGGGTGCTTTCTTTGACATGATCCAGACATGGAATACTGGGAAATTTGGTATTCAAGAGTGGAAAAAATTATTCTGATAATATTTAGACATTGCACTGTTTAGTGGCGGTTTGTCCTCTATAACAATGGCTTCTGTAATTTGTTTTTAGCTCGTTGTGTTTTTGTGAGATGGAAGTAGGTGTTTGTTCCTTCTCAAAAGCATATGCATTTAAGGAATAATTAACATTTAATGAATGTAAGAATCCAATGTAGATGCCTCTAACAAAAAAAAAATATCCCAAATCACAGTGAAATCTGAAGGTCTATCTGGGTAAGTGGAAGTACTTGTCATTGGATTCCCCATTGACTCTCCGTAAAAGTTGCTTTTCGATGTGAGACTTCACTTTTAGTATAATATAATAAAAATGTTTGAAATCTTCAATGAGTTCTATCTTTTACAGTTTTTTTCTTAATTGCTGCACATGCCGAATCGTTTGCATGCAATTTGTATTTTTATGTTCTGTGACTTTTCGTTTGTCATCATTGTTGCTCTAAAATCAAGGCTGTGGACTACATGCCATGGCTTTAGGATTATAATGAGGATGGTCCAGTCTAAATTGGATCCCAATATCACACGACCTCCATTAAAATGTGCATAAAACTTGATGGAATTGTAACAGTCCATTTAATATAACTCCAGTCCAAATTTAATGGGTTTGCCATTATTCACCTATGATTTTTCAGTAGCATTATCCAGATAATACCATGTTCACGTCCGCCAGGTACGGTCTATCAAACACCATCATAGACCAAATGAATGCAATGTGCCGTATGTTGGTTGGAGAAATCTCGCTCTTGCTAAAAAAGTTATACCAAATCCTATAAACTATTATATATTATAATAAGGACAAAATCAATGATAGTTCCACTTAAGAGAATATAATAATAGGAGTTTTTGCCCCCCTGGAATTTTAGATTTGATTATTCTGTTGCCATTTTTTGTGCTGCACATGCCCGTCACATTATTTGGATATGATTAGGAAAGTACCTATTTTTAAAATTATTTTTCCTTATGATATTAATGGAAATAGATGCAAAATTTATTCGTCTTATATTATAATATATATAGCCAGTAATGCCAAAATCAAATGATGGTTTCCACTTGATGGGAGTGCAATCACAGTTGTTTTTTTAAAATGGAAATTCATACTTTTAGTTAGCTTTTCATTCATATCCTCTGGACTGGACTATCTCAGCTATGGCGGAATTTTAAATTTTAATTTTTTTTGAAAAGTCACAAAGGTCATTTATGCTACCTTTTCATTCCCTCCCCAAAAAGCAGAACAGGCGTTGATTTTTCAATAGAGACTAAGGAATCGGTAATATCTTTGTCCAAATAGAATTTTAAATGAAATAAGGAATTGGTCACATCTTTGTTTGTGTAGGATTTCGGATCAAACTAACTATTATAAACTTTAATTTATTCGATAAGACAAAGTTCACAAGACCAAGAAGTTGAAAGTCCATAACTAACGGAGAAGATCAAGGTACTTTTTCCATTACCTTAACTTATTGAACAAGAAGAAGTCCATAAGACCAGAAAACTGAGTCCATGATTGATAGGGAAGATCTCATATACTTAATTCTATTACCTTAACTAACTGAACAGGATAAAACCAGGAAACTGAGAGTTCATGATTTGCAGGAAAGATCTCCATACTTATTCTATTACCTTAATTTACTCAACAAGATGAAGTCAACAAGACCAAAAAAACTAGGAGTCCATGATTGACCGAGAAGATCTTGGTACTTATTCTATTACCTTAACTTACTTAATAAGTTGAAGTTGACAAGATCAGAAAACTGGGAGTTTATGACTAACGGGAAAGATCATTATACTTATTCCATTACCTTAATTTATTAAATAAGACGAAGTCCACACGACTAAAAAAAGGCCATGAATGGCGGGGAAGATCTCGGTAAAGCTGGCCGCTGCAAATTAAGAATCTTGACTTAAGCGTGACCCGTGGGTGGCGGGCTTGGACTTTGCATGCAAGCATTAACCGCCGACGTGGCGGTGAAAAGAAGAAAGGTGAATTCGTTGTTTGCTTTTTTAGGGTAGTGGACCTCATGAGTTAGAGAAAGTGCTGTCATTGTTAGCAGGTAAACAAAGTCGGAGGGGTGGGCCCGTGCGTTTTGACACGAGGTCGACGTCCGTTTCCCTCGAGGATCGTACGGCAAGGGCCATGGCGCGGCCTCCGTGCAATCTTTTTCGTTTGGAGGCGTCGTTTGTGACAGATCAGCAGACACTCTGACCATCTCCGAGTAGATTTCTGGAACTGAACCGCAGTAAATCCGGCTTCTGATTTATAAATTTCGGCCCATGAGCGGTCTCGGTCGCTGACGTGTGCGCAACGCTTGCAGAGATGGACATGTGCAGAGTCGCAGACGGCGGGAACAATTAGAGAGCGGTCTGTTCCCCGTGGCAGAGGCAGGCCCATCTGATTTGCACAGAGGTTGTGCTACAGAAGTATTTCGAATTATTTACAAATTTCGAGAATTTTAAGAAGTAAAGTAGAGTCTCAACTAAATCTACAGAAGTATTTCGAATTATTTACAAATTTCGAGAATTTTAAGAAGTGAAGTAGAGAATCAACTATATCAACATCGAGCTGTTGGATGATAGCGGGGGCAGAGGGCAAAGGCCATTGGGTTGTACGCCTGCATCGAAACGATGGATGGATAGAGAAGATAGATTCCAATCTGTAGTCGATAACGAAAGCTGAATAGAATTTAGCAGGGGATTTAATGGCGTCGCAGACAATTCCCGCCAAGAAACGCCGCCAGTAAAAGCCCCCCGGTTCCCGAAGTGTCGAAACATAATTCGTGTAAGCAGAATTTTTAATTAGCGTCGAAAACAGAGTTTTAAGTACTTGTTATCTAGTTCACTTTTCACACGCTCCATTTTCACAGTAGAAAACTTGGCCCCATCGAACCCAAGTCAATGGTAGATTACTGTCCATTTGACTAGGGTTTACTTATTACATTTGTTGAAATGGACGGAATGTGTCTAGAATGTAATGTTGTTTACAAAATAAGAAATTAGTTGGAGTTTCGGTTGCGGGGAGTTTATTCTGAGAGTCTATTTTTGCTTCTCGTGGATTTTACTCCATTTTAGTCCTTGGGACGAAGGAACGTGTGTGTTAAACAGTCAAACAATGTGGATGGGTGGTTTGGCAGTGTGGGGAATTCCGCGTTAATTTGGGGTGGGAGCTTGCGTAGGCTTGCATTTTTGAGCAAGGCCGTTAGCCGGGCGACGGAGGTTATGGGATTGCGGGCATTGATTTAGCGTTGCAGGTGATTGAGTGGCGAGGTTGGCGGCAACGAATATGTTGTAGTTAAAACAACGGTTTTCGTCTACATTGTAATGTTGAGTATTAGTGGAAGTATTATTAGGCTTTTTTGTATTTTTTTTGGCGATTTTTTGGGGCATTTTTTGGACCACTGGAATACTTAGTTTCGAAAATATGCTAACATGGGGATTTCTGGATGTACAGGGCTAGGGAATTCCAGAAATTAGTGATGGAGGACTGCTCAACCGGAGGTGAAACTGCGCAGTCTGTGGGTCAGCCGATTGGTGGAGAGAGGGAGCAGATTGAGTGCCCATCTGGGTCGTCACGTATCCGCCATCGTCGTTCTCAGAGGTACTACTCCCATGCCCATGTACTGATTACTTCTAGATGGAATGTGTGCAACGAATCGATTGCCCATCGTCAAATACTGCGAAATCCATTTCAACTTTGAAAGCCAAAGAGCAGAGCTCAAGGCTTTTAATGAGCTTCTTGGCTGTAATCTGTGAGTGCAAGGCACCGTTCAGAGAATGTAGGGCGAAATTCTACGGCTGCATTTGCAATGAATGCCTTTTTGACCGGACATTTACTTATTCCCGGCAAGAAAAGGCGAGGCTTCCTACCCAAATAAGAAAGGCTAGACGGCATCACAGTGCCTCGGCATCAACATCCATTATGTATTTCCCATGTTTTGTGAAAACCCATTTTACAAAGTCCTCTTGTTGGAACACTTTCCATAGGAAAAGGACAGCAGAGAGATGGATGACATAACACAGATCCAAGCAGAGTATGAGAGAACCAGGCAAATGCCAGATACGATTTCCCTCTAATGTACAGGTTAATAAAGAATATTGGGGTCTGTCTGGTAATAATAACCGGAGTTTGCAGTATGGTTTCATTAAAAGCAATATGGCAGAGAAACGTGTCCCTTCTTAGCTTAAAAGTTTAAAACTAATTTCATCAACACAATAGCAGTCCCTTTGGTAAATTCTATCTACAGTACCCTCTCTCCATGAAAAAACGGCCACAAGCGGTCAAATTAAAGTCAATAACACCTATGTGAACTTCATAAGATTATGCATACCATTTGTAGTTTAAGTATGGCTAAAAATAAATGATATTAACTATGAATCTGACAGTGCCAGATTCATACTTCTCTAAAATTAGTACCATTAGCGAGTAATGAGTCAACAATATCCAGAGGTGGGCGTCCCAGGATCATTCTATGGACATCAATGGTCACCCGAAAGGTCCGCCGAAGAGGGGTTCCTAAAGTTTCTCAGCAGATGAACCTTAGAGCAAAGTTTTCCGACCGGCTATGGAATTCTACATTGGTTTAGGGATTTTCTAAATGAAATTTTTAGGTTGGCAACTTATCTGAAACACTAGACCATAGCCAACCGCTTAGCAATATCTCATTTAGGTGGGTGATGCAATCTCCACCATCTTCAGAGACTGCCCCTCTTAAACAATAGCTGCTCCTTTTTTATTTTTTTGGTAGAAGATTTCAATTGTTGCAGTTTCTAGTTTGATTGTGTTTCATGGCTCCAACTGTTGCATAAAAGTTTGAACAATAGCTCCTTACTTGGGACCATGCCCTCAGGTCTATCTCTGAGAATTTGTAGAGGACCAAAACGTATTGTAAAGTTTAAGTTCTACGAAATGTTCTTTGAAAAGTTTACAACGAAGCTAAATATCTTCCGGATTGTTTTTTTTGGGTGTCTATTTGTTTGAAATTATAATAGGTTTATTTGTCTCCGGTTTTTTGAAAGAAAGGGAGAAAACCAGTTTTGGGGTCTTTGCTAAGAGTTTATGCTTTCTATTCTTCAAAGTTAAGTTATATGGACACAGTTGCACAGGTTTGCAGGTTTTAGAGCATTTGAAAACACTGTACGATTGGTTATAATTATCATGTTGATTCAAAACTATGTTTCGAAACTATGCTAACATGGGGATTTCTGGATGTACAGGGCTAGGGAATTCGAGAAATTAATGATGGAGGACTACTCAACCGGAGGTGAAACTGGGCAGTCTGTGGGTGAGCCGATTGGTGGAGAGAGGGAGCAGATTGAGTGCCCATCTGGGTCGTCACGTATCCGCCATCGCCGTTCTCAGAGGTACTACTCGCCTGCCCATGTACTGATTACTTCAAGATGGAATGTGTGCAACGAATCGATTGCCCATCGTCAAATACTGCGAAATCCAATTCTTCGAAAGCCAAAGAGTAGAGCTCAAGGCTTTTAACGAGCTTCTTGGCTGTAATCTGTGAATGCAAGGCACTTTTCAGAGAATGTAGAGTGAAATTCTACGGCTGCATTTGCAATGTATGCATATTTGACCAGACGTACTTATTCCCATCAAGAAAAGGTGAGGCTTCCTACCCAAATAAGAAAGGCTAGGCAGCATCACTGTGCTTCGCCATCAACATCCATTATGTATTTCCCAGGTTTTGTGAAAACCCATTTTACAAAGTCCTCTTGTTGGAACATTTTTCATAGGAAAAGGACAGCAGAGAGATGGATGACATAACACAGATCCAAGCAGAGTATGAGAGAACCAGGCAAATGCCAGATACGATTTCCCTCTAATGTACAGGCTAATAAAGAATATTGGGGTCTGTCTGGTAAGAGTTTGCAGTGTGGTTTCATTAAAAGCAATATGGCAGAGGAACGTGCCCCTTCTTAGCTTGTGAAACTAATTTCATCCAACAGTTTCATCAACACAATAGCAGTCCCTTTGGTAAATTCTATCTACAGTACCCTCTCTCCATGAAAAAACGGCCACAAGCGGTTAAATTAAAGTCAACAACACCTTAGTGAACTTCATAAGATTATGCATACCATTTGTAGTTTAAGTATGGTTAAAAATAAATGATATTAACTATCAATCTGACAGTGCCAGATTCATACTTCTCTAAAATTAGTACCATTAGCGAGTAATGAGTTAACAATATCCAGAAGTGGGGATCCTAGGATCATTCTATGGACATCGATGGTCACCCGAAAGGTCTTATGAAGAGTGGTTTCGTAAAGGTTCTCAGCAGATGAATCTTAGAGCAAAGTCTTCCGGCTATGGAATTCTACAGTGTTTTAGGGATTTTCTAAATGAAATTCTTAGGTTGGAAACTTATGTGAAACACTAGACCATAGCAAACTGTTTAGCAATAACTCATTTAGGTGGGTGATGCAATCTCCACCATCTTCAGAGACTGCCCCTCTCAAACAATAGCTGCTCCTTTTTTATTTTTTTGGTAGAAGATTCCAATTATTGCAGTTTCTCGTTTAATCGTGTTTCATGGCTCCAACTGTTGCATAAAAATTTGAGCAATAACTCCTTACTCGGGACCATGCCCTCAGGTCTATATCTGAGAATTTTCTTCATGTGGCATGCAGTCATGTTTGTACATGGGTTTCTTTTACTGAGTGTGTTGCTGTATGATTTGTAGAGGACCAAAAAGTATTGTAAAGTTTAAGTTCTACGAAATGTTTTTTGAAAAGTTTACAACGAAGCTAAGTATCTTCCGGATTGTTTTTTTTGGGTGTCTATTTGTTTGAAATTACAATAGGTTTATTTGTCTCCGGTTTTTTGAAAGAAAGGGAGAAAACCAGTTTTGGTGTCTTTCCTAAGAGTTTATGCTTTCTATTCTTCAAAGTTAAGTTATATGGACACAGTTGCACAGGTTTGCAGGTTTTAGAGCATTTGAAAGCACTGTATGATTGGTTATAATTATCATGTTGATTCAAAACTATGTTTCGAAAATATGCTAACATGGGGATTTCTGGATGTACAGGGCTAGGGAATTCGAGAAATTAATGATGGAGGACTGCTCAACCGGAGGTGAAACTGGGCAGTCTGTGGGTCAGCCGATTGGTGGAGAGAGGGAGCAGATTGAGTGCCCATCTGGGTCATCACGTATCCGCCATCGCCGTTCTCAGAGGTACTACTCGCCTGCCCATGTACTGATTACTTCTAGATGGAATGTGTGCAACGAATTGATTGCCCATCGTCAAATACTGCGAAATCCAATTCTTCGAAAGCCCAAGAGCAGAGCTCAAGGCTTTTAATGAGCTTCTTGGCTATAATCTGTGAATGCAAGGCACCGTTCAGAGAATGTAGGGTGAAATTCTACGGCTGCATTTGCAATGAATGCCTTTCTGACCAGACATTTACTTATTCCCATCAAGAAAAGGTGAGGCTTCCTACCCAAATAAGAAGGGCTACGCAGCATCACTGTGCCTGCCATCAACATCCATTATGTATTTCCCAGGTTTTGTGAAAACCCATTTTACAAAGTCCTCTTGTTGGAACATTTTCCATAGGAAAAGGACAGCAGAGAGATGGATGACATAACACAGATCCAAGCAGAGTATGAGAGAACCAGGCAAATGTCAGATACGATTTCCCTCTAATGTACAGGCTAATAAAAAATATTGGGGTCTGTCTGATAAGAATAACCGGAGTTTGCAGTGTGGTTTCATTAAATGCAATATGGCAGAGAAACGTGTCCCTTCTTAGCTTGAAAGTTTGAAACTAATTTCATCCAACATTTTAATCAACACAATAGCAGTCCCTTTGGTAAATTCTATCTACAGTACCCTCTCTCCATGAAAAAATGGCCACAAGCGGTCAAATTAAAGTCAACAACACCTATGTGAACTTCATAAGATTATGCATACCATTTGTAGTTTAAGTATGGTTAAAAATAAATGATATTAACTATCAAGCTGACAGTGCCAGATTCACTCTTCTCTAAAATTAGTACCATTAGCGAGTAATGAGTTAACAATATCCAGAAGTGGGGATCCTAGGATCATTCTAGGGACATCAATGGTCACCTGAAAGGTCCGATGAAGAGGGGTTTCCTAAAGTTTTCAGCAGATGAACCTTAGAGAAAAATCTTCTGACCGGCTATGGAATTCTACAGTGTTTTAGGGATTTTCTAAATGAAATTTTAAGGTTGGCAACTTATCTGAAACACTAGACCATAGCCAACCGCTTGGCAACAACTCATTTAGGTGGGTGATGCAATCTCCACCATCTTCAGAGACTGCCCCTCTTAAACAATAGCTGCTCCTTTCTTATTGTTTTGGTAGAAGATTCCAATTATTGCAGTTTCTCGTTTAATCGTGTTTCATGGCTCCAACTGTTGCATAAAAATTTGAGCAATAACTCCTTACTCGGGACCATGCCCTCAGGTCTATATCTGAGAATTTTCTTCATGTGGCATGCAGTCATGTTTGTACATGGGTTTCTTTTACTGAGTGTGTTGCTGTATGATTTGTAGAGGACCAAAAAGTATTGTAAAGTTTAAGTTCTACAAAACGTTCTTTGAAAAGTTTACAACAAAGCTAAATATCTTCCGGATTGTTTTTTTGGGTGTCTATTTGTTTGAAATTATAATAGGTTTATTTGTCTCCGGTTTTTTGAAAGAAAGGGAGAAAACCAGTTTTGGGGTCTTTGCTAAGAGTTTATGCTTTCTATTCTTCAAACTTAAGTTGTATGGACACAGTTGCACAGGTTTGCAAGTTTTAGAGCATTTGAAAACACTGTACAATTGGTTAAAATTATCATGTTGATTCAAAACTTCATCAGTTGATTCATGGAGTTTTGTATTATATTCCTTTAGCAGTGCACCTGACAATGAAGCAGATCACTGGGATATATCTCCACAAGCATTTCATACTATAAAAGCGGTAAGAGCCCTTTTTTGGTCTTTCAGAACTGTCATGTGTTTGCTCAGGACCACAGTGAAAACACTGGGCAAACGACACATTACTTTTTAGTTGTTTCATTTACTTGATTCTGATATCTTAGAATTGTGGGGGACAGGCAAACTTATTTGAGTTGCATGAATTTCAGGGTTGGAAAAGGATGAAGAAAGGTATTGATGTTAAGAGAAGGAACAGTTCTCCAAAGGATCGACAAACCTCTCTGGAAAAAGATGTATGTCAGAAATGATTATATTCAAGGGACCTAACAAGCTCTCATTAAGTGTGGAATTTCTTTGTATAGGAGAATTTAAAGGATATATCATGTATTTCGTATGAGTTGAACCCTACTAGAGTATTGCTACAAGAGATGCATGGAAAAGATCATGTGTAAATAATAGCTTTGTTTCTTCAAGAGCATGGCCTAAGCTTAACATTGTTTTTAAGATAGTCTTGTGGGTGACATGCTGTTTTTTTTTGACGTTTATGATTATAAAGATGAACGTTCCTATAGATAATAGTATTGGTTTATTTACAAAAATAAATCTTATATATTTGGCAATGGTTTTTCCATTTTTATTTTTAATGGGGTCTTAGTAATGGCACTATTAGTTTTGCATTTATGTGAGCTTTTAGAATTTTTTCTGTTTATCATTATTAGTTAGAGCAAATTTTGATGATAGCAATGAGGAAATTTGTGAAATGTAAACTCGTGAATTCAAATGGATGAATGAAAACAAGGAAAAATTATTACTAGGCTTGTTTCTGATATGGTGTCTGTTATTTTGATGTAGATAAATGTATACTTATTAGAAGTTTGTTTTGACTTCCAAACCAGTTATTATCCTATTTGATCATGAATTTTTCTGGAAACAGTTGTTTTTCCCCCTTTAACTTTCTCTTATGACCGATACACTTTTTTCCCCATGATATTATAGAGCCATACTGTGATGCATGTACGGCATCGAATTACCCTACATATCAAGTGTTTCTATTGTTGCACATGCATAAACCCACTTGACCATGTTCTCTGTTCTACATCTTCTATTTGCATTTGAGTTGTAGTTAAAAGCAATATGTTTGAACTATGTGGTAGGACCCCCATTTAAGTTCAATATCCAGCCATACATGGCAATTGTTTTTGGTGTTGAAGGTGTTGAATGCTAGCAGAAAATTATTTTTTCATGTAATTTGAAGTTGGATGGAATGATATACACTCTTGTTCATTCAACTGTGTTGTTGCAGGTTGCGCAGCTTGAAACAAAATTACAAGGTCAGCTGGCTTTGCGTGTGGCTTTGGAGAATGCTTTAGGTCTAGTCCCAGACATTAGTAGTTCAGCAAGTGAAAACCATATCCCCAAGGTATTTATTTTTGCCTTTAAGTTAGTCGCATTCATGTGGTTGATTAAAAGATTTGTAATTTATGAATACAATCTAACTACAGATATTAAAGTTGGCATGTGTATGTTGCTAATGTATTGACTCCTTGCTTCTCATGTATACTTCTATGCTAAAAAATATGTTTATAGATATAATGGGTTAAGAACCTGACTTGTGTCACGGTGGGGAAGTAAGAATTCCCCACTATTTAATTACTGAAATGGACTGAATAAAACATTATTCCTTCTATATCTCTGTGGTGGCTGTTCCACTGGTTTTAAACTTGGAACAGATTCCTGAGTATTGACAGAATTTAAAAAAATATAAGAGAAGAAATGCTCTAATTTCTATTAATCTGATGTTCCCACTATTATTCAGGCTAATTTATATCTATCCAAAAACCATTTCTTGTAACTGTCTTATAGGGGGGTGGAATCTGCATCATTAGTTTACTTCCAGCTGACTTTTTCGCTTCATCTGATCTGCTGTTAATGGTCCCAATAACAGAATGAGCAAAGGCGTCATCTGTCTTTAATCAAGAGAGGTTTAAAAACCTGTACAAATCTGACATTCCCACTTTTATTCAGGCTATTTCATAACTATCAAAAAGCCATTTCTTGTAACATGCTTATAGGGGTTATGGAATCTGTATAATTAATTTACTTCCACCCCACTCTCTCATTTGAACTGATGTGCTGTTAATGACCCTGATAAATCTTGTCTGTCAATTTCAAAAGTTTTGTGGTCAAAATGCCCCCACATCCTCATGCACATCAACTTCTTTCGTCCATAGTTGGATCTTTGGAATCTAATGTGCGCTATGATATTTGGTAATAATAGCTTGCTATAATATATCTCTTGTTCAGAAGTAATTATGCATCATGATTTTTCTTGTTGATTCAGCTACATGGAAACATGTTGTTTAGAGTCTAGACATTCTTTATGATGCCTAAGCTGAGGACATCATCCAAAGTCCCAAAAGTTATTGAATGCATACCCAAATATGTAAAATTCTGTTCCAGAGCCCACTTGGAGACTACTTAGTTTACTTGAGGTATCATATATAGTGCTGCATTGCATTGGGAATTCCTAGATTTCTGACTACAAGGACTTCATACTTGATTATTTGAATCCAGAGCTCCAAATTTCAAGTGCTAACATTTGTTTAAATGCTAATTGGATTCCCAAATTCCTAGGTATGAAAAGCTTATTTCCTTTTTATGAATTCCCTTCTTTTGCATCTAGGAATCTGGACTTCTAGACACATTATGGCATCTTTATCAATGCACAAATGTCCCTCATAATCCTGGGTTTGTAAGCAGTTCAACCTTGGTAAATTCTTTCAATGCTTTTCCGTTCATGAGATTTTAGGCTCTCTTATGGCATTCAAGCACTTGATACATGTATGCATCTACCATGTGGACAACATGAATTCCGAAACATGTAAGCTCCAAATAATTAATTGTTTTGCAACTTGGACATTCAGAGTTTTATGATGCATTAAATCATTTCTCCAATTCGGGTCTCTGTTTTGAACTCTTGGATACTGCAAAACAAAAGACTGGATAAATCATCAAAGAATTCTTAAATTATTTCAGATCTCTTCTTCAGAATATTTTCAATATGTACCGATCCAAAAGCAAGCAAGAACCCTGGAGACCAACCTGAGTAGTCTCATAACACAAGGGACCCCTTTTTATTACCGTTTCCATTTGTAAGATGCATATAGACATTGAATTACTTCCTAGTAGCTAATATCATCGATTTTGGTTGGTATGCTGTCTTGTACTACAGTAACTTGTGGAGAATTAGTGATGGTATTAATTGTTTAAGTGATCACCATGGCCCAAAGTGGTGTCCACTAGAATGTAGAAATAAGTTCCACCCCAAGTGACTCTTACTAAACATTTATTCTTGCCAAGGTAATGCACATCTCTGGGTAAATTTCTTTTGCAGAAGTTTGTAGATAGAATGTTTGCATTTTGTTGTGCAGGTCAAGGGCTGATGTATTTTGAAATAGTGTATCCTTATTATAAGAATCAACAGCACTTCGAGATTTCAGCCTTTTATGTTTTTTCTGCACTGAGCACAGATACAATTAAAATTTGTTGAGGTATTCACAATAGCAGCTTAGATATTTTGGTTGGAAATATGAACCTGTCAGATCTATTACTAGGATTGTTGCCAAAGGCTGTTCTTCTGTGATTGAATTTGCATAATCTATCTATATAGGATATTTTTTTCTTGCTTACTGAGACCATCAAGAGACAGTATGGTTAATAGTTTGTTTCTAGGAAAATGTAATAAAGGATGTTTGGTATTTTTATATGTAATGGAGTATTACCAAGTTAAAAGTAGACTCTTTTCAAATTCAATTTTGTTCCTGAAACTGCCTCTCAAAGGGTAGACTCTACAAGAAAATTAAGGTAACAGTTAGTTCATACCCAAACTATTCATGAATTCTCTCCTTTTTTCATATAGGTGACCTTCTGGGCTTACTGGTCAATACTGTAATGAAATTTAATGTGCAAAAGGAATCTTAGGCATGTTTTACATATTTTTACAGTGGTTTGTTCTTTCTTATCAAGGTGCCACTGGAAAGGAAATGTCTGTTGGCTATTAAGCTCTTGAAAAATGGATGTTGAGCCTTTATTATGTTTGTTTTATGCAGCTGTGTGTTTATTTTCCTCTTTGAATGTAGAGGTGATTTTCTAGTTGTTAATCATTCCTATCAACCTTTGGGAAATTATACTGACTGAAATTTTAATTCTTTCTGCTTTAATTACTTTTTCTTTTACAATATCTTGTTGCTTAGAATTGACATGTTTGTATCTGAATCCTGTAATGCAGCAAACTGAAGAGATGATCAAGGAAATTGCAGCGTTAGAGTCTGAAGTAGCACGGCTGGAACAGCATCTTCTTTTGCTATATCGCAATGTTTTTGAACATAATATTTCAAATTTTCCTTCAAAATTATCCAGCCAAGAATATTCTCTCTCTCCAAAGAGTCACTCAGGCCCATTGCAACAAACCAACGGATTCCTGACTTTGCTGAAACAGAGTAGTAACATGGTTCAGCGTAGTCATTCATCTTTGTCCCATAGTTCTGCTACTTCCCTGCAGTTGAGGAGTAGACAGAGGTTCTCAGATTCTGCAATTCAACGCAGTCATTCATCACTTTCTTCTACCAGTTCAGCTGCGAGACATTCACCTCCAGTGTATAATTCACCAACAGGCTTGGAATGCACATCTCACTCACAACCTCTATCCTTTGTAGAGGTGATGTTTTGCATTATTGTTTTGAGTTTTTTTAAACAATTGTATGAATGTGTAGTAGAGGATTTTTGCATTAAAGTAATTCCTTGGCTTTTGTTCCTCAGCATGGACTTCATATTTATTTCCAAAAGAAAATGCAGACAAATGTGACTATATAATTGGTATTTATCCTGTTGAAAGCTGTCATGGCAATTTGAATAACTTGCAGCTACACACTACTAAATATTACCAGCATAAAGAGAGACACCAGATATTGCATCATGTATGAGAACTTTACAATTTTCAAACTATCATAATGAAAGGAACAAGAGATAGACATAATGGTTTTGCTGAAAATACCTTGCATTGTCCATTGTTTTATTAAGTTTCTACTTTTTATGTTCTGCCACTTATGGTATTATGATGTGAGGTCTCAAAATAATGGATGCCATTAATAGGTTTGGCTATAAAATCGCATATGTTCTAGGTATTAGTTTGTGACAACTATCTCATTTCCTCTATCTAAAGTAGATGTTTTGTATCCTAAATTAAAGGATTTGAACAAGGCATCATTGTAGAAGAGGCATTTTGAGATCTTGTTATTATGAAGTCAAACAGTATTGTTATGCTGTGCATGATTGCTTGGTTCTCAGACTTTTAAATTCACAATATATATAGCAACTAGGTTGGTATTAAGTGTTATTGCAAACTTATATGTTATCTACAATGTTTTCTAGGCATGATCCATTTTGCTCATAGTTGGTCCTTCCAATTTTTAATCCCATGGTGATGGCCATCATTTGGGCCATATGAGCCTCTTCTTGAACCCTACTAGCAAGGGTTTGTGGTTAATGGAAGACTTTGTTGTTTAGTTATTGTTGTAGCCTTAGGTAATGTTTTGTTTTGTTTTATTTTATTTTAATATAACTATTGAAGATGCTGATAAAGTATTGGGTAAGATCAAATCTGAGCAACAACAATAAGTAAAATAGTTGCTTCAGATCCATACATAACTATAAAAAAGTGTCATACTTGAGAAAGACGAGCAAAACAGATAACCCCAAACCCAGCGCATCAAGGCTTAGCAGCAGTCAACGCTTCCATCCTCTGCATTACAGCCAATTGGGACTTGATAACGACCAGCCACTTATCATAGTTGTTTTCAAACATCTCTTTAGTCATTGCTTGCAAATCCTCCATCAAATCATGGTACCCCTTCATTTGTTCGCCAAGAATAGTGACAGACACATGATACTTGTCATTGGCATCTTGACACCACTGTGCTTGCTCCTTGAGTTGCTGAGCCAATGTATTGATCTGAAAGGAATTTCATCTTAGTAAAATCCAAGAGTTAAAGATGCCATAACACGATTCACTGAAGAAACCACACAAAACACCAACATCACCGAACCAGTTACCCAAAGACTGAACAAAACAGCTCATCAAAAAGTATTCATAAAATCTTGCAATCTTCCAAAAAGGAAGAAAACTACAGCCAGCCAGAAAAGGGACTCAAGAAATTTATGGAGGGACACCAGCGGGGTCCTTGTCAAGGGCCCCCAAAAAGTTGACAAGACCTAAATATTTTGACATCGGGGATTTTGAACGCCCCTTTCTTCCCTCCTTCACAGTCTTCCATCAAACCAGGACTGTCTAGGGTCTCTGGTATTGCACCCTGAGGCAGCTATGCTCCTGAGATGACTTAAAAAGAATTCAATGTTAAAAGAGGAGTCATCCATCTTTTTGGATCTTCCTCCGCCCTGTTGGAGAATTTTCTTCCATGGGGGCCTGTGAGCTAAACTGATTCAAAGAAGAACTAGACACCAGCTCCACAGCAGCAAGAACTTGTGCAGAAGATCCATTCCCCTTAACAGGGGAATAATTAAGATCCTCACCTATCTTTAAACCCTGTCCAACACGGACCACCTCAGCAGAAACATTGCTACTCCATAGAACGACAGCAGAGGCATTCTGAGTTAAAACAGGTAACAATGTTTTAGCTTTTTCAATGGAGCACTAAACAAGTCCAGTTGAGAATTGCCAGGGTAAAACCTGCACCTGCACCAGAAATGTTCTGCCACCAGGGAATTAGATCTTTTCTTTGGACAATTCTTAGCCAAGTGGCCTAGCTTTCTCCAGCGAAAACATGTTTTAAGCATATTTTAAATATGTTACCTTCTGCTTCCACTCAAAACCAGGGCCAAGCAATCATATACATCGAGAAACTTCACCATCAAGAGGCCATTTCCACACAGGCTTGTGGGTGGACCCTGAAATTTGCAAATTTATTATGCTCATCCTTGCACCAGATTGCTTTTCCTAATCTACAGGCAATCTCACAAATGAAAGGCGTAAAAGGTAGATTCATAAAGGGAAACTCCATCCAGAGCGGAAATCAAAGGACCAAACCTGCATATAGCAGACCTGGCCACAAATAATCCATGTATTGAACTGCATGACTACCCCTGCCACCTCCTTTGAAAGAAATTGGCAAGACAATAACCCTACCCAGACCCTCCATCTGTTCAATAGACCACCCATAGCTTCCCATTTAACCTTAGCCCATATGTAAAAATTGTTCTCTAAGGGAGCACCTCTTAGAAAAACAAAAGGACTGCATTTTTGACACTCCATTATCCTAGATAGAACCTGATCAGGCAGTTGGAGCTTGGGAATTTTAGCTTGATTCTTAATATTCTGACTAAATTGTTTGTCACTATGTGCTCTTCCTCCTTCAGTGTAGGGTTCACTTCTGCCATCCTTTGCTGTGATAGTCTCTGTCTCCTCTTAGTGCTGAACACTGCTTTCACTTGTGCAAGGGTTCAAGGACAGAATGGAACTAGCTGTAGAAGCACTGGATTTGTTTTCCCTGATGAGGAAACAGACATCACAGTGGGAACAACACTGGCAGTGGTAGAGATCGCAAGGGCTTATAGACGAAGTTGCCTCAAACTGCAGTCAAAGATATGGGGGACACAGGACAGGATTAAAAAATCTATTGTCAAGAATCCTTGACGAAAACCTTGCACCCTTAGAGGACAAACTAATACCAAACCTAGAATTCCATATACGAGGTTATGTGTTCCATTTTCTCTGCTTTTGGCATTGCTACACTGTTGCAAGTCTATTAGCAAGCTGTTTAAATAACTTGGAAAGTGGGTATCTTGCCATACCCCCCTATTTGGGCTTTTGGTTAAGGACACATATCCACAAGTAGAAGGTTGAGCACATAAAGCATATAAAACTCTTTGCTGTTTACTACATAGAAGGGAGTTGTCCCCAATTTTGCCTGCAGGTGTTAAAATATCTGCTTAAAATATAGATAGGGAAATCCATCAAACTTGATAAGACAAACATCCTTGCTTGTCAACCAAGTATGTTGAAGCTTCCTAAACTGTGGCTTTTGTTTTGGTCTCAACTAGTATTACTTATAGGCAATGTGGATAATGTTTAGAATTAGAATGATGAGAGGAGGATAGACTATCAGTGTCTTCTCTTCTAAATGTCATACCTCATAATTGAGAGGTTGAAATTTATTAACATTACAAATGCCTAAGTGAGCTGGAAGGTCCATGTAGAAATCATTCAGTTTGATTGCTTGTCTGATAGGCATATGAATCTGATTTGTTAGGGTCTTTAGCTTGTGATATTCTTGGTTCTTGATTCTCTAGTATTTAAACTTTAACGAGGTGCTTCCACCTAGAGGTGTGCCTAACTCCATCTTTGTCCTATAAGCTTCATTCTTTCTTAAGTTTGTAGGAGAGTCTCTTTGGCTACTTGAAATTTAAGCAGGAAAGGATAGAATGGGACAAGTAAAGAAAAAAATACACAAATTCATATACATGTGGTGCTTCGTTATATTTGTATTGAATGATGTAGAGGTTGTGTGCCACTACTTGCTGGTTTGATAGCTGGGGCACAATACACAGGATTTGTCAACTATTTTGTTGGAAAGTCATATAGAGATGTAATTTATAGCATAGTAACTTCCTTGGGGTGTTGGAAGTGGCACAAGAATTGAGAATGCTGATTCAAAATCATGGTGGGTGATGAAATATAGTTTGTTCAAATGTTTGGAATAATAACTCAAACTAAAAAAACATCAGTGGTTTTGAAGGCTTGAAGTCCACTGATTTTTAAAACGATAACAATGGAGGTGTTAGGTCATAGGCAAATGAGCTGTGAAATCCCTAGAGATGTGTCCCCATGGTGGATAAGGCATTAGAAGAGGTTGATAGAGGCCAAGTTTGATTGGAAGGCTTTGATGGATTGCATAAACCTTTGTATTTATTATCATCAAAATTCATTTGCGTGGTCAACCAATGGAAGTATTGTTAAAGGATAAAGTAGTTTTTAACGTCCACGAGGCCATAGGCCATATTAGACGATGCTCATGGAGGATGTTGTTTACCCAATACATGGTTATCCAATCATATTCTAGTTACCGAAGCATGGTGTACAACCCTACCCCACAGGATTCGAACCTTGGTCCTCTATTTAGAGTCCCAAAGCCTCTATTGTTAGGCCATTGAAATTTGTTGTTGAGCCTGAAATCTCTCCAATAGGAGGGCAAACATATTCTTTGAATTCCACCTTGCATATAAGTGGAGCTGATGCACAAAATCAATTGTCCTAAAGGAACATATTCGTAAAGGGAAGAAAATTATTGGCTATTGCAAAGTTAATCACTGTGCCTCACATCTAATATGCTAACAAGTGCACACATAAAAGGAAGATCAATAAGCTTCACTTTCTCATCTGTTGCTTCCTTCTTGTGCTTGATGATGAGGTGAAACTATACAGATAGGATTCGTGCATTGTATGACAATGTTTTTGGACTTCAGATTGTAAAATAAGAAATTGCAGTGTTAGATAATATTTACATAGGATAGTTTTGTTTTCAAAAAGTGACCCCAATGCTTGTGTGCTTGAACTAGGGTGAAGGGTACTGTGTTGTATGTACCGTAATTCAATTTGGCATGCCATAAAACTCTTAGAATGATAATCCATAAGACACTCTTCTGCTTACAAATGATGCCTAGAGAAAATTGAGTGCTATCCATGTCATTTTTGAACAAAATGTTGTAATCCAGACGGTGCAAGCACAAATAAAAAATAATAGGCTTCTTTGCAGCGTTGGAAAGCATTTTAGGTCCATTTTTTCATTGATATGTTTTTGTGTGGGTTAATTGAAGGAACGAGATGTAGCATAATGATGAGATGAGCTTTCTATGGAAGTAAACCCAAAAAAACTCGGACTATTTTAATATTGTTGTTGTGAACCATTCTTTAACAATCTTACTTGCGATATACATGAACCCAATTACAATACCATAACTTTTAGAGTAATCCAAATAAACTCCTTTTAAGCTTGGCATTGAGTTGTTCTTGCAAGAGTCTAAAAAATCTTTCATACGAGTCCTAAAAACCATGATATCATCAACATATAGGATTATTGATAATGAACTTTCCATCATATGGCCTGCAAGATGCCATTGATTAACAGCATGAAGTGGTTGGAACTTGGAGCATTAGTGAACTCAAAAAGAGGACAATATCGAATATTAGACCATTCTTAAAAGAGGGGACATATAGTGAAATTGGAGGAATAAGTTTATAACTTAGAAATTTACATCTGGTAATGACTTCCTAATTGTTAACATATTGATGATCATTATAATATTTTGTGACCCTCTAATGGTCATGCATGGTAGATAAAGAAGTATATCTCCAAACATGATAAATTTATCTGGTTGAAAGGGCTTTGTAAGAATGTAATCAATCATAAATTCAGAGGTTTCTTTTGTCCACTAGCTGTTGAATACAATGATAAAGCAATTCAGTATGCTTTGTGCATTCATGAAACATTGAATTTTTATGTACCTCAAATTGAGCCGCCATAAATTGGCAAACAATCTCCACAACCAAATCCCTTCACATGCTGCAATAACAACAGCCTTGTATTTTATTTTGGTGGAAGAAAGTACCATTGGATGTAGTTTCTTGCTTGCCTAAGATACAAATCCTCTTCTCAATCCAATTACATACTCAGGTGTAGACTTTTGTCATCTGTCATTGAACGTCTTTTGTCATCTATCACTGAACCTGCCCCATCAGCATCCATGTATCTAACAAGTAAAAAATTATCACTTCTTCCATCCTAGAGGCCAAAATCTGTTGTATCCTTTTGATGTCTCAGTAATCATTTTGTTTCTTTCTGGTGATCAGTCTTTGGGAGGTTTGCAAAACTTGAAACATAGTTATGACAAAACTAATATTAAGACTTGTAGCTATGATGTATATTAGGCTGTCCATCAACTTTTGAAATCTTCTGTATAGGCTAATAATTTCAGATCAGCCCCCATAGAAATAGCTACTTGTTTGCAGTCAATCGTACAAAACCTTTCCAACAAGGTTTTGATATTTATTTGTTTTGCCAAAATTCCACTTGTAGGCAATAGTTCAGTAGATCGAATTTGTCCTGTCAAATGTGGAGCACCATCGGTTTTAACTTGCTAAATTGTGCTACTTTCATTGCCCATGTTGATTAAGTTGTCGACATGCTCAATGAGGATGGCTATATCATTAATTGTATTTTCAATAAATAGATAAGGATTAAAACGGTAAGAGTCACTCAATGGGACTCATAAGTATAATGAATAACAATAGCCTCACAGCCCCCCAAGGTCTTTTTAACAACTACAAGTGAGAAGAAAAACCTAGAAAGGTGATGGGTACCCTAAATTTTATCTTAATGTAATCTGCCCTAAATTGAGTTGAAATGTCTTCATTCACCAAAAGGAAACAAATCAAACATGAGACATGCAATTTTATATGTAGCATGTGCTCTCTTTGATGGTTTTTAGTCACATGACTTCAAAAATTGAATTAAATTGTGTCATGGTTGATGAACATGTTAACAATAAATATTATTTCCTTCTATTAATTTTGGATGATTTTCTTGGTTCATTTTATTTGATTTTGTGATTTATTGAAGAAAATATAGTTGCAAACATCTGAAATCTTAACCTAGTGACTATGATTCAGATATGGTGTTTCTTTGCGACCAAGAAGATATAAGGAATAATTAATAATGTTAATACATTTTGGCTTTCAGACTTGCAAAATAGATCCTTTTCAGGGTTGCTTTATATCGTTTTTTTCAAAGAATGGTGGGCATACTACTCCTCCTGATGACAAATGATAAAGATTTGATTTTGAATGTGCAGGAACTTGAGGGTCGTGTGGCCCGGCTTGCAGATCATCTTGGCACTAGTATTGCAACCCATGTTGATGAATCGCCTAATAGGCTTTCTGAAGATCTGGTATATTGTATGGCTGCAATCTATTGTAAACTTACTGAACCTGCTCTGCCTCATATTGGGGGTGTTAACTCTCCAACCTCGTCCTTGTCTTCATCAAGTACATTTTCCCCTCGGGATCAGAGTGATCCTTGGAGTCCTCATTGCAAGAATATTGATGGGCAATCTGATGCGAAGCTGATTGATCCTTTCCAGGTCAAGCGACAAAAAGAAAGCATTGGAGCATATGCTTCAATGGTAGAAGTACCTTGGATTTGTGTAGACAATGATAGGTTAAGTTATGCATCCAAGATGCTACACACTTTCAAGTGAGTAACTAGTTAAAACTAAAGTTCAAATAGACTCCTATGCATTTGTCTTAAACTGAATAAGAATAGTTAGTGCTTTTAAATTGTTGTGTTTAATTTCCATGTTTCAAACATCAATAAAACACACATAAAGAATTTGACAGAATCATTTTATGCTCAAAGCCTTAAAATATGACAAGTATCATGATAGTCAACGTTGGATATAGATTGCTAGTATGCTTGTTTTTTATCGAATCTTTATCTTTATCAGAGAATGTGTAGTATAATGTTTTTTCCTGACATAAATTTCAAAAATGATTCTGCTTGCAGGTCCCTTGTTCGACGGTTGGAAAATATTGAACCTAAAAAGCTTAACCATGAAGAGAAGCTTGCTTTTTGGATCAATATTTATAATGCTTTGATGATGCATGTGAGTTTTTCCTTCCCTGCATGTTCTTTGATTTACTATTATTTGAGTTCTGCTATATGTTTCAGTCTTTTTGTTTAAGGTGAAATGCATATAATGAGAAGATGTGAAATAAGAGGTAGGGGAAGAACACACTGTTTTTTTTTCATATATCTAATTTATCTAATACTATGACCTTGAAAAGGTAATCTATATTTTAGAAAGGTAAACACATTGGAATACTAGTAATACATTTCAATTTTCTTAGCACATAAGAGGATACCAAATTTTCTACTCGTAAAAGCCATAAACAACACTGGTTAACTTAATGAATATAACTAAAATATAACTGTACGCTGAAAATTATGATGGCTTATAGGAAAAAGTTAAAACTTCTTTCTATAATGTTTGTTAATGGGACTGTGGTTAACTACAAAACAATGCAAGGATCTATTTTCATAGTCTCAGCCATGATGATTTAAATGCCTTACAACATCACTCATGGACTTATTTGAGTTTCCTTTTTTGTTTTTTAAAGGGCCACTAGGAGGTGTTATCCTTACACGAAAAGAGAATGCTTAACATGGTGATAGGTATCTTGTTTATAATATGAAATAACTTTATAAAATGTCTTGCTACCGATGATATCTTAGGAATGGGCTTGTAATCTTCCTGTTTAAAATGAAACCAAGGTTTCAGGATGAGTTTCTGACATCATAGATACTGGAAACTTCACTTGTAACATTCTGTACACGCTTTTGAACAAAGTTACCTTTCATGGTCTTTAAGTTATGAATCTTCAGAAGTCTTAAATGCTGCAAGATATGAAACCAAGTTTGCAATTCGAATATCTATATGTGTAGTAAACCATATTATTGAGACTTGGACCTGACTTGAGCTTGACAAGCCTGTTTTCTTGACTTGGACTCCGACTTGGGTAAAAACTTGGCAAATAAGAAAAAACTAAAATATAGTAATATTTACAGAGGGAGACTTGGCTGGTTTCGAAATGACTGGCTATGTTCACTTGTGGAGAATATGTAGAGTATGCTTTAAAGAAAAACCATCTTTAATCTTTAACACATGAATCTTCAGAAGCCTTAAATGGTGAAAAACATTAGGTAAAGTTTATAATTTGATAGATAATCTTTAAAAACCTTCTCAACACAAGGAAAAAATTCTATCAATAAGATCTAGATTAATATTCATTTCCTTTAAAGTGGATAATTAGTCAATCTAACTTCGAACTTTGCTATTGGTGGTGTTGAAAATGGAGAGTGAGATCTTAGTATAAAAGCAAAGTTGACACAAGGAAAGCACAAACCCTTGTAAGATGCTTCCCTAAATATTAAACAGAGTGCATGAAATGGAAAGGATAAATCTGAGTTATGTCTTGAATACTAATTATGATAACCTTCGATTCGTCTTTATGTGTACTTGAAATTTAAAAATTCAATCAGTGTGGAACAGCAGCCCCCATATATGATTTTTCAACATGGGACATAGTTGAAATATTTGTTTATCTTGTATTTAGTATTTATGCTTACTGATATTTTGTGAGTGCTTGCTTTATCTAAATTTTAATTTATTTTACTGTGTTTTTTTAAATTAGAGGAAAAAGGTGCTTAATGCTATCTCGGATCTTTGTAGGCCTACTTGGCATATGGAATACCTCGGAATCATTTGAAAAGAGTACAATTGCTGTTAAAGGTGATTGACTGTTTCAATTATAAAAGCAAATCGATATCTTTTCTACTTGGCATTTGGTTAAGGACTCGTATCCATGAATACAAGTTTATGGGGTTTGATTCTATGCTACTCATTTAGATAGAATTTGTTGCCATTCATAATTCAGATTTTTATGGAGTTCTTTGAAACAATGTGTTCTTTAGGCTGCATACAAAGTGGGAGGACATTCTATAAATGCACATATTATAGAAAACAACATTCTAGGGTGTCGCCTTTATCGTCCTGCACAGGTAAGCCAATGATAATTGTGAGGTTTCTATGTTGAATGAATGCATGCCTACTAATGGGTTTTTCTGAGCATGTGTGATAGTTATGCCATACTTGGTGTGATGGTTTATATAGCTATTCTTTAATGCTTTTTTGGATTATGAATCATTCAATGTGTTTGTTGTTTGCATTGTGATATTGTTCATTGCAGGTTATCTTTATTTTGGTTTGTAGCATAGGTAGTCGTTATGCATTGGACAACGACTTAGTAAAATATCATTTTTTCGAGTTCTATATGTTTTTTCTCTAATATTTGTTGAGTTTTGAAGACAACTAAAATTGTAGGTGTTCATATTCATAAGGTAGTATGAGTTTAAAAATCAAGTTCATTGAATATATTGATAAGATAGGTAGGATGGAGAATCTCATTATACTTTATTTTCGTTGTTCTTGATCCTGTAAATAGTTTGAGTCACTAGATTGTGCCAAACATCTCCTAACTTGTTGCAATATTGTGACTGTCACCCTTCATTTCGAATGTTTGTATGTCTTGGATCCACAATTTTTAGGTTTTGGCCACTAGAGATAGTGATTAAAATATTTGTAAAACTGCGAATGGAGAAGCACACCTGAGTTTGATTTGGCTCTGTGGTAAGTGAAGTGTTTGTTGAAGTTATGCTGAGTTTTACAATAATTTTGAAATTAACATTAAAGTCAACTATGAAATTATAATTTGTTCAAACTAAGCAGTTTTTGTTGACATTCATTTAACTCTTTGCCAAGTTGCTGCTAAGTTTTTCCTTGAATTCTTGCTTAGTGTTCCACTAGTTTTTTACTTGTGGTCTTTTAAAGCAATTATCAATTCCGAGTAGTATAAGGCCAAATAGTATACATGAAAAATGCTTTGCATAATATATGCTTGCTTGATCAAACAATTATAGGATAACAGTATTCATGGGTATGTCTTAAGAATTGTGACTAAGATTTTTATCGTATTGAAATCTGCTGTTCAATAAATATTGAAGTGTTTGACATATGACAAGTTACTTTTTGATTAAATTTTCCGTTTAAGCTAAGAACTGTTTCATATAATAGATTCTGGCTCTGAACAATTTTTTTTGTGATGGTAGATGTCATTAACAGGTTTCTGTACAATACGGTATTAGAGCTGAAGAAACTATGCACATAATTGCAATTTATGTGTGAAATTTTTCAATTACATATATACACTGGGAGCTAGATCTTTTTGATTTTATTTTTGGACATGTTTTCTGTGTATGATCACCCTATGTCTGAAGCTGCATTTTTGCAAAAATTGTTTCTAAGCAGTATAGTAGTTAATGTTTTGCTTTTTGGTATGCCCAGTGGTTGCAGTCACTACAGACACTACTTACATCTGGGACAAAATTCAAAGCAGGTGATGAGAGGCAAGCATATGCCCTTAAGCATCCAGAGCCTCTAGTGTGTTTTGCCCTTTGCTGTGGTGGATACTCTGATCCAGCGGTATGATTATAATCACAATTGATGGTCCTTCCAACCAAATACTATCATTTCTTTTCCTTTTTGTATTTTGATGTGAATATTATTGTTACGGATTTAAGATGTGCTTTCTGGTGCATATAGCATCACTCTTATTATGAAGATTGCATTTTTAACACATCATTACAAGTACTCTTGCACTATGATGGATGCTTGAATTGATCTTGTTTGATTGTTATATTGGATTTACAATGACCATGGAAGCCCTACAGTTAAAGTACGATGTGAATTGAAAAATAGAGAAGGGATGAAGAAATATTATCTCTGCTCATTTTTCATAGAGTAATTATTGATTAGTGAGGTTAACACTGATTTTGAGTCTAAATCATTAGTGTTCACAGCAAGGTGGTCAATAAAATTAGTCTTTAATAGTTATAAAGTCCCATGTTTTCCACTAGAAAGCTGGTTTTCCTATGGTCAAGTGTTGTTAACAGGGTAGAATGCCTATTTACATGTGGTGAAATGAAAGTGGAAATACTTAAAAAAAAATCATGCATTACATTATATGCATGGACTGTTATACATTAGATTAAACCAAATATGAAGATTTAATGGTTAGTACCTCACAAAAAGAATTATCTTCTAGTAAAAGGCAGAGTGTAGGTGGTAAAAACAGATCAGCCGCATCCTTCAAATGTGCACCATCTCAGGCACCACTTCAATGAGTAAATGGATTCAATTTGTAAATTGTACATAAACAGTTTTGTCATGTGTATTGTTACAAGTTTGTTAAGTATTTTGATCAATGCATTGATCAATGGCTTGTAGCAAGTGTTGATCAAATATTGTTGTTTTGTATACGTCACATAGTTGTGCATGTGAATGAGACAATGATTTGTGTTTGTAATTAGTCTGCATTAGTTTGATAGTTTTGGTATGAGAGGGTGATGGTTGGGTTGTAATTGTACATCCCCCATTTCAAATTTTATATATTCAATTGGATGGTAATGGAATGGTACCGTTATCGCTGCTAAGATCATCATTGTATAATGTTGTTGCATATAAGAGACATTTTGCTGTAAGTAATGTACATATCAGATTGCACATAATGAAATGGATCTGTTCTTGAATTGTCTTTGCTGTTTATTCCTTGTTGCTTGTTTTGTTTGAACTTGTTCACTCTATTGTTGGGAATAAATCTATACTACATTTGGCGTCATTGCCATAACAACCCTGGATTGAGAGGGACGCTTGACAAGAAAAGAGTGAACACAATGCAACAAGGTGAATGAGGCACCATGACGTGCATGTAGATAGAGAGGATGTGGTTGGCGGATGCAGTAAGAGCAAGAATGACAAGAACCAACATGGAGGTTTGAGCCTCTTGCATATACTAAAGATATCAAACATGCAAACACAAGACGTTGAGATTGTGAATGTGATGAAGTCAACATAGAGGCATTGATTTGTCAAGATCCCATTTTGCAAGAGGAAGTGTGAAAGGAAGAGTAGAAGGCATACTTTCTACATAGCCCACCCTTGGACTAAGACGTTTAGAGATTCCTTGGGTGATAGAAGGAGTTGAAACCTTGTAGATTTAATGTGTGTAGCCCCCTTGGGAGGAGGGAAATTAAGAGGTGTTTGAGACATAGTTGTTGATAGTTGGAGAAGACGTTGAAGGTCTTGCAACAAAATATTGCATAGCAGAGAGGTTGTGTAGCCAAAAAGAGTGTTGACGATGAGAGTGTTGGCGACAACAATGCTGAAGATGAAGAAGATCATACCATCAACGAAGGTAATGAAGGCATTGAAGGTGGTGACAAAAGAGTTGACAATGAAGGTGTTGGCTAAATAGTAGATGATGAAGTTTTTGTTGACGAGAGAAGTCCTAATGAAGGTCGTGAAGAAGACAAAGTAGGAAGATGACAAGAGACACTAGTGCAAACACAAGAATGGGAGAGAGAGTCTAGAGGTGCATGGGACGAGAGACAGACTCAAAGAAAATTGTTGCAAAGAAGTGTTCCTATAGGAGGGTGGGCATTTGGGAGTTGTTTGGAGCCTACACAAGTCTATTCATGAAGGAGAACATGAACCAAAAGCACATGTACTCCAACTAGGAGACAATTGGACATTGAATTGGAAAAGGCAATCAAGGGAGAAGTTAGCGCAACAAAGGCTTCAACACATACTTACTAGTATAGTTGAGAAAATCTGCAAAAAAATCCTGATTCGTGCCAATTTTTCCTGATTCGCAACTTGGCTGATTTTTCCTGATATTTTTCCAAAAAATTGTGATATGCATGAAAAAAGCTTCTTTTCCAATGAAAATTTGCATTTTCTTTGGTTTTTTTGCTGATTTTTCTTGGGTTTTTGTCGATTTCTGATTTTTCGATTCTTTTTTCCATGCCGGTTCTAATTCGATTCCGATTTTCTCAACTATGCTTACTATATCCAACAATCCTCTTCTTCAAATGCCCATATCCATGTATTAGATACATATATGGATACGATACTTCTTGTATACCATATCCAGATGTGTCCAAACCATAGTTGAGACAATAGAAATTGGATCGGAATCGGTTTGGAAAAGAATCAGGAAAAATCAGGAATCAGGGAAAAAATCGGCAATTTTTCATTGAAAAAACCGAAGAAAATTTAAAATTTTCATTGAAAAAAAGTTTTTTCATATCATAATTTTTTGGCAAAAAATTGTCAAAAAATCGACCAAGTGGTGAATCGGGAAAAATCGGCTCAAAGCAGGATTTTTTGAAGATTTTCTCAACTATGGTCCAAACACACGGGTACCATATCCAGACGTATCCCAATACAACATGGGTGGGCCTAACGGTGAAGGCTTGGGTTCTCCAAGTAGGAGGTCCAAGGTTTTAATCTAAAAGGGGGTAGGGTATGTATGCCACCTAGGTAGATAGCACAACATAAGTGCCTCCTACACGCATAGTAGACTTGAGGAGTATAGGGTGGTATGATATGCATAATACTCCTAGACCTTAAAAGTTACTTGACTTTTTAATTTAGTACATATGTGCTGTATATTGATGTATCCAAATATATGATCCTATTTGGTCCATATCTAATATATCATGGTATGGCCTAGGCACGTGTAAAGTTTTATTCACAATATGAGATTAAAGGAAGAACATGTACCTTTTGAAAAATTAAATTAAAAATTAAAAATTCAATGACAATAATCTTCTTAGTTAATTAAAATATCCTATTCAAAACTTATGTGTAAACATTTATGTGTCATCTTTTTTTGTCTCATATATAAAACATATACGTTTTTTATAAATTTGTATCCAGCCGTATCCATATTAGGTCTTGAAAATTTGTCATATTTGTATCTGCTACTGTATCCATATTAGATATTGTATTAGTTTCCATGCAACATAACTTCAACGTCGTTGGAGGGGGTGAGTTAGCCGACAACAAGTCATTCGACGAGTCAATAGACTTCAAGTCTGCTAAATATGGCAGTTGCTGTGTGCAAACAAAAGTGCCCCATTTTCAGTGGAGACAAGAAAGAAGACTTATAGAGACATATTGGTACTTGTGAGACAATATAAAAAGCAAATGGATAAGGGACGAGAACACTTTGAATTATTTCCAATGACATTGCAAAGAATCGCAATAAACTTGTACTTGAAACAAGAAAACCAATCTATGACATGGGAAAACATGAAGACAAAATGTGAGAAAGAATTCAAACTACTGTGTGATGATACAAAGATCATTGGAGAGATCTATGTCACAAAGCAAGAGGACGAGAATGTGAAATTTGATGATTGTAGTTTGACAAAGCTCATCGACAAGATGAAGAACAAACCTGGAGATGGACTTCAGAAATAGTGGTTTATGGATGGGCTTCCTAAATACAAGAAGAAGATGAAGATTGTGCCACTAATGACGTATCATGAAGCATTTGATAGAGCGTTGAATTTAGGGAGCGAGATGAAGACAACATCGACAAGTGAAAGTTGGAATAAGGAAGAAAGTGAATATGAAAAGGATCATGATGATATGGGTCCAACATTCCAAGCACTCAAGAAAGACTTGAAAAAAAGCAATCCATGAGATGAAAGGAGAGAACATAGAAAAAGAAAGACATTGACTATTCAAACTGTTGAACAGATGGACATATTATCATCAATTGTCCAAAAAAGACATGTTGTAGTATTTGTGAAGTTAATGGACGTCTTGTTTTAGATTGCCGATTTAACTTGAAAAGCTTGAGACACCAGAAATTGGTAGTACTAAAGGAAGAAGCAAATAACCATAAACCAAGGTCCTCAAGAAACAATCAAGGTGCAACAAGCGAAGGATATAGAAATCATTGCCAACAAAGGAGACCCAATGGACAAAACCAAGGCGGTAAGAGGCCTGGTGTGGAGAAAGATTGTAGTTTGATTTTGAAGGAAAACCCATACAAGAGAGTGGGGCTAGTTCGCACGAATCTGCACAAATGTAGTAGTGGAAAATAATGCAATGATGATGTTCTTATGGCATGGATTGGGAAATCTTAAGGAAACAAATTGCCTCAAGGTAGCCAACAATAACAATAACCAAAATGTCAATCTGATTGACATTGAAGAATGAAGTATGAGGACAAGAGATGCCCTCACAATAACTCGGGTGCAAGCAAGGAAGATGGAGTATTCCAACCTACAACAAATAGGAAAAGGTGGCAGGAAGTCCAAGACTAGTTTAAAGATGAAATGGCAAACGAATGAGATGCAAACAAGTGCAATGACCAAGGCAGAAATATGATGAAGGAATCATCAACGTTGTTGTAGAGCTTGGCAAATCAATTGTTGTAGACGACTGTTCTAGTGAACGTGGCAACCTTGTTCAAGGTAGTCCTAGAGTTGCATGCAATAGTTGAAAAAATGCTACAAGGACCAAAGATGTAGAAAGGAGGAAGAGAAAAGCTGCCACAAAAGGCTGCAACATTGGATCAATTTCTTGACCTTGTAGTCTTAATGATTGATGAAGGGAAACAACCACCATTGGTGTATATAGAGATACTAGGCCACATCTTGACACAAGTCATTATAGATGGCGGATCAAGGGTCGATGTATTCCTAGAGAAGACATGGAAGGAGTTGGGAGAACCAACATTGTGGCGACCAAATTTTTGATTGGTAGGACTTGGATCAATATGGAATCAAGATGAAGGGTGTGTTGATATTGCAAAGAGTAAGCATTGTTGACGAAGCATTCATTCTTGATATTGTAGTCATCATAGTTCAAAAGCGAGCATATGACACATTGTTGGGACAAGGTTTGTTGAAGATGATGAGAGTAGACCACAACTAGGAGAAAGATAGATTAACCTTCAAGAAAAGACATTGCAAGCTTACAATAAATTTGGGAGACCAGTCAATCGACGGAGTAGTCGTATCACTAGACAAATTGGAAAATTTTTTGTCTAATGGAGACAAAGGCGAACATGTCAATTGGGAACCTAGAAGACGAAATCTTGCAGTTGGAGGAGTGCATGAAACAAAAAGGGCACTCAGACACTAGTCTTTACCATTATTAAATGGGAGACTATGACATATTTCAACCATGTTGTTTGTGTCTAGATATGAATGAGTGAGAACAAAGATAGAGTAGGTGAACATGTTACCTTCCTTGATACAAGCCAGAGGGAGAGTTCAAATATGCTACCAAAGGTGTCAAGTCAATGTGAGGACTCATTTGAGAGGTTGACAATCTTTGAAGTTAACAAAAAGTAGTCAAACATCACCAATTGGTAATAGTCCAAGGGGTGGTGATTTGAGAAGGATGGATGTATTGGAGATTCAAGCAAGGCCAAAAGTGGTTCAGGAAGCAAAAGAATCCACCCATCTAGCAAATAAAGGCTCCAAGCGCATGTCCAATTTCAGGAGGACTCAAAACATTGTCCATTGAGATGTGTTTGTTGCAACATGGAGGGGCATGTCCCAACTATGCACCCAACAATTGAAGAAGAAAATGTAGATGAAGGGCATGAGGACGAAAATGGTGAAGCGATGAAAGGAACATTTTGAAATAAACTCCAAAGATTGTGGTAGATGATGGACCATTTTTCCAAACAGATAACTATTGGAAGAGATCAAAGTCCCGATGAGAACAAAAGCAATGAATGAAGATGACACATCGGAGGAAGCTAACACAATGGGGAATGAACTAATACTAGGATGAAGGGACCTAATATTTTGGTCCAGATAGGTTGTGCACAATTGGAAATAGAACGTGAAAGAGAATGATTGCAACGGGAGAGTGGAAGGTTGTTGCGACAAATCAAAGTGTTGACAAAATGATGGAGGACACATGTAGTGGAGTTGAGAGAAATCATCTTACAAGAAGAAGAAAAACATAATGGCAAATTAATTATTTTTGAAGGGAATGATAGAAGGGACAAAATAAAAATAATGAAATTGTTAAAATTTTTAAGGATGGACATTTAAAAAATTTTGATCAAGGAGAATCCAGTGCCTAAAAAAGTAATTTAATTCAATGGATTGAAGAAAGATGTTGGAACAACACATCATTTGGGTTTTAAAAATAAAAATAATATATTTTTTGAACTTTTAATGACAACAAATTTGAACGAAGAATTCGATGACCAAGGAAACAATTCAGCCTGATGGAGTGAAGAGAGATGTCAACAAAATGCAAGTTGTTTGAAGATGGTAGCACGGAAGATGAAGATGGAGCTGGTTGGACATAACTGCCCCAACGGTTGCAACAACAATTTAAAAACTCAAAAATAAAAAAAGAAAAGGCAAGTGGTGTAAAAAGGAAAAGAGAAATTAAAACCCTTTTAATTATGATTTGCTGTGAAAAGAAGAGAGGAAATTGTGCAACCTAGGGCATAGTTGTAGAGAGAAAACAAATTGGAGAGAAAAAGGAGCAATAGTCGTACTTGCAAATTGCATCTTTGCAAAAAGGAGAAAAACAATCATATGGACAAAGGAGATGGTTTGCAAGGAGGGCGTACAAGTTGTACAAATGGGAGGAAAACTAATGCTGTAGGCTATTGTAGTGTCAGCACAAACTGATTTGGAGCAAAAGCCCTTGCTGCCTAAAGAGGAAAAAGAGATATTGTTGTCGAAAGAAAAGGAGAAATGAGTGTTGTTGGCCAGGGTTGTGTTAGTACTAGCAAGAAAGGGTTTCTCATCATGGGCAATGTTGCTGGTCAGGGTTTCAACAGTTTACCAACAACGCAACATCATGTAGCAATGTGCATTCACAATTTTGGTTGTCAAAATTCTATTGGTTAGGCCTCTATCAACTACGCCTTTGTTGATATGATTGGCATTGGATCCGTCGACTAGGTTGTTGATCAAGACTCCAATGGTTAGATTGTCAATCGACATGCAATCGACCAAGCCACTGTCGACAAGAGCGTTGTTGGATAGGCCGTTGGCTAGAACATCGTGGACAAGCCCTTTGGTAAGGCTATTGACACATGCTTCGATGACCCCTCCATCGACCATCCTCATTTATAATTGAGTTTCGTAGTCACTATCTCCATTTTGCCATCTTTGTCCATCGTCTTCACATCGTCATTCTAGGTACTAGGCCATTGTCTCCATCTTGTCATCTTCGTCCATCGTCTTCATGTTGTCACCCTAGGCTTGTCTGCACAATGCCGTCTTTGTCCATCGTCTTCATGGTGTCATTGTCGGCCATTGTTGTTAGCCTTTGTCTGCAGTGCACCATTGTCGACCATCATCTTCATTGTGTCGTCATCGGCCACTGCCTTCATTTCATTGTTGTTGGCCACCATTTGCAGGCTGTTGTCACTAGCCATTGTTTGCAGTCCATTGATGGCTTGTTCATTGTTGCCCCCCCCCGTTGTTCTCGACGCCTTGGCCAATGTTGCCTTTTTAACTGTCGCCCCCTATTCACTGTCACCTTGTTTATTGTTGCCCCTTGTTCACCCTTGCCTTGTTCAATGTCACACTGTCCCAGTCAGAACAACCGGTTTCACTCAGATTACAGGTTCTTGCCTGCACATCCTGCAGTGCGTCTATAGAGAAGTAAACTACTCCCACGATTAGCTGAGACAAGGGCTGGCAAAACAGGTGGAAGAGCAACCAGCGACAGCTTAACAATGAAAGTTGCCACAATTAGTTGATGGGCAAACAGTTGTCATGGCAGTTGCAATTGTTGCAGCAGTAATTTGGCTTTGATGGGTATAGATCAACAGGAGGGTTTACATCTGCGTAGTCTGTTAGGATGCCGACATATGTAGAGAAGGGGGCAGATGTAGGCAGTCAAACAGATCAGTTGAATCCTTCTAATGTGGTGCCACCTCAGGGATGAAATGACTTCAATTTATAAATTGTACATAAACAGTTTCGTCATGTCTGTTGTTACAAGTTTGTTAAGCATGTTGATCAGTGGCTTTTGACAAGTGTTGATCAAGTATTGTCATTTTGTATATGGCATAAAGTCGGGCATGTAAATGAGACAATGAGTTGTGCTTGTAATTAGTTTGCATTAGTTTGATGGTTTGGTATGAGAGGGTGATGATTGGATTGTAACTGTACACCCCCCTTTTCAAATTTTATATCTTCCATTGAATGGAAATGGAATGGTATAGTTGATGTTGCCAAGATCGTCATTGTTAATGCTGTTGTGTACAAGAGACATTTTGCTGTAAGTAATGTACATACAGGTTGCACATAATGATATGGATCAGTTCTTGAATTGTCTTTGCTGTTAATACCTTGTTGATTGTTTTGTTTGACCTTGTTTACTTTATTGTTGGGAATAAATCTATACTACAAAGAGCGGTGACTTTGAGTCAGAAAATAGGCAGTATTCGCTAAAAGGAAGCTTCACATGCTGAACTCAAGAAAGATTGAAGCTTAAAAAGTATCAGTTTCTCTTATATTTTCAAGGGAGTAGTCTTGCAGATATAGAATTGAATAATTTGAGCTCATTGATCACCTTGCAAAATGTATTTTTCTGATTCTTGTGATTCATGCCAGTCAAACTTGAAGTCAATGAAGAATGAAATGACCACGGTGAGAGTTGACAACATCACTTGCCAAAGGGAAGTGCATTCCACTAACTCAATGGGGGCTCTAACAGCCTCCTCATGCTGTTGGATGTCAATTCCTTTGCTATAAAATGCTTAATCCATAAAGGCCAGGAGCTCAGTGGTTGAGCACCTGGAGTGCTTGTTAGAAGGTCTTGGATTTGTGTGCTAGCTGATTCATGATTTTCAACATTGTATCAGAACTAGGATAAACCTGGTCAAGCCAGTTGAAATTCTCCATTCCTCTTTAGCGCACGCGTCAACTGGAAAAGGCTGGAGCACTTGAAGGTCTTGGATTTGAGTCCTAACTGGTCCATGAGTTTTTGCATGTCGTAAATGAGAAAAGGAAAGTATCAGGAAATGAATGCACAGGGCAAAACCCATACACAAGTACAGGAAATCGAACCATGTTTATAACAATGTTTATCAGTCCATGCATTGCCCCAGAGTAACCAGACAGCTCTGCCAGCTAAATAAAGGAATGCAACTTCGAAATAGCTCATAAACTTCATATTATCTGTGGGCCAGTTTGACATTATATCACCCATTAATTATCTGACTATAATACAGTTTAAACTGCCTAACACACAAACATAAGAGAACAGAACAGAAAAAGAGAAAGATCAGTAAATAAGGTGCCATAACTTCTTTAGCAGTAATAAAGCAACGTCTTTTATGTTTGCTGAAGTTGCCCAAGTTGAATTCTCAAGAGCAACTGGAGCATAGACATAAGCATTCCCCATTCTTTGCAGTCTGCACTTCTTAGCACTCATTCCCATCTTCTGGGAGCCCAATTTTGGTCCATAATAGACCCTGTGCTTAGGAACAGCTCTAGGATGCTTGACTGCTCCCCATGTCCGTTTGTGTTCTTCCTTAGAGAACCTATTACTCAAGCATGCTCCTCCTGTGTCACATTTTTTTTGGAACTGGCTGCTTTATGCCTGCAGAAACTGCCGAAGTGCATGACTCAAACATACATTATTGTGCTTGCCATGGAGGTTTGCCATTTCTTCAGATACATAACTATTTAATTGCAACATCTTTTTATCAAACCCCCTCAGTTTCTTTCCTCTGATTGATACTGGCAAAGACTTTTTGGAGTAGGGCATTTTTTATCTTGTTCTCAAGGGCATTTTCCAGTTTCTCATATAGAAAATCCTAAGGAATCTTATTCTCACAAATGTGCTCTTGCAAATTATTTTCTAATGGATGTTTAGTAATGCTATGAGATCTATGAGGCTTCAGCTGGAAAATTTCAATGAAAACCCTTGTCTGAGAGATAAGTTGGTGGAGACAAAGGGAGGATTTTCATTTTACCAGAATCTTTGCTTGTCTAGTGAGCTGCCCAAGCGATGCACACCACTGCAATTGCCTCTTGACAAGGATACGCCGTGTAGACTATCAAGCTAATTGATATGAGGTGTTATAGATTTGGGCAATAAATTAACAAAATATAGTAAAAACTATTGCCCTTGGTCATATAAGATTGAGGCCTTGAGGCTTTCCCATAAGTCTAACTTTTCACTCACAAATAGTTCAAAACATTAGTGGATCCTTGTTTCCAAGGTTTGACATAGAATCTGCTGGTCAATTACGTTCTCCATAGTTATTGGAGAAAGATTTAATCAAATTGTGGTAAAATGATGGAAGCTTCTTCCAGAATGTTCTGTTGTTGCCAATTATCAATTGGCATCTTCTTCATAGCTTAGATTATGATCAAGTTGTGTTTCAATTCTATCTCCATAACCTGGATTATGATCATCTATGTTACTTTTTAATTATCAGAGTAAATTCTTGCTGAGAGCCAACTCGAAGGCAGGAACCGAATTCAAAGCTTTGGCTAAGTTGTTTGTACAATGAGGGAATTCCATCATATAAGCCCATCATAGGGACCCATTGTGATCTTTAATTACACCACCAGAAAAGCCTTGCTAGGCTTATTGTAGATGCACCATCAAATTTCAATTTTGCCAACCCCAGGGGTGGGAGACATTTAGCATCCAGAACTTCCTTGTTATTGGGGAATTTATGATAACACCACCTTTTCTAAATTGTAGTTAAAATTCAAGCATATAATGGGGGAGACACTCTGAATGTGTTGTCTTAGAAAATTTTTGATTTCAAGTTATGATCTTATATTATGCCAGAAAATATAATTTGAAGCATAATAATGAAAAAGTAGTGAGTACCAATCCTTAATTGTAGAATTACATGAGTGCATGAAAAATTTCCATTTGGCCCTAACTATGGCCATATTAAGGGGAAGATAAAGGTGATTTTCAGGTTACAGCCAAACAAGCATGCCCTATGGCGTATGAGAACCCCTTTTGGGAACAAAGGAAAATTTTTCACTTTACCTTGTACATGCTAGTTCAGTTGTTAACCTTTCTGCATTTCAATCCTTCAACCAAGATTATGCTAAATTGATTCCTGCCAATCCATGTAAACTTGATGAATATTAGGACGATTTGAATAATGTGGTTAAGCATCGAGGCTAAACTGTAAACTTAATGATCATTAATAGAATATAAATAAGTTTCTGAGGAATTGTTATACACAATTCACTTTCTCAGTGTGTGTGAATGACCAAATTCAATGAGCAGTTCTTGCTGATTAGAGCAAAATATACCTCAACCACTTTCTTGGCATGTTCAAATGCCAAATTTTAATGCGCACTGCCAATCCATGTAAACTTGATGAATATTAGGACGATTTGAATAATGTGGTTAAGCATCGAGGCTAAACTGTAAACTTAATGATCATTAATAGAATATAAATAAGTTTCTGAGGAATTGTTATACACAATTCACTTTCTCAGTGTGTGTGAATGACCAAATTCAATGAGCAGTTCTTGCTGATTAGAGCAAAATATACCTCAACCACTTTCTTGGCATGTTCAAATGCCAAATTTTAATGCGCACATTTTGTTTAAGTTTATGAAAATGAATTATACACAAGTTGATTTGCATTTTTCTAATTTCACTTTAAGCTTGTATGGCCTAGAGCTTAATTGCAAAATTTCAAATGATCATTAATAGAATATGTATAAGTTTTTGAGGAAGTGTTGTGCACAATTCACTTTCTCGGTTGTGCGAATGATCAAATTCAATGAACAGTTCTTGCTGATTAGAGCAAAATATACCTCAACCACTTTCTTGGCATGTTCAAATGCCAAGTTTTAATGCACACATTTTGTTTAAGTTTATGAAGATGAATTAGACAAAAGTTAATTTGCATTTTTTTAATTTCACTTAAAGTTTGTATGGCCTAGAGCTCAATTGCAAATGCATACTTATTAAATTGCCTGATCTCAAAGCTGTGCTGCAAAGCAATTCTGCAGCAGTGCTAGATGATCCTCGTGACCGGTGATTACATCTAATCAAGGCAGGAGTTATTGCAGACCTGCAAACACTAGAAGCCCAAAAGTATCATATATATATATATATATATACAGAGGCCTTACCGGGGAATTCAAACATGCTAGTAGAGATCCTTATATATATATATATATATAAGGAGAATCCTTGTCAGATGTTTGACAGATTTTCTTCATTTGCATGGTTTAAATAGAATTATATATCAGCCATTCTCTTGAACCTTGCTTTTCAGAGCTTGGATATGTCTGCACTCACCTTTGACCAATGCATGCTTATCAACAGGTTGCACAACTGTCATGCTAAAAACTTGTTTCTACAAGTTCTTTATAGCTAACAGTAAGAAGCTTAATTGTATGTTGGATTGTTCTATGTCAATTTCCTGAAAAGCATGGTATCACAGGTTCGAAAACAAATGTCTTAAAGAGTTTCCCTGCCAAGCATGACTTTGATGAATTTGTAAATTGAAGTCTTAAAAATGTCAGTAAATATGACCAAGCATGTACATTGTAGATGCTGTTGGCAAGCGTTAGATACTGTCTACAGCGTGGGAAATTATAGTGTACTCTTGTTATTTGGATGCTTTAGTATTTTGTGTTATCTATTTCCAGATCCTATGATGTTAATTTTCCCTCCATGCCCCCCTAACTATGGTATATTGCTAGGTACTTAGATGGTGTGTGGTATTGTTGGCTTCTTACAGGTACGGGTATACACAGCAAAGAATATTTACCACGAACTTGAAACTGCAAAAGAGGAGTACCTTCATGCAAGTGTTGGTATTAGCAAGGGAGGCAAAGTTTTGCTGCCAAAACTTTTAGAGGGTTTTGCTCACAATAAGTCTCTAAGTTTATCCAGCCTTTTGGATGTGGTATGTGAGTGTCTACCACAGTGTCAACGCAGTGCTGTAAGAAGGGTTTCTCAAAGCAAGCCTCACAAGAGCATTGAATGGGTGCCTTACAATTTCAACTTCAGGTACATATTTTCCAGAGAACTAGCAAAATGGACCCCCCCACTTGTTCCATGATGCAAAAGCAAGAGGGTTGACACTTATATTTCAGCTAAGTCATGAGATTTTGTATTTGGACTCAAGCTGCTCCAGATGTTGGGATTTAAAGAACATTGCAGACCTCCTACCAACTACTTTATGGCATACCAAAGTGGAAGGTTGGTTTGTTTCAAATTTCTACATCCAAAGTTGAATTTCAGAGTATTGGTTTGCAAGCCATGCTCTGAGCTGCAATTATCAAAACAAATTTCAGAAGTTACAAGGTGGGAGTATTGTTGCTAATCATGAATAATGATGTATTGGGTGGTGCCATAGGTCATGTTTATGGAGTGCAGGAAGAAATCAATCTCTGATGAGTCTAAGGAACACACCAGCAATTTTATGATTCAGATGCTTGGTAAGAACAGGTAATTATGGACGGAAGATATCAATGCACTGTGTTTTTTGGTACTCTCGTTGGTGGAAATATATGGCAAGAAGTTAGTTGCTGATTTAATCTAAGTGACCTTGGCAAACAAGTGGATGTGTAGATTCTCAGTTTTGTATTCACTTTATACTAGAATTTTTAAAAATGTATCATTGCCCCCATTTGCATTTTTTTGTTTGTATAATCTCATTTCCTTCAATTAAATTCTTTAAAGATTGCTGTCCACAATGTCAAATGTAGAAATGGATAATCTTATAAAAGATTTAAATATTACAAGGATGCTAAGGTATAGACAATATCTTCAATAAATTACAGTCCAGCAGCATTACATATAATCGTTCACTGTGTAGTTATACAATGCAGTTTCATCAAGGAATGCAGTTCTTTTGTTGATTTCTAGTGCTTTCTTGTAAATAATTTTTTAAAGCTACAATATTTTATTTGAAGAACCAGTGAGCAAGTAGAAGCATACTGAGACGAGAGTCCTTATGATTCAAGGCATTGCAGAGATGTTATGTTGAACTCATTATAATCAAAAGAGAGTACATTATACATATTTTTTATTTGTCCTTCCCAAATGATCAATTAGAAATTTATTTTAGACTGGGTTCTTTATTTTGATTAATGGCTTTTGCTAAAGTGTCGAACCCAAAACTGTTTGTGCTTCTAAGAACAAGTCTGCATTGAAAAGACAGGGTACTCTTTTCATCGTTCTTGCATAAGTGACTGCTCTACCAATGGTATTGACAGTTCACTTTTTTAACTTGATGTTAATAGAGAGTAATGCTGATGGATGGCTTCTGATGTGTTTTGTATATTTGATGTTCAACTTTTTTCCCTTTTCTAATAACCAACTTGGGGACATTGACCATTGCAAACAGGTATCCAACATAGATTGGTAATTTTAATTAAAATTCTAGAAGTTAAATTGGACAGACTTCGTAGCCTGCATTCATTGCAACAATTAGATTTGCATAATATTTAGATTATTTATATATTCTACGATAGCATCATTAGCCTGCATTCATTGCAACAATTAGATTTGCATAATATTTAGATTATTTATATATTCTATGATAGCATCATTATTATAAATAGGAAAAGTACAATGATGCATAAACAGAAAAATGATGGTCGTCCAATATTGAGACTGGGAACACAATTGGCAAGTAGTCTCGTATATATCAGCATATTACATGAACAAAGAGACTGGGAACACAATTGGCAAGTAGTCTCGTATATATCAGCATATTACATGAACAAAGCAGACATGAAGCATTAATGACCCATATCAGTAAAGGGTCACACAAGTATGTTTGTATAAGAATTTCCCATTCCAAACCATCGATGTCTTTCTCATTGTTTTGAACTTTACCTTTTTCAAGGGTAGGATCTTTGTGTTTTGGATGTGGTGAGGGCCAATCAGGAAAATTTGCTCTAAAAGTCAAAGGGATCCCATGAGGAGCATCTGGAGGAGATTTCTTGACATGGCCCTGTGGAACAAAGTGGAAGCTAGGCCATGACACCAAGGGGCTATCTTGTTGAATGACCCTTAACTGTGAGATTGCTATGCTTGTGGCAACAGGGAGGCAACCTAGATCTGCCTTTGACAGAGCTTGAGATCTTACTTGGGGGAGCCATCCCATCATTAAGAGAGCATTTCCCATGTAAGAGTTTCAGGATTACTTTCTGTCTAGTTTTAAATTTAATAATGTCATAGAAGGAAAGGTATCAATTTTTTAATTCCTAAAAACTATTTGGCATGAGATTCTATAGAAAAGAGGCATCTATTTTTAGTTTTTAGAGATCTGTAAAAGAAGTTTGACTTACAAACATACCAGGGACTAAATACATGTTGAAGCATATATAAGTAATTCCTTAGCAAGGATTAATTACTTTAGAAAGGCTCTGAATAGAACCGTTTGGAAAGGGACCCAATATATATTGGGGCATCGTGGGCTCTAGAACAATATAAAAAATTGTGCTTAGAGATTTTGGGGAGGTGCAAGCAAGTAGAAATGTAGAGGCATCTTAGGCTTTAGACCAACATCAAAAATTGCACTTAGAGATTTTGGGGAGGAATAATCAAAGTAGAATTACAGAGACATCCCCATATGGGTGAGCCTTTGCCGGACAAGCAAGCATTGAAAAAGGCACAATAAAAAAAGAGTTTTTTGGGTTCCAAAGGTTGGCTTCAAACATGATATAAATGTCTCAGCTAAAAACATGTTGAGGGAAGTGCGAGTCTTAAATGGGGTTTAACTTTCCTTCTAGGTCTGGAGGGGTGGAAAGGGGTACAATAGACCTGAGTAGCTGAGAAAATGAGTTCTCATGTTTTCCCTCAAATCCCTTAACCATTCCATAGGGGGACACATCAAGCTTGTGCAAATGTCTCAGCTAAACATGTTGAGGGAAAAGCAAGCCCTATATGCGGTTTTAACTTTCCTGTTAGGTTTGGAGGGGTGGAAAGAAAGTAGTAAAATAGAACCGAGTAGTTAGAAAATGAGTTCTCACATTTCACGTCCAATCCCTTCACCATTTACCATTCACCATTCCATACGGGGACACATCAAACTTATGCAAACGAGGAACAAGCTCCTCCACGCTCTGAAGTATACATATATCAGGAGTATGCAGTCTAAATCATCACTCTAGCGTCACTAAAGGAGTCCATGAGTAGTGGATAATTCCCTCGTTTTAAATATATTTTCAAGCATAGTTCGTCAGCCATTGAGGCATTGAAGCATACTTTGTTTATAGGAATGATGGATTATTCCCTAGTTTTAAATATATTTTCAAGCATAGTTGGTCAGCCGTTGAGGCATTGAAGCATACTTTGTTTATAGAAATGATTTTTGCCTCGTTGGACTTTGAATTGGATGCCTTGTTGAAGATATCTAAACAATACTTCATGGCGTCCAAGACTAATTGTTTCTCGTTTGTCTTCATTATAAGTTAGGAAAAAATCCAATGGCCTGCCTTTGAAAAATCTAGCAATCTAGTTACGGAGGATTATAAATTTTAACTCATAGACAATCTTATTTTATCATATATTTATATGCACATTTAATTATTTAAATAAATATTATTTGTAATTTTTATTTTATTTTTTAAAGCATTGGAAATCTTAACTATATTGATAAAAGTACTTGTAGTTATAACTTACAACAATTAAGAATTATTTAATAAGACAACTTTTTATGCCTAACTTCTCAGAACCATTCAATATTAATGTTTTATATTAAAAAAAAATACATCAAATTATTTATATTAGATTATCATATAGTTCAATAATACGAAGAAATTGTATTTAGTACTTTAAAAAAGATGTTCTAATTCAAAATAATGTCTCACAACCAAATCTGTCTTCCATGGGTTAGAAACTTTAGCTAAAGTTGGCGTCAACTAGAAAAGTAGTTAAACGAAAGCAAACATAACCTAAGAATGGTTTTTAAACATTCTTTTACATCTTTATTATATAATATCTTTTAGTTGTTTGCTTGAATAAGAAATTGCAAAGGCATTAGTTTTGACTACGAAACTATTAAGGGAACTCCATGTCCTCCTTAAGACAAGATTGAGTAACATTCATCAAACTTTATGGTTCTAGGTGTCAGATATATTTGGAAAAGGTAAGTTAATTTCTTAAGAGGTTTTGGATTCCTTATTAAGGAAGTGATAGGACAAATGACACCATTAATTTGATAATAATAAAAAAAAAAATCAAATGCATCGTTGGGGCCATCTAATAGCTGGTTGTGACACCAAAATTTGTCAATTGGCAGGAATAACAATCACCATTGCCTTTTAGAGCTTATGGGAATGGATTCCTTACCCTACGTATTGGTTAAGGAGTACTACTAATGCATTTATATTTTATTTGTGTCGGTTTTCTTCTCCCTCGTTGATGAAGAGCCTATTGATTATTAAGGAAGTGATAAGACAAACGAGGTCATTAACTTCATAATATGAAAAAAAATTCAAATGCATCGTTGGGCCCCATCTAGTAGCTGGTGGTGGCACCAAAATTTTCAATTGGCATGAATGTCAATCACAATTGCCTTTTAGAGCTTATCGGAAGGGGTGCCAATTGGGCTCCAGCTTGACATTAAGGAAATGTGAAGGGTGTTAGTTATCAAACAAATCCAGCTGTTAGTAACTAATTAAAGATGAACCACTTCTTTTTTCAATAGTGCATCTTCATGTTCCCTGCAAATATCACATGTAAACACATCACCCAAACACGAAAAAATAGGCAACAAACACAAAATATTATACATCTATTTTCCAAAATTCACAACATAGACAATGCTACTTCATCCCTCTTCTCAAATATTGATTGTATAGGTGTGTTCATGTTTTAAATTTATTCATTTGTCTTGTTGCATATTCTCTTAAGTGTTGTCTTCACATTGACATCACATTGACATAATTGACAATTCGATATTGTCAACCGAACATAAAATCGGTAGTATCATAGTAAGAGTTTGTATTCTATGTTTTCCAAGTTAGGTGAGGCTATAGTAAGTGTAGTCTTAATACATGTGATTGACCTTGTTGCTTCAAACAATCTTAGATGTCAAGTGACACTAACACTGACACGATAACTTCTTTTAAGTCAATGTTGAACAAAGCATTGAAACATAGATAATGGAGATGTGATGTAGGAGCATCCAGGTGGCAAGAGCCAACTAAGAAAAACAAAAATATTTAGAGTTTTTTTAATTACCAAGTAAGCATGCAGTTGACAGCTAAGACTGGATAAAGATGGATAAGAATGCCTAGTTGTCATGCGTAGCTAGCAAGTTATTGTCTTTTATGCTTTTAAATAAGAAGTTGATGTGGAGTGTGAGAGGTGAACAAGAGGTTCCAAAAAAATTGACACTATGTGTAGTGCTTGCAAGGGGTTTCTTATATGGAGTCTCAGAGGAAAGAGATTGACACTCTGTGTAGTGCTTCCAGAGGGTTTCTTATATGAAGCCTTGGATGAAGGAAATTGGCACTCGGTGCAGTGTTTGCAGGAGGTTTGTTACGTAAAGCCTTAGAGGAAGGAATTAACACTTTGTATATTGCTTGCAGAAGGTTTGCTATGGAAAACCTCAAAGGAAAAAATTGACACTATGTATAGTGCTTGCAGGAGGTTTGAGATGTAAAACCTCGGAAAGAGACTGGTAGTGGAGTTGGCAAGGATATGGGAGGACTAGACAAGGTTGCATGGAGGCGACAAAGGACCGACTAGAGAAGAGAAGTGGAGTCAACAAAATTGCTTTGGGAGAGCAATTAAGAAGTTTGTGGCAACTGTGGCCACTATTGTAATGCGTTGTTGTCGATGTTTTAAAAAAAAACCAATGTTATGTGTTTATTGTTTTTTTTCTGTGTACTCTGATCATGCAGATCAGATTTATGTTAGTATTTTTGTGCATGTTAACATGAAGATATTTGAGCAGCTAGGAGAGGTTGTTGTTTGATTGACCCCCTCTCCGTCGTTGCATCATTTTGGTATCAGAGCCAGAAGATCGTTGGGATCGTGTATGAAGAATGGTTGACAAATCCTATTATAGGAGCTATGTGAGCAGGAGCTCACATTTATTTTTTCTACCCGATGAATATAATGCAGGAGCATCTAGCTGGTAAGAGCCAACTAAGAAAAGCAAAAATAGTTGGAGTTGTTTTAATTACTGGATAAGCATGCAGTTGATATCTAAGACTGAATAAGGATGGATAATAATGCTTAGTTGTCATGCGTAGCTAGCCAATCATTGCCTTTTATGCTTATAAATAAGAAGTTGATGTGGAGTCTGATAGGTGAGCAAGAGGCTCTAAAGAAATTGGTACTTTGTGCAGTGGTTGTAGGGGTTTCTTATATGAAGCCTCAGAGGAAATAGATTGGCACTCTGTGTAGTGCTTGCAGGAGGTTTCCTATATGAAGCCTCAAATGAAGGAAATTGGTACTTGATGCAGTGCTTGCAAGAGGTTTGTTATGTAAAGCCTTAGAAGAAGAAATTGGCACTTTGCACAGTGCTTGTAGGAGGTTTGCTATGTAAAACCTCGAAGGAAGAAATTAGCACTATGTGTAGTGCTTAAAGGAGGTTTGAGATGTAAAACCTCGGAAGGAGACTGGTAGTGGAGTATGCAAGGATTTGGGAGGACCAGACAAGGTTGCATGGAGGCAACAAATGACCGACTAGAGAAGAGAAGTGGAGTTGGCATAATTATCTTGGGAGAGCAATTAAGAAATTTGTGGCAACTGTGGCCATTGTTGTAATGCGTTGTTGTCGATGTGTAAAAAAATAAACAGTGTTGTGTTTATTGTTTTTTTTTTTTTCTGTGTACTCTGATCATGTAGATCATATTTATGTTAGTATTTTTGTGCATGTTGACATGAAGATATTTGAGCAGCTAGGAGAGGCTGTTGTTTAATGGACCCCTTCTCCGTCGTTGCATCATTTTGGTATCAGAGCCAGAAGATTGTTGGGGTCATGTATGAAGAATGATCGACAAATCCTATTATAGGAGCTTTGTGAGCAGGAGCTCACTTTTTTTTTGCTACCCGATGAGTATGATGTGGGAGCATCCAATTGGCAAGAGTAAACTAAGAAAAGCAAAAATAATTGGAGTTTTTTTAATAACCGGATAAGCATGCAATTGACAGCTAAGACAAGATAAGGATGGATAAGAATGCTTAGTTGTCATGCATAACTAGCAAGTCATTGCCTTTTATGCTTATAAATAAGAAGTTGATGTGAACGTGAGAGGTGAGCAAGAGGCTCCAGAGAAATTGGCACTTTGTGCAGTGCTTGCAAGGGGTTTTTTATATGAAGCCTCAAAGGAAAGAGATTGGCACTTTATGCAGTGCTTGTAGGGGGTTTTTTATATGAAGCCTCAGATGAAAGAAATTGGCACTCGGTGTAGTGCTTACAAGAGGTTTGTTTTGTAAATCCTTAGAGGAAGGAATTGACACTTTGCACAGTGTTTGTAGGAGGTTTGTTATGGAAAATATCGAAGGAAGAACTTATCATTATGTATAGTGCTTGCAGGAGGTTTGAGATGTAAAATCTCAAAAGGAGACTGGTATTGGAGTCGGCAAGGATCTAGAGGACCAAACAAGGCTGCATGGAGGCCACAAAGGACCGACTAGAGAAGAGAAGTGGAGTCGAAAGAATTGCCTTGGGAGAGTAATTACAAAAATTTTGGCAAATGTGGCCATTGTTGTAATGCGTTGTTGATGTTTAAAAAAATAAAGTGTTGTGTTTATTATTTTTTTGCTGTGTACTCTGATCATGCAGATCAAATTTATGTTAGTATTTTGTGCATGTTGACATGAAGATGTCTGAGCAGCCAGGAGAGGTTGTTGTTTAATTGACCCCCTCTCTGCCATTGCATCATTTTGGTATCAGAGCCAGAAGATTGTTGGGGTTGTGTATGAAGAATGATTGACAAATCCTATTATAGGAGCTCTGTGGGCAGGAGCTCACATTTTTTTGCTACCCGATTAGTATGATGCGGGAGCATCCAGCTGGCAAGAGTCAACTAAGAAAAGCAAAAATAGTTGAAGTTTTTTTAAGAACCAGATAAGCATGCAGTTGACAATTTAAGACTGGATAAGGATGGATAATAATGCTTAGTTGTCATGCGTAGGTAGCAAATCATTGCCTTTTATGCTTAGAAATAAGAAGTTGATGTGAGCGTGAGAGGTGAGAAAGGGGCTCCAAAGAAATTGGCACTCTATGCAGTGCTTACAGGGGGTTTCTTATATGAAGCCTCAGAGGAAAGATATTGACACTCTGTGCAGTGCTTGTAGGGGGTTTCTTATATGAAGCCTCAGATGAAGGAAATTGGCACTCGGTGCAGTGCTTGCATGAGGTTTGTTATGTAAAGCCTCAGAGGGAGGAATTGACACTTTGCACAGTGCTTGCAAGAGGTTTGCTATGGAAAACCTTGAAGGAAGAAATTGACACTATGTATAGTGCGTGCAGGATGTTTGAGATGTAAATCCTCGGAAGGAGACTGGTAGTGGAGTCGGCAAGGATTTGGAAAGACTAGACAAGGCTGCATGGACGCGACAAAGGACCGACTAATAAAGAGAAGGGAGTCGACAAAATTGCTTTGGGAGGGCAATTAAGAAGTTTGTGGTAACTGTGGCCACTATTGTAATGCATTGTTGTCGATGTTTTAAAAAAACAATGTCATGTGTTTATTGTTTTTTTTTCTGTGTACTCTGATCATGCAGATCAGATTTATGTTAGTATTTTTGTGCATGTTGGCATGAAGATGTCTGAGCAGCTAGGAGAGGTTGTTTAATTGACCCCCTCTCCGCCGTTGCATCATTTTGGTACCAGAGCCATAAGATTGTTGGGATCATGTATGAATAATGGTTGAAAAATCCTATTATAGGAGCTTTGTGAGCAGGAGCTCACATTTTTTGTGCTACCCGATGAGTATGATGCAGAAGCATCTAGTTGGCAAGAGTCAAATAAGAAAAGCAAAAATTGTTGAAGTTTTTTAATTATCGGATAAGCATGCAGTTGACAGCTAAAGACTGGATAAGGAAGGATAATAATGCTTAGTTATCATGCGTAGCTAGCAAGTAATTACCTTTTATGCTTATAAATAAGAAGTTGATGTAGAGTGTGAGAGGTGAGCAAGGGGCTCCAAAGAAATTGGCACTCTATGCAGTGCTTGCAGGGGGTTTCTTATATGAAGCCTCAAAGGAAAGAGATTGGCACTCTGTGCAGTGCTTGTAGGGGGTTTCTTATATGAAACCTCAGATGAAGGAAATTGACACTCGATGCAGTGCTTGTAGGAGTTTTGTTATGTAAAGCCTCAGAATTGACACTTTGCACAGTGCTTGCATGAGGTTTGCTATGTAAAACCTCAAAGGAAGAAATTGGTACTATATATGGTGCTTGTAGGAGGTTTGAGATGTAAAAACTCGAAAGGAGACTGGTAATGGAGTCGACAAGGATCTAGGAGGACCAAACAAGGTTGAATGGAGGCGGTAAAGGACCGACTAGAGAAGAGAAGTGAAGTTGGTATAATTGCTTTGCGAGAGCAATTAAGAAATTTGTGGCAACTGTGGCCACTATTGTAATGCGTTGTTGTCGATGTTTAAAAAAAGTGTTGTGTTTATTGTTTTTTTTTTTTCTGTGTACTTTGATCATGCAGATCAGATTTATGTTAGTATTTTTGTGCATGTTGGCATGAAGGTGTTTGAGCATCTAGGACAGACTATTGTTTAATTGACCTCCTCTTCGCTGCTACATCAAGATGCTCAACTAATTCATGCAAATATTTAATGAGTCCTTATTGTAACTCATCCTTGTCTAACAAGAAGATCCTTTAGAAGCTCAACACCATTCAAGTTACAAGTGAATTTTCATATTTGTATACTTAAAAAGAGTAGAAAATTGCTTAAACTAATTGCATTAGTACTTTCAAGTGTTTTTTTTGGAAGATGAAAGTAATACTTTCAAGTGTTTTTTTTGGAAGATGAAAGTACATTTGCACTTTTCAAAGCTATTGCGTTGGTTAGTAGCTGGTGGGAATGCTTTAGACCAATTGCAATAGTACTTTTATATTTTTGTGGAAGATTAAAAGTACATTTACACTTTAGAGAGACATTATAATAACTAGTGGGAAGCATTTCCACCCAAGCAAGGAAAGGGATTATAGAAGCAAGCATAACTTAGAATCTTAGTTATCAAATTCGGTGAATTTTTAACATAAAATTCAAAATTCATCGAATTTAAAATCTTTACGAACCAACCCTAAATTCGGGTTTCAGTTCGAGCGGAGGCGCGAACAAACCCTAAATTCAGGTTTCAGTCCAAGTAGAGGTTTCATTTGACCCACGATCTGAAGCAGCGGAGGGGTGAGGATTTACAATTATGGTGGATCCAAACTTGGACGAAGTTGTTGCTGTCCACGCGAAACCATGCTTAAAGAAAGAAAACTCAACCCGAGAGACCTTGTCGAAGAACGCCCGAGTAGGAGGACGACGCGCAGATAGCAGCGGATCGGGCCAAAAGCAGAGAGGAGAGCTTTCAGTGCAGTTTTCATGGCGGAGCCTCTCGTGGTTATTTATGGCTGAGGCCCTACAAAAACAATGCCACTTGAGCGTGTGTTTTCTCAAAGCATACGCCACTGGCATGCATTTCTTACAACATGCAGATTGAAACCCTAAATTAGATGAACATTTATATTATATTTGAAATATATATATATATATATATATATATATATATATATATATATATATATATATATATATATATATATATATATGGATATGGTTTTATGATAATATAATATATTAGTTATATTAATCGAATTTTATTTCAAATTTTTAATTACAACGAATTTCTTTCGAATTTCAAGAGTGTCAAATTCAAATACGAACTCGAATTTGATAACTAAGCTTAGAATCTAGCTCAGTAGAAACATTATCACTTGAATGAATATTATTTAGGAATTGAATGTACAATATCTAAATTATAATAAATACATAGGGATGAGACTAGCCACTAAAGAACTACATCAATGTCCTTGACATGTGGTTAGTGAAACTCAATGTATCATATATAAAGAGAAAATTTCAAATACCATATGTTTTGTATTGATACCTCTAAATTGCAATGGGCTTTCTAAACATCACCACACTAGAATCATACAAATATATGGCCAAAATATAAGGGTTTAAAAATGATGTCTAGAGGGAGTGTCTTTAGTTATTAAAAGATATAATCCAAGACAAGATGAATCCAAGTTTGATAGCAAGTTAAAAAATAATGGGTATTTCAATAAAAATAGACATGAAAGTCAATATATAAAATGTTTGCTCATAGTAGACGAGGGAAACCAATTAGGCAAGTGTCACCATACCATGAGGATTTCATAATTTAGACATTTTTTGTTCAATCATTGTTTATTGAGATGCAAATGCATGTGTCAATAATAGAGTTGACACCAACTTTAACATCAATAGTAGACAAAGGAAAGGATTATCGATGTAGACATAGACACCATAATTACAACACATGCCATTATAGACCTCAAGAAAAGGAGTATATTTTCCACTCTCAAATATTTTTTTAAGCGAAAAACCCCTTGCGAGGCCGCCTTGGTCTGAGAGACCACGACCAGGGGTTCTACACCATCAAAGTCACCCGGGAGTTGTGTCCGACCTTGCCTACACCAACATTATCAATTGGATTTTGGGTACCCAATTAAAATTTTTGGTACAGTGGAGATTCGAACCTGGGACCTCCCTTGGAGGTTGCCCTCTCTCCAACTCACCTACAACACCTGGGTATCCACTCTCAAAAATGGATATAGGAAAAATCTCTGCATTTCATTGTAGATAGTGACAACAACACAAAACTAATTTCACCACTATATATAGAGATTGCAGTGTTACTTATAGCGCTAGTGTAGCATTAGAAGTAGTAATTTACATGTTCTTTGGTGATTCTACATCAAAGCTATAATAACACTATTATATATTTTGTAGATGTCATCATACCACTGATGCAGTGGTATACTAGTAGCATCACTCTGTTGCTAGTCAAAAGAACCATGTTAGCATTGGACTACCACCACATGTTAGCACCAATTAGACCCAAAACATTTAATACGCCAAAGGTGCTAGGATGATGTAATGATGAATTTCATTTGAAAAATTAAATTATTAAAATTTTGTTAATGGTAATAAATTATATTACTTGGTAATAAATTATTTTGATTATTGAATTGTGATAATGATTCAATTTGTACTTATTTTATTGCTTATGTTTTCATGATCCACTCCCTCCTCATGATTGTCTTTGTTTCCAACCACATCTATATTGTATTTGTTTCCAACCACACCTACATTTGTTTTTGTTCATAACCACATCTACACATCTTCTCATAATCATAGTAAATAAAATATTTTTATAATAAAAATAAAAAACATTTAACAAAATAAAAAATATTGATTTTCAAGTGTACATGACAATCATAAGTCCTTTTGAAAGGAGAAAAAACTAGGGCATCAGTTGGGTATCTGAAGAGATTTTTGGTTGTTGTGGAACTGAAGACAAGATTGTTGCCCTAGGAGCATCCAATGGGGATAAATCTCCAGTAGATTTGTTAAAGGATAAATCTCCAGCAGAGACTGAAGAAGCACAAAAAACTGCATTAAAAATGCTCTTTAAGGCTTTTGGAAATTGATCAACATCTCAACGAGTTAATGGATGCTTTCCACAGTCAGAATCAAGGCCAAAGATTATCATTGAGCAAAGGATGGTAGAAGAAACAATTTTATATAGATCCAATCATGATTTGATCTGTAAATTCATGGGTATTCACCCTATCCTAATTTTTTTGTATTCCTGGGTCCAAAAAAACTAGGAGCCTCTTGGTGAGTATTCTTTGTGGTTTATTAGCAATGGATATTTTATTGTTAGTTTTTCTTCACTTACCGATAGAAATAGGGCTTTCAAATCAGAAAAGAGGAATCATGGTCCGACAAGATTATTTGTTCAGCCCTAGAGAGTGGGATTTGATCCTCGAATTGAACCCACTGCTATCATGGTTTGGATCTATTTGTATGCACTTCCAATGGAGTTTTGGAGTGAGCAGGTATTAGAAATTATTGGCAATTCTCTTAGAAGACATTTGGGTGTTTCCAAAGACACAATGGAAGGAAACAAAACCGTTTATTCTAGATTATGTATGGAAATGGATCTTAGCCAACCTTTGCTGGTAAAGGTTGAAATCGAACTTGCAGGACTATCTTAGATTATGAGGCATTGCCCTTTAGGTGTAGAGTTTACCATAAATATGGGCATTTGACCCGTTCCTGCCCAAACAATATGAACATAAAAATGGAGGCTCCTCTAGGAATGCCAAATATTCCTAAGGAGAGTAAGTCAACAATCAATTAAGAAACAACCAATATCTCTTAGGGAAAAGAAGCACAGGGAGATGGTTTTGAACAACCCAAAAGAAGGCAAAAGAAAAAATATGGTAAAGAGCAAACCCAACTCAAGCCCTCCAATAGATATGAGATCTTCAAGACACTGGTGGACCAAGAAGAAAAATTCATTGAAGGAGTGGATGAGAATAATAAAAACAATATCATCCATGTTCAAGCCCCTCTTTCACCTCCTCCCATCCTAGAGTAGGTAATTGAGTACAGTGAGTTACCGCAATCAGAGATTGTAGGGGCATTGATAGTGCTTAACCAAGAGCAATTGATAATTAAGGATGTCATCATGGGTATAACAAAAAAGATCAGAGAAAGGCCAACTCTAGGGATAACTCAGGTGGAAAAGAGATAAAAAAATATCAGCTCTCAAGGAGTGGGTAGAAAATCAAATAAGGAATTGATAGCAGTTCAAGGAGAAAAACTGATCACTGGAGGATCAATGAGACCAATAGATTTTTACTGCTCTCAAGGTAACCAATGATTATACAAACATGGAATGTTAGGGGTTTAAACAGTAGAACCCATAAATCTGTTGTTCGAAGACTTAAAAAATGTAAATTTTTTTTTTTGCTTATCCAGGAGATAAAAATATCATTGGATCTTATGTGTAAAACAATAAATAGACTTTGGAGGGGTGTTGGTCATATGGAAGTGGCTGCCCAAGGGGCCTCAAGGGGGATAATTACTTTTTGGAACTCTCTTGAATGGACGACAATAGAACATATAACTTGGAGGGGTGTCCTCACATCACATTTTAGGAACAATGTGACAGTTGAGCAGGTTTTAATCATAAATTTTTATGGGGCTAAAAACGTAGATGGTTAGATGAATCAATGAAAAGTAGTGCATAACATGAGAGTCTCAAGGGAGGAGTTAGATTGGATTTTTTCTGGGGATTGTAATGCTAAATTATCCTCTAGAGATCAAGAAGGGGGAACCCCAATTTTAGATCCAGGGGATCGACTTATGATTGCTCGAGTCCATGCATTACACTTGGTGGATATTAAATGCCTTGGAACCAACTATACTTGGACTAATAAGAGGAGGGAGCCACATAGCAGGAAGGTGAAGTTAGATCATTTTTTTGTTTCAGAGGAGGCATTTGTGAAATTGAATATAAAATTTTAAATTTTGGAAGGTCCAATTTCAAATCACTTTTCCATTTTATTGGAAGGGGGATCAAGACAGTGCAACATCACAAACAATTCAAATTTGAAAAATTTTGGTTACAAAAAGAGGAACTTCGAAAGAAAATTCCACAGTGGTGAAAAGAGGCCGCCCAACATATGGGACAACAATGTTTAGATTCCACAAGCAACTTCATTATGTCAAGGATCAACTAAAATAATGGAGGCGAGCTAATAAGATAGAATTCCAGGTCCATAGAGCTCAATTGGTGGCCATATGGGATGAGGTTCAAAAACACTTCAGGGAAGGAATAATTACAGAGCAGTTCAAAGAAGAGGATGATGCATTGCGTAAAGTGGTTGAGGACATTGAAAACCAAGAGGAGATCTACTAGAAATAGAGAGCAAGAACCACTTGGTTATTAGAAGGTGATAAAAATATCAAAATTTTCCATTGGGTTGCCTATGCTAGGAGACAGATGAACATGGAAGCTCTTCAAGATGAGAATGGACACTCCTTTGATACAATTCCAGGTATGCATTTCCATTCAATTGATTATTTTTCTAAACTATTTAAGGAAATTATGGTGCAAGATAAAGAGGCTAAAAAACAAGTTCTTGCTATCATACCCTCTGTTATCTCTAAAGAAGAAAATCAAGACCCACTTAAACCCATTGATTGAGAGGAACTGAAGAAAGTATTATTTGGAATGAGCATCGAAAAAACATCAGGTCCAGATGGCTTTCCAATTGAGTTTTTACAAGTCTTGTGGGACAAATTGGAAGATGATGTAATGGCTGTTATAGAGGAGTCCAAAGGTAGTAAAAGAATGCTTAAAGCATTAAATCATACTTTCATTGCCTTAATTCTAAAAGGAGAGGAGGGAGTGCATATTTCAAATTATAGACCTATGGCCTTATGCAATGTCATATATAAAATAATCACAAAGGTAATGGTTGAGCGGTTAAAACCTCTTCTACATAGCATTATCTCCTCGGAGCAAGGGGGTTTTGTAGAGGGAAGGAAGATCTTGGATGATGTGGTTGTAGCTCAAGAGGTAATCGATTCAATGCAAAAATTCAGGAATGTTCATAAAATTGGATATGTCAAAGGCTTATGATAGGGTGGAGTGGAGCTTCTTGTCAAAGATGATGTCAACCTTTGGTTTCTCTTAGGATTGGATAGAATGGGTCATGAGTTGTGTTTCTACTCTGACATACTCAATGTTAATCAAGGGCCTTCCCTTGCAACCGTTTGGAGCTACTCGAGGTCTTCATCAAGGAGATCCTTGTTCCCCCTATATTTTTCTCATATTAGCTAAAGGTTTAGGTGGACTCATATTGAGGAGAAGACAACAAGGTTTGCTAACAGGTGTCAAGGTGGGGGAGGAAGTTTTGAATCACCTATAGTTTGTGGATGACACAGGATTGGTGGGAGTGGCCAACTTCAAGGAAGCAATAATGATTAGAGATACACTTAATGATAAAATATCCAAAGTGGTATTTTTTAATCTTGATCAAAGGCTTTAGGCTAGAATTTTAGAGATCTTAGGATTCACGAGGACTTCTCTCCCAATGGTATTATTGGGGGTCCCTTTGCATTTTAAAAAAGGAAAAACAGATGTCTGGAGGAATCTGTTGGATTGTATCAAGGAAAGAATTAATCATTGGTCTCACAAATGGTTAAGCTATGGGGGCAGATTAACCTTTTTGCAACCAATCATTCAAGCCATGACAAGATCGCTAGAAAATTTTTATGGGGAGTAAAAGGAGAGAGGAAATGGGCCTTAGTAGGTTGGGATAAAGTAAACTAACCCAAGGTAAAAGGAGGTTTGGTACTGCGGAGATCAAAGTTAAATAATAAAGCTTTGGTTGGAAAGATTTACAGGAGGTGGATTTCCCAACCAACTTCTTTTTTTAGTAGAGTTTTAACTAGTAAATATTTGGGACATGTAAATCCAAATGAGGTGGGTCGTTTCCCTTTGGATGGTGATGGGTCCTTAGTGTGCAGGTTCTAAGGTTAGAATCTCAAGTAGGGAAAGATGGATTATTTTGGAAAGTGGAGAGAGGGGAGAAGGCACAATTTTGGATAGATTCATGGGATCAATACCCACCTATCATTGTTGAATTCCCATAACTACAACCAATAAAAACAACCATGGAAAATAGGGGTTGGGCCCAAATTGAAATTTATTTCAACACTAATGAACTGAGGGATTATAAGTTTAAGCAGTTTAAGAAGTTGGATGAGCGGCCAATTTCAATCCCTCCGAAATTAACACCCATCATGACTAAGATCTTGGAAAAAATATTTCTTATAAATAGATATGAGGAGGATGAATTAGCTTGGGGCTATGAGAGCCTTGGTGTATACATAGTGAAGGATGGATATGATAAGATCCATCCAGAGCCTCCTCCTCATGCATATCATGTTGAGGATTGGAGAAAAAATTGGCAGTCCAAGGGTTGACTGAAAGTAAACTTTTTTGCCTGGAAATTCATGCATAATGGAATTATTATTTTGATAATATCATACATAGGGGAATCATTGGTCCATATCAATGTGTTTTATGCTACAAGAGTGAGGAAATATCTGACCACTTGATGTTTGAGTGCCCATTCACATGCCAGATCTGGGAGATGGTTTTTATCTTATAAAATTTAAGTTAATGGTGATTTGAATCAGAGTAATAATTAGGAAAGATGGAAGAGGAGTAGATTTAAATCTAAATATCTTTGTATTGGTTGGGAGCTTGGATTAAACTTCATCTAGTGGCAAGTGTGGCTGGAGAGAAATGGTTGAATTTTTACAGAAACCTTTTCATATTTATATGAAATTTGGCAGGTCATTTGGAGCAAAGTCACAGAAACTGTGGCAGTGTATGCTAAAGAGAAAACTTGAACTTTTATAGGAGTTGAAGTGCAAGAGGGGTAGGACAGAGCTAGTTGGCGACCACCCCTATAAGGTTGGATTAAAATTAATATTGATAGAGCTCCAATAGGAAATCTGGGTAGAGCTGGAATTGGAGTGGTTTGCAGGAATCATGTTGGGATAGTGCTCTATTGAGAACTGCAAGGCTTGGGAAGGGCCACGAACAATGAAGTGGAAGCCTTAGCTATCAAATTTGCTTCTATTTGGGTAGTAAAACAAGGTTACAGGAGGATAATCCTAGAATCAGATTCTCAAATAATGGTAGAAGCTTTGGATTGCATGAGGAACTTTGCTTTGAAGACATGGAGGTTGAGGATTCTTATCACTCAAATTAAGGAATTGTGGAAGGAATTAGATGATGTGATTCCAGTTTATGTTAGTAGAGATCTAAATAAAGTGGTAGGTTTCCTGGATAAGATGGGTACTAAGAAGGAGGTAGGGGTTTAGTGGCACAATGACATGACTATTGAGGATGAGATGCTTAAGCAGGTTAGGGAGCACATCCAGTGTTTAGCTAATTTGAACAACCATTGTAGAAATATGGTTTAGGATATTTGGCTCCAATGTAGATCTTCTTTTATAGTTGTAAATAGGTGAACGACCATTGTAGAAATATGGTTTAGGAGATATGGCTCCAATGCAAATATTCTTTTAATATTGTAAATATTTATTCTATTTGGCTAAGGCTAGGATAAGTCTCATACCAACTTGTAAATGATCTTGTTTTAATATAAGTTAAAAAAATAAACAAAATAAAAAATATTTCAATAATTATTGCTTGTCAATGGGGTTCAAAGAAATTGGTTTAGAATGAAGAGTTTCACACTCTAAACCAAGGTTGAAATCTCATGGACGAGTCAACATTTTTATTAAATGTGATGAGCTCAACTGATTAAATTCCTTGAGGAGACTTAAGTTCAAGTCTTGAGAAGTGAGAGATGCATAATTTTCTAGCTATTGTAATACCACTATGTGATCATGATGTAAGAGGTAGGACTGTTCTAACCCATATAACCAATTAAAATATATAATATATTTTACAAGATAAATATTGAATGCTCATTTTATTTTGTTTGCATCATTCTCATGTTCCTCCATATCTTTGGAATTCTTTTTAAGTATGATGAATAAATTAATTATATTATTACATTAAGAACAAAATACAAGTACCATTATTAAAAATGTAGACAAAGGCATGTCGTTAAATTTTATACTTCTTGAGAGATAAATGCATACATAGTTCTCATTTCTTTTTGTTTGATTCATTTTCATATATCCCTCCATGCCTCATAAAAAACAAAATGATTAAAAATGTATAGAAATGCATACGACTATGTGGATTTTGAGCCAAAATTTAGATATGTTGCAATAAAATAAAATCATCCTATCTTTTACTCATACCAATGTGAAATTTTTGCTCAACATAACTATATACATATAAATTTTAGTTTAATAAGTCCTATAAAATAGAAGATATAATATAAATATGTTGACACCTATGGCTCTAACATTCTTTGGATTTAAACTTATTCTACAATGTATAACACCACCCTTATGTCCAACATATCCAATGAAAGTCATTTTCTCACCTATACAATAATACAATTTTTTTTAATTAATCATAATTATGTAAATATATATTTTTTTGGTTGGATAAATACTATAAACTAAAAATATAATGAAAATACTTTTATATTGATAAATTTGACATTCATAAATAAAAAATATTTATAGAATATAATATTATCCTTGTGCATTTGTTCTTTGACCTTGTAGTCACTCGATGTTTTTAATAAGCTATATATGGCTTCTACTAGGAGCCACTCTTGTTAAAATACAAAACATTACATTGCTCTCATTACATTGTTATCAAGTTAATTAAACCATATCCAATTTGCCTTTCTATCAAAGATATTCACCATCTTCCTCAAAATGCTAAGTTTCCACAATCAACTCGATATATTTTTATTAAGAGATAAAATCTCACTCATACAAATGCCTTGTGCAATTTAAATTTTGTCAAGATGAAATTTAACATCACTAATGGCTAAAATATTTGTTGCCTAGTTTCAATATCTATAAATATATTGTTAATAACAACCTGCCAATTTCTTAATACCTTTTTTTAAGGTTTTTATTCATGCCCCTAATGTTCTAAGGTATTTTTCATTGCCATTTTTTGTTTTTATTTGTGGTTTTAGTCGCACTTATTGTTAAAACTTACGATATTCAATTTTGTTTTCCTATATGAATATCCCTTTGAATTTCTTTTTCTCTTTGTTTTTTCTTCTTGGGTATTCCTCTCTTTTTTCATTCCCACCATCACTTTTCATCTTTATCAATACCTTCAATCTTCTCATATTGCTCATAATAAGACTTATCATCTATAGGTTTGTCCTGCTCTAAAGGATCTGAAGTGCAAGAAATAACACCTAAAAAGACATTCTTCTTTATGCTGCTCTAGAAACCCTAAATTTTAAGGATGCTCTTCCATGACAATTACCTTCTTATGCTGTTGTGAAAACTCTAAATTGCTAAGGATTTCATCCATCCTCATTTCTTTATCATGTTGCTCTTGAAACCCTAAAGTGCAAGGGATAACCTCTACACCACTTTCATTTTTATTACCAGGAGAGGATTCTATACTACTTGAGAAAAATGAAGATGATTTACCTAGAATAAACTTGACCTCTTCTACTTTCTTTGTTTTAGGATTTTCCTCCACATCTTCCTTTGCACCTTTACTTCTAAAATTGAACTTACACAATACTTTTTGTCACCCCTTACATCCTCCTTTATTTCTTGTAATGGTTGATCCAAATGAGCTATGGTGGCCTTCATTATATGATGTAGATAGACTTTATTTACCTCTTTTTTTGGAGTGGAATATCCTTGTTTTTTTTTTCAGCTTCTATTACAATATGATTTTCTTTCTTTATCTTGAAGTTCATCTCATGACCAATTTTTTGTCTCTTTCAATGTAGTTTTCACTTTGCAATCTCTTGCCATGTGTCTAGTTTCATAACAATTGTGGCATTGAAATACGATATTTTCATAATCCACTTGTTGATCCTATTCTATTCAGATTTGATCTTAATGAATTGTGGTAAAGGTCTTAAAATATTCTTAACAACACATATTGAGGTATATATAATATACTTTTACATTTTAATAGTTATTCCCTCCTTGATGAATTCCCCTAAGGTATTTCTAATATTCTTCAAAGCATCTTTATTGATAAGGTGATATGAAAGTTGAAAAGGCCTAATCCACACCAAAAGCTTCTTAACAATTTCTATCTCAATAGAATTTTTTCACTCTATGGTCTTAAATAAAGGGCATATCTCTCCCTAAACCATGGGCAACCACCCATTATTTTATCCCTAATATTTTAACTAAAAACTATGGTAAGGAAAAAATATTTAGGAAGAAAAGTTACAAAGCAATTTGAATTCAATTCACACTTCCACTTAATTCGATTTTAAATCTCTGAAAACCTTGGTTAGTATCCATAGAATTTACATATTAACCCTATACTTTTAAGAATCATTATGTCATGCTTGAACATGCTCCTTTCCTTTCTTGTATTCAATGAAAAATCATAGTCCAAGAGCTTGGTCATACATTCATTTTGTTTAGAGTATGAGAGACACTACTCTAAGAAATGCTTATGGCTACCATGGTCAATCTTGATGATGAGACAATTCCCCAATAACTAAGGCCTCCATTTCTTTGTGGCATCCAAAGCAACTAAAATTTCTTTCTCATAAGTCCATCTCAAACTCTTACCCAAAAGTTGCTTACTTTCAAATGCTAATGAGTGTCCATATTGCATCAAAACAAATCCAATACCTTTGTTAGAAGCATCACACTCAATGTCAAAAGTTTTGCTAAAGTTAGGAGTTGCCAAAATAGGAGTGGTAAACAATTTATTTGAGGGCTTGGAAGGCTTGGGAAGCGACTTCAAACCAAACAAAGGTATTCCTTTTTAGTGAAAAAAATGAGAGGAACGATAATCTTTCCATATTTGTAGATACATTTTCTATAGTAGCTTATGAGTCCTAAATATCCATAAAATGTTAAGGGATTTGGGAAAGGGTCAATCTTATATAGCTTTGATCTTGTTTGGATCTACCTTGACTCCTTCTTGAGTTACTATATATCCCATGTATTTGACCTCCTAGAACCCAAAGGAACATTTGGACCTTTTGGTAAAAAGCTTTTCCCTTTCTAATAGGTGAAGAACTTTGTCAACATGAATTAGATGATCCTCCCAAGACTTGCTATAAATTAAAATATCATCAAATAAACTAGGTCAAACTTATAACAAAAATATGAAAGACATAGTTCATGAGACTTTGGAAAGTGGAAGGAGCATTAGTGAGACCAAAAGGTATGACTAAGAACTCATAGTGACCCTCATGTGTATCAAAAGCAGACTTAGGGATATCCTCTTCCCTAACCCTAATTTGATGAAATTGTAGATAATGGGCTATGCAAGTTAAGGCCTTGGATCCCTTTCCAAAAGGGGCCTAAAAATTTTCATGTAAGTTGGTCTACCTCACATGTATATGTATATATACAAATATATGTTCAAAAAAATATTTTTATATGTCATTTTATGAAATCACCTAGTGAAATACAGACAACCAAGGAAGAATAGGATATCCTTTCGACTATATTTGAAGGGAAGAATGAAGCCAAAATTATTTACCTTTAGTCACAACTTCAAACATTGAGGATTCCATATGGAGAAAGTATTGAGCAATTTCTTTGTAGAGTTGTTGAATTAAAAGTAAGATTGAATACTATGGGAGAAAAGGTAGAATATAAGCTCTTAGTATCCATTATACTTAGAGCTCTCCCAAAATCATTTTGAATGCTAATAACTTATTTGCAAGTATCAAATAGAAGGGTGTCCTTTGAAGAGCTAGTAAATATGCTTCAATAAGAGGAAGCAACCAATAAATTAAGGGACCAATTGTCAAACAATGCACTCATATTTGGATAGAAATTATAGAAGGGTTCTTCTTCCTCCTCACCATCAACACAACCTCAAAAATAATGGAGGTACTATCACATTTGTGAGAAATAAGGACACAATATAAGTTTTGTAGATATAAGTATATGACTCAAGAGAGTCAAAACCACAAACCTTATTAGAAGAAGACATTGTTAAAATCATATCCCATGTAGCAACAAGGGTATATTGTATATGAAGAACTAAAATATGATTGTGTACAAGACTCTAGACTAGCACAAAAATTATTGATAGCCAAGGCAAAGAAGAAGCAAACCAAGAAGCAAGTAGAAGTTTAAAAGTGTGCAACACCAGATAATGATCTTTAATTTTCAAGAATCTAGTGAAGATGGAGAGAAGCAAGTTGAAGTTCAAAAGTGTGTGACACCAAATAAAGATATTTATTTACTAGAAGGATAAGATCTTTATGAAGATGGAAAATCCTTAACACTAAGGAGTTGCTTGCAAATAATTCTTAAAGAAGCTAATGCTTGTGAAGTTTGCTTTGAAAATGTCATATTTTCTATTGATGTAGTGAAGACAATATACATGACTTTAATCATTGTTGACACCTTAAACCATCAAAAGCAAGGGGTGAAGGTCAATCCTATGATGGAAAATATTTGTTGTGGCACGTGACCTTATCCAAATGATAAATTTCTCTTGTGATACTAGTGATTTGAACACTATTGTGGAAAATATTTGTTGTGACACAAGCGATCTTATCCAAAGGTTATATTTTGATTATGATATTGATGAATTGAATATTGTTAACGAAATTTGTGTTGAAGATGAGTATCATAATCTCATGCTCAATCTTACTGATTATGTTAGATGTGACAAAGTCCATGTTGATGATGAAGAGTTTGGGTGTGTTGTTGAATATCATAATGATGATGAAGATACTGGGTGCATTGAAAAGCACACCAAAGGAATTGAAATAAAATTAATGAAAATAATGGGTCATAATGGCACAATATTGGGAAGGAATGGGGAATATATAATAAATACTGTAAATCCAAATGTAAGGTCTAAGAATTAAGACATTGGTTATGATGGTCAAATAGGAAGTGGTGAGACCAAGTTTATGAAAAAATAAACCTATGCAAAGAATGAAAATCTTAGAATAAATTTTTGTAATCACTGTGGATGATCCAGACATATGACAACTAGGTGTTAGAATCTACTTCCTTGCGAGATTTATGGAGGTAATATCCACTTACAAAAAGGCAAAGATAAAATGTCCAACAAAATACATGTTTATTGTGGATGAGTGAATGTGATAAAATAGGATAGATTGAAAGAGATATTGAATGGATTTTACAAGAGAAAATTTTATCCTCAAAATAGAGCAACGATAAAACAAAGTTTGATGGTTAAGAGAGACCATAGTTTTCTCATGGAGCAATGCAATATTGGGATACTTTAGGAGGCTTAAAAATAAGAGATGCATGATTTCTATATTGATATATATTATATATATATGACTTGGGCTAATGCCAACCAGTTATAGTTGACACAAGTACTTTAAGTTATTTCTTGATCATTACTCACAAAATATATGGGTATATTTTCTACCACTAAAAGCAGATGCCTCAAGAAGCTTTTTGAAATAGAAACTAGGTGTTATATTTGAGTCCTCTACTTAGATCGAGGGGGAATATACATTTAGTTTGGAAAATAAGAAAAAAGCTGAAGATCCTAAGGAGTCTAAATCTCCTATTGTAAGGATTGAGTAAAATAAAGTTCATGAAGAATAAGCCAAATCCAGTGCTAGATCCCAATCTAGACCCAAATCCATAAGCCATGCTAGAACTAGATCCATAGCCCATGCCAAAACTAGAGCTAAATCCCAAGCCAAAGCCCAATCTAGGGCTAAATGTAGATCCCAAGCCAAAGCTATATCCCAAGCCAAAGCTAGAGCTATATCCCAAGCTAGAGCTAGAGCCAAAGAAAATGCCAAAGCTAGAGCAAGTGCTAGTGCTAGAGCCATAACTAGTCCATAATTTCATTTTACTATCCTATAAAGTAAAAATTAAGGGGGGTAGTTATTTTTTGTAAAAGATACATTTTTGGCCATGATTGACACCTTCAAATATTTCTATAGCAAATAATATAATAAAGGGGGATGTTAGATACTTATTACATTATTTGATGATAAATAATTATTATATTATTATTTTTACATCTCACAAGAGGTTAAGAGAAGTTGAAATTAGCCCATAAAATATAATTATTTCATTCATCGTTCATAATTATAAAAATATCACACTAGTTAATTTTAGCCATCATTAGTTGTAATAGCTAACCTATATTAGACATTCAATTATGTATAATATAATATGTAATAAACAAGATCAGAAGATGAGTTAACTATAACTCACTTCTAAATAATATAATATTTTTTTCTAACATCCCCCTTATTACATTAATTGGGACAACATATATTACTATCCCCCTTAATGTAAAGGAGAGAACAATGAAATTTGGCTCATGACTCATGGCTCTAGTTATTAATTTTTAGCTCTTGGCTCTGGCTCTAGATCTTAGCTTTGACACTATCTCTAGGTTTACCTTTGGGTCCATTGACTCTGGTCTGCCTCTTCTATAGAATCCATGCACTATTTCTTAAATTTTATTCCATTGTGTGATATTTATCCATCCACAATCAACATGAATCTTGTTGGTCATTTTCTATTTATACCAACAATTTGTAGGGGAGTGATTAGTACAACCACAAATGTCACAAGGATGTAGGTTCCAACACCTAGCTGTTACATGTCCATTTTTTCCACAATCATTGCAATAGTTGGTTCTAGGAGTTTTATGAGATTCTGGTTTCATAAACATGGTCTTACTACTGTTTGCTTGACCATCATAGCCAAGGACTTCATTCTTTGGATTGATATTTGGCATTATGGAATTTATTATGCCTTATCCATTTTTCTCATTGACAGTAAAAATATCTCTATTTTTTTTGTTTTGCAGGACATCACAAACAAAATAAACTAGTTTAGGCTACCTCCATTCAGTCACAATGAGAGATGAGTGACACCATCCCCAGATGCCTTCAATTATGTGATGCCCAACTATATTTAAAGTGTATGGCCAACTTCAAAATGTGAGAATATTGCACCACGTCATATGAAGTCTTCTATGCTTACCAATGATCTAGTGACAAGGATGAGCAACGTTAATGCCTTCACGAGACCTTTCCTCTAGTCAACTATCTTGCTACCATAACGTATGTCACTCATGTATTTTGTCTGCATGAAACATCTTCTCCTAAGCCAAATTCATATTTGCTTTGATACCACTATCAGTCCATAAAGGATACTTATTTCATTCCTTGTTCATCATTATAAATATATCATATTGGTTAATTTTAGCCAACATTAGTTGTAAAAGATAACCTAGATTAGACATGGAATTATGTATAATTTGATCTGCATCCAAATAATGTAATAAATTTTCCTTAATAGTCAAACAACTACACCTCATGGGAGGTTGATTAAAGCTAAATAATTAGATATGAAGGTGAAGCACGAAGAGTCTCTTGAGACATTCAAGAGACATACCATTGTATGCACTTACATGTGTATAGATATGATATTTAAATAATGCATGAAATTGTTTGTGTTAAAATTCGCTAAACTTTTAGTTAGTGCATGCTTAGCCTTTTACTTCAATTAATAGCTTCAAATTTGGTATAAATTCTTATAATCACTTGGGAAAAGTTGGCAAATAAATTCCTCCTTTTTATCTTACTATATACTAGAATTAATTGTAGTCTAATCCCAAAAATTGGACACCATGAATGCATTATTTATTTCTTCACCAACATCAAGCTTCTACAAGCCTTGAATTTTTCTAAATACCCTTATGCTCGAAAAATCCATAACTCACGTTTATAAGATGATGATAATAATTGGTGTATGGAAGAATCTTAAATCTTGGCCACATGTAGTACTATTGAGGTCAAATGCTTCCATATTGATAAGGAACTTGTTTAACCTGTTCTAGACCCTATAATATATTTTGTAACCATTACATCATGTCTATCAAAATTCATAAAAATATTATCTTCTCTTCCATAAAGGCTCAACAATCTTAAGTATTTTTTTTAACTTTGCACTAGCTATATAGCTTATCTCCTTTCCACTAAAAGAGTATGTTCCTACATGTTTACCACGTTATCTTCTACCATATTGAAATATCCTCTCATATGTAAGGTATTTGGGAAGATACAAGACAACCTATATTGAAAATAGAGCTCTCTCCACATAATAATTTAGGTTATAAATTGACGTAACACCAAAGGAATGACCCTTGTATGAGTAAACAAGAATATTCATTTCAATGAAATAAATCAAACTAGACAATAAAATTTATCCATATTCTTTTTAATAAAGCATTTGCCTTACCTTTTTCTAGATCATGTTAGTAACAAAATTTTCTAATTTGTTTAAGCAAATACAATCTACTTTTTATTGGTTTAATTTTATTCAAAAGAAGAAAATGTAAATCACCTTTGGAATTTCTAAACATACTTATAACTACTTTTTTATAAGGGGCATGAAAAAATAATCGACACTTCTACTATTAAACTTCATTTATTCATATAAAAATTTTAATAAATCCTATTAAGATATCTAGGAGAATTATCATCTTTGGACTTTTTGGAAGTATTATATTCTATAAAAGAAGAAGGGTCTTTTTTGTTTCTCTTGCTCGAGTCACTCAAAGAAGTGTCTAAAATTTTAGGATTACCATCCTCCACACTTTGATTGGCATCCCTTGAATTAAAGGTACCTAAGATAGAGGTGTCTTCTTATTTGTTGTTCTTCATGTTTGATTTGAACTTACAAATTTATTCTAATATTCTTCTAATATAAAAGTTTATACACCAATATTTTCTTTAATATTGATTTGATTTAGAAAACTAGTCTTAATATTCCCTCTAAAAATAGCACTTTCAATTGTAGTCAAACCATGGCCATTCCTCTTAGGAGAAGGAATTAATCCTTTTCAATATTGACTATCAATAGAAGATGAAAAAATCTAAATATTCCATCTTTTCATCCTTATTTTCTAGGTTCATTCCCCAGGGAAGCCCCAAATAAGCTCTCAAAATTTATTAATTATATAATAATATTCTCTAGTTACTTCCTAAATATAAATTTATATTACCCTAATGGAAACCTCCATATGCCCTCTCATTTTTTTTGTCACATAGGACTATATTCTCTCTAATTTTAACTTGCTTTAGACAAACTACAATCCACTTTACCTTTTTTTTTCAATTGGTTATATGGGATTAAAATGGACCCCACCTGTATTATATCATCACCACATAGTGGTATTACAATAAATATTGGATATTATCCATGTATCGCTTTGCAAGATTTGAACTTAGGTCTCTTCCTTGAATATTGAGGAATTTAATTGATTGAGCTAATGCCATTTGATATCCACTTTACCTAGTTTGAGTCCTAAACAATTTAATATTTTCTCACTAATTTTTTTGATTATAACTTTAGTCAACCTCAAAAATAGGTCTAAGATACTATTAGAGAAGAAAACGAAATGAAGTCTTGAAATGACTTCTTTTTCTCATTAACCCCAAAAATCATATTTGTAGGTTTTATTTATCTAATCTAAATGGTTGGATGGTATGAAGTGTTATCACATTAATGAATATAAGAATAAAAATAGAAAGACACAATGCAATAAATCATATACTCTTTTAATAATTCAATAAAATATACAATGAATCTTTGTAGAGAGATGTAATTGTTTCTATGCTATTCTCACTCTCTATATATCTTTAAGCAAGAAGATGAAGAAAATATACCTATTTACAAGAAAAAGTTGAGAGGCACTAAAGAAGATAAAATAGTTTACATTCCAACAATTACAAGAAGAGGTATATCGATTGTAAAACTACTGACAATTTATTTTTATCTATGTACCAATGGTTAGTATGAACTAATGACATGTTCAATGTTAGGTGTTGGAGGAACATATTGTGTTGTTGGATAATATGCATGGTTTTAGTAGTGCTTTAATTTTTGTTGGCATTAGCAACTCTAACATTATCAAATACTCATGCTAGGATGAGAAAGACTAACACTAGGTATACATTTGAAAAATGGATGTAGAGACTCGCAAGAGAAACTTTGAAATACTATTGAATCCATCCTTAAATCCTACCATTTATTTGTCTACAAATTTAAGCTAATTCCTTTTGAAAACCCATCATTTATGAAAATTGTAAGTTTATAATTCATCCAAATCCAATTTTGATCATGCATAACCCATGTCCTTAACCTCCATTCTCAAAAAATAAGAAAATTTATCTGGCAACCTAGGAGTAATTAAAACCTAGCATCTATAGTGTAGGGTGACAAAAGAGATTGGTCGATTTTGAGCATATCAACCAAGGGTTACAACATAACTGTAAATTCCATAACAATAATAGAATATTTATAATCTCCATTCATATTGAATCTCCTAAAAATAATTCTTCAACATCAATTTGGATAACCATTGAAAGGATTTGATGGGATTTTTATGCTAATAATAATAAAATTTCTGCCAACTATCATACTAGCAACTGTAGGACTTTGGAAGAGAGTAATATAGATTCTTAATTAACTAAAAATCATAAAAAAAAAATTCACTTCTTTACCCAAGAATATTTAAAACTCATAGAGTAGGAGGAATACCATAAACTATAAAAAGCACATCAACAAACTTCAAAGTTTTTTTGAACATTTTCTAAATACTCAACCATATTTAAACTTAAAATAATAATGTGAGAGAAATCACTTTCTCAATGTGGTTGAGCCCTTCTTCTACCCCACCTATCGTCATTCTTAATTGTCAAACTTGAGTTCTCTCCCACCACTTAGGCAAAAATGGGTCTCTTTATAGATTCAAAATTTTGGGTCCATGAACTTACTGCAACCCTTGAATCCCAAAGATCCGACTATTTCATAATATGGTTTTTAATTTTTTAAGTTATTCACTATAAGGCTAGATTGGCAAAATGGATGAGGATTTTAGATCAATGCAGTAGCTGTGAAAGGAAGGAAACTGTCAAACATATCTTTTGGGAATGCGAAAATTCAAAGAAAGTTTGGAAGAACCTCAAGTGGACATATTTCCCTATTCTCGGGGATCGATTTAGCTGGAAAATGGTTTTTTTTGGTGATGATTTTGGCTGTCCTCGATATCTATTGGGTGTGTGGACTACCATTAGAGCAACAACTATGTATGCTATATGGAGTGCCAGGTGCAGTTTGGTCTTCAATGATGAAGCACTCAGTGCTTCGGGGATTGCTTCTAGGGCTATTATTGATATCCAGGATCAATGTAGAGCATTTAAGAGGCTTATGATGAAAGATATTAAGGACTGTTCTGCTTAGGATAAATCTGATTGTTGGATTTCCTTGAGTAGGTTTTTGTAATATTTGTATCTACGATGTATTATGATTTTTTTTTTAGTAATATAAGTAGTATTTATAAAAAAAAAATTGGGTCCATGGCTAAACTAGTACCCACCACCATCACCCCCTTTCACATTCAATAGTGGTTCCATATAAAAAAATAATTTGGATTCCATTAGGACTATGCCAATGGGTTGTGAACAAATGCAATAAACATATTTTCTATTCATCCATCACCAAGCGATAGCCTAAAACCATCCAATGATGTTCACTAAGACATTGCCTAGTCTTGCAAGACTTGTATAAGAAAGTAATCATACAATAAGGTAGACTTCGTTGAAATAAAAAAGTAAAATTCAACCAATATGAAACCAAATCGAAAAGTCCTAAAAGTGTATCCAGTTTCCATTTCTCTCAGTTTCAAAATATTCTTCTCTTCTGGCTACAAGTAGTGGTAATTAGATTAGCATAGCAATGGTATATAAATACGGTTGTCTAATTATCCTACTCAAATATGCACTTTGCATCAAAATTTTATTTCTCAATGTATAGGAGACGAGGGGCTTCGATTTGTTCATTATGCTATGCCTATTTAATTTGAATTGCTCATTGATCATAACTCATAATTTAATGTAATTACATACTTAATATTCAACACTATATCTTGATTAATTCTCATGAAGGAAATACTTTGATGACAAAAATCACTATTTATTGAAACATTCATAAAATGCAATTCAAAATCTCTTGATTTGGCATGTTCTCTTTCATTATAATATCAATTATGTTATGATTATTTCATATGCTTTTAAAATTGGTGTTTTTACCTACTTGTGAGTTTGAGAAGCCAAAGCTCAAACTTTCTTGACATAAAATAATACACTTTATCCCCATTTGCAAAGAAGATACTTGATTAACATTGATCAAAAGAATAAGGATGCAAAATTTCCAAGAGGTCTCATTTGTTCATTTTAAGAAAATTTTCAAAATCATAGTTTAGTTTTTATAAGCTAATGATTCTTATTTTTACCTTTTGTATACATATATGAATGATAGTATAGGTGATCTCTTTTGTCTTGTATAAATATTAAAACTTGTTATCATGTTACTCTTTTGCCTTTGTATTTTTTTGAACATTTATTTAGATTTAGTAGGTATGAGTTACTCTTGATTAAATCACATTACTTTTGTCAACTTGTTTTAAAATATAGATTATGGTTTTTCCTTTAATATTTTTTATGACTTTTGTGGATAATAGAATTTTGATTAATACTATTTCTTAGGGTGTTTTGCCTTTGTATTTTTTAAACATTTATTTAGATTTAGTAGAGATGAGTTACTCTTGATTAAATCACATTACTTTTGTCAACTTGTTTTAAAATATAGATTATGTTTTTTTCTTTACGAATTTCATGATTTGTGTGGATAATAGAATTTTGATTAATACTATTTATGAGGGTGTTGAAAATATGAACAGTTATTGCAATGACTTTAATATTTATCAGGTGTTGAAAATTAGAACTAATCCTAGAAGCTTTTGCATGAAATATATTAATAATTTTCATAAATATATAATGTTTTTTTTTTCAATAATACTTCTTATACACATCCACCTTGGGGATTGAACCTGGGTCACATCACCTTATACACATCCACCATGGAAATTAACCCGGGTCACATCATCGATAATGCAAGTGAGTCCTTGTCGATAGACCAGACTATATATAATGTTTATTTATTCTATTAATGATATTATTGTATGGGGGCCAAGTTCATTTTTATTATATTATTATTTTAATTATAACATTAGTTATATATATATATATATATATATATATATATATATATATATATATATATATATATATAGAGGAATTTATAATTGGTTATATTTTTATATATATTTGCATATACTAAAAGAATTGATAATTGGTTATATTATTATTTTAATTATAACATTAGTTATATATATATATATACTTAGAGGAATTTATAATTGGTTATATTTTTATATATATTTGCATATACTAGAAGAATTGATAATTGGTTATATTTTTCATTGTGGATTAGAATCATGCTCTATACTACCACTATAACCTACATTTACATCAAGTAAACTTTTTAACATAGCGAACATAGTGAGGGATTTACATCATTATTTATGTATTTAATTAGACGGAAATAATGAGAATTGTTATACCAAATACCAAAGTCACTCCTTCCTTGTACATGCCTCAATATTTTCTTTGCTGCCCTCAAATGTACCTCAATTGGATCTTGTATAAACGTAGAAATCACACTTAATACATAAAAAATGACCTTACGATTGTAAGATACATTAAACTGGTTACCAACTTTCTATAAACTGTAGGATTCACCTTGCAACTTCCATCATCCTAAATAAGCTTTTCATTCAAACTTAAAATAGTAACAACATATTTGCATTTTGACATTATGATTTTTCAAGTAATTTGGAAGCATATTTACCTTGTGATATAAAAATACCATCATCTGATTATCTTACTTCAATACCAAGAAAATAGTGCATCAAACCCATATTTGTCATCTCAAATTCATTTTTCATTGCAATTTTAAATTCATTCATCAACCTTATTATGGCGGGTACAAAAAGGGTGCATAACCCAAACTTGGACGAGAGAGCCCTATTGTTGACCCATCGTTTTAGCTCAATATCGAGCTTAAATCTTTGGTGAAACATTTTTCGGATTCACCAAGGGTAGTTTATCAATTTTCTTAAGTCTAATTTTGATGAGTTAAATTTACAAAAACCTAAGTTTTATGCTATCCTAATGTCTAAAATGCAAAGATGAAATTGCAATGCCTATGAAGATAAAATGCAACAAACAAAAACTAACTTATATGAGATCTAAATTTTCTTGCACTATTTCTAAGGACTAAAAAAAACTCTTGAAATAAAGTTTACTTTTTCTTTTCTTTTCAAACAAAATTTACAATAAGGATGTATAAACAAATAATTTATGTAACAAATTAATTGAACACAAATAAACTGAATATAAGAAAGAGGTAAGATTGCCAAAATGATCCTTTTGTATTAAATTTGATACAATGTTACAATAATTTTGGATTGCCCCAAATGTGTTGGGGGCAATGTTACAATGCTTCTTTCTCTTTCTGAGATACAATGTTTTGATAGAAGATATGATATCTTCCAACTCCTCAACAATATATGGTGTTCTTCATTCCTCTATTATAGCTTCAAAGGGTGAGTGGGCTTTGGTATCCAGCAAGGGACCACTCCAGCTTCAACAGCTTATCCAAGGTACCTGTCACCTGCACACATTCAGACCAACAAACGGATCAGTAGCACCTGTCACAATCCAACAATAAATCCAATGCTACACATAAACCCTAAGCTGATGCGAATGAAAAGCAGATAGCAAAAAATAATCAATAACTAACACCTTGCTAACAACTGATATACTAATATCTGCTTTGTGTGATTTTTGTTCTCAAGACTGTAGAACCGTGGACGCGCGATGTTGAACTAGAAACTACGAACCTACAGTTGTGAAACTGTGGACGCACTTTTTTTATTGTGAAACCGTGAATGGGTGGTTTTGGCTGAAAATAGGGTACCTCAAGATCTGAACCAGTAGTACAAAATCATGCTTATGCTCACAAATTATCTCCATGTTTGGGTCGATTTTGACAACCTATCGGTATGCAAATTCAACTCCCTTTCTTTGTTGACAAGATGGCATTTTTATAAGCTTCCTAGGGCTTTGGAGGGAAATGGGAGGTGGTAAGCCTGACTTGCCAAGTGGTAAATCTGAACTGCCAGGTGGAAGGGGCAGTTACAATGAGTCATTCAGTGTGCCTCACTTAACTGAGGTGATGTGGCTACAAGTGGAGTGAGATGTGGGATGTTGTTTTATGTGAAGGGACAAGGGGACAACAACAAATGAGTTATGACATGGGTGTTGGGAATCCGTCCCATGTGCAAGGACAAGGGGGACATGAGTGGGTAAGATGTGGCAGGGGTGTTGGATGAAGTGTCTAGGACACATGTCCAATGGGTAGATAGGGCATCCTAGGGTGATTTTCCAGATTTAATAAATTAGGAAAATATGATAATGTGCAGGGTTTTATATCCCTAAGTTTAGACTTAGGCATATATTTTTATTAAGCAAGATTTGATGGTGGGGTGGCAAATGTGGTTTAGAAGGTGTTGGATTTTGGTGTCTATAGTTACCCCTTTTTGTACTGTGTTGTGTACAACACAATGTGATGCAAAAACTAATGACACTTAACCTTTATTTGATGAGTGGACTCAACTCTCTTTGGTGTGGCAAAATGAATGATTGTTGTAAATAATGTTTTTTTGTCCCTCAATGGGTGAGTGGGTATCGAATGAGACCTAATGGCCAATTGAAAATGTAATTTTATTTGTTTTGCAACATTTCTTTTGGTTTGTTGACATGCAAGTAATGAAGTAAAGGAACCAATCATCCTAGATGCTTGTTCTAGTGACTGTTAGCAATTCCATTGTGCATTTGGATTGGTTGTGGTTTACCGTGTTTTGTAACCCCATGGAGTAGGCGTCATTAACCTCAGATTGTTTGCATTGAACTTTGTTTTAATTTTGGTGCATATTTTTTTTTTGAAACATGGTTACACGATTGTGTTTACCTGAAACTGCGTGTATGCGGTTGTGCATTCCTGAAACCGCGTGCATGTGTTTTTAAAGCATTTACCACGAGTCTATGGTTTAGTCTGCAAACTACAGGTTTGTGGTTTTGTGCGTCCCAAAAAAAGTGAATGCACATTTTTCACCATGAATCACAACTATAAATGAGCCTTGGCCCTGTCATTTTTATTCATTTGTCATTTGTCTTCTGCTGATTGGTGAGAGTGACGAGTGAGATGGATATTGGTGAGGGGAGCGGTGGCAGAGTTGACGGTGGTGGTGGCTCGGCTAGAGCGGAAGCCGACGTCCGCTATGCCAAGGTAGGTGGTCTTGCCCCTTTAGCTTAGGCTTTATGTTTGCTTGTATATTTTTGTTTTGTTTTGTTTTTGTTTTTTTAAATTAAGTGGGGTTGGTAATGAACTTTTTGTTTCTTTTTGTCTTTTTGTATTATTATTATTTTTTGTTTGTTGTTTTGTTTTTGGTTTTTGTTGTTTTGTTTGTTTTTGCTTGTTTTATTTGTTTTTGTTTTTCCTTTGATATTTGATCACCTAGGGGTAGGCGATTTTTTTGTTTTGTTTTATTTTTGCCTGTTGATGGATGATCACCTAGGGATAGGTGTTTTTTTTTATTGTTGTTCTGTTCGTTTTGCTTTTTTTGTTTGTTTTTGCCTGTTGATTTTTGATCACCTAGGGGTAGGTGAAAGTTTTTTTTTGTTAATGCATTTTATGTTTGTTTTTGCTTGTTTTGCTTGTTGTGCTCATTTTTACTTGTTGATTTTTGATCACCTAGGGGTAGGTGAGTTTTTTTTTTGTTAATGCATTTTATGTTTGTTTTTGCTTGTTTTGCTTGCTATGCTCGTTTTTTCCTATTTATTTTTTATCACCTAGGGGTAGGTGAAAGTTTTGTTCTTTTTTTTGTTAATGCATTTTATGTTTGTTTGTTTTCCAGGTGAGGCTCTTGGATGCTCGACATAGGTGGCCGAGGACTATTAGGAAAGTGTGGAAGGCACTTTATGACGATGATTCGGATTTCCTAGAGACCATTGGTATTGATGACTATGGGCGGTTGGGAACCGTCCGAGATGATGAAGATCTCATTTTAGCATTGGTTGAGCGGTGGGATCTGGATAGAGGGATATTCCAGCTTCCTATTAGGGAGCTCATTTTTACTTTGGAGGACTTATACCGTATTTTTTTATATTCCTATCGAGGGTCCAACCATACCGGTTGGCGTCGACAAGAAGGAGTTACTCTTCCTTATATTTGGTGATCTTTGGGATGTAGACTACAACAGGGGCAAGATTGTATATTTAGATTTATTTTTTGTTGGTAGTTTGGGAGTAGTTATGGATTTCCTTATGTACATATTGAGAAACATGTTGTTGCCCAATTCCATGGGATCGAGGATCTCGTGGAACCAGGTACCTATTATTTTGGGTTTGATTTTTTATCCTCGACGGTTGGCATGGGCTCCTACTCTCTTATGTCATATTTATAGCGAGTTGTATGAGGTTAAGAGGCAGGGTCAGAAGGGTCTAGGTTGTAGCTTGGATCTCCAAATATGGTCTTGGGAGCATATTATTATGGGATGACCAGTTGGTCTACCTTGTGCCTGTGATGCCACCTCTCCTCACGCTTACAGGTGGCTGTTTAGTGAGGTTGTTAGTCGTCCCGTGGTGGGGGTTTAAGATTACAGAGATATTTTTATCTCACTCACCAGAGAGTTTATGAGTTGGTGGTCTTGGAGGGTATTGATTGGGTGACTGATGTTGTTGATCTTTATCAAATCAGACAAGGTTGATGGCTTGTTGGTGCCCATCTCAAGGATATGGATTTTATTTAGTTTAGTCAGGTACAACGCTAGTTTGGTTTGATCCAGGGTGTGCCTGATGCACCTGTGACCTATAGATGGTGGGGAGACGAGCTGGGGTTATCGATTATTCCTAATTTTTGGAGGGTTGATGACCCTTATGATGATATTGATATCAAGCTTCTTGACCTTGATGATGTGGGTACCACTCCTAAGTTTGATTCATGGTTTACCTCTCAGCCTCCTTGGATGTTGAGTACAATTTTTGATGATGAGGGGAGTGGCAACGAGGTAGAGGTAGCAGGATTGGTTCCTTGGTCAACGAAGCACCGATGTGGTAGCTCTTCGAGGATAGATATGGCTATGGATGCATAACAGCCCAAGGAGACTGGCAACGATGGGGTTGGAGAGGGGGATGTCCCTCCTCAGCAAAGAGAACATGATTGGGGATTATCTAGGGTGAGCAGGACAACTTCGAGTTGGAGGTTGCTCACTTGAAGGGTGAGCTGAACTTATGTCAGAGCGAGGTGACTCGCTTACAGGCCAAGGTGGATGGATTGTGAGGTGGGCCTAGTGATGATGCTATCGCTACTAGGGATTTAGATATTTCCTGACTTGAGGGTGAGGTATCTTGACTTGAGGGCGAGCTTACTTTCTTACAATCAGGTTATGGCAGAGGGGACATCGCAACTACTATTGCTGCTCTTCGGGCAGAGATATCTTAGAGGGTTGCTCATGAGGGTGCAGATTTGAGGACCCTACATAAGCAGGCTACTTATATTGAGATGTTGGAGAACATCTTGTATGAGCGACATATCCCACTTTCTGTTTCTCCTTTGTCGTCAGTGGCTACTACTAGTTGGAGGACCGAGACGAGCCACATGAGTCACCAACGATCGAGCTCACATGTTGCTTCATCAACTTAGGGTTCTTAGAGGGATCCTACTAGTACCAAGTAGTGTGTTTTATTGTCATCTTGTTTTGTATTTTGTGGAGTATCGATTTTGTTATGAGTCTTGGTGCTCTAATGTATACAACCTACAGGCACTTTGTAGTTTGAGACTTCCATATTTATATATACATGGCTTTTATATTGGCTATCTCTTGTGTTAATGATGTTTTATTTGAATGTTTATTATTGTTTATTGATGTAATTCTATTTAATTATGCATGTGTTTGTTCTATGTGATTTATTGTTTTCATTTGTTGTTTTTTATTTATTGTGGAAAAAAATATAAATGCAAACTAATATGGAATATGCAATTAATTAAATGTTTATGTATATCAATGATGGAATGCATTGTGTTCATGTGATATTTTTAGAGCTCAGAATATCATTGACCATTACTTGTTCATTTTGCAATTGGAAGTATCCAACTTGATGACTTCATGCGGGTGATGTATGATGTAGATATGTATGTGATTGTGGAAGAATATATGGTTGTTGATATGGACGATGTTTTTATTTTGATCTTTAACAGTGGAATATTCTCAAAGACTCAAACAGTTTAGTATATCAAAAAACTTACTTTTCATTTTCTAACTCTCTTTAGGACCAAGGTGTGTGCAAGTGAAGTTTTATTTCCAAATATTGAGCATGATAATGACCCTAAGCAATCAAGAACCAGTGTGTGTGAATGTGAAGTTCATTGACCCGTTATGAGTAAATTGGATTTGACCTATTATGGGATTTACCAAGTAGCTAGCTTCTCCGTATGTGCGGTTAGAGATCTCTCTTTTGTGAGAGAGACATGTCACCCTGCTTGAGTTTAATCCACTACCAGTCAAGCATCTATAGCCCCGGTGGGGGCTCACTCCATAGTCCAATTATCTGATCTTTAAGTTTTGGGGATGACTACATATCTTTTTGAGGGAATTATAGTACAATACTTACAACTTTAGGGATCTATGGTGTGTATAAAAATTGTTAATTTTTGTATAGAGCTTTGGGGATGACTACATATATTTTTGAGGGAAATGTAGTATGATCCTTATAACTCTATATTTTATGTTTATATTTGGAGAGTAACTGTGATAGTGGTAAAAACCACTATTTTTGATTTTGGACTATGTTGCATGATAGGACAAGCATAGAATGTTATCTTTTCACCTCAAGGTGTTACCCAAGTTTGGCGTTATCCTTTTCTTACTCAAGATGTTTTAAGATGTGAAGAATTGTGTTTGGTGCAAGATTGTTTGGGGTCAGTCGACTATACTCGAGACCTATTTTAATGTGAGAAAAGTTGTTTTTACACTAGACATGGCTGAGTGACTGAAAATTTGATTTTTTTTTGACATCATATATGGATGTAGTGTTTGGCGAATTGCATAAATGCCTTAGTTGGCTACCCTCAATTCTTGGAACTTGTTTTTCTTTGGTCATATCATCACCACTACAAAAGATCACTGAACATGGGATGGGATGGATGCAATTATTCATTTTTTTTTGTAATGCAACTAATTGCGTATGCTATGTTTATTGTAATGCAAATTTATTGAAATTCTTTGTGATATGCTAATGAAGTTTGCAAAATTTAAATTTTGTGATTTAAATATTTTCTATGTGATATGTGAATGCAATGTTTAAAATGCATGTAAAAATGGTTATATACAATGTAAAATGTATGCAAATTTTTTTTTTTTTTTTAGCCATGTACATATATACATATATTGTAAGTCAATTTATGCATAAAATACCTTTAGGTGCATTATGTTTAATGGCTCTGGCTCTAATTTTCCCTCTAGGTTGGCAAGTCTATACGTTCCTAGTCCCAACTTATGCTTTACAATATATGGGCCTAACCAATTAGCCATAAATTTCTCTCTAGTGCGGCAATCCGTTGGTATTTTGTTGATTTTATTTGAGCACTAGGTCCCCTACTTGAAATTTGCGAGGATGGACTTTTGCGTTGTAAGCACATTTGATTTTGTCTTGATATACTCGCAAATGCTCTAGAGAATTGATGCATTTTTCATCTATAAGTGTCAATTGGTCAAGATGTGCTTGTCTAGCGGTGTCATCATCCATGAATTCATGTAATGTAATTCTCAAGGAGGGTATTTCGAGATTCAAAGGTAATATTGCTTCAGCACCATAAACCAATGAAAATGGTGTTGCTCCCGTTGGTGTTCTTATGCTTTTTCTGTAAGCCCATAGTGCCAAAGGAAGTTGAGTGTGCCAATCTCTATGATTTTCTTTGACCAGTTTCTTGAGAATGGATACCATTATTTTATTGGTTGCTTCCGCTTGCCCATTTGCTTGTGGGTAATAAGGTGTTGAGAAACTATGTTGGATATTGAATTTGTTGCACAATGCTCTAACATACTTATTATTAAATGAATTCCCATTATCAAAACTAATTTTTGAGGGTATTCTAAAATGACAGATAATATACTGAAGTATAAACTCTACTATTCGAGGTCCAATCGTAGTGGTCATTGGAATTGCTTCCACCCATTTTGTAAAGTATTCCATAGCAGTTATGATGAATTTATGTTGTCTTGATGAGGCAGGTGATATTTTACCAATCAAATCGAGGCCCCATTGTGAAAATGGCCAAAGAATTTGAATGGATTGTAGAGTGTGTGATGGTACATGAGTCAAATTTACATGGTGTTGGTACTTTTGGTACTTTTTGACATATTGACAGCAGTCACTTTCCATTGTTGGCCAATAATATCCCATGCACAGTATTCTCTTTGCAATGGCCATCCCAATGAAATGACCACCATAAGTACCATCATGAGCTTCTGCTAAATCTCATTCTACCTCAATCATATCTAGACATCTTAATTAGATTCCGTCATACCCACGTTTATACAACACATCCCCCAAGAGAGTGAAACAAATTACTTTTTGTTTGAACATTTTTTTTTTAGTTTGTGTCATTTCTATTGGGAGTATTCCAGACTTGAGAAAGTCTCTTATTTCATCTAGGTAATAATTTTAAGGTTCAACATGTATCAAACAAACATTCTTCTCACCTATAGATTTTTCTCTTTGAATTGATGGTTTTGACACTATCGTTATGATTAGCAGTTGTACTTCTCCATGCTCATTCGTGGGGATGAGAGATCCCAAAGATGCCATTGCATCCACAAATTTTTTTGTTGAACGAGGTAGATTACTAATTTCATACCAGTCAAAATTTTCTAGAAACTTTGTTGCTACTTCATGATATTTCTTTAAAACTGGTTCTTTGCATTGAAATTCTCCTTTTACTTGGTAAAAAACTAGTTGAGAATCACCAAAAATGCTTAGTATTTTTATGCCCATTGCTATAGTTGATTGAAGATCCAATATTAAGGCTTCATACTCTGCGTTATTATTAGTGCATGTGAAGTCGAGTTTGAGTGATAAAGGAATTGGTATTCCTTCGGGTGTATAAAACATGAGTCCTGCACCTTATCATTTTTTGCACTTAGATCCATCAAAGAACATTGTCATGTCTGCTTCATCCTATTCCATGATAGAGAATACTGAATCATCTAGGAGCTCAATGATTAGTGGTTTATCATTATGTAAAGGAGATTCAATTAGTTTATCAACTATCACTTGCCCTTTTATGGATTTTTGACTTACAAATTCAAGATAAAATTTTGTTAAAAGCATTATCCATTTAGCAGTACGAGTGTTGTAAGTGCGAGTCATCATGTATCCCAACTTATTTTCTCTAGCTATGACATAAGTAGTGTTGACTAGCATATAATGTCTAAGTTTCTTAGTGGCAAAAACCATTGCTAAACACAATTTTTCAACATAAGCATATCTTGTTTCGTAACTTACCAACATTCAAATAATATAGTAAATTGCTTGCTCCTAATGATTTTCATTCTTTTGTGCAAGCATTGTCCCTAGTGCAAAATATGTTGCAAAAATGTATAGGTAAAAAGGGACTACTAAAAATACCTCATTTTTACACTATGTTTGACATATAAAAACTATCATATTATTAAGTTAAATGCCAAATAGTTGATTAGAATATATATTTGTTAAGTGTTTGCATGATTTTATGTTAGGATCATTATATCTTTGTTTTTGACTATTTTCAGCATTTTGTGACTGCTTTTGCTTGATTAAGTAGAAAATAAAAATATGCATTTCAAACAGCCAAATGTGGTATGCTGATATCCATTAAATTCATAATGGTTTATGAATGTTTTCCTACCCTTCAACTTGTTTGAAGTCCACATTGAAGCCAAATTATTAGGACTGTCATAAATCTGAAAATCTAAAAAATAGGCATATAAACAGAAGCTACACACCCAAATGTGGTATACTGATATCCATTAAATTCACAATGGTTTATGAATGTTTTCCTGCCATTCAACTCGTTTGAAGTCCACATTGAAGCCAAATTATTAGGACTATCATAAATCTGAAAATCTAAAAAAACAGCCATATAAAAATCAACAAGCTGTCACTTTATAGGAACACCTTGAAGTTGTCAAGCAAAGCATGAGGATATGGATGGAATGAGTTCAGAAGGACTACATAAGACATATGACCTATTTAGAAGCATTCCCACATGGTCTAAATAGGCAACAACAGGGTATAACAGAGTAGGGACAATTGTGCAGCACTATTGCACTATTTTAGCATGGTTACTTGGTGAATGAAGTGTATAAATTCAGTAGCAACTTGATGTACTCTTTCATGTTGATATTTGAATAATTTTTCCATGTTCTAATTTGTTTGAATTTGCAAGAAATGCCAATATTTTACAACTGTGCAGAAGAGTTGGAAAATGCAATAATTTACCATGTAAATTCCAGCAAGCTACCAATGAATGGCAAGGCATGGAATTCACACATGGAGAGAGATGAAGGCTATTGCAATCTGATCCTGAGAGCTAACCCACCTGAGAAATGCAGATGAAATCACTTGAAGAGCACACAGTTTTTCATTTCAAAGATCTTCGAAATGAGTAGACATCTTCGGAATGAGAAATACAGTCTCTTCGGAATGAGTGGACATCTTTGGAATGAGAAATATAGTCTCTTCGAAATGAGCCACTTATCTTCGGAATGAGAACAGAAAGTGCTTTTTGACTTGTTGACTGATTTCTGACGATGGAAAAAGGGAAAGAAGGTTGAAAAGGTTAAAGGAAAATATCTCCCATCTGACTTTGTCATCCTTGTCATCCAAAGCCACCATTCATGGAAAAAGATCAATTGATCCTCTTCTAGGATAAACCCAAAAAAAACTGCAGCATAATAGGAAGTTGTTTGCAAGATATAAATGACATATTCTAAAGTGGAGAAAGATGTGTGAGATATTTCTAGACTCCTCCCACGTACTCCCACCATTGAAGATGCTTTCTAAGGGCCAATGACTACTATTGCAACACAAACTGTCCAGATTTGCATTTATTTTAGATCCAGAATTATTGGCAAATCATTGTAAAGTAGCACATAGGCTGATTTGAGCATGGGATATGTTGTAAATATTTATATAAATAACACAACTCCCTCCTTGGTTGAGCCAGTTAGGAATTAGAATAGAGGAGAGTTTTCAATAGCAGCAATTAGGACTGTACAATAATTTTTTGTAATAGTTTTTCAACATGTTTTGTCATCAATAAAAGTGCAGTTATTTTATCATTTTCTATTTTGAGTGTTAATTAGTTAAGGAGTGTTTTTCACCTCCTTCTAGATCAGGAAGTATGGGCCCACTTTCAGATCTAGAAGGAGGATTTTTATGGTAGGTTTTAATCTATAATTTTGTTGCAACAGAATTAACAGATTACTTGTCAAGTTTACTTTTCTTGTTTTAAGTTTGTATAATGTTCTTTATGTTTTCTATTATGTTTGTGTACAACATTTGTGTGTGTGTCAGCTGACAAATTATATTAAGCATTTTTCCTTTGCTTTCCATGTTTTCCTTGCTTTTTTGTTTTAGCAACTTTCCATTTTTAGCATATTTCATTTTGCTGTCAATTCTTATAGCAGAAGCTTGACGACCTTTTGTGGCAGGACATTGACAGGTGTTTTTAGCATAAGTTTCATTTACAAGCATCATTTCAATTATGCAAGAGTAACTAGGTTTCAATTCTGCAAATGTAACTTAGGATTTCATTTCAGCAACATTTAAATTCAACAATTTAAATTTTGTTATTTTAATTCTGCAAAAGTAGATTAGACTTTCAATTTAGCAATTCCAATTCCTGCAATTGTAGTTAGATTTCAATTCATGCAACTTAGAATTAGTTTTTAGTTCCTGCAAGTTTCCATTCTACAGATTAGGTTTAGTGTGACACCAAAAGGCTAAACCAAATCTGTCTCACCTAATAAATGCTTGAAATTTGAATGCCTAAATTGTACTCTACCCTAGCCTTCTATCGTAGACAACCTTGGACACCACCCTAGATTGATAAGATCTTTGAGATTTAATGATGTGCTTAACGACAATGCATCATTTTGGCACCGTTGTTGGGGATCATGGTGTTGTTAGAGGGTAAAAGTAGTCAAATAATTATTATTGTGCTAAGTTATGAAGTTCAGAGTAAAATCTGAATGTAATAGCTAGTATAAATAATAATTATTGATAGTTGCATTTCAGTCCATTTAGAAAATAAGCAACCACAAGGAGGTGATCTTCACACTTGGGGGTTAAATTGCCTATGTTTGAAATTCTTGATAAAAATTGAAAGAATTCATCATCCTCATTATCAAGAAACATAAGATCTCTTAAAATATTTAGAAGAGCCATCTGCTAGTATTGCCCTTTTTATATCCATATCATCAGGGTAGTATAAAAAATTTGTACTAGGTGTTGGGAAAGATATCATGGTAGATATACAAGACTATCCCTTGAACAAAATAGCCATATCAGCTACCTGTAGCATTTGTTCACAGGGACATATCACTGATGAATGCCATTTACTTCCACAACTTAGAGATGCAAAATATGTTGCCTAGTCTAAATTCTTCTCAAAGAGAGATCCCAACAACAACAAACAAGGCAAGTAAATCAACCACCACCTTCAGCCCAACCTGTGGCCAATATGAATAATACAAGACATGCAACCCTTGTCTATGTAAGCTGAATCTATTAAAAAAAAAAATCACAAAAACTTTTGCACAATCAAAATAGGAGTTTACAACTTAACGGTGATCCTAGAGTTTTCCATTATTACTTAAATATTGTTAGGATTTTACCGCGCTAAACCGCAACCTAGCAATTCTTAGCCTACATAGACAATAGTTGATCTCATTAGAGGTGATCCTACCTGACAAGTAGTTGATCTGCTAAAGTTGTACACTTCTTGTCTTATTGTGCAAACCAAAAATATTTCTTTTTTTAGCCCAACCTGTGATCAGTCTGAATAATACAGGATAGGCATCCCCTGTCTATGTAGCTGAATCTGGTAAAAAAAAAACTGCAGGAAATGTTATTGACTACAACAACATCCAACTGTGCTCAAACAAGAACTTACCTGAGCTTGAAGAGACAAAAATCAATGGAGATACACAGAAAACCTTTAGTCCAAACACACAAAAATTAGCCTTGGATAAAGGAGAAAAACTAGAAAAACTGCACATAGAAAATTTACTTCCATTGAACTCCTTAGTAAGAAATTACAAAGGGGTAAATTATGTCCTCCTAGGAATGAAACAAATTGAAGTGCAGCCAAGAAAATTCTTGAACATTATTAGTTGGCTGACTTATAAACAAAAAGCAAAATTCTTGCTATTTTGAAACAATATTTCAATCCCTTTACATGGAATTACAAGGGTATATCAAGATTTTATCTTGATGTAAGCACTTAACATCTTTTGGGAATTGGTATTTAATTGTTTCAAGTACATATTGACAAGATTTTGTAGACTAGGAGGCATTGACAACACTTGATTGAAGAAGTTTTCAGATATGGAGCAGTGCTTCTTTCTCCCATTGGTAATTCATGGAGGATGTTAGTGGTGAATGGACATTGCCTTCGGGTATACCATGCACCATTAACTAAGGAGGAGTTCTTGAAGGAGATTCCATTGGATGTACACATAATGGAAGAGAATTTCTCTTCAATATCAGATTCATAGTGATGATAAAAAGTTTGACAAAAAAAAAAAATACAAGAAAAGCAAAAAGAAGAATAGTCTTGTTTGTGAACTTCCTTCTTGGGTACAAGCAAGACAAGAAAAATTGAAAAAAAAAGAAAAAAAAGAGAGAAAAAAAATTGCAGCAAAGGCATGTCCCACAAAATGGGGATACATGAGGACAAGCATCAATTTCAGCAAGGAAGAGGAACAATAGAGCCAATACTTCATTTCTAGTAATAAGGAGTTAAATGATGACATAAGCAGATTCTTACTACTTATCTAGAAAGGAAGGTTGCATCATTGTTACAGATTTCAACAGAAAAGATGGTGTTTTCATACAAATATTGACATGTTTTTGCAGAATAAGGATTTATTCATATCCAAATAAGAGTGAGAGACATTCTCTCTCATTGTAGCCTCATGAGAGATACTCTTTTATTGAGGCACTTGAAAAAAAGAAAAGAAAAAAATGATAGAAGTTGGTTGAAAACCAAAAATGGCAACCTCTTCTGATGAAAAAAAGAGATGAAAAAAAAAAAAAATGAATAATTCAGTAGTGAAAACCTCCTTGAGGCGCTGTTGAGTTGGCTTGCATGAAAACCAATTTTCTGGCATGCATTGCCTTGTTGATCCACCCATCATTGTTCCACCATTGTACAAATCTCACATTGCTCATGTGTATATTTATGTTTTTAGATAGCTTGCTAACAATCATCAGAAGCAACTTGTAAGGTGCATGATTAATTTTCAAGACAATAAGGTATGCGTTTCTTGCATTTAAGTCATAGTAAGCATTTAGCATTTAATGTATGATAATCGGTATTTGGCATAAACTATTCATACAATATTGGTAAGTTGAAAATGGAACATGATCAAAATGTCAAGAAACACCCCCTTTTGCCCTTAGTTGCATGAGAATTTCAAAACTGTACAAAAACCTAATTTTGGGATAGACATGGCATAAATTCTATCTCAATTAGTAGGGCAGGTTTCAGAAGTAGGACTGCAAGTTTATCTCACAATTGTCTGATAAATTGAAGGAGGATAATCAACAAAATGCACCTGAAGGTTCTATTTTAGTACTACTAGAATAAAACAACAACATACAAAACAAAGAATAGCATCTAAACAAAAGGATGAAGAAGGGATTTTTGATGTTATGGAAGGCTTATACACTCTAGATATGGGCCCACAATAGAATCTGTAGCTAACTTTTGCATAGGAGGTCATTTCTGCATTTTTTGATGCATCTTTAGAATGAACAGTCATATCTTCGGAATGAACATGCATATCTTCGGAATGAGCAGGATATCTTCGAAATGAGCAGAAACTGCACCAGAATTGCTGAAAATGCTATAGAATAGCAAAAAGAGTAGGGTACATCAAATATTGAGGTTCATAAGGCTCTACCACAAGTAAGTACATCCCTCAAGCATTTCAAAATCAAAATTTTATCAATTTTGTTCAAAAGGTGCAAACAATAGAAATAGGCATTCAGAGCTAAAATGTTGTTAAGAACAAAAAATTTCACCAATAGTAGTGCATCTACCAAATATGGTTCCACAATAAGGCTATTGCAAGATGAATCACATGATACCAAGCCTTTAAGAGGTACCTTGCAACACTAAAACTTGTAGAAGGGCATAAAAAGAGTTAAAATTGCAGTAGTTGCAGAAATTGCAATATTGAAGGATGAAAGTGCAGAAGTTAAAAAGTTGCAAGTTGCAAATGAAAAAAAAAAAGATATGCAAGAAAAAAAAAAATAGAATAAAAAAAATTGAAAAAAATTGATTGAAAACTTTTTTTTGCAAGGTTGTAGAAAAGTGAAATACCTGTGCTTAAATTAAAAAATGCTTGGTGTAGTGCAGCAAGGAGAAATTTCTCAGGTAGCAGGTGGCAAAGGATGTTTTTCACAAGGATAAAACCAGCATATTACTATGGCCTACTAGGATGCATGAGGGCATGCATCAGTTCAAGCTGGGGGGGATGATGAGGCCTGAAAATGCCTCATTTTTACACTATGTTTGACATATAAAAACTGTCATATTATTAAGTTAAATGCCAAATAGTTGATTAGAATATATATTTGTTAAGTGTTTGCATGATTTTATGTTAGGATCATTATATCTCTGTTTTTGACTATTTTCAGCATTTTGTGATTGCTTTTGCTTGATTAAGTAGCAAATAAAAATATGCATTTCAAACAGCCAAATGTGGTATGTTGATATCCATTAAATTCACAATGGTTTATGAATGTTTTCTTGCCCTTCAACTTGTTTGAAGTCCACATTGAAGCCAAATTATTAGGACTGTCATAAATCTGAAAATCTGAAAAAAATAGCCATATAAAAATCAGCAAGCTGTCACTTTATAGGAACACCTTGAAGTTGTCAAGAAAAGCATGAGGATATGGATGGAATGAGTTCAGAAGGACTACAGAAGACATATGACCTATTTATAAGCATTCCCACATGGTCTAAATAGGCAACAACAAGGTATAACAGAGCAAGGACAATTGTGCAGTACTATTGCACTATTTTTGTAACGGTTACTTGGTGAATGAAGTGTATAAATTTAGTAGCAACTTGATGTACTCCTTCATGTTGATATTTGAATAATTTTTCCATGTTCTAATTTGTTTGAATTTGCAAGAAATGCCAATATTTTACAACTGTGCAACAGAGTTGGAAAATACAGTAATTTACCATGTAAATTCCAGCAAGCTACCAATGAATGGCAAGGCATGGAATTCACACATGGAGAGAGATGAAGGCTATTGCAATATGATCCTGAGAGCTAACCCACCTAAGAAATGTAGATGAAATCACTTGAAGAGCACACAGTTGTTCATTCCGAAGATCTTCGAAATGAGCAGACATCTTCGGAATGAGAAATACAGTCTCTTCAGAATGAGCGGACATCTTCGAAATGAGAAATACAATCTCTTCGGAATGAGCCACTTATCTTCGAAATGAGAACATAAAGTTTTTTTTGACTTGTTGAATGATTTTTGATGATGGAAAAATGGAAAGAAGGTTGAAAAGGTTAAAGGAAAATATCTCCCATTTGACTTTGCCATCCTTGCCATCCAAAGCCACCATTCATGGAAAAGATCAATTTTGATCCTCTTCTAGGATAAACCTAGAAAAACTGTAGCATAATAGGAAGTTGTTTGCAAGATAGAAATGGCATATTCTGAAGTGGAGAAAGATGTGTGAGATATTTCTAGACTCCTCCCACGTACTTCCACCATTGAAGATGCTTTCTAAGGGCCAATGACTACTACTGCAACACAAACTGTCCAGATTTGCATTTATTTCAGATCTAGAATTATTGGCAAATCACTGTAAAGTAGCACATAGGCTGATTTGAGCATGGGATATGTTGTAAATATTTATATAAATAACACAGCTCCCTCCTTGGTTGAGCCAGTTAGGAATTAGAATAGAGGAGAGTTTTCAATAGCAGCAATTAGGATTGTACAGTAATTTTCTGTAACAGTTTTCAGCATGTTTTGTCATCAATAAAAGTGTAGTTATTTTATCATTTTCTATTATGAGTGTTAATTAGTTAAGGAGTGCTTTTCACCTCCTTCTAGATCAGGAAGTATGGGCCCACTTTCAGATCTAGAAGGAGGATTTTTATGGCAGGTTTTAATCTGTAATTTTGCTGCAGCAGAATTAACAGATTACTTGTCAAGTTTACTTTTCTTCTTTTAATTTTGTATAATGTTCTTTATGTTTTCTATTATGTTTGTGTACAACATTTGTGTGTGTGTCAGTTGACAAATTATATTAAGCATTTTTCCTTTGCTTTCCATGTTTTCCCTGCTTTTTTATTTTAGCAACTTTCCATTTTTAGCATATTTCATTTTGTTGTCAATTCCTATAGCAGAAGCTTGATGACCTTTTGTGGTAGGACATTGATAGGTGTTTTTAGCATAAGTTTCATTTACAAGCATCATTTCAATTATGCAAGAGTAACTAGGTTTCAATTCTGCAAATGTAACTTAGGATTTCATTTCAACAACATTTAAATTTAGCAATTTAAATTTTGTTATTTTAATTCTGCAAAAGTAGATTAGACTTTCAATTTAGCAATTCCAATTCCTGCAATTGTAGTTAGATTTCAATTCATGCAACTTAGAATTAGTTTTTAGTTCCTGCAAGTTTCCATTCTGCAGATTAGGTTTAGTGTGACACCAAAAGGCTAAACCAAATCTGTCTCACCCAATAAATGCTTGAAATTTGAATGCCTGAATTGTACTCTGCCCTAGCCTTCTATCGTAGACAGCCTTGGACACCACCCCGGATTGATAAGATCTTTGAGATTTAATGATGTGCTTAACGACAATGCATCAAGCTGACTTCTTATCAAGACTAAACATCACAAGTGATAATGAACCAATAGAGGATTATTTTCTTGATGAAATATTATTTACAATCTCAATACAATCACCATGGTTTGTTGATATTGCCAACTATCTAGCAACATGAAAAGTTCCCTCACTTCACTCCTCAATGAAAATGATGATTAGCTAAACAAAGTTCATAACTCAAGTAGATCAATGGTTTACTATTCAAATTTGGACCTTTATCACTCCAAATTTTTTGCACCCTTACCTTCAAGCTATAGGATCCGTGCCCAGAAGGGGGATGTGAAAAGGATGGGACAATACCTCGGACTGAGAGGCCTTTCGAAGGTCCCGCCTCTCGGGGGAGGTGTATAAGGGTGAATTTTTGATGGATGGTGGGTTCACCAGGAAACTTTTGAATGGCAGTTTCCACGCCTAGGTTGAGAGTGTGTTTGATGTGTTCATTTTTATGCTTGATCATTCAACTCCTAGGTTTGGCCGATATGAATCTAATCTATTCTATATGCCAATGCGGATTTAAATGAATACAAAAAATAGAAATGGATGCAAATAATAGAGAATATGCTAACTAGAAGAAATCATACCTGATTTCGGATGTCTGATGGAGATTCTGAGTCTTGTAGCAGTTCAGATCGTCTCGATTTGTACGTAATCATCTGATATTGCATGGGATCGTCTCAAATCATAGAAGGTCATCTGAAATCAGACAGAATCATCTGTAATCTGACGAATTCTTCAGAAACCTGCAATCACAAAAATAGACACGAAATACCAAATATGCAAATGCAGAAGCAAGGGGTAATGGTAGAAATAACAACAAAAATGCCTAAATAATAGATTATAATAACAGATAAGGAAATGCAGTAAATTTAATGGTTGATTTTATCTTTATCATGCAATTATACTAAATGAGGTGAACTCCAAGATGCAAAATAGTAATAAGTCTAACTAATGCAAAGCAAAATAGTAGATAGTGGAGAAAGAATGCAAACTCAGGGCACTGATTGCCCCCAATGTTGGCTACAGTCGAAATCGCCTGCAAAATACAAAATCATCTTGAATTGCAACATGATCGTCCGAGATCGTACAGGATCATCTGCGATGATCTGAGCTTGCTTCGGCTGAAAAAAAATGAGGTTCCTGCAAGAAAACTTAGAAAGGCACAAATGCAAATGATAATTTAGGGTATTCTAATGCACACAAAGATCAAATTACAGGGGAATTCAGCTAGGGGTAGGTCAAGGGGAGGGCTTAAGGTTAAATAGGATTAGGAAGGAGGTTGGGAGGTTGGAGATCATCCCAATCTGGGAGATCTCCAACGGGGAAATCTCCAACGGTGTAGACACGCTTTTGCACCGAGTTGGAGATGTCGTTGAAACAAAAGCTAATTGTGAGAAATTAGTTTTGGGACGAAATCGTCCGGACGTTCTGCTCCAGACAAATTTGTTCGATCTGAGGCGATATCGTCTGATCGGCGACGATATCGTCCAACGGTCAAAACAAATCCTAAAAATGATGCAAAAAATGGGGAAAGCGGGTAAAAGGCGGTTTAACGGGCAATTTGGGGTTGAAATTCAAATTTTAATATTTTATCTTTTTACTAGTGTTTTAACCGTGCCAATTTTAGGGTGCTACATTTTGCCCCCTCTTTAGCAAATTTTCTGAAGAAAATGCGTTAAAGACGAGTTTTTCCTATTTTACGAGAAAGCAAAAATATACTCAATTTTTTAGACGACGATTCTTGGTCGAATCGTACGAATGCTGACTATGGTGCCCCCTCCGTGTTTTTACCCAAATCGAACGTTTGAGGTAAAAACGCGGAAAAGCAAAATTAAAATGTTGTTGGTTTTGAATAAAATTAAGAAAAATAGGGAAAACCCTAATTCATTTTTACTATTCATTTTTACTGTTCCAGAGCTCTACAGAGAGAGAAAATGGTGGAGACAGCGCACAGAGCGACAGAGGTCCGACGCGGGCTATGGGTAAGGATCTAATCCTAGTAGATTAGGTTTAATTTAACTTTGTGCAATTCTTGTGATTTAAATTTGATTGTTTGGGGCATCGCGCCATTTTTAGGCCGTCGACGCCGTTGGGACAAAATCGTCCCGATTTCGTCGAAATCGTCCCTAGATCGTCGATTTCGTCTGATGGCAAAATCGGCGAATTAGGGGCGATTTCGTCCAACAAGGGGCGATTCCCAAGTTGCAAAATTGGAGACGATTTCATCCTCACAAAGGATGATTTTGCCCAATGTTGGACGATATCATCCAATGGTGGACGATATCATTTTAAAACTTGATTTTAAGTTGTTTAATTTGAATGATTAAGTTATTAATGATTTTGTTGTTTTATTGTTTGTTTTGCAGAAGGGATTACTAAAGAGCCGGGAGTGGAAATACGGCGGGCTAAGAGATGACATAGCCACGCTTGACCAGGCAGAGCATGACCAACTTGGACAGGTCGGTCTACAGCATGTGGCAGAGATGCCACAAGTACCGACTGACATAGGGCTACTAATAGCCCTAGCAGAGAGATGGTATCCGGGGTCGTCCTGCTTTTAGTTACCGATAGGGGAGATGGCTCCCACTCTAGAGGACGTATGGAGGATCATGAGGATCCCCATACAAGGATGGCTGATGATGCCTATGGCCAATCAGGGCCAGGCGATGATGAGGCTCATAGGAGACCCGAGCTTCGCCTTGGAGAAGGGCGGAGTGAACATCGAGTCACTACGATAGATGCCTGGGGCATCTAGGCTGACACATGTTTTGGTAGGAGTTGTCGGTGGCCTATTGTTGTGCCACCAGAGCGGATGCAGACTACCGTGGGTGCTCTCAGACATAGTCTGCGACATGAGAGACCACGGGCACAGATTTGCATGGGGAAGCTTTGTTCTATGCCGCTTGTATAGGATCCTGCATGGGGTCATATACAAGGGAGGTCGATGTCTGGTTTTGACATCGCTACTGCAGGTTTGGTGCTGGGAGCACATTGCGATGCGAAGGCCGGTAGGGCTCCCATTGATAGGGGTTGACCAGGAGAGGCCCCGAGTTTTCTATTGGTGGCTACAGAGGGGGTCACAGTGGCGGATAGATCTGCCGATGTCACGGAGGTTGCTAGATGACCTCATCCCAGACCAGATCACCTGGAGGCCATGGCGAGAGCACCCCGGGTGGGCAGAGGATGGGCAAGGAGCCGGCTCGCATCAGGTGAGTCTGTTGGCTGAGGATGGAGCGAGGAGAGGTAGAGCTCCACCGCTATGACCGAGTACTATGACAGTTCGGTCTACAGTAGGGGATCCCTTCTCTCAGGGATTACGAGTACTCTCGGACTATTTAAGATAGTACTACACTGAGCGGGGCTCCAGATATGCAATGATTCTGGAGTCAGGACGTAGACGATGCCCCCATCCAACCAGTGGATGGTGACGATGCTAGGGTTGCGGATGGCTATGATGCCTGGTACATAGGCATCCACCCTCCTCGGATGATGAGGGTGCAGGGTCCGATGCACATGATTGTGCGACGGATGGGGAGGCGATGACAGGCTACTATTGAGGCAGCACGGGGTCACGAGGGGAGAGAGCAACGATGGATCCCATAGGAGAGACGCCAGAGGATGGCATGGGCTCCACAGAGGCCACGAGAGACAGGATGAAGGGAGGAGGGACTCCCTTCGTAGTAGGGAGAGAGACCACCATCGCCTGATAAGGGCAAGGGTGTTGACACAGGGGAGAGCAGCGAGACAACGGCTCTCCGAGCTGAGGTTGCCCGCATTCGAACTTAGGTGCAGACATTGCAGGATGAGGCTACACGCCTTAGAGCTCGGGGCGGAGGGGTGAGCAGGGATGACCTAGTGCGATCCATGATGCAGACCGCATTTTACTAGGGTGTATACTATCATCTGGTTCCAGAGGGCCAGAGGGTACAACTGCCGACCAACATTGCAGAACCGATCATGCTGGGATCGACGAGGACATCCTCTCGATCGACGATGAGGACCCGAGATACATCCCGGACCTCTATGGGACCACCTCCTCCACGGTAGGGTGGGGGAGGAGATGAGGCTGAGAGCTCGAGGGCTTCTCGAGGCTAGGTGTCGATGGACTACAAATTTTGGAGAGATTTGTTGAGAGGATTGAGTATGCCAGGGTATAGATTGTGGCATACCAATCCAGCTTTGATATGATGTATATAATTTTTTGATATATATATATATATGATCTTGTTTTTGATGATATGACTTGTTCATATGTTTTTATGATGCTTTAATGTTTGAATTGTTTGCTTATTGGATTGATGATTCATGTAATTATGTCATGTTGAAATATTATAATTTGATGTCATGCTGTAAGATTTTAAATGAAATAATCTGATGTAAACAATTGGTTGTGGTGGTGTGATTTGATAAAAAAATAAAAAGGGACTTCTAACAATAATTTCAAAGGACATTGTCGTTGTTATAGACCATTTCATGGAGTCGCCGCTCACTCGGTCATCAAGCTAATCCCAATATAGAAATATTGTTAAAAGTAAAAGAGTGCTTAAGAGACTGTCTTAAGACTTTGTGTTGTGATGATGGAGATAATGATGGTTTGATGATTTGTTTTCAGATTTTCATAAAAAATAGTATGCATGAGATACGAAAATATGATTTTGCTAGGCATAAATTCCTAAGTGTGATAAAATTTTGAACAATTCCTTAGAATTTATACCATGGTTGCAATATTGAATTTGAACATAATGTCATGAAATAGAATAAGTGTTCGTTTGTTTGTAAAGCATAATTGTGTAACATAATGATGCAAGTCACATGTTTTGATGAATTTGTTTTTAAAATAAATGGAAAATAAAATTAGAACAATGGTTTGCGCTAGGCATAGAATTATAGGTATAGACTTATACCATCATCGCGAAATCCAAAGAAGAAAAGAGATTGTTGGTTTTATTGCAAGATGAATTTATGACTTTTGTGATAAATAATAATATGAAAATTTTGTTTGAAATTATTTTTAAGATTTTGTGAGAAGATGTATGTAATTGCTTTTATACAAACAACAAATTCTGAAATAAAAGGATAAAATTATTCCGAAAAGAGTTACAGAAATATTTTAAATTATCTCAAAGAGAAATGTAGATTTATAAGGAATCCTCATGTGCAAATGTGAATTCATTACCGATCTTGATTTATCATAATGATACAAAATCTCTCAAATACAAATGTGTGTGCGATTGTATTGTTCATTCACCAATTTTGAGCAAGATAATTTGATACAAGTAATTTGCCTTGACCAAATGAATGTTCGTTGACCATGATTTATATGCATGTAACCGTACCAGGCTACTATGTAAGTTAGGTTTATCAAGAGCTAGCTAATCCATAAGCTGACAGAGGTCTGTACAAAAGAAGGTCGCTAATGTGACAGACATATCGCCACGCTAGGGATTACCCAAGGCCAAGCGGGTTGGGCACAAACCACCTGTTATGGGGCTTACCTCACAGTTTTTGAATAATTGAGAATTCCAGGGATTCAAGCTCATTCACCCTTCTTTTCTTTTCAAGGGGTAGGGAAAGGATTTTATTGCATTTTGCTTTTGCATTTCTCTTTTGCTTCTTTTTTTTTTTTTTTTTTTTTTTTGCTTGATATTTGAGATAATGCTGAAATATTGTTGTGATGATTCAAATAACCTTTTTCTTTTTCTCTTTTTCTTGAACTTTTCTTTTCTTCCTATGCTAGGGATACTTGCTCGGATTAGCTATAGAGCAAGGGATTTTTATTTCGGGTAGGGGTGAGCTTGTCCTTTTGTCAATTCTCAAAGATTCTAGACCATGTGCATGATAGGATAGCAGGGGAAACTTTTCGCTCAGGAAACCATTTCTACTATGTAGCATCATATCGAATTTGCAATGAAATCATTTTAATGTGAAAAGATATACTTGGTTCAAGTAAATAACAAGATCAGTTCTCTATGCTCAAAACTTTATTTAATTCAACTGTGGACTTTGATATAAGAGAGATGAATAATCATACCAAATAAAATCAAGATATTTATTCATGTGAATGTGAAAGTGCGGGATTCCAAATAAATGCTAATTTATCCAAAATAACTAAAAATATAACTGCAATACTTCACAATTTGAGAGGTACAAAATAAAAGATGTTTTTGAAGATTTTGATGATTTTGATATTTTTGATTTTAAGTTATGAATTGAAAGAAATACAAGGTGATTGCTTTTTTGAAATTTTTTTAATAAGTGACTAAAAGGAAATAATATGCAAAACAAATATATACAATGATGAAATGACCAATTTTTACGCATAGTAACGTTTAAGATGCATAATGTTCATAGGTTCTTTAAGTTCTTTACCATCCAAGGTAGATAATTTGTATGCTCCTGATCCAAATTTAGCAGTGATGACATATGGTCCAAGCCAGTTGGGCTCAAATTTACCTTTAAGGTTTTTAGTTGCATTAGTATTTTTTTGATTTTCTTTTAAGACAAGGTCACCGATCTCAAAGGATCGAGGATGAAATTTCTTAAGATATGCTCTCTTAAGCTTGTTTTGGTAGGCGCAAAGATGCTCCAAAGCATTGATGCACTTTTCATCTAGAAGTTCTAGCTGACTAAATCTGCCAGCACGATATTCATCCCCTACTTCAGTATCTTGAAGTAGTAGAGCTAAAGAAGGAACTTCTAATTCAAAGGGAAAAATGGCTTCAGCACCATAAACCAAGACAAAAGGTGAAGTTCCAGTGGGGGTTCGAACACTAGTTCGATAGGCCCACAAAGCAAGATATAACTGAATGTGCCAATCTCGACCGGTTTTATTGACCAATTTTTTGAGAATTTTGATTAAGGTTTTATTAGATGCTTCTACTTGACCATTACCCTGAGGATAATAGGGAGTGGACCAGCGATGTTGAATTTTATATTTTTGACATAGTTTCTTGACATCTTTATTTTTGAAACAAGTTCCATTATCAAAAATGAGATTGGCAGGAATTCCAAACCTACAAATAATTTGATTAAAAATAAACTTGGAAACTTGTGTTCCCGTGCAAGAAGCTAATGGCATAGCTTCAACCCACTTCGTGAAATACTCAGTGGCGGTTATGATGAATTTGTGTCCATCGGATGACACAGGGTTGATTTTTCCAATAATGTCTAGGCCCCATTTTGAAAAGGGCCAAGGAGATGAAATAGCTCGCAGCTTCTTGTGCGAGCGCATGGACAAGGTCAGCGTGTTTCTGGAACTTGTCGCAATGTCGCACATAATTATGTGCATCATTTTCCATGGTAGGCCAAAAATATCCTATCCGAAGGAGTTTCTTAGCAATGGCGCTACCACTAAAATGTCCCCCACAAGATCCATTGTGGGCTTCATTCAAAGCTGATCTAGATTCTTCTAGATTCAAACATCTCAATAAGATGCCTTCAAAAGATCTTTTGTACAAGGTATTACCAATAATCACAAAGCGACTTGCTTGTCTACGTAATAACCTACGTTGGTTGCTAGTACAACCATCAAGGAAGGTTCCTTTCTCGCAAAAAATTAAATATATCAGTATACCATGGTTCAGGAGTTGTTTCGTTGATGAGAAACACATCCAAAGGTTCTAAGCATGATTTGCTTGAAGCGGGTTCCTGGAGTCGATGAATAATGATGGTAGCATATTCATCGTCTAACTCCAAGGGTAAAAGAGATGCAACTGTAGCCATAGCGTCAACCGCACGATTGCTAGTTCGAGGAATAGCTTCCAAAGTAACTTGATCAAACAAGGATAATAACTGCAAAACATATGCTTTATATGGGCATAATTTATCATCTCTGGTCCGATAAACATCATTGATTTGGTTTATGACAAGTTGGGAGTCACCGAAAACCAATAAACTTTTAATTTTCAATGCCAAGGCAGCTCGTAATCCAAGGATAAGAGCTTCATATTCAGCAGTGTTATTGGTGCAAGCAAATGTTAATTTGAAGGACAGAGGAATAAGATGTTTTTGTAGAGATATTAAAATAATACCCACACCAGCCCCACTCATGCATCGGGCTCCATCAAAGTATAGGGACCATTGCTCGAATGGTCCGCCTCTAGTTTAAGGCATTCATCGGAAACTCAATGATGAGGGGATGAGTAGATTCTAAGGGTGCAATAGCTAATTGATCTGTTATGATTTGACCCTTAACAAACTTTTATCCTATGAAGGTGAGTTCAAATTCGCTTAGCGCAAGAACCCACTTGGTTGTGCGACTAGATAAATACGGTCGACTCATGAGATATCGCAAAGGGTCGAATTTGGCAATAACATACATTTTTTGATTGAGCATATAATGTCGTAGTTTCTGTGTAGAAAATACGATTGCTAGACATAATTTCTCTAATGTGGTATATCGAGTTTCATAATTGATTAAGGTTTTGCTAATGTAATAATTAGCGCATTCTTTCTTCTCATCGTCAAGCTGAGCTAACATAGCTCCTAAGGCAGAATCAAAAGCAAAAATGTACAAGATAAAAGGACGATCAGATCTAGGTGGGGAAAGCATTTGTGGTTTGAGGAGATATTGCTTAAGGAGTCCAAATGCTTCTTGGCATTCGTTGTCCCAATGAAAAGAGACATCTTTCTTAAGAAGCTTAAGAAAGGGTCCAGTTTTGTCTGCCAACTTGTCGATGAAGTGGCGAATAGCTTGAAGCTTACCTTGTAAACTTCATAATTCTGATATATTTGTGGGTGTGGGCATATCTGTGATAGCCACGATCTTGAGAGGGTCAATTTCAATGCCATGTAAAGAAACTATAACCCCTAATAATTTATCGGACTTAACTCCGAATATGCATTTAGCTAGATTTAGTCGGATAAGATATTCCCTTAACCGATCAAATACTTTTCTTAAGTCATTTAAATGATCATCTTCTTTGATGGAACGAGCTATGATATCATCTACATAATCATGTAGGATATCATGCATCATATCATGAAAGATATAAGTCATAGCTCGTTGATAGGTTGCACTTGCATTCTTTAAGCCAAATGGCATCACTTTCCAACAAAAGGTTCCCCAAGGGGTAATAAAGGTTATTTTGGCCTGATCTTCGAGAGCTATCCTGATCTGATTATAACTAGAAAATCCATCCATTAAGGATATCATTCCACTTCTAGTAGTAAATTCAATGATCTGATCCATATTGGGAAGAGGAAAATCATCTTTAGGGCATGCAACATTAATGTCTTTGAAATCGGTGCAAACCCTAACTTTAGTGGCTTCTTTCTTAGTTACTGGAACTACATTTGAGATCCATTCGGCATAATCAATAGCTTGTATAAAAATGACTTTCAACAGTTTTTCTAGTTCTCCTTTGACTAGTAAGGCCACTTTAGGATGCATTTTTTTGAGTTTCTGTTTAACAGGTTTAGCATCTGGATGGACTACTAGATGATGCATAACTATAGAAGGGTCCAAACCTAGCATGTCTTCATATGTCCAAGCAAAGACATCTTCATAGTCTTTAAGAAATGAAATGTATTTATCTTGTTTTTCTTGACTCAATTCTGATCCAATATTGATTATGTGAGGGTTATGTTCGGTTCCAATGTTAATCTTTATAACGTTTTCAAATTCCATATGTAAATCTCTCTCAAAATTAGGTGGGGTGGATGAAACACCTAATTCTTGTAATTCTTCCAAGGTTAGCTTGGATAATTTGTCTTGAGGAGTCGAGGTCTCAAGCTGGGCTATACTAGGTATAGAGCCATCAAAATAAAATTCATTGTGTAACATTTCCTCAACGGAGACATCATGGAAAATATCCCCTTCCAACTCTTCATCGGAGGGTGACCCAGAAGTATATTGTACGATGCAGGGCAATGTACAATAAACACGATCGTATCCAGGGTTCTAGGACAAAATTGCAAGGGTATAGTAATGACTCCACACTTTTCTTGTGTCTCGTCATTAAAGGCTTTGATAATCATATAGTTCTTTTCATTTCGTCACTTCTAAACCCAAATCGTTGGTAGAATTCAAAAGTGCATATGTTTAAAGATGAACCATTATCAATCAAGACTCATTTAACAGCTACATCTCCAATTAGGGCAGTAATATATAAGGGGTTATCCTTATGTAAACTATGTTGTGGGATATCTTTATCTCAAAAGTCAATACAATCGACTTCTCGAGTGATGATAGTATTGGACATGGCTTCAGGTTGAATATTTTGTGGTACCATCATTTGGCTTAATGTAAGTATTAATTCATCCCTATGGGTAGGAGAAGATCTTAACAGGTCCAAAAGGGAAATTGGTTATAGTATTGGATAATTGTTCATTAATATTGTAAGGAGGTTTAGGTTGAACATTAGGCACATAATTCCCTTTATTGGGATTTTTCAAAACAAATGGGGCTGATCCATCGTTCTAAGTTTGATCTTGTTGAGAGGTTTGAGCCTGTTGTCTGGTAACGGCTCCGATGGTTCCTACAATATTATTTTGTGGATGATGAATAGGTCTTGGTCTAGCATTTATGGCTTGTTCATTAGAAACTATTTGGTGAGAAGATGGTCTAGTAGTGACTCTTCTAGGAAATGGTTCTTCTGGAACCATAGAACTGGTGATAGGTTGAATAGGATCCGATTCATCTTCAGAACTATTCGATTGATTTGAGGTGATTTCCATGTCACTTTTAGTCTCATATTTAGTGTCACTAAGATCAAGTGTTTGAATATTATGTAGAGGTCTGGTCGTAACTATGGATAAAGTTGTGTCAAATATTTGAGGATCATGATCAGGTAATTGTCCACTAATAGTCCCTACATATCGGGTAGGAGGAGGAACATTATGATGCTCAATTTTATTAGCCACCTCTTTACCATGTTTTGGTAAAGGATGTTGAAATATGTCCAATGATTGATTGGCATTCTGATTCTGATTTTGGGGAATGCTCTTTTGAGTGTTATTAGAAGGATTTTGTTTAGGTTGGAAGGCTTGCACCTCCATCTCATTATTATCAATCAAATATTGTATTTTATGTTTTAATATTTTACAAGAGTTGGTAGCGTGTCCAGGTCCTCTATGAAAATCACAATGTAAATCAGCTCTATATCCGGGTATAGTTGGATCAGGTTCCTGGATAGCTGGTAATTGGATCAAGCCTCGTGCTAGTAATTGCGGGAGAATGGTTGATAAAGGTTGATTTAACCTAGTAAATTCTTGGGGTGGTTTATCAGGAGGTTTCAATATAAACTTCTCTATTGTTTTCGTAGTGTTAACATTAGCAATGTTTCTACTATCAGTGACTCCGTCACCCACAACTTGTTTATTTTTATATTGATTTTTGGATGTTTTCTCATCATCTTTATTTTTGAGCTGACCTCTTCTAATGAGAGCATCTTCCACCCTTCGAGCTAAGTCTATAGCTTGATCGAAGGTGGTCAAGGTAGCAGTTGATAATTCATAGGATAGTTGTTCTTGTAAATTATTGATAAAAATATCCAACATCTCCCGATAAGGTAACACAAAGTGTAATTTTCCTATCAACTGTCTCCATCGAGCTAAGAAGTCAGCAAAACACTCATCTTTGTCTTGTTTTAGGTTGTACAAATCTTTAATGGTTACATGCCTTTCGATATAGGCACTAAATTGATGCACAAAAGATTCAGCGGTCTCTTCAAAATTTCTCAAAGAATGAGTAGGTAATTGATAATACCATTCCAATGCCATCCCCCCTAAGCTTTTCGGGAACATTTTTAGTAATAGCAAATCATCATGTGATATGTCATGACATGCTATCCTAAACATACGAAGATGCTCTATGGGATCTTCAGTTCCTTTATATATAGGTAGGACAGGCATAGGAAAGTGTTTGGGATATGGTTGTGCTACAACTATAGGATCTAGAGGTTGACTACACATCTCTCGATAATTGTATGAGGGACGGTAGGGATCTATTTGGTCCATGCGAGAGACTAACTGTTTCACCATGGCTTCCAAATTACCAGTTTGTCCACCATATTGGTTTGGTGGTACATGAGTATGGGTCTTGTGACCGTAGGAAGGCGGGACATAAGGATTAGATGCTATATTACTGTTATGCAAATGGTTGGTAGGAAGAGTATTATGAAGAAGATTTGTTGTAGCATTATGTTGTATCCCAAATTGTTGGAAATTGGTATTTGGTTTTGTTTTAGGCTTTTGTTGATTTGAGGTATATTGATCAATAGCTTGGCGAAATAGAGTAGTGAATGAAGGTTTCTTTTGTGTGGGAATAACCCTTGGCTTGGTAACAGGCACTCTAGGTGGTTGGGTAGCCTGTTGTTGTTGCATGTTTTGGATTATAGCAGCCATGTCCAAATTGGACGGTCCAACTTGATCACTCTCTTGATCAACGAAGGACAAAGGATTAGTGCGTGTGTGATATATATCTTCTAGGGTTGCTTGAGTATCACTAATTTGATCTTTATCCATATGAACTGCTCTATTAAGGGTGCCAATATTATTATTGAGAAATTTCCAAAAATGGTCCATGTTCTCAAAAGTAATAGCTCCGTCTGGAGTTATTTTAGGAGATGAGGATCCTTCCTCTCTATCATTTTATTTTTGTTCATTTGCGTCCACAAATTCTTCTTCTTGTTGGTTTAAGGTTCCTTCTTCCTGAATTGGGTCTTCAAGAAGGACATCTAGGTTATTTTCTGGTTTTCCTAACCAATCTTCTTCTACTTCAATTTGTTTTCCATTCCCGAGTCTAGTCATTGTGTCTAAATTTAGGTTTTAGCAAATATATATTAATATATTTGCAACAGATCTTGGGAGGTATATATTTTAATTATATACCTACTATAATATTTAAAAGAAAATGTTTTGATTTTTTTGTTATGAAATTTTATTTTTGTTTTTGTTTTTTTCTTATAAAGACAATAAACAACACACTAAATACAAGAAATAACAATAATAAAATAATAACTTAGTTTTCTATAAATAGTTTATAGATATCATTGATAGGATCAAGTTCATCAGGAGTCATAAAGTGCTCCTCTTCAAATTGGAAATTGTTTTTCAAGAAGTCAACAAAGTGTGCTATGGTGATATTATCTGTTTCAGATTCTGTTTTGTAAAAATAAATCTCATGGCAATACTCTCGATATAACACAGCTCTGGGAACTCTATTCCATCTCTTTCTATCCGTAAGAACGACCTCTTGGTCCTCTATACGAGACAAAAATTTATGCACTACAGCTGCATTATCAAGGTATTCCTCAAAGGTATACAACTCAGAAGACACAAGGGCTCTTTTATCTGCTAACCACCTATGGCAAGCTCTCTGAAGTTCATGATACAAAATCACTTGATTGGGATCCAAGATTCTATCTAGGACAAACCTCTTGATTTGCCTAAGTTCGGTTGCTCTAGATGAAATGAGATCCAATCTCCTATTAAGTTCGTCCCACAAAGGTTGAACCCTATTTGTTTGAGGTACTCTAAGCAAAGAAGTAATCTCTATAGCTGCTAATTGATTTTCAACATTAATGGTGACAACTCGTCTTTTATTATAGTCTACCATCTAAATATGACATGCAAATTTTCTTAAGTCTAAATGCATTTATGTTTTTGGTTTTTATTTTTTTTTATTTTTTTAGTTTTTAAAATGGTTTTGTTTTCAAAAGGTTTTTGTTTCACGTCGGGTTCACCAAAATGTATCGCTCCAAATTTTTTGCACCCTTACCTTCAGGCTATAGGATCCGCGCCCGGAAGGGGGATGTGAAAAGGATGGGACAATACCTCGGACTGAGAGGCCTTTCGAAGGTCCCACCTCTCAGGGGAGGTGTATAAGGGTGAATTTTTGATGGATGGTGGGTTCACCAGGAAACTTTTGAATGGCAGTTTCCATGCCTAGGTTGATAGTGTGTTTGATGTGTTCATTTTTATGCTTGATCATTCAACTCCTAGGTTTGGCCGATATGAATCTAATCTATTCTATATGCCAATGCGGATTTAAATGAATACAAAAAATAGAAATGGATGCAAATAACAGAGAATATGCTAACTAGAAGAAATCATACCTGATTTCGGATGTCTGATGGAGATTCTGAGTCTTGTAGCAGTTCAGATCATCTCAATTTGTACATAATCATCTGATATTGCACGAGATCATCTCAAATCATAGAAGGTCATCTAAAATCAGACATAATCGTCTGAAATCTGACGAATTCGTCAGACGAATTCATCAGAAACCTGCAATCACAAAAACAGACACAAAATACCAAATATGCAAATGCAGAAGCAAGGGGTAATGGTAGAAATAACAACAAAAATGCCTAAATAATAGATTATAATAACAGATAAGGAAATGCAGTAAATTTAATGATTGATTTTACCTTTATCATGCAATTATGCTAAATGAGGTGAACTCCAAGATGCATAAAACATAATAACTCTAAATAATGCAAAGAACAAAACAAGTAGATAGTGGAGAAAGAATGCAAACTCTAGGCAACTCGGACTACCCCCAATGTTGGTCGTAGTAGAAATCGCTCGCAATAATACAAAATCATCTTGAATTGCGTCGTGATCGTTCAAGATCATACAGGATCGTCTACGACGATCTGAGATTGCTCCGACTAAAAAAAAATGAGGTTCCTGCAAGAAAACTTAGAAAGGCACAAATGCAAATGATAATTTAGGGTATTCTAACGCACACAAAGATCAAATTACAGGGAGAATCTTAGCCAGGGGTAGGTCAAGGGGAGGGCCTAAGATTAGAAAATCCTAGTTTATATAGGATTAGGAAGAGGTTTGGGAGGTTGGGGATCATCCCAATCTGGGAGATATCCAACAGGGAAGTCTCCAACGGTGCAGACACGCTTTTGCCCCGATTAGAGAGGCCGTTGAAATAGAAGCTAATTATGAAAAATTCGTTTTGGGACGAAATCGTCTGGACGTTCTGCTCCAGATGAATTCGTTCGATCTGAGGTGATATTGTCTGATCGACGACGATATCGTCCAACGGTCAAAACAAATCCTAAAAATGGCATGAAAAACGAGGAAAGCGGGTAAAAGGCGATTTAACGGGTAGTTTGGGGTTGAAATTCAAATTTTAATATTTTATCTTTTTACTAATGTTTTAACCGTGCCAATTTTAGGGTGCTACAGGACCTAATTACATATATGTCGATGTATTTGAAAAAATGAGGTGTATGATATTATTTGTGCATGTCATGATGAACCAATAGGATACTATTTAGTAAAATACACTATCCATTTTTTTTGGGAGTGGGTTACTATTGGCCATCACTCCATCGGTATGTAAAAAAGTATGTATGACATTGTGATTCATGTCAATAAATGGGTAAACCAACTACAATAAATGAAATGAATCTACAACCTCAATTGGTTTTATAACCATTTGAGAGATGGGGATTGAATTTTATTGGACCCATTAAGCCACCTTCTCAAGGAAAGCAACATATTCTTATGTGCACTAATTATGTGACCAAGTGGGTTAAAGTATGTGCTTTTAAACAAGCTTGAGAAGAGAAGGTAGCTAATTTTATGCTCAATGATCTATTGTTACAGATCATGGACCCTAATTTGCATCTAAGGTTATAAAAGCATTTATTGAAATGTATGAAATCAAACATAAGAAGTCATCACCATATCACCCTAGGAAAATGGTTATGTAGAAGTCACAAATAGAGAACTAGAGAATATTCTAAGAAAAATAGTGGCTTCTCATAGGAAAGATTGGATGGAAAGGTTACCAGAGGTCATTTGGGCATATAATACTATATGGAAATTCACAATAGAATTTACACCTTATGAATTGATCTATGGTAAGAAACCTCTTTTCCCAATTGAATTTAAATTACTAACACTCCATACATCTTTAGAAGTTGCCATTGAGTTGTCACAGGTATAGCAAGAGAGATTTTTGTAATTGAATGCATTGGATAAAATTCTATTAGAGGCACTCCACCAAATGAAGATCATTCATCAACAAAAAATATTGCATGATAGTCTTATTAGGAGCAACAAGTATAAACCTAGTGATTGGGTATTGTTATTTGATTCTTGCTATGTTGATTTTCTTGGCAAGCTATAAGCTCAGTGTCTAGGACCATATAAAATTTAAGAAGTGTTTAAGAATAGAGCTATTCAACTTTCTCCTATTGATAATTCAAGGAGGAAATTGGTAAAAGGGCATCATTTACAATTGTACCAGAAGCCACTAACAAAGGTGGAATTTTCTCATTATTTTTCATAATTTGACTTACACATGATAGAAGAGGCTTCCTCCTCTGATAGAGATTTCAAATGGTCATATCTTTGAATAATAATAATAAAAATTCAGTAGTGAAAAAAGCCTTGAGGTGCCATTGAGTTAAGGCTTCCATGAAATTTTATTTTTAGCTTGTTTGCCTTGAAGATATTTAATATTTGTAAAAACATTCTAATTAATGCCTTTATGTAATTTTTAAGACTTTAAAAAATCCCATGTATGTAATCAGTAAGTAATCCAAGAGGGTGCATGAAATCTCTTCGACAACAAGGTATACATTTTCTTCAATATTACTATTAATTAGCCTTAACATTGCACAAATGAGGATTGAATACTTGGAATACTTATGTATAAAATTGATAAAATTAAATACCCTACTAAGTACTCCCATAAGTTGTTCTAGTATACCTTTGGTTATAAAGGAATCACTTTTAAAAGGTTTAAAAATAAGTAAGAGGTTGCTCTGGATGCTCTGACATAATAGTTATGTGTAAAAAGGGTTCAATCAAATTTTGCCAAATTCAAAAATATTTCCACACATGCAAAAGTACTTCATTTCAAAAGAAAAATAAAATGAACGTTCAATGTTGTGATAAGTGGTAGGTATCCAAGACTTGTCACAACATATTGATCCAAGGTGCACCTTTTCCAATCATGTGTCATTGGAAAATATGAACCAAGATAGTGCCTTGGAAATACATGATCACATGATTTTTTGCAATAAAAAAAGGGATGATGGTACCATGATTACCAAGGGACTTGAAATGAGTTGATGAGATGTGGATGGTTTTCTAATAGATTGACCATAAAAATTAGTATGCATGGGAATTTTCATGTCTATGATGCATGTGGGATTAACTAGTTGAGGGTTATAACTATCGTCACTATCCATACCAAATGAAAAATGTAAAATTTAAATCTTGCCATGCTCAAATTACAACCTAAAATGTGTCCTATCATGTGCATGGGAAGTATGTAAATATTGCATTAGTGTCTTAAAAATGAATTTGCCATATTTTGGAACATATGGTTCCATTCGAGCATGATTATACAATAATCATAATATCGTAAGCATCAACTCCATGAAAAAAACTAGTGAGTGCAGAGAGGAGTTTCAAAATTGGACATAGAACATAGAACGTGTGATAGAAAAGAAAATATTGAAGAGCAAAAAGACCCCGTGTTGGGTAAAACATTGGTTAGTTTTTCTATGGTTCAAATAATTACCTCCATTTAATTATCAACCCGAGGTAACTCGTAGTCTTGTGAGCAGCCGTGCAAAATATATGCTTATAATTTCTCCTTCGGAGATGAGTCCATTATATTATGGTTTGGGGGGTATTTGGTATTCGTTGAAGTTATTATTTAAATCAATAATCTCATGCTATGTATAAGAAAAATAGGACTGAAAGTGTTCAAAAACTAAATTACTACCTTGTTAGATATCACAAAAAATAGGGGAAATAACAGAGAAATAAATTAATATATGAAAATAAATATAGAAAATAGGGGAAATAAAAGAAGAAATCTTTTGTAAGTGGGCCCACACTTCCAACAGGTTCTACCTGCAGTAGACTATCACCGGATGCTTTAGACAATTTTTACAGGAAAATACTCAGAGATTTTATTAACAGTTGCAGTAGAATTTACAAGAAAGTCTGGGGGTTCTTCTTCAGGGGTGGCCTGCATATTTATAATATATGTAGTCAACCCTATTATAATTCTTGGAATGAATCAAAAAACAATTTGCTTTTACAACTGCTTTCTTAATTGAAGGAATCAGGCAAAATATCATGAGATTTTAGCATATTCTATTTTTAGAATATGTTTGATATTTATTTTCTTGATTTACATGAACCATTTACGTAGCAGTTGGAAAATGGGTGGCAAGTCATCTTTGACGTTGTCCCATGTTCATATTCAATGCTGGAATTCTTTTCATGCTAGTTGCTGAAGTTTTGCTCTATTTTATCGACCATAGAGTTGTGTTGGAGTTTGGCATTAGTGGAAATCAGGCACTGCATTTGAAGAAGTCATGAAGCAGGTGCCTAATGGGAAGCAAGAGCCTAACAAAAGAAGGCACTTTACAGGAAGCAAGTTCCTAATGGGAAGTAAATGCCTAATAGAAAGAAAGCACCTAATGAAAATCAGGTGCCTAATAGTTAAGTGCCAAACAAAAGTTAGACGCTTCAAAAGAATTTGGGTGCCTGACTTCATATCTCTCGTCGATATTCCATAGATGTTTTTCCTTCATAAAATTGTAAGTGCCAGGTCCGAGTGGGACCTCAACGAAAACATGCCAAAATACAATAATTTCCACTAAATCTACATAAATTATACTTAAAGACAAATATTAAAGAAAATGCAAAATAAATTGTTAATTATATATCTAATTTCCATAAAATGTTTATATCTACAAGAATAAGTACCACACATTACCATAAAAGAGTACAAAAAATGAGCAATTCTATGGCTCATCATTCCCCCATGCTTAAGGGGTGGCACGTCCCTGTGCAACTTTGAACTGGTAATTACCAGCTCTATTTACAACATCCCAGTAAGACCTATTGGTCTGTGTCTTCTTCTTCTTAGCGACCTTGACTTTTTATTTTGTCCTGGGGATTTTTCCCATTTGGTGCCTTGGGATTGGTTGTCTCTTGACCCTACTATTTATGGAATTTGTTGTGCTAAACTGGTTCACCTGGCCTTGCTCTCTTCTTGGGTGGTCCTCTGGTCTACGCCACCTTACCTTTTTCAATTTTCAGATAATAACTAGAGAAATTGGTGGCATCCTTCTGGAATGCAAGCTCAGCCATTTTATAGTACTCGTGGTGAAGGGGTAAATTTTCACCCACAAACACTAATTCTTCATCTTCAAATGGGATGCTAGACTTATTAGCAACCCTGGCTATGGGTAAAGCTCATGTTCAACTTTGACCTCTATTTTTGCCATTGGGGAGATATGTTTCTTGATGCCATATATTCAGGTTGCACAGGGCCTAGAAATACCATTCTCATTAAATATGACTTCATTCATGAAGTCTTTCCATCCTCTAACCCATACAAGTACCAAAAATGCTCACGTTGAGCAACTAAAATTTTTCTATGAGTCCTACTAGATTGCTTCCTAGCCTCTTTTTCTGATTGTTTACAAACCCTCTTAGAAGCCTTCTTCCAATTCTTCTTATTTGCTACTATATCCTCTTTGAGCTTCTCAAATTTTTGTTTTTGGGTAACAAAAAAATTCTTTGATGCCTTTCATTCCTCATTAGAATCTAGCTCTGATTCTTTATTAGATTCGATGCCCAATGCCTTCAACTTGGAAACTCTCACTCTATTTTTGGGTCATCACTAATATTCCCTTGTGGATTTTTTCTTTGATCTCAACTTTATTTGCTATACACTAGGGTTTTTTGGTGCAACTATTATTTCTTGGTATATAGGAGATTCAGGCTACTGAGCCTCTTCTTCCTCTAGAGAAAATTGCTGCTCAATGGGGACTGCTTCTTCCTCCTGAGGTTGTCCAACCCCTAAATCAAATAGAGAGTGATTTTTCTCTCCCTCCTTACCTAAAATTTGAGGCTCTTCGACCTCCATCTCCTTTTCCTCCTCATCTCATTTCTTTGCAAGTTGTTCTACATTTTGAGGCTCTTCAACCTCAACTTCATCCTCCTAAAGTATCTGTTCTACAAACGAAGATGTGGAACAGGGCTGCTCTACTTCCATTGTAGTAACATTTCCCTGCTCTATTTTGATATCAAAAGGGGGCACCTCTGTTGCCCCATCAGTATACATTGTTACATCAAATTTGGTCGATTGCTTGACTCCCTTTGTTCTACCTTGTAACTACAATTGTCTCTATAGTTGCCAAATTATTTGATATAATTCATGTATTTTTAAGGTAGCTTCCTTTCGGGACTCCTCAAATAGAGCTCGTTCTTATTTAAATTTGGATTTCCAAGTGGAAGGTTACTCTCTTAAAACTTATAGTTGTTGTTGCAAATCCTTCGCTTGGCATTTTGGTGGTAAATATTCCATGGCCACCTCCTATTGGGGAATTGGCCCACTAGAAATGTCCTATAAAATTTGGGCCAATTACTCCTCCTTTTTGAGCTCATCGATTAGTGTCTCCTCATTGGATGAGCTCAAAACCACCCTTGACTCTTTTGTTCTTCTGCTTTGCATCCTGGTGGAAATGGGTATGAAATCTTGCTCTACCTCATCTTCAAATTGAGGTGTAGAAGGAGACAAAGCATGTCCTGCTTCCTCCTCAAATTAGGGAAAATCAAGGACGAGGCTTGTATTGCTTCTCCTATATTTCTTGTAGGCTAGGATGTAGGCACATTTATGCACATTCTATTACACATTGGCCTGACTGTTCATTCTAAATTAGCACCTCCTCATCTACTTGTACCCCTGCCACTGCACTAGTGGCCATAACTTCCTCAATTGTAACATTTCTATGTGACTACATATCGCACCAAGGCCAAAATTAGGCCATGGTGAGCTAGGGTAGAGGTGGTTCTTACCTGGTATCGTATGACCTTGTCTTTTAGGGTGCATGTAAGGTAATGGGGGATATTGATTTTGTTCCTATGCAATATGTGATTGAGAAAAAGGAAGTTATTGGCATTCAATGTAGAGTACCGACCACAACATGTGAATAAGAGAGTGATCTACTCAAAAAATACCCTCTAGAGCTTAAGAATGTGTCGTTTCGGTAAGCTAACGTACGTCAGGTGCTTGGTTGGTGCTTCAAAAAATCTCTACGTATAGAGGGTAAGGTTATCATCCTTGTATGTGCACTCCCTTGTTAGAGGAATACTCATAACTATGATGATATAGTCCTTAGTGACTGGAATATCCAACCCCCGCATGTGCATGACCCCATCCCTCATTGATGTCACAAATTCATTTGCCACTGCTACATCCTGGCCATGACTAACCAATCGACAATAGTCCATCCATTCTGTAGTGTCAAGCTATGTTTGAACATCTACAGAAATACTCGAGCAGTCATTCATCTCACTCTTTTTGAGATCGTGATTCTTTGGCTTCCCCCCATGCTTTTCCTTTAGTTCACAATTCACTTAGGGATGCTTCTGATTTCTCTTTGAATTGCTAATGTGCTTCAATTCTCTATTTTTTTTTCTTTCTCTGAAAGTGGCTTCATAGTATCTAGTAAGAAGATTTTAAAACAATTACATTCATGCATGCAGGTGGTTAATTACCATAATCAATAGTGATTATGGTTATCCACAATAAATTTCCTTCGAGCATGTACCCGATTGTGCAGAGATGATAACCATAAATGGTTGACCAATCAGAGGTATGCCACACAACACCATGCAAAGTGGATTTGTTCAAGTGGTTAAGGCAATAATGGGGGTTGTACTGACACATTTCCATAGACACACATGTTTATGAAAATAATATATACAAAAAATAGAAAATCTAATCATACACCTAAATTCATTTTGGGGTGTATATGTGCAGATATATATGGTGCATCACTATTGGCTGGTATTTGATGATTGGGAAAATGCCAAGGGACAACGATGGCCATGGTTCCCATGTAATGAATTTTATTCGATGTGATTGGTTCTTGGTAGCTACAATGTGATTTATTTGAGAAATCTTACAAAATTCAAATAAAAAATTAGAAAAAACATATCTCCTTGGGACGATAAACATCCCCTCAAAAGTTGGTTGATGTCAACTTTTAATTTTTTTCATGATAGATATGACTTTGAACGTATATGGGGTGCTGATGTGGCTCAGGCCACATACCAATGCTGACGTGTTATTCTTTCAAGGTAGAAAATGGTTGTAATAGATGGAAATCAAGTACCTTTTTCGTATGGAAATCAGGTGCCTTCTTTTCAAATTATGGTGTGCAGGTGCCTTGGAAATTGAAAACAAGCACCTTAGGAATCAAACACTTCACTTAACATGGGAAGCATGTGCCTTAGTAATCAGGTGATCTAATTAACACGAGAAGTGGATGCCTTAGCAATCAAGTGTTAAGCAAATACCTTTTTTCCAACTATTGGGTGTCGTACTTATAAAACAAACATTATACAAACTCAACTCTTTTTTTACACTACGCTAAAAGGATTTGGTGTCAGTTTCTCAAAAATTGGAAGTCAGACGTTCTCTTGGAGAAACCAAGAATCAGGCATTGATCTACCAGAAAACAAGATGAAAGTGCCATATTCATAACATACTAGGAGTTAGGCACCATGAAGCGTATAATGGGAAGCAAACACCTTCTACCATACAATGCGAAGCAGGTGCCTTCTCTCATAATGGGAAGAAGGCACATTCCCATCAAATACAGAAAAATAATGCTTCTCTTTTATTCAATGGGTGCTGACTTGTCCTTGTATATGCGCTATCAGGTTGATCAAGCCCTTCAATGCTTTTAATTGAAAAATATGAACAAAATCAACATCTACCCCTGAACCATCAATTGAGTGTTTTATTATCCAAAGAGACCAATACAAACACTCTTGTGCAGGTTTAGGTTTAGTCTTCCCTCTGTGAATGGAGACTAACTACTCCTATTGCAAGAAAATTCTCTTAGAAAGCTTGGAAGGCCTAGGTTTCCCAGGCTACCTAACAGTTGCACAAAGGGCATTGTTCCTGCAAAATAAAAATACAACTAAAAAAAAAAACTTTGAAAGAATAATTATCTTTGGGACTATGTGGACTAGGTCCACATATTACTGACTCAAGATAAAATAAAAAATAACAAGGGTCTCCCCCATGCCTGATAAAGACTCAATCATGTATGCTTCAGACACATTGTATGGATGCAGGTGGTGGCCATTGACTATTAAGGTAATGTTGCTCCTGTCTATTGTTATGATCCTTACAACCCCATTATTAATGACTCCAGTCACTTCATATGGCCCCATCCAACACTGCATGAGCTTGTCATTCCTTTTTTGGAATTATGAATCATAGAGTAATGCCCATTCTCCAACTTTAAGTTGCTTTGGACTGGTGTGGCAGTCATGCCACTTGGCTCTTTGTTTTTGAATGATCTCTGTTTTCTGCAGAACCTCTAGGTGGTATTCATATAGTTGATTAAGATGATGAATTATTTATTTTTATCCATCATCCAGGTTTATATTCAATTCTACAATAGTCCTAAGTGTTTTGAATTCAAACTCTATAGGCATCATAGAACTTTTTCCATAGACTAACTAAAGTGGTGTGAAACCAAAAGTATTCTTCCAGGTGGTCTTGTAGGCCAACACTATTTCTAATAATCTAGTAGCTCAATCCTTTCTATGTTGTTGCACTATATTTGTTAAGATATTTTCCAACTCTCAGTTAGTCACCTCAACTTGCCCATTCGCCCGTGGATGGTATGAAGTAGTTTTGTTATGCCTGATTTTGTATTGTTGCATGAGTTCTTGGATCATCCTTGAAGTAAACTGAAGTCCTTTATTAGTTGTGATATCCCTTGGGACCCCAAATATTGTAAAAATTTATGAATACAAAAATATGCTATAGTTTTCTCCTTTGAATCATGCAAAGCCTATACTTCAACCCACTTTGTCACATAGTTAGTACAAACTAGGATATACCTCTTACCTCCTGACTACGGATTAATAGGTCCTATGAAGTCCATCCTCCATTTATCAAATGGTTCAATGTGAACATGTGGTTGGAGTGGAATATCATCTCTAAGAGTAGGTCTTCCCATAATTTGACATTGATCACACTGACTCACATGCTTGGATGCATCCCTGAATAGCGAAGGCTAGTAATAACCAACTTGCAATACTTTATATGCAATTATTTTTCCTATAAAATGGCCACCACACAGTTCATCATGGCAAGCCTTCAGTATTTAAATTATTTCATCCCCAAAAACACATCTTCTCATGATTTGATCAGGTCTTGTTTTGAACTAGCACCCATAAATCCATGAGATTTTTCTCAATTAAATTCTATTTTTCACAAGGTTAAAGTGTAGGGGATACTTTACTAGTGGCTAAATAATTAGCCATATCTGCATACCAAGGTATCTGATCATTCAGAGCAAACAAATATTCATATGGAAATTGGTCCTCTGTAGCCGCATAGTTTGGAGGTATCAATATGGACAAGAAATCAACTACCACATTGTCCTTTCCTGGCTTATCCACTATTGTCACATCAAATTTTGCAAGAGAAACAACCATATGATAATTTTGCCACTAATCCCAGGTTTGTTTGTCAAGTATCTGATTGTCGAGTGGTCAGTGTGTACAAATACCTGGTAACCTATAATGTAATGAAAAATTTGTTAAGAACATATATTACCGCAAGAAAGCCCTTATATGTGACAATATAATTTAGTTCAAAACCTATGAGGTTTTTATTAACATAATAGATGGTATAAAATCATCACCATATTTCTGTCCCAGTACTGAGCCTATTGCATTGTTAGATGCATAAACATATATGTGAAAAGGTATGGTCCAATTTGGACCTCTCAACACTGGAGTAGTAATTAATTTTTTCTTTAAGGTGTTGAATGCTTATTCACATTCTTCAGTCCAGAAAAACTTTGCATATTTAGTTAACAATGTGGTAAGAGGTTTAGCAGTTTTGCTAAATTTTGATATAAACCTCCTATAATAACCGATTGATCCTAGGAAACTACAAATATCCTTTTGTATTTTGGGAGTAGGCAGGGTTTGGATGACTTCTATTTTCTTTTTGTCTACTTTGATCCCATCTATAGAAATTTGATGTCCTAGAACTATCCCTTCCTACATCAGCATATAGTATTTATAATTACTTAAGGACATGTTAGTTTCCTCACAATTTTTAAGTGTCTTTTCTAGATTTTTTATGGCAGTTTCAAAAGTTTCACGATATACAGTGAAATCATCCATGTAAACCTCCATAGTCTCTCCAATCATATCTAAAAAAATGTAGTGAATTTTTTTTATGATGGTCATCAGGATTTATTCAAATTTGGTTGTATCCTAAAAAACCATCCATTAAAAGAAGAATTTCATGGTCAGCACAGGTGTCGACAAGAGTACTAATATTTGAAAGAGGAAAATCATCCTTAGGACATGCTTTGTTAAGATCTCAAAAATTAGTGCAAACATGTATCGCCCTGTTAGGCTTACGAACGGGTACCATGTTTGAGATCCACTTAGAAAATTCAATGGTAAAAATGAAACCCACATCTAATAGCTTTTGAAGCTCTTCTTTGACTAGGGGGCAATGATTTGATGCATCCTTCTAAGTTTTTGTTTGATTGGCTTAGAATTAGTGTTTAAGGTGAGATTATGGACAGCCAAAATAAGGTCTAGGCTAGGCATGTCTTTGTAGAACCATGCAAAAATACCCTTCTTCTTCTTGAAGAGAGAAATTAATTACTCTTGTTCATATGTGGATAAAATTTTGCCAAGTTTTACAATTTAGGGATTTTTTGTGTCTGTACTAAGTTTCACATCGATAGTATCTTCAATAAACATATGAGAACCTTCCTCAAGTTGATGGGACATTGGGATTAGATGAATGTCATATATGATATTATCAAACTCTTATGACTCAACCTCATCTATGTCTACCTGGAAAACCTTAGGATCTAAAGTTGAAGGTGAAGGTGAAGGCGAGAGTGATGGGTAGGACAAACTTGAAAAAGGATGGTGGCAAGGAAAACCAATCCATATCAATAAGACTCATGTCAATAGGAATTAGTTTTGCCAAATCGTATGTATTGCGGAGTGGGCGAATAAGTCAATAGGATTCATGTTGACTTAAGGAGAAAATGTATGGTTGGCAAAGGTGAATGTATGAATGGATCCTGTTTGGTAGAACCGATGTTATAAATTTGGTAAACATGAACAACATAAATCAACACAAATAAATGTAATGTACATTTAATGCAAAAAACAATGTTTTTGTTTTTGAAATTTTAAGATTTATTTTTTATTTTCTTTAAATTTGAGCTATGTACATATATTACAAGCAAAAAGGCCAGTTATGGGGATTGATGGAATGGACGTGGTGGTTCACCAGTTGGTTCAACTCGCTCTTGTGGAAGAAGTAAGCGAATTATGGGCTAATGGATGGAAAATATTTTGAGGTAAAACTCATCATGTTAATTGTGTGGAATGATAGGTTTTGATTCCCCTTCAAATTCATCAAAAAATATTGAAATAAGATTAAATTATTCATATATTTCATCTTTGGATTCATAAATGTGATGGATATATTCTCCTGAATTTAAATTTATGCTTTGGAAAGCTTGTTCTAGAGAAGAAGTGGATGATAGCCTAAACCCGAATGATCATGTGTTTCTTGATATCAAACATTGGGATTCCCTATTTGTACCATCCTAGGCCATGTCCTTGCAAATTAACAATGTAAAAATATCAAGATGGAAAACCTGAAATATGTTGTATATTGATAGGTGTTGGTGGTTTGGGTTCATATGGGGTAACTACATTGGATGATGAATCAAGCCCCACATATACAAAATTAATGCTATTAAGCATTGAACCCATGTTATATACCACTCCTATAGATAAGGATGGATCACGTGCATGACCGTAATCATTAGTAATTTGAATGTTGAGTGGTGTAACTATGATGTCTTGAACCACATATTCACCAATACCAGGATTAGTGAGTTGGACATCGACTTGGGATGATGTGGATGGATTGGACTTGTGTTTGGCTGATGGTATCTCACAATCCATCATTTTAACTTGTGAGACATTGGCTGACAAGGATGGAGATGGATTTAGTTGGGTGGATAATTATGATTTGAAAGAAATGATTATGGATGGTTATGATGTTGAAGATGTGGCTAATGTGGATTGAATTTGAATACATGTACATGTAGTCAATGATGATGAAGATGGAGGTATGGAAGTGGATTCTTGATGTGAAGTGGTGATGGGAAGCTCCTCTAGAATAGGGGATTTAGATGAAGATATGGATGGGGTGGTTGATGAAGTGAGGAATATATGAGTGGAAGGTAACATGGATTCATAGGGGTTTGAGATAAAATTGCAATACTTGAATGGTTCAACATCTTTTGGTATACAATGTACTTGTCCCTCATGCATGTATTTCAAGCATTGATGTAGTATAGAAGGGACACATATCATTTCTCTCATCCAAGGTCATCTAAGGAGTACATTATATGCCATAGATCCTTCCAAGATGTGGAACATGGTATGCAAAATTTTGATCCCCACTTCAATGGGTAAAATAGCAGTGCCAACTATAGAGCAGAGAGCATCATTAAATGCTTTCAAGGTGAAAGTAGATTTCATAATGTGATCTGGTGGAAGCTTGAGATGTTGAAGGGAAGATGTGGTGATGACGTTTATGGAGGGGAGCCGGTATCAATTTAAACTCGTTTGAATGGCTTCCTATCAATTTAATCCATGACACGCAATGAAGGGTCCACCGATTGATGATATTGGTTTTATCTCAAAATCATAGAAAGTGATGGAAGGTTCCTTACATATTTGGATGCTCCCCACAAAATTGCTAAAGGCATTAGGATCTTGGTATTTGATTTTAATGGACTTTAAAATATCCATTAATGCCTCGCAATGTGGAGGAGATTGTTGAATGATCTCGTATATAGATAATTTTTTTGAAGCCATTTTGAGACTTTTGATTAACCGGCTACTCAAGGAGATGATTGGCCTTGAGGGTTGATTGATGGAATGAATGGGATATTTGAATGATTTGGGATATGGATTGGTGGTGAATTATTGGTGAAAATTTGGATTGGTGGTGAAGAATTGGCAAGTTGAGACACACTTTCCTATGGTGCTATGGACGGTTGAATAGATTGATGTTGTACATTTTGTTGATTCATGCATTGTTGTTGACCTTGGATTACGACATGAATAATACCCATAAAACCTTAGTATTGTTGCACATGATTGAATTGATTTTGGGAGTCTTGGTATTAGACCCTCCTGTTGTTGGTTGCACTTCCTCATGATGAGGATGTAGTGTTTGAAAGATACGAAGGTTTTGGTTTTGTTGAGCTAAGGGGTTATCAAGCTTGATGAACTCCAATTCAATGAGATCTTGCACTCTATATTTAAATACATGGAAAATGTTAATAAAATTTCCATTTGCCTATGATAAAGACAAAATAAATGCTCCTGGTAGTGTTTACTATGTTTGGTGGAATCATCTACTTTAACCTCAGGTAAAGCAAGTTGTTTAGTGTCATATAACCTACAAAAAATCAAAGCATAAGATTTCGCTAATGGGGTGTACTGATGAGGTTATCAAATAGATTGTTGATGTGGTCAATTTTCTACAACTTTCACCATGTTTTGACTTGATTGAGTTACTGAGGGAACTGCATGATATTCAATTTGTCATGGTTTTTGTTGCACAGTTTGTTGTTGAGCCATTAATGATTGGCTCATCATCACTTGATTGGTCAGATTGGCCTGGTTTGATTTTTACTGTCCATAATAGTTATTTTTATATCGGCCCTTACTTTGCCATTCTTTATTTTTAGGCATGAGCACATCTTCTTGGATTTTTATCTCCTCAACTATGTTGGCATGGGTGAGAGCTTCCTTAAATGATCAGTACTGTTGCAATTGTAACAACCAAGAGATGGGTTTTAAGAAAATTTTAGTGAATAGTTTATTAAGCTCTTTCATTAGTAGGGAAAATAAAAATTTGGTAATAATGACCTTGCAATGGTTTCCAAAGTCATAAAAAAACTCATCATAATTATGTTTTAGACCATATATATCATATAATGAGTCTTTCTTTCTAACATTGAGGGAAAATATTTCAAGAAATTGGTCAATAAATTGCTCAAAATTATAAATACTAAGGTGAGGCAAGTGATTATACCATTCTACAACATCTCCCCCCAATATCTGAGGACATGTTCAAAGTATTAGAGCATCGTTACTTTGAATTCGAAAGCATGAATGGATGAATGTGCTCACATGTTCTTTAGGGTCCTCAGTCCCTTTAAATTTATCAAACTTTGGTACTATGATGTCTACTAGATATGGTGGTGATGTTACCGAAGGATGAATTGGTTTATTAATTAGGTGACATAAAGTGGGCTTCTAGTTCATCAAACTAAGAGTGTGTTGCATCAAAATGTCAATTTGTTGTTGCATAGTTTAGATTCTAGGGTCTTCCCCAAGAATACAAAAACCCTGAATCACTTGATGATTCTGTGAAGGTGGGGTGGAAATATGTTGAGATGTGATAATATTATGATGATGTGATGAAGTGGATTGAAATTGATGATAATGAGGTTGATGGAGAAATGATGGTAAATGTTGAAATGGAGATGGTGTATGAGGACTGTGATTGTAATGATTATTGATGGGAATGGTATGGATATGGGTTTATGGTGGTGTGGGGATGGAAACTATAGAAGATTGTGGTACCCATTATGGACTCTGGGTAATAAATGTAGGTTTAGTGGAAACAATTTGAGGCTTAGGATTGACCACCTAAACTTGTTGTTGAGCATTTTATAGCTTCTTAAGTAATTTGTTAAGGTGTTTCTATGCTTCATGTATTTTTATATCTGAAGTGAAAGGCATGGATGTGGATGGACCTGATGAGGTGGGTGGATGACAAGTTGCAATAGGAATTACAACTATATTGGTAACATTGGATGAGGTGGATATTGGCATATATGATGCAACATTGACATGTGATTCATACAAAGGACTGCTATAGGTAGTGATGTAAGATGATGGAATGTATGTAATTGGAGAACATTATGATGTCGAATGATTGTGTGGATGACACAGCGTGTGAGGGACCCACAAAAAAATCTGAATGACTTACATGTATCACACTAGTGTGATTGAACACAAAAGTAGTAGGAAGGGATGATGAAATATCCATGGATGCAATGTGTTGTGGGATGAAAATTTGATTCATTGCTTCTTTATTTTTCTGATTTCTAGTTAAGACCATAAGCTAAATGAATCAAATATATGCAATGTGCAATAAAATAAAAACTTCATAGAAATCAAGTAAAACAACTCAATTCTAAGTTTCTGCAACAAATGTGTCTTACCTTCTATTTTTTATCTCATTTTTAATGTTTTTCCTTTTTTTGTGTTGAATGGTGTGTTTTGATATACTAATCTAAATTAAGGGTGAAATCTATGGCTTGGTTGGGCAATGAGATTCTTCCTGGTGATGAAGTCCAGAAAGTTTTCTCAGGGTATCCTAATATGGCTAAGGGTAGAGATTGGTGGATGGAGATGAAATCCACCATCACCAAATATCAAGTAATGGTTGGTGATGAAATTCAACGCATTATTTTTTAATGTGATACATGTTGTGTGTGATTCATTTTAAAATTTCCATGTTTTCTATGGTGTACATAAAATGTTAGAAATAACTAATTTTCCAAGTCTAAATCAGAAGCCAACAACAAAAATATCAATTTCCTCAAAAGATGTAGAGTACACCGCTTAAGACCCACTCTGAATAGTGGAGGGTTTGCCTACTCTACCGCTCTAAATCAACAAGTGATTCCAACAGTGGTAGTACTTTTAATATCTTGATATTGTTCCTACTTAGAATATAAAAAAGAGAGATTCCTAACCCTATAATACAAAGTATTTCATGCAATTTACAATTGCAATGAAAACAAAATGTAAGATTTTGAGTACAACATACCAGAAAGCAATGAAATTTTAATCTGAAATGTGAATGTGTAGATGAATATGGATGCAAAAATTATTCTAAATGCCTAAGATGCAGATTAAATATGTTTTTTTTTAACAAACACTTAATGATGTTATTTTTAGCATTTTATCTATAAAAACATAAAAGTAAATAAAACAGAGGGGTTAGGGTTTTGAAGTAAACTTACTAATAAGCCTACGTATCCTTTTTCCTCCCTATAAAATACATCTGGGTGCCTATAAAACACACCTGGGCATTTACTGAACACTGGAGGGCATCCCCGAGTGTTGTAGGGCATCTACGTAAATTCTACAACTTTTGCAACTCTTTAGAATCCCTAATTCTATGAAATTTGTGCGATCTAGTTTTTGAAAACCTGCAAAATAAAAATAGAAAATAGAAAGTTAGTAACAAGATAATTTAAAATATGAAACCCTTAGTTGGTCCCATCGTGATCACCATTTTTTAATGTAAAATCAAGCAACACCAAATATAAAATACTGAAATAAACAAGCAAGTAAATGACACAAAATTGTATAGAAAAAATATTCTTTTATTGAATGGGTTAGATATCCCAATTGTACAAATAATGTGCCCTAATGTGGGGTCTTGATATAGTTGTTAAAATGCTAGGTTTTCCAAGGCCCAAATCCAATGAATGGTGGTGTCTTCTTGCTCATATTTTTTCCCAACAAAGTGGTGAGTGGTCTTTGGTATCCTATGCAGGGCCACTCGAGCTTCAAAAGATACCAATGAATGTGATTCTCAGACCTACACATAGCAAACAAAATAAAGGGTTAATAATATTTTTGGGGGATCTACTACGTGATACCGTCAGGAATGAAATCAATAAAACCCTAGTTGCAAAATAGAAAAAAATAGTAAACAAATATAAAAATGTGAAAATGATTACCAATGAAATTTTACCTTGCCTTCATTGACTTGTTGTTTCTATCTTCATTATTGTTGCTGAGGGTGGTTACGTAGATGTGCCCTAGTGGCACCTGAGGGATAAAGGGCTACAGAACTAGGATGGGAAATACCCACGAGTGCTTGGTGCTAACCAAAAATGCCTAGAGGTGCCTGGTAGGCTTTGGTGGACGTTCTATAGACTCTGGCAATCTCTCAGGAAGCTCTAAGGGTGATGGAGGATGGAAGTGATGAGGATGCTTGAGAATGCTTAGGACCTCAAGAACTTAGAGGGCTTATGAAATTTAAAAACTCTGGGGACTTAGGGTTTGAGTCATCAAAATGAATCCTCTTTATAATCTTCCCTTAGGCATGTTAGGGTTTCGACGATACAATTTGTGTGGCCAAGATTAAAACATGACGAAGGGTGGAGATTAAATTTCCGTAAATGAAATGGATTAAGGTGGATGGATGGCTAGGATTAAATAATGATGGATCACTAGGATTAATTCATACATATATACATATATTTATTATATATAAATATAATATATAAAATATTATTATTTATATATATTAAACAAATATATAAATATATATAAATAATGGATAATGTGGTGGGAAATTATGGATGGAGGACAAGTGGCTATATTTTGGTGTCTACAGGTCTTGTCATGAAATCCCCTAATTCTAAATGCACCAAGCTTATGGCTTTTGAAGCCTTACTATTAATGTAAATCTCACAGGATAATTATCATAGGATAAAATATATGATAGCCATAATATAATAAGATCAAATATAATGTAACAGAATAATATGAGCCAATTAATATGTAAATCAAGGCTAATAATATATCAAATAAAATTAATTAATAAGCAACAATATAAATGTATAAATAGCCTGAATCATACATGTAAAAGCATGTAGCAAGACTTACAATATTAATTTCTCAAATGTATGTAATCTTTATTACTCCTCTTGTATCATAAAACTCTATCACAATACTCTCTATAGATAATATAGCCTATGTAGGCTATGTAGGCAATGTAGGTAGTGATGGTTATATTCTATGCATCTCTATGGAGTAATATATAGCCATTGTAGGATGACTCTTGGGTTAATTACTTGACTCTTCCTTTTCTTATCCCAAGTCTCATGACTCTTGGCTTCTCTACTTGACACTTTCATACATATGACTCTATCTTGTATGCACACTTGGAAATGACTCTTCACATAACACTTCCTAATCTAAGAACACATGTGCACACTTACATATGATATGCTTGTGCACATTTACACACTTATTTACACACTTATTTACACACTTGCACACTTATTTACATGACACTTGTGCATTTCCTATACATTATTACATTACATAAAATATTTAATCACACTCTAATATAGGAAACAACCCTAATCTAATATTTACAAGGTTGTACCAAGGAGGTACATTAGCATGTACCAAATAATGTAATATTATCTAATACCTTATTTTATTACATTATTTGGTTATTGAAGACTTTAGTATTCAATCAAGGTTTTCGTCCTTCATGTGATATTAGAGAATTTTAGATACTAATGCTAGTCCTTATAATCTCATTGAAGGTGCATACTACTAGAGAAAATAATGCTTAATGTAAAAAGCACTTGCAAAGAGTTCTGCAAAGAGATTTCTTATAGAAGAAGAAACACATTGGAGAAAATAGAAAAAGTGAAAGGTATAGGAAACAACTGGGAGATATAAGACAACTTAAAAACAAGAAAATTATTGAAAAAATAAAAAGGAACTATAAAAATAGAAAGATAAAAGTAAAGATAGAAAATATTGAATTGTTGATTAAGAAAATCTATTGTAAAGTATTGGAGAATATTACATTATTTGGTACATGCTAATGTACCCCCATGGTAACTTTGGTACAAATGTAAATATATAATAGATTAGGGTTTGTGTCTCTAGTTTAGATGAGTGATTTGTATTTCCCTTTTTATGTAAGTCTATATATGTAGGATATGCACAAGTGTCATGCAAGAGTGCAATATGCAAGATATGCACAAGTGTCATGTAAGTAAGAGTTCAAGTATGTATTAAGAGAATGTGCACAAGCATCATGTATGTAAGTGTGCAAATATGTAATATGACTATGTGCACAAGTGTCTTGTATTAGGAGTGTATGTAGGATAGTAAGAGTCATGTAAAAGTGTGCAAGTGTCATAGAGTTAAAGTATGCATGTAAGAAGAGAGTGAAAAGTCTAATATACAAGTGGTAAGATGAGAATCCAAAGATCAAGAATAGGAAAGGCTACATCTTTCAGATATGTAAGGAGTGCAATATACAAGGATTGAAGATTCACATTGCTATGTCTATATTATGGAGATAAATATCCATACAATGTAAGCAAAAATGATATGTAGTGATCACCACATAGCAAGCATTGATAATAAAGCTTGTATATAGATTTTGATCAATATTATGGTAAGTTTTCTTCATGCATGTACATGAATGATATTGGCCATTTACATTCATATTTGATATTATATTGAATGTTATTTTATTTATATTTGTTTGGATATACTTTTGATTGCTCATATATTTAATTATACTCTTGATTATTGATATTTAGACCTATAATATTATAGCTTAATTATATTGGGACCTGTGATATTTTGAGATAGGCTTAAAATCCAATAATGGTATCAGAGCTACCACTTAACTCCATCTATTTTTTATAGAGTTATATTTCAAATCCACCATAACATTGGAGTCTATCCAGTTTGAAAGTAGTGAAAACCTGGACTCTATTTTAAAGGTTGATTCAATAGATATTGAGGAGACAAGGAAAAGTCACCCTGAATTGGATGCTAGGGTCTTTCCTTGATTTCTCTTCCTTGATGGAAGGGTAGGAGAAAAAATATGTTTCCAAACAAGGATCTATTCCAGGATATAATAATCTTGTAGAAGTGGATGGAGTAGTTACCATTGTGTACAAGCACCCCTGATTGATAAGAGACGACATCTTATAGAGGCCTTAGCTCGCCCGTCAACCAGCTAGCTATCTGATCTGCATGGCTTACCGAAATATTCTAAGATTAAGCTTCGTTCCCGTCTCTCACGCCTCACCGATCCGCGGTTCACTCTCCGAATCGTTCAGTTTGATAAGCCCGAAAAGCCTTTGGGGCCGGGAAACTTTCAAAATGACACTTTTAATTTAAGAGGTCCAACTCCCCTTATAAAATTTATTTTGATAGAAAATGTTGATTTTGAATAATTGTTGTGGTCACGCAAACACAGGGATGAAAGGGCACTGCTACTAGACCATGGCAAGGAGAACATGGATTGGCTACCCATAGATAGAATGTATTTGGATCAATGAGAATGACCAAGAGGGTCTCACTTATCGACGAAGTGGGAGATGGGGAGAGCACTCTTAAGAGCTAATAGAATGATGAACTTTCTCCTATTGTTTGTTGATATAATACTTGCCTAGGAAAGCTCATTAGAGAAAACATATGGCTTGAGAGGTAAGGGAAGAGAGGGGGAATCCTTCAAGATTGGTTCCTATGGAAATTATTAGAAGAGAAGTTGTGAACAGTTTAAAATTTACTCTTATGTACATAAATGGCCATTTTAAAAATAAAATAAAAAGCTCATTAAGTTTTTAAAGGGCTAGAGTAGTTATTTATTCAAGCTTCAACGGTCACTATTGTTGGTGAAATAAATGTGATGAATATATGAAGATTACCTCAAGATATAAAGCATATATGCTTTTATTTTAAAATAGGAGCACTCTCTATTTTAAACAGGGGGGAAAGCCCCACATTTCAAAGGCAAAGGCCAACCAATTTTTTTTCCCTTTTAAATAGAAATTTGACCTACCTTTTTAAACATGGGGGGCACACGGGAAAAGACGAGTTACTATGAATGAAAGGGATAACCATTGCTAGCTTGTATCATCTCTCTACCTGGTTCAAGAAAAACCAATGAAAACTAGGACTCAACTAGAGTTGATTAAGAGCCAACTTAGAAGAAATTTAGATGTGCAAGTATATTCAAAGTCACCTTGATAATATTTTGGATTCTCTAGAAAAAAAGGAGAATCATTATTGAAGATGAGAGATTCAACTCAAGAGAAATTTGGATGTCAGGGGACATTCATAGTCACCCTAATATTATTTTTTGATTCTCTAGAAAAGAGGAGAATCATATTGTTCTTAGGTATGATGTAAGACATCAAAGATAGATTATAGAATATTAAGAAGTAACAAAGATTCTATGAGATAGAGAAGTACCATAGCTTCCAGATATTGATAAGCATTAAAGCTTTCGAGGATAGAGAAGCATCTTAGTTTCCTAAGTATAGATATTGAGAATAAGTATAAGCTTTCATAGAGAATAACAATTAGATTAGTATAAATAATAAACCTCTGAAGATAAGGAAATATAGAGGCATATAGAAGTTGAATTTCTAGTTAATTAGAAAACTAGAAGCATAAGGCTAATTGTAGCATTTTAGTCTTGGCATTGAATCATTTAAAGTATTTTTAAGAAGATTTGAAGAGCATTATCCTAAAATAAACATGGAATATATGTGCTACCAAAGCGCATAATAGAGTTTCATAGAAGACGAAAGAAGCATCAAGGCATAGTCATTGTCTATTTAGTGGAGCTACCATCCACCAAATAAGCAAGTAGCCAGAACCTAAGAAACCATATTTAAGTGGTGAAAGCCTGAGCAGCCAACACTTGAGTGGAGAGTATCTAAGAGACCAATATCCAATAATTTAAGTAGTAGTTTAAGTGGCCAACATCTAGCATTGAAGAGACGAAGTATCTAGCATTGAGAAAACTAAGTGACCAACATTGAAGAGACTAAGTATCTAGAATTGAGGAAACTAAGTGACCTACAATGAAGAGACTAGGTAACTAGAATTGAAGAAACTAAGCAACCAACATTGAAGAGACTAAGTAGCTAGCATTGAGGAAACTAAGAAACTAGTATTAAGGAGACTAAGAGACCTATGTTGAGGAATCTAAATGACAAGTGTTAAGAAGCATAAGCAAGCAGTAACAAAAGAGATAAACAACATTGTCCACAGTGGAAACATAAGAGTGTTATCAAAGCAATGTTATCAAAGCAACAATAGGAGAGATAAGTGTTAATAGTGAATGTTATCTAGTATTTGAGCATTAATAGAGTGTCATATTGAAGATACCCAAGCATGTTATCTAGTAGAAGAGATCGAGAATGCTTCAAGCATGCTATTCAACATAAGAGACTGAGTGTGCTATCTAGAAGAGACCCTAGCATGTTATCCAATAGATATAACTCAAGCATGATATCCAGCTAAAGAGACTCAAGCTAGAATCTAAGAGTGCTATCAATCAGAAGATATTCAAATAGGAATCTGAGTGTGCTATCACCTAGGAATGCTAGAGCATTGAGCACATTTAGAAATTTAAATGCCATCTAATCTGAGCATTATTCAATTAGCATATAACATTCTAAGAATTGCAATTGGAATTGAGCCTTGAAGGAGGATTCAACATAACTAGTAGGTAATATCCATATGTTACAACTTAAAATCATTAAGTAGAGGTGTTATTTTATATTTAAGCACTTCAAAAAAATAAAGGTACGTTAACTTACCTTTCACATCATTATTATTTGGAGGGAAAGAAAGTAAATTGAATTTGAACTATTAAGTTTTTTAAGTATGATTTATAAGGTTTTCTACTCTAATGATTTTGAAAAAAAAATGGAATTTGTTTATTTCAAAAGTTAATTTTTGAAAGAATTAAAATTATTTAAGTTTTGGATTGAAAAATATTTCTACTAGGATTTAATTTTTTTAATATGAAATTGGTTTTTAAAATTTGATGGATTAGAATTTAAGATTTAAGTTTTGGAGATTTGAGAATTTGGTTTTTAAAATTTGAGGAGTTAAAATGTTTGAAGATTTAATTTATTTATGTTTTGAAGTTTTTGAAATTAGAAAAAAAATGGTTTAAAGTTATTTGAATATTTTGATGTTTTTTTTTAAATTGGGTGAAAAATAGGGTTTTGAAAGGGGCCCTAACCCTTTTACAAGAGAGGCCTGATTATATTGGAAAATAAAAACCACAGGCCAAAAAAAGAGATCCTAGCAAAAATCACACACCTTTCCTCCTAGGAATGAATGATGCTAAAGATACACTAACAAAAAAATGAATTACAAAGATATTGCCCATATATACTAGACTCAAATTAAGCATTGTATTTAACCGACAATCCACTTCAATTAATTTCTAATATTACTCAATCTAACAGGTTGACCTTCAGCCTCCAATGCAACTATTATTTGTAATGGCAGTGGAAATTTGTCATCCCAATTTTTTTTTTGACCACTATCCACCCTCATATTGTCCATAACATCAACAACAAGATACCTTCTCTATATATGTGATCAATTACAACATCACTCATATTTTTTAGGATCCTTGAAGTGTCCATTGTAATGTTAATTATAAACCTATTCTTTGTTTCTCCTATTTTCAAATCTCTAAAAATGTTTAGAGAGTCCCCTTGGACCATCAATTTTTTATAACCTCTATCATATAATTGTTAAACTCCTAAAAAAAGAGCTTTGGATTCTGCCATATGGTTGGTATGAAATCCATAATCATCTACATAAGCCCATAAAATCTGACCTTTATCATTTCTAATCACTTTGCCCCCTCCTGCTCTTCCTGGATTTCCTTTGGCTACCCCATCAAATTTAAGTATTATCCAACCTTATCTTGGTTTCATCCATCTTGTGTTCATTATTTTTACGGTGGATTCCATTACGCATGGCTTGGATTGATTTACCTTCCACCCTTCAACAATCATTATTTCTTCTCTTTTGTCATAACCTTCAACCTCTGGGAGAATGCATAAATTTTCTTCAATTGCACCTTTGATTCTTTTGAATATATATACTTCATCTTTCCTTTCATTCATAAATATGCGTCTATTTCTTTCCCACCATATGCCCTATGTTTGAATATTTTGAAATTTGAAGATATTTTAAATTTTTGCAAATTTAGTTGGGAGTTAAAAGGTTTACTCCTTCAAAGGATTTCAAAATTTTAAAATTTATTATTTTAGTGTAAATTTTGAAGTTTTTTGAAATTGCAAATTATTAACTTTTGAAGATTTAAGGATTTCAACTTCAAAGAAATTAAATCATCGAGTTGGACCACTAATTATCATAGAATAAAATATTATAAATGCATTTAGTGAATATAGTAAATAAATGGTGGATAAATTAAAGTTTTATTCCCATAATTTGATAGATGATTTTGATGGGAAGAAGGAAATATCAAATGGTTTAAAAGAAAAATTATCTTTATTTATCAAAGATGCAAAAGATGAAAAGTTCACAACACTTATAAGTTATATTCATGAAAAATTTTTAGGACATGGTGGAATTCACAAAACACCATTATATTTTCCTTAGAAGAATGCTTAATGATATATTTATCTTTACTTTTTTGAGATTTTTCAAGTAAAAAGATGAGAAGGATGTAAATTGTGACTCATATGACTTGAATGAATCTTATGCTAGCTTCAATAAGGAATCATTAGAATCTAGAATGTATTATTGTGATGATTTACTAACTCATTGTTTCAAAGACATTACCAGGTATATCACAATTGAATATGAATAAAATAAAAGCAAAGAAGAAGAATAGAGAAAACACAAAAGGAAGTATAATAGAAGACATGAATATGAACTTGAAGCATGAACTTATACTGAAGATCCAAATAAAATCTTGAAGGAAATTAATTGAAGACCAAAGTGTTAAATACCCAAATAATGTAATACAAGAGGATGTTGGAGAATATTACATTATTTGGTACATGCTAATGTACCCCCATGATACCTTTATGGTACAAATGTAAATATGTAATATATTAGCATTTATGTATTTAGTTTAGATGAGTGATATTATTGTGGATATTAAAGCAGCCACATAGGTAAAGCACATCATTGACATTATCCAAACCCTTCTTTGGATACTAGGTAGGTCGACAATAAATCTTATCAATTAAGAAAGCTAGTATTAATGGAGAATCAATAGGAAGTGGGTGGCTTATCATAAGCAATTTCATCATGGTTGAAGGGTAATATGAGGAAATTTTAATGTTGTTCCAAGCATTATCTTGCATTTACGATCACGAGGACAATTTAATGGTAGAGATGGACCTGTAATGCATGCCAACAAGTAAGATGATTTGTGTGGTGAGGATCATTGCAAATATCGAGATCCATTAATGAAGCTTGACCTAGAAAATAATTGGTATCTCTTATTGTCATTGTAAGAGGTGAATGAGAAAATTGGAAATTCAAGCTCTTTGTAGCTTGTCATGAGGTTGAAGCATTTGATAATTAGAAATGTTTGGAGGTAATAATCATGTTCATCTATAGAAAAAATTATGGAAGAGTTCAAAGAGTTTATTAGGATGGCTATGAAGTGAATGGAATAATTTGTGTGGGGAATTGAAATGAGGACATATCGATGAAGGAGACTCCACACAAGCACATAACAAGCCTCCTAATAGGACAAGAGAAAATTAAGAATAATTTTAAGTGAATGGTAATCCACTAGGAGCTCCTCTCACAATAGGAAAGCTAGTTCTAAATTGGTGCTGAGAAAAAAGCAAAAGGATGTCTAGCATGACGAAAGGGACACTTCTTAAAAAAATATTTTGGTGAAGGATCGTTAGCAAACAATAGTAGTGCACTATATTGGGGGAGATGCATGAATATATTTTATGAATCATTTAACCCTTTAATTTATTTCTTTTTGAAATGTGTATTTTCATTCATTTATTTTTTGGCATGTGTATGTATCTTCAACTATGATACATAGTCATTACAAAGATCGAAGAGGCATGTGTACAGTGTCTTCAACAATGATAAGTCATTACAAATATTGAACAAGCATGTGTACATGTCTTCAACAATGAAAATGTGTCTCTTCAACTATGAAAAGTCATTACAAATATCAAAGAAATGATAATTAGACTTAATATAAAACAAAGCTAGCTTAGAGTTAGGCTATAGTATGTGGTGGAGTGACTACAGTCTCAATATTAAAAGAAATTCTTGTTGATCATAAATCTACCTTAGTATAAAATATGTGCCCTAGACCCAACCAACATTGAAAGGTCGAAGGAAAGAGATGTCCTTCGGGCCAATCTCCAAAGAGGGTAGCTTTCCTTACTAATCTAAAAATTGGTATAAAGTTTAGGGAGAGAAATTAATAGAAAGAGATGGGAAATATGGTTGTAAGCCAAAAAAATAGAGTGGGGATGAACTAACAACTAAATAACCAAGTCAAGTTTTAACTAACATTTAACAGAAATAACAACATAGGAACCAATCATAGATCACATACATGACTTCCAGTTAACATTTCAACATTCACTTCATCAAAAATTAAATTCAAAAGAAAAATTCAATCTAACAAAGGCATGAATATAACAAAAATGACAGATAGAAAGCAATCACATACACAACTAATCCAAGAACCAAAGTCAAAAGTCTCTCAATTGAGGTAGAAATTTAAAATTTAAGAGTTTTTTAGCAGAATGTTTTCCTCCTTTCTTACGTCAAGTTTTCTAGTGTTTATAGAGGATCTTGCCTCAAAAATTAAATGCTCATTAAATAAAATTATGGGAAATGATAGATTTATCGATCATAATTATCTCCTCAAAAACAACAATGAACCAAATTTGTGGTACCTTGGAAAGCAACGAGCAATTTTGGGATATGGCATATTGGGACCTAGCCGAAATCATCAACAAAGTTGATCTCCATGGTTGTGTTGTTGGAAATTTGAGTTAATTTGAGGCATTTTATGTTGTCATTGATGTCACATGGATCATTGATGTCACATGGATCACATTTGGTTTTGGTGGCCAAAATATTTCATAAATAAGCATTTATGATATTTTGGAAAGCATGGCTATTTACAGGGTTTTTATGAAAACCAAGGCAGGCAAAATAAAAGGTTTTATTTAAAACCATGGTGGGCTTATGTGGAAAGGGATTTTCTTAAAAGCCAAGGTGGAATTTTGTTTCATCGAAAAAGGACCTCCGGTGATGAAGATATTAAAGTTTAAAGTTTAAGTTTAAATTAATGGAGGGCCGACCTATGTGCAATTAATGGAGGTTGGCATATATATGTAAAGGTTTCAATTTATTTTGGAAAGTGGGCATATTATATATCGTCGGAAAGCTTATTTTGAGGGCTATTTGACTAACTTATTTAGAAGGAGAAATAAGGTGTGTGTAAAGAGATATTTCTGATTTTGCAAAGGGGTTCCAAAAGTGAAGTTTGCCTTGTTCTTTTTCAAGAGGATTAATTCTTTCATGAGGTGACAAGGTATGCAATATTGTGATTTATTTTATTTTATGGTATAAGTGGTTTTGGGAGTGAAAAGGTTATGCAATGTTTTGATTTATTTTATTTTATGGTACAAGTGGTTTTAGGAGAGATAAGGAAGTTGTGCAATTAAAGGCCTTGGTGATGATTATTGAAAAGTGGAGTAATGTTGATTATTTTGTGATCTACTAACCCTTGTGAAGATTGGCAAAAGAATTTTGTGATTGTGGCAGATTTACAAAGAGGTTTTTTCATCTTCATAAAAGGTATGGGCACATTCTCCTATTGATTGTTTATGGTGGTTGATTTCTGAAATATCATTGGAGGGAAAAGGATTGTTTGTGGTTTCCTTTTCGAAAGTGGTTGGTTGAATGCTTCAAGGTTTTCTGAGTTGAGAGTTGTGTCTAAACCTTGTTTGTATAAGCATAGTTGTTGAAGCCCATTGGTTGTGAAAGAACTTGAGTTAGAAAAGAACATGAGTATCATTGTTATGTGAGATTTGTGGTTGAGCATTATTGGAAACATTTGAGTTGGTTGATACATACTTGGACTAGGGTTGTGTGAGAGAGAGTTGTCCCTTGTGGTGATTGGTTGAGTTGAGTTGATTGAGCCTAGTCAAGTGATGTGTGAAGTGATTGTTCAAGTCCTATGAAACAAACTATTCCATTATTCTGATGTTGAGTTGAGAGTAAGAGTTAGAACATATTGAGTCTCTAACAATCTCTTTATGCTTCTATGAGGCTTGATTTTAACTTTTTGAGTTTTAATTGAGTTAGTTGAGTTGAGATTGAGATTAGAACATATTGAGTCTCTAACAATTCTCTTTATGCTTCTATGAGTTGAATTTGAGTTGAGATTGCCATTCATTTATTGAGTTTATTTTGAGTACTACTTGAGCATGATTGATTGAGCCTTTGAGAAGGCCTTTTGGGATAGATTTGAGGACAGATTTGTGGACAATTTTGGGATAGTTTGGATAGATTTATCGACAAATTTTAGAGCAGATTTGGGCAAGTTCTTGGTGAGCTTGCTAGAGCAGATTTGGGCAAGTTCTTGGTGAGCTTGCTAGAGCATATTTGGATTAAGCAAGTTGGACAAGTTCTGTGAGCTTGTTAGTAGCATTTGGGCAAGTTCTTGTGTGAGCTTGTTAAGTAGCATTTGACAAGTTCTATGTGAGCTTGTTAAGCAGGTTCTGTGTGAGCCTATTGAGTAGGTTCTTAGTGAGCCTATTGATAGAGCTTTGGAGGTGATAGAGTACAGAGGACAGAGTCTCAGTGGATAGAGATCCAGTAGCCAACACAGTTGAAGATAGATCTGAGTGAGGAGTCTTCAAGTGGAGAGAGGTCCACCAGTCAGTGCAGTAGAGAGACAGAGTCTTCTAGAAGATCACATAGCCAGAGCAGAAGGGGAAAGAGTTCTCCTATGGAAGAGATCCACGAACTTGAGATTAGGGGATCAGCATCTCCTTTGGATAGAGATCCATAAACATTGTAATTGGGAGTGATTCCCAAAGAGATTGATTGAGAAAGTTTTAGTAAAATATTTTCTCCGTGGAGTAGCCCACATTGGGTGAACCACGTAAATTGTGGTGTCTCTATTGTGTATGGTTTTTGTGCATTGCTTTGATTACTGCTATTGATACTATTATATTTACACAACATAATATTGATTTGGAAGAAAAAGTAAAAAGTGGTCTTATACTGTTCACCCCCCTCTCAGTATAAGCTTGTGTTCTTCAATTGGTATCAGAGTGGGTTCCTTCGAAAAGGCTAACAACTTGAGGGCAGATTCTACAAGAACACAGATGGCTTCACAAAATGGATTATCTACAAATAAGGCTCCATTGTTTGATGGTAACAATTATGCTTTCTGGAGCATGAGGATGAAGAACTACTTGATATCACAAGGATATGAGGTATGGCAGATGGTTGAAAAAGAGTATAAGGTTGAAGGTGATCCCGAGGAAGATAAGACTACCAAGAAATTGGTTGAGATAAATGCAAGAGCAATGAATTGTATTTTGAGTGGGCTACGTGAGACAGATTTTGCAAAGGTCATGGTATGTACTTCAGCTAATGAGATGTGGACCAAGTTGAGGAATACTTATGAAGGAGATTCCAAGGTAAAGTTGGCAAAGAAATCTTACTACATTGTAGAAGCAAGTGATAATTCAGATTACAGTGATAAAGATCAGTCAGATGAAGAAGAATGTACATTCTTTGGAATAAGTGAAGAAAAGCAAGAACACCTATTCCTAGGTATTGAAGTTAAAGAAGAGGATGTGCCTATTGAAGAAAGACATGAAGAGCTTGCCATAGCCATTGAGCAAGCAGATAGGTACAAGAAAGGTCTAAGGATACTAAAATGCTTCATATGTGGAGATTTTGGGCATATAGATGATGATTGCACATACTACAACAATTACAACAAGGAAAGTGTATTTGAAAAAGAAAGCAATAGTTCTAGTGACAATTCTAGTAGTAGTGAAAACAAAGAAGTCTCATTTTTGGTAATAGAAAAGGAAGAGGATGAGCCAAGTAAACAAAAATCAGAAATCAAAAGGTTAAAAGAAGAATACAGGAATCTTGAAAACAAGATTCGAACAGATGTCAAAATCAGAGAAGAACTACTTCAAACAATCAATAATCTCAGAGAAGAGCTTCAAAATGCAAAAAGGATAGAAGAGAGGATGAATGAAGAACTAAGGGTAACAACGGCAAGACATGATACATTAGATGAAAAGATTCAAAAAGGAGTGGAAACTTATTTTAAGGTTGTATCTTACTTCCAAGAAAAGTCACACTCAAAAGGAAAGGAAGTTCTAAAATATGAAAGCAAGGAAGCACCTAATATTTGTGAGGAAAGTTCCAAAGTTCCTATGGCTCCAAATATTCAGTTTGGTTCTTGTTTTGAGATAGGTGAATCAAGTTCAAAAGGAAAAGAAATTCTTGAAGAGAAAGGCAAGGAAGAGGTTTTAGATGCTACAAAGAAGGTTCAAGAATGCAATGCACAAGTTGAAGATGATCATAAGGATAATGGTCAAGAAAGGTATGAGGAACCAAGGCATGAACAAAGGGCTTTTCAAGGATATTGTTTTTCTTGTAATGGATTTGGACACAGGGCTATACATTGCAGGATCCATGGATCAAAGAAGTTTGATTTTGCTAGAAGAAACTTCAAGGGAAGAAGGTATGGTTTTCAGGGACATTGCTTCTCATGCAACAGGATTGGTCATAGAGATTTTCAGTGCAAAGGAAATGAGCAACATGGTTTTGGTTTTAGAGCTACACAATTCAGAAGTCATGGTTATAATGGTCATGAAAATAGAGCTTCACAATACAGGGTTCAGGAAAGGAATGGATATGGAAATTATTTTAAGAATAATTTCAGGACATGGGCACCAACCAAAGGCTACAATATCAAGTGTTTTAATTGCAATAACTTTGGGCATATTGCAATATGGTGTAGGACTCAATTCCAAACAGGTTCAAGGCAAGAAGGTCAAAAAGGTTCAAGACAAGAAGATCAAGTAATTCATCAAGAGAAGGATATCATAAAAACATGGAAGGAAGTTGATAGAGGAAAGAATCAATGTAATATGGGAGTAAAGGTACTCCCACCCCAAAATTAATCACCTCAAGAGAGAAGGTGGTGAGGGGGCTATGCTTAAGAGTCATATTTTTTAGCCCCATAGGTGTCCCTTTTGCCATTGATGTCAAAGGGGGAGAGATTTGAGTAAGGGGAGAGCATTGAGTTAGGGGGAGCAGCCTCCAAAGAGAGTATTGAGTTAGGGGGAGCAGCCTCCATAGAGAGTATTGAGTCAGGGGGAGCAACTTTGATTCTCAGAGATGGTTTTTGCAGTGATTGTGGTGTTTGCATTAGAGGTGTTGCCATCAATGACAAAGGGGGAGATTGTTGGAAATTTGAGTTAATTTGAGGCATTTTATGTTGTCATTGATGTCACATGGATCATTGATGTCACATGGATCACATTTGGTTTTGGTGGCCAAAATATTTCATAAATAAGCATTTATGATATTTTGGAAAGCATGGCTATTTACAAGGTTTTTATGAAAACCAAGGCAGGAAAAATAAAAGGTTTTATTTAAAACCATGGTGGGCTTATGTGGAAAGGGATTTTCTTAAAAGCCAAGGTGGAATTTTGTTTCATCGAAAAAGGACCTCCGGTGATGAAGATATTAAAGTTTAAAGTTTAAGTTTAAATTAATGGAGGGCCGACCTATGTGCAATTAATGGAGGTTGGCATATATATATATAAAGGTTTCAATTTATTTCGGAAAGGTGGCATATTATATATCGTCGAAAAGCTTATTTCGAGGGCTATTTGACTAACTTATTTAGAAGGAGAAATAAGGTGTGTGTAAAGAGATATTTCTGATTTTGCAAAGGGGTTCCAAAAGTGAAGTTTGCCTTGTTCTTTTTCAAGAGGATTAATTCTTTCATGAGGTGACAAGGTATGCAATATTGTGATTTATTTTATTTTATGGTATAAGTGGTTTTGGGAGTGAAAAGGTTATGCAATGTTTTGATTTATTTTATTTTATGGTACAAGTGGTTTTAGGAGAGATAAGGAAGTTGTGCAATTAAAGGCCTTGGTGATGATTATTGAAAAGTGGAGTAATGTTGATTATTTTGTGATCTACTAACCCTTGTGAAGATTGGCAAAAGAATTTTGTGATTGTGGCAGATTTACAAAGAGGTTTTTTCATCTTCATAAAAGGTATGGGCACATTCTCCTATTGATTGTTTATGGTGGTTGATTTCTGAAATATCATTGGAGGGAAAAGGATTGTTTGTGGTTTCCTTTTCGAAAGTGGTTGGTTGAATGCTTCAAGGTTTTCTGAATTGAGAGTTGTGTCTAAACCTTGTTTTATAAGCATAGTTGTTGAAGCCCATTGGTTGTGAAAGAACTTGAGTTAGAAAAGAACATGAGTATCATTGTTATGTGAGATTTGTGGTTGAGCATTGTTGGAAACATTTGAGTTGGTTGATACATACTTGGACTAGGGTTGTGTGAGAGAGAGTTGTCCCTTGTGGTGATTGGTTGAGTTGAGTTGATTGAGCCTAGTCAAGTGATGTGTGAAGTGATTGTTCAAGTTCTATGAAATAAACTATTCCATTATTCTGAGTGTTGAGTTGAGAGTAAGATTAGAACATATTGAGTCTCTAACAATTCTCTTTATGCTTCTATAAGGCTGAGTTGAGTTGAGTTGAGTTGATTGGAGTAGATGATTAGTAGAACATATTGAGTCTCTAACAATTCTCTTTATGCTTCTATGAGTGAGTTGAGATGATTTGAGTTGAGAGTGAGATTAGAACATATTGAGTCTCTAACAATTCTCTTTATGCTTCTATGAGTTGATTGAGTTGAGTTGAGATTGATTTTGAATTCATATGAGTCAAATCAGATTGGGTTGAGAGTGAGATTAGAACATATTGAGTCTCTAACAATTCTCTTTATGCTTCTATGAAGTTAAGTTGAGTTGAGAATTGCCATTCATTGTTGAGTTCAATTTGAGTACTACTTGAGCATGATTGATTGAGCCTTTGAGAAGGCCTTTGGGATAGTTTTGGGATAGATTTGTGGACATATTTGGGAAGTTTTGGAAGATTTGTGGTGAGTTCTAGAGCAGATTTGGGCAAGTTCTTGGTGAGCTTGCTAGAGCAGATTTGGGCAAGTTCTTGGTGAGCTTGTTGAGCATATTTGGGCAAGTTCTTGTGTGAGCTTTTTATTAAGCATTTGATAAGTTCTATGTGAGCTTGTTATTCAGCATTGGGTTCTATGTGAGCTTGTTAAGTAGGTTTTGTGTGAGCCTATTGATAGAGCTTTGGAGGTGATAGAGTATAGAGGACAGAGTCTCAGTGGATAGAGATCCAACAGCTAACATAGTTGAAGATAGATCTGAGTGAGGAGTCTTCAAGTGGAGAGAGGTCCACCAATTAGTGCAACAGAGAGACAGAGTCTTCTAGAAGATCACATAGCCAGAGCAGAAGGGGAAAGAGTTCTCCTATGGAAGAGATCCATGAACTTGAGATTAGGGGATCAACATCTCCTTTGGATAGAGATCCATAAACATTGTAATTGGGAGTGATTCCCAAAGAGATTGATTGAGAAAGTTTTAGTAAAATATTTTCTCCGTGGAGTAGCCCACATTGGGTGAACCACGTAAATTGTGGTGTCTCTATTGTGTATGGTTTTTGTGCATTGCTTTGATTACTGCTATTGATACTGCTATCTTTACACAACATAATATTGATTTGGAAGAAAAAGTAAAAAGTGGTCTTATATTGTTCACCCCCCTCTCAGTATAAGCTTGTGTTCTTCAAGTGCCTTGAAAACAGTGGGATCACACCAGATTCAAGAGCAAACAACATTTAATTTATTCAATATTTTGGTTATTTGTCAATACCTGATTTTTATTAGCAGCAATTTCAAAAATTTCAAACTTTTTTGCCCTAAAAATTTAATTCATCGGCCTTGAAATTCTCTTCATACTGATTTTTTCTCAAAGCGCCTTTGACCATGATTTTTGTCTGAATAAAATGGTGAAGATTACTTTCTTTAAGGCATGTCTTCGAACTACATTTTTTTCAAAGCATCACGTGAAACATACCTTTACCAAGGCATCACGTGATAAAGACTTTTAGCCGCGACAAGGCAAGCAAAGAACTTTTGCTATGGTGAAACGCAAAAAGGAGATTTCACCACAATGAAATGCGAAAAGGGACTTTCACTTCAGTAATGCGCAAAAAGGGAGTTTCACTCCAGCAACATGCAAAAAGTGAGTTTCACTCCATTGACATATGAAATAGAAGTTTGCCAAGGCATTGCGCGAAACAAAAATTTAATTTCACCAAGGCATAGGCGAAAAGGGGATTTTGCCACGACATAGCCAAAAATAGACTTTCACCCAAAAATGCACCAAGATGTTGCCCAAAAAGTGATTTCACCAAAGTGTGGGTGAAAAAGGTATTTCACCAAGTCAGGGGTGAAAAGGGAATTTTGCTGCCAAAATGGGAATTTCATTGGCAAAGATGATTTCGCTAGAAAATGGAGCAAAAAAGGTGATTTCATTGGAAAATGGGTGAAATGGGAAAAACGGACCTTTTTCCAAGGCGAAACCTGAATTTGAACTATCTCCTTCTTGAAAACTATATTTCGCTTGAAGCGTTACCCGAAATTGGATTTCGTTGAGTGAAATTTATTGCATACTTAGTCAAAATTTTAAAATTTATTTTAGTGTGGCAAAAATGCCAACACTTTTGGTGGCTCGTGGGGTATTCATCTCACCTGAATGCAATCGACCCCAGGGCCTTTATCCATTGGGCTCAGAGTTTCCACCGTCGACTGCATCTGATTACCTACTTCTTGCACCAGTCTCTTCCTACCCTTTGAGATGCGAGGTTGTAGTTTCATATACCATGATGGCTTCGGCCCAAGCATCAATACTAATCACCTCACGAGTCTGGAGTGTATCAATAATGTACCAAAAAGTCTGAACCTACTCTAGGTCAATATAGTTGGCCCTCTAGCTGAGCTCCAACAAACTAGACTTGATGCAAGTAAGCTTCCTCATCAATGGTAGCACATGCTCTTCGGTGATGGGCTCTTCCTAGTCATCAATATCTAAAGTATCATCTACGAAAATAGCCCATACCGCATCCAGGTCTTTCTTCACCAGAATATTCCCTTGATCATTAGTGAAACTAGGGAAACCATTGCTCACTACAGTCTCAAAATAGACCAACGAAATGCGCCTCTCTTGCTCAAATGTATCTAGCAGATTTCAAGCTTCTTTAACCAGATCCAACCTAGAAAAATAAGTGCACAGTGTTATCTTGGCATTTTCCCAAGCTCGGGCCATGTCGCTCATTGGGCTGAAATTGAGATCCATTTTAGCCATTACCTGGATCTTCATCACCATCTCCAGTTTTGGTTCGAGGTTCTCTTCTGAATACTCCACTATGTGTAAGTCATACGAAATAACTTGTCGCACCTCCTGAAGGAACATGAGAACCAATGTTGCTTTTATTGCCATTGTTAGAAAATCGATAAGCAGATGACTATGAGCCTCCTTAATTTTTTCCTTTGTGAGAGCTATCGATTGCATTGCCTTATCTGCCAACTGATTCTGCAGACTCTAGAGTTGGTCCTTCAAGGCCTGGATCTATTGTTGTGCTTCCTACCATGTTGCTTGATGTTGTTCATTTGTTTGATTATATCCTTCAATCTCACCCTCTAGGCTCATCACTTTCTACTGCCATCACTGAGATTCAAACTACATAGTGTCTAGTTGGGCCTTTTGTTCAGCCAAAGCATCTTCTAATTCCACTATATTTGCTTTATCTTGGAAGAAACGATCCTTGAAATGCTCATCGTGCAAGTAGATCGAACTCATATCCACTTGTATGTTACCCATTTTCTCAATCGTATCAATTTTTGTGAGGTCCTCGATGATGACCTGATATGAATAATTATTTGGCATCATCTCTCCTTGGGGTTTCTGGACCTGAGGGACCATCTTCATAGTGTGCACCTCCATAGCCTCCAGATCAAAAGTCACCTTCTTCACTATCTTAGTCGGGGCTTGTGCATCCTTTCACTTGTGGCTTTTCAACCATCATGAGGAACTCTGTCATGCTCGACTGATCTTCTCTGCTATGGGGTGCTCTGGTAGAAGTTCCACTTCTAAAGCCAATGGCTCTTGTACTACAAAAATTAGGGAAAAATGGGAAGAGGGCCTATTGAGGGTTTGGCTCAATAGAGGGAGCGGAAGTGGAAGGTGCTACAGTTACACTTACCCTTGGAGGGGCTTGCATACTTATAGTGACAATGGGATTGATAGGGATGGAAGATGGAATGGAGGACAATGGAAGGGAAAATGGATTCGAGGTGGATGTGAATGAACTGAAAGAGAGAGAAATGGAGGGAATGGAAGAAGTGGGAGGAGCATTGGTGACCTATGACTATGAAATGGAGAGGGGATCCGAAGAGATGGGTACGAAAAATGGAGGTGAAGTGGAAGTAGAAACTATAGGTGGGGAAGTCATGGTCACCAAGTGCTTGTCATTGAGAGAAGAAGAAATAAAATGTGTACCTATGGGCTTCGACACCATTTGAGCCGATGATGAAGGTTGTTGCACTATTGGATATTTCTCTTCCTTTGATTTCTCTTCTTTTACTTCTAGATCTACCAACGTCACCATCTGGCTTGATTGTTCTTGTTGAGCTAAAGAGGGTGCCTCCTTAAAACCAGTCTGCTCAACCAAAAGTGAAGAAAGTGGCTTTGTGCTGAGAGCAAAAACTGCACCACTTCTGGGCTTCTTTACCATATTAGGGAAAGGTAGCCTTATACCCATGCTCCTCTTTCTGAGTGAAAGTTGTTCCTCGGGTGGTGGTTGTTCCTCTTCCTCTTCGATAACTATCCTCTCTTTGACCAATGCCTTCTTCTCTCTTACCACGTCTTCTTCCCTATCAGGACTTCGGATACTTCGAGGCACCAGGTCAATGAAAGAGATGGGTTGGTACTTATCACAATGCTCATCATAAACTTACAAAAATGCTTCATCCATAACCAATGGGTAAGCTGACTCGGGCTTCCCTCGATGAACCCTCATGACCCACCAGTTGGTGATCTTCTCATCAGACCATTCGAGCAATTTTACTTTCATTTGATTAAACAAATCATTAGGAGGAACCTACTCTAGATGATTTATGGGATCATACTCGACCTCCATTTCATAGAAATCATGCCAAGGAGGGAGCGACATCATATTTTCAACATGCCACTCAAGGTCGCACCCCTTGGGATTGTTCCTCTACTACAAGATATCTTCTCTGGGGCAGCAATGAAAATTCTTGGCCTTGATAAACTTCCCAAAAATACCCAAAGGGTCATATCACCATCATTGGGGAAGCTCAATTAACCCATGGTCATACAGTGTTTCAGCAATCAACTCATTCTGCCCGCATTGAGTCACTTTAATGTCGCCAAACTAAAAAGGCATGGTGCACGTAGCTCGCTTTCCCCTACCTGACCCATATGTGTCATTTGTAAAATCATTCTACCGGGCTACTTCTAGTGCAAAAATATGCTCCGTGGTAAAATACGACAACAAAAAAGGTTTACCAGTGAAGCCAAAAATTCTAACGACAACTCCTTGCATCAGCAAAAATACATCACCTTTCTCATTTTTAACAATCTTCTCTTTCATTTTTTTTGACACTCTATCACACACACTATAAATGAGCTCAAGGGAGAGTCCCAAAAACATCCAGTTAAAATAATAATAGGACTCCAACAAATTTTGGGTCCATGAGTAGACCAGTAATGTTCTACCTACTTCATCTATTTTCTTTACTGCTACAAAGGCAAAATGGGGATGCATATAATAAAAGAAGTACCATACCAAAAAAGAACAATGCCTGAAGGTGATGTCTTCCCCACTCTGCACCTTCTATAGTTGAGTGTGCATTCTTTGAGCTACAAAATCTACCCAATCAAAGAAAATTGGATTTGTGGTTGCTTTCATGGTAGTCGAGGTGTAAAACTCAACCTGTGAAATACACTACAAGCGATGCTTGCCACTTATGCACTATGGAATCTAAGGGTAGTCCAACAATCCATGCCAACATTGAATATAAGTTTGGGCTCTTAAAATCTCTCAGCAGCATCGACAAATCTGGCAATTCCCCAAACCGTGGTGTCTTCAACAATTGATTTTCCATGAACTACCACATAGGAACTATAGACTGGTATCTCTCCTCCTGCTCCACAAGATTGAGCCTCTTAAAAATGATGTCGAAAGGAGGTCTTGCACCACAAGTGAAAGCTTCTCTGATCGAGTTGGCTGAAATGTTGAACAACCTATCTCCATTGGCATTTCGAACAACTCTCGTAGAAGGATCATAAAACTAAGCAATCGCCCATACCAACTTAGGACATGAATGCACCGATGTACAAAGATACCAAAAAATATGGGAGTAAAATATCATGGTGCATGAAATTTCGGTGGATACCTTCTGAAGAGCAAATTCAATGTCTTGCCACAATTTCTCCATGCCTTTGTTCGTGATTGTGCAGTCACCGATTTGTGCTAGGCGGTCATAGTAAGGTGCTAGTTCTACTTCTTCATCCTCCTCTTTAGATTTTTATCACCTCTTCTCTGGGTCAACCTTCTTTGAAGCCTTCTCTTTCTTGGCTTCTATGGTCTTCTTTCCCATCTTCAACTTTCTTTGAATAGACAGCAAATAATTTTAAATCTTGGAGCAAAAGCAATTTGTAGCAACTTTACAAATAGGAGCTTTACAATTTTCTTGATTCTTCAGCTGAAGTGTTCACCCTTTTATAATTTTCCAACCACACCTACCGAATTTAATGCCTATGGTGCACCTTCTAAATTTGGGGGCATGTCATGCTTTCCAATGATTCAATGGTTTCGCCCATATCTTTTCCAAGCACCGTGATTGGTTGTTTTACCTTCCTTTTTTTTTTCCTTCTTTGGGGGTGCAACCTATCGTTAATGGTCAATTTGGAAAAATGTGATTCGTTACTTTTTTACCTTGAACTACGTGATAGGTGCTTGTTTCACTGAAGTGGAGTGTCGAAAATACATTTTAATGATTTCACTGGTGAAAAGCCATGCATTTGGAAGTTCACTGAAAAAGCAAGGCAAAAAGTCATTTCGCTCTCTTGGATGCCGAAAATAGCTTTTGCCAACTTGAACACCTAAAAAATCTTGTGAGTGGAAGTGCCTTGCTGCCAACTTGAGTTTCGCTCTAAAAATAGAAGATATGCATGAGCGAAAGGCTTATTTTGGGTGAAATCATTTTTTATTTTGTTTTTATCTTTTTTTTTCTCTTTTAGTCCTAACTTAGTGCCAATCATTGCTTTTTAGCTATCTAAAAATAAGCCTAACTTAACTCCATACATCGAAAAGCAAAAATTTCTTAAAACTTACATGTATTTTCACTTTTTAAAATGCCCTTTAATGATGTCACTACCGAAAAAGCACTTATGGGGTGAAATATCCAACTTGGATGCCCAAAAAAGGAAATGAGGAGGATTTTCATCAGCGAAAAGGAATTTTGCTTTTCATTTTCATCCTTTTTTATAGCATAAAAATCAAATGGTAAAATATGTACATATTTACAAATGTTTCCTGAATTTCCTTACCAATAATAGGCCTTCAGATGAAGACCATTCACTAGAATTGGCAACACATGGCCATCCATATCCTACAAATAATATGAATTAAATTGATTCACACTAGAAATCTGAAATGGGCCTTCCCAAATTACCTCAAACTTGTGATGTTTTCTTGGCTTCGCCTTGTTCTCATTCCATTTTAACACAAGATCACCAACCTTAAATGCCTTCTCTGAAGTCTTCTTGCTAAACCAATTTTTTGTCATCTGAGCATGCTCCATGAAAGCATTATATGCTTTCTCCCTTTCTTCTTCCAACCATAATAGCTGAGCCAACCTTGCACTCATGGGATCAAATTCATCATCTTCATCATCAAGCAATTGCAAATATTGAAGAGCTGATAACTCAATGTGAATGGGCAAGACTGCTTCCTTACCATACACCAAAGAATAGGGGGATGCCTTGATAGACCTTTTAATTGAGATGCGATCAACCCATAAAGCTTGGTTTAGGAGCAAATGCCAACTTCGCTTATTGTCACCAAGAGTCCTCTTCAAAATCCTAAGAAATTCTTGTTCATAGATTTAGCCAAACCATTTCCCTATGGATAGTAATTTGATGAAGTTTTCAAATAAATACCATACTTACCCATAAACTCACTGATTTTGGCATCGATGAATGGAGTTTTATTGTCTATTATAATCACATCTGGTATGCCAAAGCGAGTGATCAATCCTTCAAGGAAAGTGATGACTACCTCCTGGTCTGCCTTCTTAGTTGGGACTTCTTCGGCCCATCGGGTGAAATAATCAGTTGCAGTCAGAATGTATTTATGTCCAGTAGATGAATTAGGATCAATGACCCCAATAAAATCTAAACCCCATTGTTGAAATGGTGCTTCCACTTGGATCGGGTGAAGAGGCAAAGGTGCATTTCTACTTCTACCATACCTTTGGCATTTATCACAACTTTGACTAACCTTAAATGCATCAAAAAAGAGGGTGGGCCAAAAATAACCTACTTTGATAATTTTTAATGCCATGGGTCTTCCCGCATAGTGGCCTCCTGACAATCCAAAATGAAACTCTTCTAGGATTTTCTGTTTTTCTGACTCTTTGACACATCTGAGAAGCACTCCATCAATGTTCTTATGGAACAATCCACTTGGTAACATAACATACCTAAGGGCATGTAGTCTAAATCTTCTTCTTTGTGAAGCATTGAGATGTGAAGGACACCTTCCTGAATCAAAGTATTCGACAAGGTCCTCTATCCAATCATGATCAACTGAGGAATTATTAGCAAGATTACTTTCACTTATTGAATCTTCATACTGGCAAACCATTGATTTGAGGGTAGCGCTCTTCGCAAGCTCTTGACATAGTGCTCGACCATGAACCAGCTTGGTTGGCCGAATTTTGATATCATATTCTTGGATTTTAGAAACCCAACCAGCTCTCTTATCTCCAAGCTCACCCTAGATAATGAAACTTTGGACATCCAGATGAACAACATAAACAATTGTTTTACTTTGCGAAACAAAATGCCAAAACTTCTTCAAGGACTTCATTACTGCATACACTTGCTTTTCTATGAAATTGTACTTTTCCTCATGTGGTTGAATGACTTGGCTTAAAAATGTGATTGGCCGCTCATCACCATTTTCTCCCTTCTGTGTGAGCACAGTTGCGTAACTCTCTTGTTCACCAACAGCATAAAGGATAAAATCCTTCAAATAGTCGGGGTTTATCAAAATAGGGGCTTGAGCAATTCTTTCCTTGATTTCCCTGAATGCTTGCTTCCTTTGCTCAGTCCATTTGAACTCAGCATCTTTCTTCAAGAGTTTAGTCATTGGTTTCACAACTTGGGCAAAATCTGCAATAAACTTTCGAATAAAGTTAATCTGACCAAAAAATGACTGCAAACCCTTCTTGTTGGCTGGCAGTGGAAGCTTCAAAAGAGCCTCAGCTCTAGCTGGATCAACAGCTAAACCTTTTTGAGATTACATGGCCCAAGAGCTTTCCCTCCTTCACCATGAAGATAGACTTCTTTGGGTTAATGGATATCCCGAACTCTCGATATTTTTCAAACACTTATCTTAAATGCAAGTTATGCTCCTCCCTATTATGAGAGAAGATAGTCATATCATCCAAATAAATAATGATGACTCGGTTTAATAACTCACCAAAAGCCACATCCATCACTCTCTGAAAGGTTTCTCCAACGTTTGAGAGACCAAAAGGCATTTTCTGATAAGAAAATGTACCCCATTTTGTGGTGAATGTCATTTTGTATTGGTCTTCATCCTTGACCCATATCTTATTGTAGCCAGAGAATCCATCTAACAGAGAAAATATTTGAGCTCCTACAACTATGTGAAGAATCTGATCAATCTGTGGCAAAGGATAATGATCCTTCAGAGAAGCCTAATTTAAATTTTGGAAATCAACACACAGGAGAATATCTCCATTCTTTTTCTGCATAGGGACCAAATTAGCTACCCAGGTAGAATGCTTGATTGGGTAAATAATTTTAGCTTCTAGTATTTTCAATAGTTCAAATTTCATCAAAACTTCAATTTTAGGATTGACTGGTCTTTGTTTCTACCTAAAGGGTTTCACTCCTTGCAGTTCAATAGTATGTTGGATCACATTCTTGTTGTAACCTTTTAAATCATGGTAACTCCAGGCAACAATATCTGGAAATTCATGGTGAAGAACACAAGATTATACTAAGAGGGGGGGTGAATAGTATAGCATACACTTTTTACTTTCTTTCCAAACCAATATCAATTAGTATCCTTAATTAAAATAACCAAATATATCAATGTGCATTAATGACATAGATAGCAATAGAACAAGTGCACAAATCACCACATACAATTGAGACACAAGATTTAACATGGTTCCCCCAATGTGGGGTACTCCACAAGATAATCTCCTTATAATATTTCACACAAAAATAAGGATACTTATCCCAATAAAAATGATTAATTTGATCTTATAAAAGCTATACAATACACTGATTTGCTCAGGTAGGCAATCCATTGATCTACTTCAGCAAGATCACCAAGAACTTTCCCAAAATAGCTCTAGCAAGCTCACTAAGAACTTGCCCAAAATTTTCTCTAGCAATCTCACTAAGAACTTGCCCAAAACTACTTTAGCAAGCTCACTAAGAACTTGCCCAAAATCTGATATAGCAAGCTCACTAAGAACTTGCCTAAAGTTACTTCAACAAGCTCGCTAAAAACTTGCTCAAAATCTGCTCTACAAGCTCACCAAGAACTTGCTCAAAATTTGCTCAACAAGCTCACCAAGAACTTGCTCAAAATCTTCTCAACAAGCTCACCAATAACTTGCTCAAAATCTGCTCAAAAATATCACTAAGAACTTGCCCAGAACTACTTCAACAAGCTCATTAAGAACTTTCTCAAAATCTGCTCTACAAGCTCACCAAGAACTTGCTCAAAATATGCTCAAAAAGCTCACCAAGAACTTGCTCAAAATTTGCTCAACAATCTCACCAAGAACTTGCTCAAAATCTGCTCAATAATCTCACTAAGAACTTGCTCAAAACTACTCAACGAGCTCACTAAGAACTTGCTCAAAATATGCTCATAAAGCTCACCAAGAACTTGCTCAAAATTTACTCAACAAGCTCACTAATAACTTGTTCAAAATCTGCTCAACAAGCTCACCGAGAACTTGCTCAAATGTTGTCCCAAATATGTCCACAAATATGTCCAAAAAATCTTCTTAAAGTCTCAATCAATCATCCACAAAAACTACCACAAATATGTCCACAAATCTATCCCAAAATCCTTCTCAAAGGCTCAACCAATCATGCTCAAGTAGCACTCAAATCTCATCCATAAATCTATGAAGGCAAGGCTCAATGATGAATTCAACAATGAATGGTAATGCACTCTACAATGGATGAAAACAATGATCCACAATGATCTAAACACAAATCAATATCAACTCAACTCAAGTCTTATAGAAGCATAAAGAGAATTTTTAGAGACTCAATATGTTCTACTCTCAAAGCTCAATCTCAACTCAAAACAAAATTATAGAATAGTTTGTTTCATGGAACTTGAACAATCACATCACTCAATCACTTGACTAGGCTCAATCAACTCAAGTCAACCAATCACCACAATGGATAACTCTTTCTCACAAAACCCTAGTCCAAGCATGTATCAACCAACTCAAATATTTCCAACAATGTTCAGCCACAAATCTTACATAACAATGATACTCATATTATTTTATAACTCAAGTTCTTTGCATAACCAATGGGCTTCAACAACTATGCTTTTAAAATAAGGTTTAAAAACAACTCTCAAACCATAAAACCTTGAAGCATTCAACCAACCACTTTCAAAAAGGAAACCACAATCAATCCTTTTCTCTCCAATGATATTTCAGAAATCAACCACCATAACAAAGTCAATGGAGAATATTGCTCATACCTTTTGATGCCTTATTGGATGTCCACTAAATCTGCCACACTCAAAAAACTTCTTTTTCAACTTTCAACAATGGTTAGAGATCATAATTAATATCACAATAAGAATATCCAAATAACACTGTATCACTCCTACTCAATAGAGATACAACATGTCCCCTCATAAAAGAATTAATCACCTTTGAAAAAGAACAAAACAGCCTTCACTTTTGAAACCCTTTACAAAAATAGAAATATCTCTTTACATACACCTTATTTCTCCCTCTAAGCAAGTTAATAAAATAGCCCTCGAAATAAGCTTTCCAACGATATATAATATGATATACTTTCAAAAGGAGAAACACCATAAATATCTCTTTTTCTAAACATGCATCACAACCCTTATTCCTCCTAGGGCAACTTTAGAAAAATAAAATATATTAAAAAAATTATTAACTTGCCTTTGTCCCTGACGGGATTCGATCTCGTGATGTCTCCTTTCTTAGCGCTTTAACCACAGCCAACCTGTCGTTGGGCCACATGCCCTCACATGTCCAAAGGAACACAAACAAAAACTTATAACATAAACTTTTGCACCCTTCAAAAAACTTAATAGCGCTTCGAGTGCTTCAACAAAGCAAATAACCACAACGGGACTCAATCGCAGGACCTCCTACGTAACACACAGCGCACAAACCACTAGGCCAAATATGCCTATGTGTCTTATTAAACTCCGTAAACAATTTTTCAATAGACCAAAGTCACACTTCTCTATATTTTCGCAATTTGTTCCCCAATCGAAGGCATTCAAAAATTAAGTTTTGGGAACATGAAGTCTAAGATTTCATTGGCATATATATATATATATATATATATATATATATATATATATATATATATGTCTTTCCTCTTTCTTTAGACATCGGTGCTATAAATTAATATAGCCTTTCCTCCTTTCTTTAGTCGGCGCTATAATTAATATATTTAATTTAAAATTTAAATTAAATATTTAAACTAAATATTTAAAATTAAATATCTCCATCACCGGGGCACCTTTTTTGACGAAACAAAAATCCAACCTAGGTTTTAAGAAAAATCCATTTCAAATCTGCCATCCATGGTTTTAAATAAAACCTTTTATTTTTCCTACCTTGGTTTTCACAAAAACCCTGTATATATCCATGCTCTCCAAAATATCATAAATGCTTATTTATGAAATGCTTTGGCCACAAAAACTCAATGTGATTCATGTGACATCAATGATCCATGTGACATCAATGACAACATAAAATAACTCAAATTTCCAACAATCTCCACCTTTTTCATTGATGGCAACACCTCTAATGCAAAAACCATAATAACTGCAAAAACCATCTCTGAGAATCAAAGCTGCTCCCCTTGACTCAATACTCTTTATGGAGGTTGTTCCCCCTAACTCAATGCTCTCTTTGGAGGCTGATCCCCCTAACTCAATGCTCTCCCCCTTAATCAAATCTCCCCCATTTGACATCAATGGCAAAAGGGACACCTATGGGGCTAAAAGATATAACTCTTAAGCTTAGCCCCATCACCACCTTCTCTCTTGAGGTGATTAATTTTGGGGTGGGAGTACTTTTACTCCCATATTACATTGTTTCTTTCCTCTGTCAACTTCCTTCCATATTTTTTTGATATCCTTCTCTTGATGAATTACTTGATCTTCTTGTCTTGAACTTGTTTGACCTTCTTTTCTTGAACCTGTATTGTGAAGTTTTGTTTTCATGACCATTATGACAATAACTTCTGATTTGTGTAGCTCTAAAACAAAAACCATGTTGCTCATTTTCTTTGCACTGAGAAGCTCTATGACCAATCCTGTTGCATAAGAAGCAATGTCCTTGAAAACCATACCTTCTTCCTTTGAATTTTCTTCTAGAAAAATCAAACTTCTTTGATCCATGGATCTTGCAGTGTATAGCCCTGTGTCCAAATCCATTACAAGAAAAACAATGTCCTTGAAAAGCCCTTTGTTCATGCCTTGGTTCCTCATACCTTTCTTGACCATTATCATTATGATCATTTTCAACTTGTGCATTGCATCCTTGAACCTTATTTATAGTATCTAAATCCTCTTCCTTAGTTTCTTCCTTTATTTCCTCTTCAAGAATTTCTTTTCCTTTTGAACTTGATTCACCTATCTCAAAACAAGATCCAAACTGAATATTAGGAGCCATAGGAACATTGGAAATTTCTTCATAAAACTTAGGTGCTTCCTTGATTTCATCTGTTAGAACTTCTTTTCCTTTTGAGTGTGATTCCTCAAACCTGAAATATGAGACCTTTGGTGCTTTGAGACCTTCCTCTTCTTTCTCTTCATTTGTGTCAAATAGAAAATTGGCATCCATCTTTATTTTCTCTGAAATACATGTTTCCTTCTTAGTGAAAATATCTTGACCTTTTGAGTCATGTGATGGATCAAACTTCTCAAGTATGGAATATCTCAATTCTTTTATATTCTCCTTAACCTCTTGTAGTTGCTCATGGATATCATTGAAGTCTTCCTTTAGATCAACTAAGACATATGTCTTTCTTACAATGTTATCTTGCTTAACTTCTTCTATTTGTAGTGAATGTTCTTCTTCTACTTCTTTTACCCCATAGAAAAACCCTTCTTCATCTTCACTGTCACTAAGATATGTAGACACCTAAATCATGTCATGCTTATGGGAGCTAATCACATATAAACATTCATAATATCATGTGACATAATCTTGGACTTTCCAAGCATCAACAGTGGTTCTCACCACTCATTTGGGGTATTTTCAAGCTATACAAGCCTAGCCACTCAAGACAAGAGTGACCATATCCTAGCCACTCAATCCTAGAGCGACCAGACCTTAGCCACTACAGATGACAGTAGCCAAATCTTAGTCACTGTAGATGATAGCGGCTAAACCATAAAAGTAGTTTTACCGACAAAAATGCCTAATCACGGGCGAAAGTGGTAGTCTACATGCAATAAAGGTGAGCGAGAGTAACTTTGCATTCCTTTTCATGACCAATTCACATAGGAGACTTGATTTTGCATTTAGACTTTAGTTAAATAGTATCCAAACATAAACAAAGGACAATTACTTCTCATGCTAACGACCAGTTCACATAGGATACTCAATTTGGCAGTTATATTTTAGTTAACTGGCCTCCAAACATAGAAAAGACAAAAATCTTCTCATGCTAACTCACACTATGCATGAGAAATTCATTCCTAGGGCTTGGACATAGACCTAGGGTTTCACATTATAAAAGGTGTAAGCCTAGGAGCACCATGTATCCATCTATTTTTTTATCGATCTTGGAAGAGAGGAGAGACATATTTTATCTAAGAGATCTTTATCCAGACAATTTATTAGGATAGGTCATTAAGGAGAGCTTTCGAGACTTGGAGAGTTCCCTTGGAGATCACATGTACAGCGAAGCCTTGACATATTAGAGAGCATAGCAACCATTATTTCAACATCATATACAAGCTTTGATCCATATCTTTGGAGCAAAGAGGATGAGAGTCACTTTAGCGGCCGTTGTCTTGGACAGTGGCCCATAGGCTTAGTTTAGAGTTTTAGACATTAGATTCATTATTTTAGCATATCATTAGCATAGCATCATTTCATTCATTCACACTCATAGCATTAGTCTAATTTATACTTGCTTTAATTTGTTATATTCAGTACTAACAACCTCATCCAAGGAGGTATTCCTAGACATCTAAACGTGTTGTTGTTTCATTGCTTACAAAGTCACGGGTTCATTGGATGGAATCTGCAACATACAAGAGCAAAAGGGATCCCTCTAGGAAACAAGCCTAGAGAAGGAGGTATTTTTAAGCCCTCATATATTTTCGTGTGCAAAATCGGGAAGCTTTTTGAAAGCGCACCACCTCTTCGTGAAAGGGGCACTCTTTGCCTATTTGTAACCTTATTGTATCAAAATGGGTATCCCTAAGAGGGACCAACATGTAACCAGGTTTTAATATGAATAAAGAGATCCATATTTGTTATTTTTGTGTTATATGCTTTTCATTGTCTTCCATTTCATATTGGGTTTTTAATACATTGCAAGTAGCATAAAAAGAGCGATGCGTGCATCTCGGGGTTGCTATAAATGGCAATCATAGTGAGACCTCCATTGATTTTTCATTTTTTGCCTAAATACTAACTTATTTTTGTGTGCAGGTCTAGCCGCTCTAAGCTACAGCGGCCATAAATCAACTGCTCTAAGCTACAATGGCCAATAGAGCTTTAGTCACTCCCACTAACTACGACCAAGAACCAGCTGCTCTGGTCAACAGCGGTCAAAACTGGAGAGCAGCAGAGGATAGAAACAAGGTTCCCTAAGCTGAATTAGAGGTTGCTATATCCTCTCTTATATTTTATAGCTTTTTGTTTGCCTCTATGTTTCTAAAACAGAGAACTTAAAGGACATTTATGTTTGGAAATTGAAAGAATAAAAGGAGAAATAATTAAGCTTTTTGCATATCTTAGATCTTCTTTTAAATTTCCACTAGGTGTTGCTAGGAACAACGGCTTATGCCTGAAAAGTTCACCCTATAATCCAACGTGCTAGACATTGTATGTTGTTTTCTTGCTTTGAGGCCTTGCTAGAGGCCATAGTTGCACAAAATAAAGTGCGCTCATACAAATCATAGTAGTTCATGCATCTTTCTAAATATTGAAACGTATTTTTGCACTTAGGCATATAGGAAAGACTCATTACTGTTATATGATACACCTTATGTTACACAAGCTTAAAATGAACACCACACATGCATGTCTCATTTAAAACATTGGGGAGTTGGATTTCATCACCAACCTTCAATTTAGTCCAGTGATGTTGGAATTCATCTCCTTCCACTGGTTTACCCCCTAGAGCTTCCTAAAAATGGATTGAGAAACTTACTTATAGTGATACTAAGTTACTTGTGCTCAAATTTTCTCCCATTGTTGGAACAAGCATTGGTTTAGAGTGGAAGAGCTAGGCGAACCTCCCACTAGGTCTTCAGTGGTGTACCCTAGATTCTTTTGAGAAAATCAAGTTTGGCATGGGTGTACTTGATTATCACTATGGATGAATCTTCTCATTATTAATCCAAGAACAAGAGCAGGAAATCAAAAGAACACATCAAAACACACCAAACAAGTTTAGGGAACACTTAAATCAATAATCAAGATAAATATTTGTTTGGTATTATGTGGTTATTCCTAAATTACAACACAAAAAATCAATTCATAGACAAAATGGTCAAAATAAGAATTAGGCACCCTTGGTATAATAACGAGGGAGAGACTAAAGCAACTCATACCCATAGGCAAATTCATAGTAACATTGAACGACCTACCCGTAAGATCGTGAGACGTAGATCTACGAGCCTAAGGGGTGATAACTCAACCCTTAGGGGATATCCTCGAGAAACCCCAAGTAGGGAACCACATCATGGAACAAAGTCACATAGACAAAAAGAGGCTTCACAGTCATCTTTATCAAGGAGATATGAGGAGACCTAAAAGGTCTCCTCTAAACACACAAAAACATCTCAAAGATGTGAGGAAGCTTCAAAGGCTTCCTCCTCACATGGACATAAATAAGGTTCTAAAACTCATTCTTCATGTAGGGATGATGAGACTGCTACATATCCATCCACATGGAGAAAACATGTCACCACAAAGCCCTCTTCATCAAGAAGGCAAACAAGAGTTACAACACCTCAATATTTACAAGAAACATATGAAACAGGTATGCCCATTGAAGGGCAGGAAACTAGAGCTAAATCTAGTCATGGGAATTAGATAGAATATACCCTTCACACAAAAGGAAATATTCCTATAGAATATGACCTCATAGGAGTGAATGGCACCCCACGGGACCGACCATGGAAAACAAGATAGCTAGACGGGTTGGATCGGTTTCCTACATGACCAACTCAAAGAATTGTAGCTACTGAGAACTTTGCATCTGGAAGCTCACAAATTATGACTTCTAAACACATATCTTAGTATGGGGGTACCTCAGAGTGACCTCATAGTAGATTCACTGAGTTTGATCGTAGGGATACTCAATAGTACATTGAACAAGTCACATTAGCTAGCAAGAGTACAGGTACAACAAAAACCTCCTCAAGGAATCTACGAGTCAAGATAACAAGAACAGAGTCAGATAAACATGATTCTTCTATGATAGTGTAAATTGACCATGTGATGTGGTTAGAAAATACATTACATAAGGAGCGAGAGCTAGTGGATGCTCTCGAATAGGATAAACAAAGAGAAAGACTCTTGCACCAACATGAGCAACGCTTAAGAGAGCAAGCTGAGTGGCTAGCTCTTAGAAATTTATAGACAAATGATGATAACCACCAAAGAACTAGATGTGTTGACTCACCTAAGGAGAGGCACACTAGACAAGATAGCCCACAATTAAATCGTCCACCAAACCATGAATGGAATCCAACTAGTGGGGAAAGGGTAAACATAACAAACCAGGATCACAATCTTGAGTCCCCTCATAGGAGGGAGGAAAACTGAACAAATCAAATGGATAGATAGTTGCCTCCATTACCACTGTGAGTAGGCTTACAAGAGGAGGAAATCCATACCTCAAAGGCATTTCAAGAAATTTTTGAAAAGATAAAAGCCTTTGAGAAACAAGAGGCAACTGGGAACTCGCCAACATTGATTAAAATACACAACCAATAATTGTGCCCATCAATCCCTAGCCATCCATATCCTAAGCACTTTGAGATGCCTAGGTTAGAAAAATTTAAGGGTGAAGAGGATGCACAATATCATGTCACCAATTTTATCAATGCATGTTTTCATCTTGAATACAATGATGCTCTCATGCTAAGGATATTCATAATGACATTTTTAGGTGCTGCCACCCAATGGTTCAACCAACTACCTAAGCATAGCATAATCAAATTTGAACAACTAGTAAATGCATTCCTAAAGCATTTCTCCTTTGGTGCTAAGAAGAATGTGAACCTTTCAAACCTGGAAAACTTGAAACAGTATGATGATGAGCCAGTAATGGATTATAGGAATATATGGAGAAAAGTCATAGCAAAGTTATCATTCTTCATTCCCACAGAAGAGATCATTCACATGTTCACCAAAAGTTGTTCTAAACACATCTCCCTCCTGCTACAACTCTAGTAGTATCCTTCATTTGAGGAAGCTTTGGCATAGGCCAAACAAATCGAAGACATAAAAGTAGATGATGGAACCATTAAACTTTGAAATAAAAAGGAGTGGAACAAGAATGGTAAGAATGACAAGTACAAGCAAAAGCAGAGCAACCCTTCTCTAGTCATTCAATTTGTATTGGCTACACCCAAGTATGGGGGTGCACAATAACCCCATAACTATCAAACACATCCCTCGCCAGCCAATTACGACCAAAGGAACAATCAGGAGTGAAATAGGGAACGCAATTTGCCTCGCTATTTCATGCCTCTGACAAAATCAATGCAATCAATCTTCAATAAATTGAGCGAGGCTAGGAGGATCAGATTTCTTGATATACCTCTTATACATTCCAACCATCCTAAGACAAAAGGATATAGGGAAGATCAATTTTTCTTGTATCACAGGATACCGAGGCATGACATTGAGGCTTGCGTTAGTTTTAAGCATCAAGTGCAAAACATTATTGAGGTAGGAGAACTCAAAGTTTCTCGATAATAGAGACATGGGCATATACAGAAATTGATTGCCTAATCATGAGTCTCCTAGAGAGCAAGTGGCCCAAGTCAATCAGGTTCGAGCTGAAATACCTACCCACAGATGTGTTGGGATGATTGATATTGTTAACATAGAAACAAGGACTAGGTGGTATGGTCAACCGTAACCTCCTACAGCTCCCATGAGCATCTCATCTGCACCTAGGTAGAGGCAATAAAACCTTCCAGGTCCACCAACACGACCTGTGGTAACTATCCAGAGTAGATTGGAGCAAAACCTACATATGACTCTAGCTAAGTTATCCATCTATGAGCTCATACAATAGTACCCAAAGCATAGGGAGACTCTAATGGATATTTTAACGAAAATTGAGCTCCAACCACAAGATGTGAATGCATTCACTCACTTTGTGGGACAAGTACAAGAGTGCTAGGAACCTGTAATTTGATTATATGATTATGATATTAAGACAGTACCTGCTGCCTTACCAAAACCTTCGCTAAACATTGTTGCAGTAATCAATGACTTACCTTTCAAGAGGATCTTGGTTGATACAGGTTCATCAATAAACATCATTACAACAACAGCAATAGAGCACCTCAAGATCCCCAAGTCCAATATCATTCCAGGAGCTTACACATTGAGAGATTTTAATTATACTTTATGCAATACTATGGGAACGATAGTCCTACCCATCAAGGTGGGGCACAAGACCATCCCTATGATGTGTCATGTCTTAGAAGGAGCTATGCAATACAACATCCTCCTAGGGCATCCTTGGATAAGGGCCATGAAGTTTGTGCCTTCGATATTGCACCAGTGTGTCAAGCATGTGCAGGGAAACAAATTCTATGTGGTTCTGGCTGATGAAGAGCCTTTTAAATACGTCCATCATGTGGATATTCTAGGAGAATTTGTAATCCCTTCTACTAACCTATACATAGTGCCTTCATCTCCAACCACACAAATGGATAACAAAGACAAAAATGTAAGAAAAGACCCATGCACATCAACACCTCTTGGTGCATTCAAAATAGTCAATGCTTATAAAGTACCATCAATGTCAAAACCAAAAGACAATCCGAAGCTAAAGGTGCCCTTAGTTAAAGAAGAAAGGCCCAAGGAAGTGCCAACTATAGCCTTTTCTGAAATGCCAAGTCCTATGGAAGAAGAAGATCTTCAAGATCAAGATGAAGATAGTGATTACCACCCCACTTCGCCAGTATCATCTATAGGGTCATCCACATCGCATGCATCAATACACTTGGAAAGCACAGGTATAGGGCAGTACCTTGTGTAGAACATTACCTTTATGCCTATAATTGAGTCTACACAAGACATTGGAAGGCCTAAGGACTTGAGACTGCCAGTGGGAACAGTGGTTCCACTTGGAATCCCTCCCAACCAAACAAATTTTGTCTATGTCAGCCTAGACTGTGCCCATAAATCTTTAGACATAGAATAGGATAATGACGAATTATTCATGGTCAATGTTCATTACCTCTATAATATTGATTTTGGCTATAGCCTTGGTATATATGAGCAAGGGTGCAGGAAGTCATACGAGCCACAATATCATATTCCCTCTGACAGGTTTGGGTTAGGCTATTATATCAGAGGTTGAGATGACTCTCTTGTAGTAAAATTGGATAGATTAAGCTTAGGGTTAAGAGAAGACATAAATTTCATTCCCTATCATCCCCTAAGAATAGGAAATTTGAGCAATAGATAAGTGGCCACGATGAACGTACCGCCACCAAAAACTTATCATCCAAACATCTCAATTAGGGTATAACTCATGGGATGAGAAGAATGGATATGAATTAAGTGATGATAAGGCACAACTTGGCTTAGCCTAAGAGGGGCCTCACTATTTACAAATATTCACATGGTCCATCCATGATGAGAGTGGGTATACATTAGATGAAAGTGACTATGAATTAGAAGACTCAACAGAAAGATTCTAATTAAGCCTGAGCCATCAACCCTTGACTTTGGAGCAAGAGATAAATGCAAATGGATTCTTCATAAGTGACAAATATTATGAAGATGAAATAGATATGGCCTACTTGGGGCCAAGGAATGAGCCCCTTGTCTTAGGGCCGCATACCAATTCTAACGATTTCTAGATAAGTGATGATGACTTTGAGGATGAGATTGAGATGGCTTATCTTGGACCTCACCACTTGTGACAAGTCAACGAGCTAGTAGAGAGAGAGGTGGCACTCCATGTTATAGACCCTCATCTACGATTTTTGGGGAGACCTGTTGACCTAGATGCCATTCACCAGGTGGTCAATCCCCCTTCACCTACATTCAGAGAGCAATTAGAGCCCAATGATCCTATTATCCGCCCTACTCATGGGCCAGATCCAAAAATTCTCATTCCTCCAGAGACTCATTGTAAGTATGGAAGGGAAATCCTTGAGATAATATTGCACCCATGTGGTCCTAGAGATTTCATCCCATCCATCAACATGATCTCCATTGATTTGACCACTCCACTGTATAATCCAATATATCCTACCAAATAATTACATCTTGATATAGAGGCTATTTATTGAGATCACGCTAATTTTCCCATAGATCCTGAAGACATCTTCCCCAATGAAAAGATGTTATAACCATTCCATTTTACATCAAGTTGTACGTATTACATCTTCCATGTTGGTTTGGGACCTGAGTCAGTAGGTCCTGTAAATCCTGCCAATGACATTCATTTGATACCCATGCCTCATCAGCTAGAGGATGGGTCACATATGGCTATAGAAGTGACTTTTGAGGTGGACATCAGTGATGATCCTACCCAACCAAGAAAAGTCAAGTTCGGAGAAATTCTATCTCTAGAGGAACAAGCCATATTAATTCCTCTCCTCAAATAAAGGCTAAAAATTTTGCTTGGACTTACAAAGACATGCCAGGGATAGATCTAAATTTAGTCATTCACAACCTTTCATTGGATCCCATGAAGAATCCAATCAAGCAAAAGCTGAGTAAAATGCATCCAACCGTCACTTTTATGGTGAAGAACAAATTGAAAAAACTACTGGATGTAGTATTCATAGTTCCTATAGACTACCCTGAGTGGGTGTCGAACATGGTACCCATGGGGAAACCCAACGGAAGAGTCCGTATCTGCATAGACTTCAGATATTTAAATAGGGAAACACCAAAGGATTCGTTCTCGTTGCCAAAAATAGATGCTTTTGTAGATGCAACCATAGGTCATGAGATGCTCTCCCTAATGGATGGTTTTTATAGATACAACTAGATCCAGATTAAGCCTGAAGATCAACATAAAACTGCTTTCATTACTCCGTGGAGAACATTCTATTGCAAAGTGATGTCATTTCATCTCAAAAATGTTGGTGCCACATATCAATGGGCCATGAAATACATATTCCATGACTATATGCATATGATCTTAGAGGATTACATGAATGACTTACTGGCCAAGTCCTTATTTTGGTAAGAGCACGCTGAATTCCTTAGACAATTCTTTGATCGCCTCGTAAAACATAATGTCCGATTGAATCCTAAGAAGTGCGTATTTGGCATAACTTCTGTCAAGCTTTTGGAATTCATCGTATCCAATAAAGGCATTAAAGTAGACCCTACAAAGGTAAAGGCTATATTGGAAATGGCCACCCCTACCAACATTAGGGAGTTGAGGAGCCTACAAGGCAAGATAGCATCCATAAAAATATTCATCACATAATTATCAGATAAATGTTGACCTATGAATCGGTTGCTATGCAAGGAGGTCCTCTTTCATTGGGATGAAGAATGCCATCAATCCTTTGCAGAGATCAAAACTTATCTAGCCACACCTCCAGTATTGGCTCCACCAAGGCCAGACATACCATTTTTACTATATATCAGCTACTGATTTCACATTGGGCACCATGTTAGCCCAAAATACTGCACAAGACAAAGAGCAAGCTATATATTATATTAGTCACACCTTGGTGAGTTATGAGCTAGGATATGCGTATGTCAAAAAATTATGTTTAGTAGTGGTCTGCAACTCGAAATTTGTGACACTACATGTTGAGCCATATGACCTATGTCATATCAAAACAAAATCCTTTGTAGTACATGATGAGCAAGACATATCACAATACATGTACCGCAAAGTGGATCATGCTATTGACATAATTTGATCTAGAGTTCATAATCCAAAATTCCATCAAGGGACAAGTCATAGCAGATCAATTAGCAGAGGCGCCTCTTTAGGATAACAAGCCTCTCACCATAGAATTGCTCGATGATGCGGTATTTGCATTATCAGATCTACTAGAACTCAAAGAACCTAAGAAATAAAGAGGCATGTCATTATTATTTTACGGTTTGAAGTGTGAACAATGGGGTGGAGCAGTGGTTATCTTTATCACACCACAAGGCGCTCCATTACCCTTATCATTCAAACTAGACTTCCCTTGCATAAACAACATAGAATATGAGGCATTGATCTAGGGACTCCAAAAAGCCGTAGAAATGGGAATTAAAAGATTGAATACCTTTGGTGACTCCTTACTCATAGTAAACTAGGTCAAAGGACTATTTTAATGCAGGTGCCCACTCCTGAAGACTTACAAGGAACTTGTTGACACCTACCTAGCCCAGTTGGAATGGTATGACATCGAGGCAATCACTCGTACATCAAATATATTTGCAGACACCATGGACTTTGTGGGATCCTTAATCCCTTAGAACCCATCTACTAATTTTACAACCATTCACGTGAAAGTGCTTTCGCACTCAGCAATATGCCATGAAGCTTTTGACAATCAAGAATCAGTAAACATGATCAACATTGAACCAAATCAAGATTGGTCCTTCACAGCCAGAGATTTCTTGCAAACGACACCTTGGGGGTCTTTGATCTCCCAAGGACATATGGAGTGTGGTGCAACCATACACCATAGAGTTGTTCCTCAATCCATGTTCACCAGCTCAGGAATACAGGAAAAGCAAACTGTCTTTTCTATAGAAGTCATGGCTTATCAAGTTTGTCACATACTGAAAGGTGAACATTCAAACAGAAAGCAACAAGATACATCTTGCTAGGATAAATACTCTACATACAAGGATATAATGGATTATTACTCCATTGTCTTGAGCTCTAGGAAGCATCTTGGGCAATTTCGTAAGCTCATGATGACACATGTGGAGGGAATTTCAGTGGCATAGCCATCGTTAAGTGCATCTTAAGAATGGGTTACTATTAGCCCACCATGGAAAAGTACAACTATGAGTATGTCAAGAAATGCATTAAGTGATAGCATCATGCAAATCTAACGCACTTACCATCGCAAGCCTTGCAACCCATCTAGGCAACATGGCCATTCTCGTAGCGGGTACTAGACTTTATTGGGAAGATCTCACCCTCGTCCTTAGACCGACACACATTCAGCATAATAGCCATAGAATATTTCACTAAATGGGTGGAAGCGATCCCGTTAACATCAACAACTGGGCCAAGGATTGTGGAGTTTATACTCCACAATATCATAAGTCATTTTGGGGTTCCTTCAAAGATAATATCGGATAATGGACCATCTTTCAAGAACAAAAATATGCATGCTTTAATGAACAAATACCATATTTAGCATAGTTTTGCAACGCTTTATTATTCGCAAGCAAACGAGCAAGCAAAATCTTCGAACAAAATAATAGTCTCCATATTAAGGAATACGGTGCAAGACAATCACAAGGATTGACACATACAGTTGCCTCTTGCACTATGGGCATACAGGACTAGTATACAGATGCCCACTAAGGCAACACCATTTTCACTAGTGTATGGCACTAAGGCCATCATGCCACTAGAGTTGGAAATTCCAACTCTACGCATAGCATTAAAGGAATTCATAGATGATGATGTCGTGCGGTAAGGTTGCTTTAATCAGTTAATGCTTCTTGATGAACGTCGAGTCAATGCTTTAGAGCATCTTTGTGTTTACCAAGATTTTCTTATGCAAGCTTACAATTGTAAATTCCACTTAAGGGAATTCAAGGTTGGAGATCTAGTGCTCAAAGAAAACCAATAGAATTCAAATCTACCACCGCATTTGCAAGACAAGTTCACGATAAATTGGATAGGCCCATACATGATTTCACAGAGAGTTGGGCCTGGAACATATCACCTTCTATAATTAGATGGTGTTGAGGAACTTGAACCTCTAAATATCATTCACTTAAAGGCATTCTACACACAAAAACAAAAACATTCAAATATGTCAAAAACACAAAAACATTCAAATATGTCAAAAATACAAAAAAATCAAATAGGTCAAAAACACAAAAAAATCATAAAAACATAAAATTTCAAAATACAATCAAAGGCTCCAAGGGTATCCAAGCCTCTTGGTCAAAATAAAATTCAAAATGCTCCAAGGGCATTCAAGTCGCTTGGTCAAAATCAATTCAAAAGGCTCCAAGGACATTCAAGCCACTTGGTCAAAATCAATTCAAAATGCTCCAAGGGTATACAAACCACTTGGTCAACTTCAATCAAAAATATCCAAGGGTAATTCATCCCACTTGGTCGAAATCAAAAAGCTCCAAAGGCATAATAAGCCCTTTGGTCAAATCAAACAAAAATACAAAAACAACATAAAAATAAAAAATACAAAAACAATTGCATCTCATATCTTGCATCCACATAATTGCATTTCTTTTTTACATCCATTACAATTGCATATGTCATGAGAATCTTAAAAGTGATACCAAATATCGTCACATAAATCATTCAAATCCATACCTTCATCAATGCATGTGTGTAATTTTGTTTTTCAACACAACCATTATTTGTTGCTATACATAATATACTAAGGGTTTTTAGTTCATCAACCACACCTAGTGATCTTATAAAATTTTGTGGAAAATAATCTTGGTTAGTAGAAGGTAAGGTCTAGCTGTGATGATGCCTTGGATATTCAATATCCTATCACTAATTGAAACACTAAAATCCTAGTTGGTACAAGGAAAAGATGAAAGTTGCAAAGCGGTCTAGGTTACTTTAAGCGAAAAGGATTTCCCTTGCTTATACCCCTATGCAACTGGTTTAAAGGTGTTGAGAATTGGAAAAAATACAAGCTTTCCCCTATCCAAATCCGTTGCTTAAATCAAAATAATCAAAAACCCGAATCAAAATACATCTTCAAAAAGCCAAGCATGCATTCCAAATTTCAAAGCAATGATCCGATACACAATCAGAGATTCCAAGAAACCTCGGTCACACAAAAATCAATCAAAAATAAATAGTGATTTTCATCACTACATATGAGTAAAATAAAAAGTGATTATCATCACTACAAGAATCCTCGCTCAAAGAACAAATCAATCAAAAATAAACAGTGATTTTCATCACTACATATGAGCAAATATCCAAATCCAAAAGGAAGAAAAAAGGAAATAAATCTTGAATCCCTAGAATTCTCAGCATTCTACAAAATTGGAAAGAGAAATCCTTATGATATGTCTACCACAATTACTTCATGCATTTTTGTGGACCATTGTTTGAATGTGGATGAGCTAGCTTAGGTAACCTAATATTGTCAAGTGGTATAGTCCAACTAAGTCCAACTTAGGACAAGACGAACACTTGAGAATCCTTGATCTTAGAAATGATCTAAAATAATCCCCTCTAACATCGAAGGAAATGCTTGAGTTCTATCTCAAAATATACAATCATTTGCACACACAGAGATCATGAATATCCACGTCCATGGTAAAATCCTTAATTTTCAAACATCTAGAGTGGTCAGTAGATAGTTGTTGATAGGGTAACTAGAGTGTTTGAATCTCTGGAAAGCCCCAAAAATTCTTACATAGAAACAAATCATATCATCATTCACACCATCACTTTCTTTATAAGATTCTATAATTAGGGGGTATTAACATAGTAGTACAAATACCGCATATATATTAGAAATAGTATATAGACGACCACTGACTACTTTATATTTTTTAATTTATAGAAACTTATCAATAAAATACATTACACACCATCACATCTCATATATGAATACTTAATCAATTCTTATGATCAGAGTGATTATTTAAATTCATGATTTTTTTTTACTTTCTAAGGTATCACCCATTAATATTGTCAATGTCATATGCATTCCTTATGTTTTAAGTCATTAGAGCATACAGGTTCGTTTATACCATCCCATCACATAAGTTAGATGCATACAATTAAAGCAAAATTAAACATGCATTTAACAATAACATCGCATCCACAAACATAAGTCATTAATCATCCACCATCACATCACAGAACACATCATAAAACATATAGGCAATATCCATTTGCATACAATCATGAATTTATCGTTCATCATCAAGATACATCACGTCATATCATCAAATCACATAAGCATCTACACATCCATATAAGCATCTACAATATCATCTATCACCTAACATATACATCAAATCATCATAATGCCATCATCACATCACATCATAAAATAAAATAACAACAAAAACATGAGCAATAAATGATACACATAATGAGTCATAATGCAAATATATCATAAAAGTATGTGTGTCAATTCCATGGATATACAAAAATACCCATGGGCTATAGTCATATAGGTCATCCGATCTAAAAAATGAATTAAAACCAAGAGCAGCCATCAATCGAATACTAGGCCTGCACCCCCTGCAGCATCGACCCCTATGGATGGATCTTTGGGAGAATGGTGTGAGATGGACCCTACTGGTCTGTCAGTATGATTCTGGACCCCATGGCCAAGTCGGATGGAATATTGCCCTACGATAGAACTCCTGCTAACCTGTGACCCACCTGTGGCCCCTCTCTCCCTAGGGATGGATCCTAACCTCCTGATCTACCTTGAGAGAGTGGCAATATGTGTTGCATCCTCAGCAATCTGAACATCACTCTCATCCAAAAAACCCTATAGACAACTGATCTGACCCTCAAGAGCTACCCTCGAAGGACCCTCAAGAGTAGAAGGAGCAACAACAACCTGCATCCAGGCAGCTCCTCCCATAGTGGCCTACAAAGCCTGTGGTCCCTCTCTCCCTAGGGATGGATCCTAACCTCCTGATCTACCTCGAGAGAGCGATAATATATGCTGCATCCTTAGCAATATTAACATCGCTCTCATCCAAAAAAACCTATAGACAACTGATCTCACCCTCAAGAGCTACCCTCAAAGGACCCTCAGGAGCAGGAGGAGCAACAACAACCTACATCTGGATAGCTCCTCCCATAGCGACCTGCAAATCCTGTATCTGGTCTGACATTTGCACTATAGTAGTATCCCTCTAAGCTATGATGGCGTTATGTTGATGTACCTGTATCTTGGCCGACTGCAACTCGACCTTCACATCATGTAGTTGTGTCCTAAGAGGAGAATATCTCTTCTTAGGCTCCATCGCCTCCTCTGCCTCCTTAGGAGCCTCTTGCTCCTCCACTACCACCTTATCTACCTGTTGGTCCCACATCGTAGTCCTAGCATGAACCCTGCATCCTGATGGATCTGCCTCATCTCCTCCATAATCCTCTCGGCCTAGACTACCCTCACCATACCGCATTAGGTTACCCCACCATTGCACGAATGCATCTGTAACTCCACCAACTACTCCAGGATCAATAGCTAGGGCATCCTCCTCATCATCTACCTCTATAACCTACTAGGGAGGGAGGTATCTCTCTGCTTCGATGCACCTATACAAAAACGATACTAGTGGCACATCCTACTGTAACCCATATTGAAAAATAACCCAAGAGTAGAAGTGCTCCTGGATTTTAACCTTTTGGCCAACAAGCCATCGATCGCACTGCATCTTAGCGATAAAGCTGGCAAATTCATCCCAAGTAGGACACTCATGATACGGGTTCCATATGACATCTCTAGCACGAAGTCTAGTAAAAGTATCAGTATAATGAGTTAGCTCCCCTACAAAATTGTGGTTCTTGCACTCCTTGCTCTTTCTAGTCCATATAGCACCATAGCACTGCATCCTCCTGTCCACAGTTGTGATCTTAATAGGAAGCCCCTTAGGGAAATCTACCCTAATGTGCTCCCATCCACAGATCTACAAAATCCAACTATAGGCGATACTAACACGACCCTTTCAACAGATGTGGTATAGCTCATCGTAACACTGAGCCAATAGAGACCTATCCCATGCATAGATGATGGGCACCTTGCTATCCATAAGGTCTTTAACCATCGTAAGGAGGTTCCAAAGGAACCTCAAGCCTAAACAGTCTGGGATAAGGACATTGTTGATGACCATAAGCAACATCGCATGCCTCGCTGTGAAAACATACTCCCAATACCAGCGGATGATAGACACTCCCCCAGACCTGGTGTCCTTGAGATAATCCTTAGAATACCTTTCAAAAACTTGAGTGAATATGACCACCTGATCATTAGTGGCTAAAGAAACAATGGCCACCCCATAAAAAGGGATCTAAAAGATCTTGTACACATCCTCTAGTGTAATGGTCATCTCACCGGTCGGGAGGTGGAAGGTATTAGTCCGAGGGTCCCAGCGATGGGCCAAAGCTATAAGGTAAGCCTGGTCAAACATAATGTGAGGTAGTATGGTAACATACTGGAGCCCGCAAGCCTTAATCCACCTCCAATTCATATCATCTAGAAGAGGTAGAAGATCATTCATGAGCCTCAGGTCCTGATTCTGAGCAATAAGGATCTAAGCAAAGCAGAAGAAAGATGAAACATAACTAGAGTGCATCTAAGGCGTAAATCCTAATAAAACATAAAAAAATTTCTCTCCTAAATATGAGCAAAGAGGGAGGAATAAATGAACTTAGGCATGCAACACATGCTAAATAGTAGTTCAAAATTCCAAAAAAAATATTAAACTATCTCAAAAATCCAATAAAAAACAAAACATTTGTGCAAAATTTGCTAAGGGGATTAGTCACTGTCGCCTACAATGGCCAGAATCTAGACACTAGAGATAACAGTGGCCAAATCCCAATGGCCAAATTTCTGACCGTTGGGGTTCAAACTTAGCCGCTCTAAGCAACAACGACCAAATTTCTATCGCTCTGAGTGACAGTGACCAAAATGTAACACGGCAAACCCGTGAACCCTAGGCCATAAAATTCAAAAATAATGAAAATGGGGACCAACCCACCACTTAAAAACCTAAACTAATCCTAACTACAGATTCTGTTCGTTACCAATAGGTTTAGTGGGGTTCATTTACCATTTACTTAGTGAGGTTCAATTTTACCCAAGAAAAGGAAAATATGGTAGGGTTTTGTTGGCATTTTTGCCACATTATTTTGATTGTTGATTATTCCTGCATAAAATGTTGAAGTTCTCATTCTTCTATGAGTTTTGATGCCAAAACAGCTAAGTCTGAAGACTGTTGCGATATCGCGACAGTAAGCAGCATGGAGAGCACAACTTCAAAACCGTCTCGATATCGCGACATGTCGCGTTATCGCAGGTCTATTGAGGAGAGAGAAGTCAAAAGCAAAGGTGTCATGAAATTGTGACCTACATAGTTTCGCGGTGCCAAAGGCAGAAAAGGGCTAAGCAGCAAAGTTGTCACGATTTTGCGATGTGTTCCAAAATCACGGTCAAAATGGTCAACGGGGGCAGCGCAGCAAAATTATCGCGTTTTCGCGACTTACAACAGCCATGGAGCAGAGTAAGAGAAAAGGTCACGAAATCATGACATAACTAAGCAAAGGATGATGACAATGAATCTCGTAGCGATTTCACGACAGAATAATGAACAAGGAGCAAAATGCGAAAGACGTCGTGATATCGCAATGTGTTGCGTGGTCGCGGCAAAGTTGAAACAAAAATTATAAGGCATGAAAGGCATCGCGGTTTCGTGACATTTGTGGAGATGAAGTCTAGCAACAAGGAAACGTCATGATTTCATGACATATTGGGGTGGAAGGACCAAGTGCAAAAAATTGTCACAATTTCGCAACATGTCGCGTTTTCGCGATGATGAAACAAGGAGGCAGCTGGAGTGTACGAAATGTCGCGATTTCGTGACATGATAAATTTTTGCGGTCGAAAAGTAGTAAAGTCTAAGGAGATAGAACCTGTCACGATTTCGCGACATGCTGAAGATTAAAGAAACACTTGAGGCAAGAGTGTCATGTTTTCGTAGGTTGAGAGCAGGACCGTACAAGGCAAGAGAAAATTGTCGCAAAATCACAACATGTTGGCTTTTCGCGACATAGAAGAGAAGATTGAGCAGCGGAGAGATAACGTCACGATTTCGTGACTTGTTTGGTTTTCGTGACCTGGAGATAAAACAAAGGTGCCGATGGAAGAATGTCATGAAAGCGCACCTTGTCTTGTTTTCGCGATGTATCAGGAAGACAAAACCAAAAGAGAGAAAGGTGTAGCGAAATCATGCATTGTCGCATTTTTGCGGTTAAAAGCAGCCAAAGGACAACATGATGAAAAAATGTCGCGATTTCACGACAGGTCAGAGTTTCACGAAAACAGAGCAGAGAAGGAGTAGAATAGTACGAAATGTCATGATTTCATGACATGGTTGGTTTTCGTGATCCGAAAGTGACAAAAGTGTACGGAGCAAAAAAACGTCATGATTTCACGACATGTCACATTTTTGTGACCTATCACAGTTTCACGCCAGGATGTAGTTCAAACGATCCGATGAAGTATTACGATTTCCAAGGATTTAAAGCTCTCCAAAATTAAATGTTTTGCTACTTTCCAATGTGAGCAAGGTAGAAGAACATGCCCAAGCCACCAGAATTGAAGATGTCTCCATTATTCAAAGCTTTTGTTCATGATTTTTCTAACGGTTCAAGCATGCTTCGAGGATGATCATTTAATGAAGACGACCGGTTCCTTGTTTCATGTAATTTTTGGTTTCTTCGAGGCTGGTTTAAGGGGATCATTTCCTTGTTTTTGTTGCACATTTTGTAGATCTCGAGGAAGTCCGTTACCTATTTTTAATGCTGCAGAGATGCAAGTCCTCTATAAATATCAATGTATATCTTAGAAAAGAGGGATCAAGAGAGAGACTTTTGCTGAAAGCTTTTCAAGTTCTTTGCATGAATGAAAGATATTTGGCCTCTGGTTTTGCAAGCAACTGTTTGTGTGTTTTTCCTTCTATCTTATGCATTCCTAATTTATGCTCGTATTTCTTATCTGCTGCTTAATTTGAATTCTACATCTGAGTTTAAATATTTCTAGTGAGGAAGTGAGTTCTGGAATGTGATCTTGGAGGTTTTTTGTGCAAGGTTGTAAGTTAATTATGTCGTTGTCTTTTGTTATATGTTGTTAGTGAGTTGGAGGTTATCTGTTGCTAATCTTTCTCGATCTGATAAATTCGGCCTGTGGCCATATTTCCCATCTCTTTTCGTAATTTCCCATTTCTTTCTACATATTTCCAATTCCTTTCCTGCAACTTTAGTCTGAAATCAAGCTTAGATTTAGTAAGGGAACCAGCCCTCTCTGGAGATTGGTCTTAGAAACATCTCTTTCTCCCAACCTTTCAATGTTGGTCGGGTCTAGGGTGCATTTCGTATAAAATCCTTTCCTATGGTAGATTTGTGACCAACAGGTTTGAAGGAATACCTGAGAAGCTCCGGCTCCTCCAACAGCTGATGCCTCACCCTGTATAGCCATGTCCTCAACACAGATAACTTCAAAAAATTACAACTATCGATTTCCCACCAGAGCTCTGAAAAGTGAATTGACAACAAATGAAAGTGACTTGTCAAAACCCTAAAAACACATATTTTATATTTTCAAATTATGCCTTGGTTGTTGTTGGCATCAACGGCCCAAAATTTGTGGCTGCTCAAAGTGAACATGCAAAGACTCAGAGGCCACTAGACCTGACAACGGCCTGCTCCACAGATAAAAAATAAGAAAAATCCTTCCAAGGGGATAACAAAAACATTAAAAAAATGCATTTTGATGAATTGAAGTCATCTTAATGATCAAAATAACAAAAAAATCATCATATAAACATAATCTTGAGCAGACCTCATATCCAGTTACTTACTATATCCACTCAGCAATTTCAACGTTTCACACTCCATGCACTTCGATGAGATGAGTAGGTTACCATGAGGCCACTTGAGGCAAAAGCATTTCATTTTAGAATTATGATGTGCCACCCTTCAATCCCAAAGAAGACCAATATGGTCAGACTGCTCCATGGGTGAGAAAGGATCATCCTAATTCCCCTATGATACCAAAAACATTAAGCCAAAGTGATACAATATGAACATAAATAGAATCACTCATCCTAACTCCATAAGAAAGCTATTAATAGCTAGATAACTCCTTAGGATAGGTATGGATGATTATCATAAATAATTGGAATCACAATTGGATGTGGGATTGCCCGTTAAAAGCAACAAATGCTAGAAAGGAACCAGATTAGTCATATTGGTCAAGCGACTTGTTGCTTCATTCATTGTCATTTCTTCACCAATTCATTGTGTGAGGAAGTAGTTCAAAAATTCAACATAATCATAATCAAATCAACAAAATATCACTCGATCATAACAAAATAATGTTCATCCTACGAATCATTGCATACAACAATCACAAATTTCTCTTGTTTGCTAGGAACGTAAGCAAACATGACATATTTAATTGTAGCTCTCCTACCGGTTGGAACTATTGTAGTAGTTGAAGCTACCCAATTGAGTTTGAGGAATGAGTGCAATTTAACATGCCCAAGCCACTGAGTTAAGTCCTATGAATATAGAGGCAATGATTCAAGGGATGCATGCCATCTTGCATGATTGGGCCATCTAGCGTTGATCAGACCATTGATCACCATACACCTTATAAACATATTAGTCTACGTTTTTTCTTAGTGTTGTCTTTTTCACATAGTGCATCATAAAAAGGAGCATATAGACACCTAAAGTGTGTCATGCTTAGGGGAGCTACTCGCATAGACACATTCATAAGATCATATGACATAATATTGGACTTTCCAAGCATCAACAGTAATTCTCACCACTCATTTGGGGCCTTTTCAAGCTATCCAAGCCTATCCATTCAAGCCAAGAGCAGCCAGATCCTAGCCACTCAAGCCTAGAGTAGCAAGACCATAGCCGCTACAAATGACAGTGGCCAGATCTTAGTCGCTACAGATGACAGCGGCTAAACCATAAAAGCATTTTTGCCAACAAACAGGCCTAATCATGAGCAAAAGTGGCAATCTGCATGCAATAAAGGTGAACGGGAGTAACTTTGCATTCCTTTTCATGACCAGTTCACATAGGAGACTTCTCCAAACATAAACAAAGGAAAAAATATTCTCATGCTAATGACCAATTCGCATAGGAGACTCAAGTTGACAGTTATATTTCAGTTAACTGGCCTTCAAACATAGAAAAGACAAAAAGCTTCTCATGCTAACTCACACTACACATGAGAAATTCGTTCCTAGGGCTTGGACATAGACCTAAGGTTTCACACTATAAAAGGTGCAAGCCTAGGAGCACCATGGATCCATCTATCTTTTTATCGATCTTGGAAGAGAGGAGAAACATCTTTTATCTAAGATCTTTATCTAGAAAATTTATTAGGATAGGTCATTAAGGAGAGCTTTCGAGACTTGGAGAGTTTCCTTGGATATCACATGTATGATGAAGACTTGATATATTGGAGAGCATAGCAACTATTATTTCAACATCGGATACAAGCTTTGATCCATAGCTTTGGAGCAAAGAGGATGAGAGTCACTTTAGCGATCGTTGTCTTGGGCAATGGCCTACAGGCTTAGTTTAGATTTTTAGATATTAGATTCATTATTTTAGCATATCATTAGCATAGCATCGTTTCATTCATTTGCACTCATAGCATTAGTCTAATTTGCACTTGCTTTAATTTGTTATATTTAGTACTAACAACCTCATCCAGGGAGGTATTCCCAGACATCTAAGCGTGTGTTGTTGTTTCATTGCTTACAGGGCCACAAGTTCATCGAATGAAATCTGCAACATACGAGAGTAAAAGGGATCCCTCTAGGAAATAGACCTGGAGAAGGAGGCATCTGTAAGCCCTCATATATTTTCGTGTGCGGAATCGAGAAGCTTTTTGAAAGCACACCACCTCTTCGTGAAAGAGGCACTCTTTACCTATTTGTAACCTTATTGTATCAAAATGGGTATCCCTAAGAGGAACCAATATGTAACCAGGTTTCAATACGAATAAAGAGATCCATATTTGTTATTTCCATGTTATATGCTTTTTGTTGTCTTCCATTTCATATTGGGTTTTTAATACATTGAAAGTAGCGTAAAAAGAGTGGTGTGTGTCCCGGGGTCGCTACAAGATCATTATAATCTTCTATAGCAAACAAACTTTCATGATTTCTTTGACCATGCCTATTTCCTTGATGTGTCATCTCATATTCACTATCATTGAAACCATTGCAATATCTTGATCTCTGATCTCTTTGACCACATACAAAGCATTGTTCTCTTTCACATTCTATTCCTAGAAATAGATGTTCTTCCTTTTCATCATCTAACTTATCTCTATCATTGTGATCTGAGCTATCACTTGCTTCTACAATGTAGTAAGTTTTCTGTCTTACGAAAATTTTTCTTCTTCTCATACCTGCCTTGCTTGTACTTGTCATCTTTGTCATGTTTATGCTTTCCATCTTCTTTTCTTCTGTGACCCTGCTTTTCATCATCACTGTTTTCTTCATGTGGACACTTGTGTGCATAGTGACCAAAATCACCACACTTGTAGCATTTGAATTTCTTCATATCCCTATAATTTCTTAAGTCCTTTTTCCTTTTGATGAAGTTAGCTTTCTCATCATTATATGAATCTCTATTTGTCTCTGGAACTTTCCCTTTCTTTTTCTCTAAAGCCTTGAATGAAATATCTTTTATTGAAACTTGATGCTTACTCACCCTCATCTCATAAGTTGTGAGAGTTCCTTGTAGTTCTTCCATTGTTAGCTTGTTGATATCCATTGTTTCTTCTATTACTGAAACCTTTGCATCATACTTCATGGGAAGTGATCTCAAAACTTTTTGAGTAACTTCTTATTCTTTCATCTCAAATCCTAGGCCTCTCATGGTGTTAGTAATCTCATCAAATCGAAGTAAAAACTTTGCAATATCTTCAGAATCTTCCATTTTCAATTTCTCAAATCTTTTTCTATGAGTTTATAGTTTTGCCAAATTTACCTTGTAATCCCCTTCATAAGTATTCCACAACTTGGTCCACATTTCATTATTTGAATTACATACCATGACCTTTGTAAAATCTGTTTCACATAGCCCACTCAAAATATAATTCATTACCCTTGCATTGATCTCAACCAATTTCCTGATAGTCTTATCTGCCTCAGGATCACCTTCAACCTTATATTCTTTTTCAACCATCTATCATACCTCATATCCTTCTGATATTAATTAGTTCTTCATTCTAATTCTCTAGAAAGCATAATTATTATCGTTAAATAGTGGAGCCTTATTTATAGATAATCCATTATGTGAAGCCATCTATGTTCTTGTAGAATCTACCCTCAAAATGTCAGCATTTTTGAAGGAACCTGCTCTGATACCAATTGAAGAACACAAGCTTATACTGAGAGGTGGGGGTGAATAGTATAGCACCTAATTTTTACTTTCTTTCCAAACCAATATCAATTAGTGTCTTTAATTGCAATAACTAAAAATAGCAGTGTGCATTAATGACATAAATAGCAATAGTAAACAAGTGCACAAATCACCACACACAATTGAGACACAAGATTTAACGTGGTTCCCCCAACATGGGGTACTCCACAAGATAATCTCCTTATAATATTTCACATAGAAATAAGGATACTTATCTCAATACAAATGATTACTTTGATCTACTCAAATCTAGGCAATACACTGATCTGCTCAGGTAGGCAATCCACTGATCTGCTTCAACAAGCTCACCAAGAACTTGCCCAAAATTGATCTAGTAATATTAGTAAGAACTTTCCCAAAATTTGTTGTAGCAAGATCACTCAGAACTTGCCCAAAACTACTTCAGCAAGCTCACTAAGAACTTACCTAACATTTGCTCTAGAAATCTCACTAAGAACTTGCCCAAAACTACTTCAGCAAGCTCACCAAAAACTTGCCCAAAATTGCTCTAGCAAGCTCACTAAGAACTTGCTCAAAATCTGCTCTACAAGCTCACCAAGAACTTGCTCAAAATCTACTCAACAAGCTCACCAAGAACTTGCTCAAAATATGCTCAACAAGCTCACTAAGAACTTGCTCAACAAGCTCATTAAGAACTTGCTCAAAATCTTCTCATCAAGCTCACCAAGAACTTGCTCAAAATTTTCTCAACAAGCTCACTAAGAATTTGTTCAAAATCTTCTCAATAAGCTCACCAAGAACTTTCTCAAATGTTGTCCCAAATCTATCCACAAATCTGTCCCAAAAATATTCTCAAAGGCTCAATAAATCATCCATAAAAACTGCCACAAATATATCCAAAAATTTATCCCAAAAGCCTTCTCAAAGTCTCAACCAATCATGCTCAAGTAGCACTCAAATCTCATCCATAAATCTATGAAGGCAAGGCTCAATGATGAAATCAACAATGAATGGCAATGCACTCTACAATGGATGACAACAATGATTCATAATGATCTCAACTCAAATAAATCTCAACTCAACTCAAGTCTTATAGAAGCATAAAGAGAATTGTGAGAGACTCAATATTTTCTACTCTCAAAGCTCAATCTCAACTCAAAACAGAATTATAGAATAGTTTATTTCATGGAACTTGAACAATCACATCACTCAATCACTTGACTAGGCTCAATCAACTCAACTCAACCAATCACCACAAGGGATAACTCTTTCTCACAAAACCCTAGTCCAAGCATGTATCAACCAACTCAAATGTTTCCAACAATGCTCAACCACAAATCTCACATAACAATGATACTCATGTTCTTTTATAACTCAAGTTCTTTGCATAACCAATGGGCTTCAACAACTATGATTATAAAATAAGGTTTAAACACAACTCTCAAACCATAAAACCTTGAAGCATTCAACCAACCACTTTCGAAAAGGAAACCACAATCAATCCTTTTCTCTCCAATGATATTTCAGAAATCAACCACCATAACAAATTCAATGGAGAATATTGCTCATACCTTTTGATGCCTTATTGGATGTCCACTAAATCTGCCACACTCAACAAACTTCTTTTTCAAATTTCAAAAAGGGTTAGAGATCATGATTAATATCACAATAATAATATCCAAATAACACCTTATCACTCCTACTCAATAAGATACAACATGTCCCCTCATGAAAGAATTAATCACCTTTGAAAAATAACAAAACAACCTTCACTTTTGAAACCCTTTACAAAAATAGAAATATCTCTTTACATACACCTTATTTCTCCCTCTAAGAAAGTTAATAAAATAGCCCTTGAAATAAGTTTTCCAACGATATATAATATGATATACTTTCAAAAGGAGAAACACCAAAAATTTCTCTTTTTCTAAACATGCATCACAACCCTTATTCCTCCCAGGGCAACTTTAGAAAAATAAAATATATTAAAAAAATTATTAACTTGCCTCTATCCCTGATGGGATTCGATCTCGTGACATCTCCTTTCTCAACACTTTAACCACAACCAGCCTACCCTTGAGCCACATGCCCTCACGTGTCCAAAGGGACACGAACAAAAACTTATATCATAAACTTAACAGCGCTTCGAGCACTTCAACAAAGCAAATAACCACGACGGGACTCGATCACAGGACCTCCTGCGTAACACACAACACATGAACCTCTAGGCCAAATATGCCTATGTGTCTTATTAAACTCCGCGAGCAATTTTTCAATAGACCAAAGTCACACTTCTCTCTTTTCGCAATTCGTTCCCCAATCGAAGGCATTCAAAAATTAAGCGCTGGGAACATGAAGTCTAAGCTTTTGTTGGTATATATATATGTCTTTCCTCTTTCTTTAGATGGCGGAACTATAAATTAATATAGCCTTTCCTCCTTTCTTTAGTCGGCGCTATAATTAATATATTTAATTTTAAAATTTTAATTTTAATTTTAAATAATTTAAAATTTAAACTAAATATTTAAAATTAAATATCTCCATCACCAGGGCACATTTTTTGATGAAACGAAAAGCCAACTTGGGTTTTAAGAAAAACCCATTTCAAATATACCATATATGGTTTTAAATAAAACCTTTTATTTTTTCTGTCTTGGTTTTCACAAAAACCCTGTATATATCCATGCTCTCCAAAATATCATAAATGCTTATTTATGAAATGCTTTGGCCACCAAAACTCAATGTGATCCATGTGACATAAATTACAACATAAAATAACTCAAATTTCCAGCACATGGTATAGCTCCTTGATTTTCTCGAGTTCTTCTAGAGTGCAATCAGTTCCAACCTTGATTGACTTTTCAAATTCCACTTGCAGCTCAGTGTACTCCTCATCTACTTTGATCTTATATTTTTTAACTCTGTCATTTTGATCAAAGAGAATTTCAAGCGAAATCAATTATTTTGGGATATGATTATTTCTTAACTAGATCAGTCCCTCAGGTTCTTCTTCATCAAGTGTTCTTCCTTCCACACTACTAGCTTCTTTTATCAAGAAGTTCATGATTTTCTCATCACTATCCAACACTTACTAATAAATATTCTTATTAGGAACTGAGGGCCTATAAAAAAATCTCACAGTATTTGGTTTAGCACCAATAGATACCAAGAGATCAGCATGCTTATTTTTCTCACAAATTTGCTTGAACATTTAATGTCATGAATGACTCAAATAGATCCCAAACCTTATTATGATATACCTTCAAATAGTGTTGCTTGGAGACACACTGGTTACTTGATTCACAATCAGCTCAAAATCTCAAAAAATCCGTAGTTGTTCAATCTTGAGCTTCTCTGCTTTCTTCAAGCCTAAGCACAATGCTTCGTATTCAGCAACGTTATTTGTACAACTCTAGGTCAATCGATATGAATATGTCTTATGTCTTCCAAAAGTGGAAAAGAGAACAATTCTAGCTCTTGTGCCATTTTTGCATCTTGTACCACCAAAGTAGAGCTTCCAAAACTGATCTGGAATAGGATCATGATCATCATATACCTTTACTTCAGCATTTTCAAGTTTGGTAATAGCATAGCAGCCAATATCAATTTCAATCATTGCATTAAAATAATTTATTGAAAATTCATCTTTTGTATGAATCTCATCCAAAGCTTCTTCCATTAGATTCAATTCTCCTAGTTCTTCAATTGTCATATTGACAGAGTGCATGGATTTTTTTCTTCTTCAATCCTCTCTATATGAAATGTGGAAGGATTTTTATTGTAGATCTGGATTATTTTCCCTTTGAAAGGAATTTCCAAATGGGATTAATCCAAGGAGAGATAACCTCCCAATTTGGCAGTAAACTATCTTGAGAGGCACATACTAAAATATGGCTCTAGATCAACTACAACCACCTCTTAGATCACAGTGATTTGTGGCATCTTATGTAGGACAATGGAGATATCTTTGATGACACCTACTATTTTTATAGGAGTACCATCTAACTCCAAGACACCTGGGTTGCTTCTTGTATATTCCATACCCATAACTTCACAAACCACCTTCAGCATGACAATTGTCGCAGCACTGGAGTCGATCATATAGTATGCATAATCAAACCCTCCATCCTGAGAGACAAGTAAAATGGTGGTGGTCTATTCTTTCCAGTAGCCAAAGTTGTAAGCATTTGAGCTAACACAGTTTAAACACGATTTTTCTTTTTATCTTTAACAAACTTCAAATATTCTTGCAACAAATCAACTTGTCCAGGAAATTGCAATGCATCATAAAGACTAACCTTGACAAGAATTTTCTTTAGTTCTTCAACAATGTTGTACGTGGACGAACTAGACTCATTTCCTTCATTAGAAGCCTCATACTTACTCTGATATTTTTGTGTGGCTTCCACCTTCTGACGCTTGGTCAAAGATGGGTATTTAAGGAGTTCTTTTACTTGTTCCTTCATCTTAGTTGTTGGAAATATTTAGTTAGTTGTGTTTTCATCGATGTCAAGAGTCAGTATCAGGAATCAGTGCAAGACTTGGCAAAATAAGGGTTAAAATATTTATATTTTAAACCCAAAATATTTGGTTTAATATCCTCACATGATTGGTCAAAAGAACAGTTAAATACTCTGAAGAAAAGGCCTAAAGGAAATAATATTATAATATTTATTATTATAATATTAAAGGAAGTCATAAAAGGTCTAAGGGCGAAAGAAAAATACCTAGACCCAATGGAAATAATATTATAATATTTTTATTATAATATTAAAGGTTAAATTAAAGCCTAAGGTGATTTATAAATAATTTATAATAATTATATTATAAATTAATTTATAAAAATAAAATCCAAAGTTGAGTTGGGCGCAAATTTAATTTAATCTTTTATTCCCCCATCAATGTTCGAAGGATAGAAGCATATGGTATATATCCATAACATTTGTCTCACAAATGCAAGTCTCTGAATATTAATGCACATACAAGTATTGGAAGTGGAAGGCGATAAATTCATGAGCAAAGGACAAAGAGGATATTAATTTTTTATTTGCAGCCAAAAATGTGAAGGAAAAAGTGACCAAGGCACAAAGCCTTATCACCAACCAATCAGTTGGACTAGTGGCAAGCCCTTGGTGTGTAAGGCACTTGGAATGCAGAGGTGATACGTTCGAGTCTCGGCGATTGCGAAGGGACAAAGCCTTTTTGGCTTTGGCGTTGGTCGGAGAGACAAAGCACTGATGATTACACAATGACACTGAGATGGGGGGTGAATCAGTGTAGCTATTAATTTTTATATCTACAGGATTTAATAAGAAATAAAGAGAACTTGACAACTAAAAAACAACTTGAACAAGAGAGCACACCACAACACTCAATATACCGAGGTTCACCAATTTGGCTACTCCTCAAAAATGACCGCTTGGACTCCAATCCAAATCCAGTCTTTGCAAAATCAATTTTACAAACACTTTACCAACACCAACTGGAAGGAGCACCAACCCCTGTAATTTTCTCGTCGCAAAGATGGAGCACCAACTCCTAGTACCAAGCACCAACTTGGACTGCAATTCGGATCAATTTAGAATGACATAAAATGTCTTCACTTCATGCACGACCCTGACTGGTCTGCAATTAACCCAACTCTACACACTCTCACGGCTCTGCTTGTTTTTCTCTTGATTCTTCTCTAACCCTCCTTTTGCAGCAATTTCTCACATACAGCAGCAATATCTTCTCTGTACGATTATTCTTTTATAACCTTTCAATCTGGCATGCAGTCGAATGACCTTCTCCAACTGTTCGAATTCATTACTCCTGTCCATAATGTGACTGTTCGAATGCAGAAACATACGGCTGTTCGAGTGCCTTTTCTTTTCTCCATATGCAATTCTTCGAAAGCTTTTCGATTCATCATGTTCGGCTTTTCTGTATGCTTCAAATACGTCTGTTAGAATGCATGCAAATACGACCTTTCGAATGCTCTTATTATCCTTCATATTCGGCTTTTCGAATGCGTTTCAATTATGCATGTTTGGCTGTTGCATTGCATGTCCAACACCTGTCAACGTTTAACTGTCTGCTTTTTTCGACACGTGTCACCTTGCATGCTCCTGCGGGTTTTACCTGCCAGACTATTACCTGTCGCGAAATCGCGACACTTTTAACTAATGCTGACGTCACCCTAAAGGTTGTCGCGAAATCGTGACCATTTTGGCCTTGAAAGCTTTTCCCCCGCTCATGTCGCGATATCGCGACACTTAGAATTTTTGCTGACGTCATTCTTAAGCATGTCACGAAATCACGACCGTTTTGGCTCTTGAAAGCTTTCCCTGCATCTTGTCGCGATATCGCGACACTTTGAACTTTTGCTGACGTCATCATCAATGCTGTCGTGAAATCGCGACGCTTCCGGCTTCCAGCAGCTTTCCTTTCATCCTGTCGCGAAATCGCGACACTTTTCAACTTTGCTGACGTCATCATCAATGCTGTCGCGAAATCACGACGCTTTCGGCTTCCAGCAGCTTTCCTTTCATCCTGTCGCGAAATCACGACACTTTTCAACTTTGCTGACGTCATCATCCTGCTTGTCGCGAAATCACGACACTTTCGGCTTCCGTACACTCTTCTTTGCCAATAGCAATGAAAAAGGAACATGTCGCGAAATCGTGACACTTTGCTCTTCCGTACAACTCTCCTTGCCAAACCCAATGAAAATGGAACATGTCACGAAATCGCGACACTTTGCTCTTCCGTACAACTCTCCTTGCCAAACCCAATGAAAATGGAACATGTCGCGAAATCGCGACGCTTCCGGCTCTTGCTGACGTCATCATCCTTCTTGTCGCGAAATCGCGACGCTTTCGGCTCTTGCTGACGTCATCAATCTTCTTGTCGCGAAATCGCGACGCTTCTGGCTTCCGTACGCTCTTTGCTCCATGCAGTAGCGAAATCGCTACAACTTTGTGCCTTGTGCTTTTACCTTGCCTCTTTTCATGAAATTTTGACTTGTAATATCATTTCATCTTTCCTTCTACACTTTTGACTAGTAGCAAAATCGCTACACCTTAGTTTCCATTTGTTTCAACATGTAGCGCCATCGCTACATCTTAGTTTCTCTTCGTTTCAACATGTAGCGAAATCGCTACACCTTAGTTTCTCTTTGTTTCAACATGTAGCGATATCGCTACACCTTCTTCTTGTGAATTTTTTACTTGTAGCGAAATCGCTACATCTTTGTTTTCTCGCACTTCCTAATTGTAGCGAAATCGCTACACCTTTGTGCCATGTATTTTCATCATGCAACGATATCGCTACACCTTTGTTTCCATTCATTTCAACATGTAGCGATATCGCTACACCTTTGTTGCTGAGCATTCTCTCTCCTCTTCGGGTCGCGAAAACCCGACGTGTCGCGATATCGCGACACTTTTCTTTGCTAGCTCCTTTTCTCCGTTTATGTCGCGAAATCGTGACAGTTTACCTTTCACTTTCTCTCTCCTCTGCCATGTCGCGATATCGCGATAGTTTTGCTCGCATCTTCTCTCTCCTCGACCATGTCGCGAAATCGCGACAATTTGGCGTGCATTTTCTCTCTCCTACTTTTTGTCGCGAAATCGCGACACATTTTCTCTCTCCTCAACGAAAACTCGACATGTCGCGAAATCGTGACATTTTCGGCTGCGCCTTCTCTCTCCTCGACCATGTCGCGAAATCGCGACAGAAAACATGTCGCGATATCGCGACAGTTTTCTTCCTTGTCTCTTTTTGCCGCTTTTGAATCTGGGTCACCTCTCGTTTTCCTTGAAACTTTCTCGCACTTGATCCGACCGACCTCCGAACCGCATCAACCGCATCAATCTGACCGTGTTGACAACAATGACAATACTTTTGCAATTCTTTTGCTGCACCTTGCTCAACAATCTCCCCCTTTGGAATTGTTGGCAACACACTCGCAACCTTGCTTAATTTCTTCTCCCCCTTTGCCAATAATACCAAAGGGCTCGTCGTAGACTCCCCCGAGTCTATGCACAACATTCTCGGACTTAAAAAGTTTGAATGCTCCCCCCGAGAATGTGTTTCCCATAGCTAGTCGGTGCTTGGGTGGTGTGACTACTCCCAACTTCTTCCGAAGGTATTCAAATACTTCCTTTGGCAAAGGTTTTGTGAATATATCAGCCTACTTGCTCCGTAGTTGGAACAAAATCCAATTTAACCTCTCCTTCTGCAACTTTATCCTTCAAGAAATGATATCGGATTGCAATATGTTTGGTTCTTGAATGCATTACTGGATTCTTGGATATGTTGATAGCACTAGTGTTATCACATTTAATTGAAATTGGTTCATTGAAATGAATACCAAGATCTTTCAACGTTTGTCTCATCCATAATATCTGAGTACAGCATGTTGTTGCTGCAATGTATTCTCGCCTCTGCAGTGGATAGAGATACCGATTCTTGTTTCTTGTCGTGCCATGCTACCACCTGTCACCAAGATAAAATGCTCCTCCACTTGTGCTCTTTCTATCATCAATACATCCTCGCCCAATCTGCATCATAATATGCAATCAAAGTGAAATATTTACCTTTTGGGTACCACAACCCATAATCCATAGTGCCCTTGAGATATCCGAAGATCCTCTTTACAGCTGTTACATGAGTTTCTTTGGGACTGGCCTGAAATCTTGCAACCATACATACTGCTTGTAATATATCTTGGTCTAGTGGTCGTTAAATACAACGAGCTTCCAATCATAGACCCGTACATTGTTTGATCTACATCCGGGGATTTATCATCCTTGCTCAACTTGCGCACTTGTTGTCATGGGAGTGCTGACCGGTTTATTGTCTTCCATTGTGAACTTTTTCAGCATTTCTTTTACATATTTAACTTGAGAAATAAAAATGCCTTTTTCATTTTGATTGACCTACAGATCCTAAGAAATAAGAAAGTTCACCAATCATTGACATCTCAAATTCTTTTTTCATTTTAATTGATATGTCTTTGCAATATTCATCCATGCTACTGCCAAATATTATGTCATCTACATAAACAACAAGAACAATAAGATGACCCTTCTCTGTTTTGACATATAAGTTGCTATCCACCAAACCTTTCTTAAACCCTTGTTTAATTAGATAATTATCCAAACCTTGCATACCATGCTCTGGGTGCCTGTTTTAATCCATATAAAGCTTTCTTTAACCCGCAAAACAAAATCTGGATTTTCACCAAGTTGGAAGCCATCGGGTTGTTCAATGTAAACCTCTTCTTCCATTTTTCCATTCAAAAATGCTGATTTTACATCCATTTGATATACTTTGAAGTTTTTATGAACTGCTAATGCTAGAAACATTCTGATTGCCTCTAGTCTGGCTACCGGTGCAAAAGTTTCTTCAAAATCAATGCCTTCAACCTGAGCATAGCCTTTACATACCAATCTTGCCTTATTTCTGACAACCTGCCCATCTTCATTCAATTTATTTCTAAAAACCCATTTAGTACCAATTATGTTTTTATTTGTTGGTCTAGGTACTAATTCCAGTGTATTGTTTTTCTCTATCTCGATCTAGTTCTTCATTGATTGCCTTCATCCAACTTTCATCGCTGCTTGCTTCAAGAACATTTTTAGGTTCAATACTAGATAACAGAGAATAATTCCTCACCGTTGTTCTTCTTGTTTGAATACCATCTGTGGGATCCCCAATAATCTGCTCACTTGGATGATTTTTTTGCCGCTTGCTCTGCTTTAAATTTCCTCGTTTTCTTCTTCTTCGATTCGGTTTTTACACTATCTCGGATCAATTTTCTGATTCTTCTCTATTTCTTTTTCATCATCACCTTCAATGACTTCTTCATACATAGGGTAGTTTTCTTGATAAGTAGTTTCTTGTTCTCTACCTTCATCAACTTTTACATCAACACTTTCAACAATTTTCTTCAACTTCTTGTTGTAACATGTGTATGCCTTGCTTTTTGTTGAGTAACCGAGAAAGATACCTTCATCAGCTCTATCTTCAAATTTACCGAGGTTATCTTCAGTCCGTTTTATGTAGCACTTGCTGCCAAATACTTTGAAATGTCTTGTTGTTGCCTTTCTGCCAAACCACAACTCATAAGTCTGTTTTGCTTTCATGTGGTCTCAAGGATGCACCTGTTTTGAATGTAAACCGCAGTATGAACTCGCCTCTTTCCAAAATCTATCGCCTATTTTGTTTTCTCACCAGCATTGTCCTTGCCATTTCCTGCACTCTTCTATTCTTCCTTTCTACAACACCATTCTCGCCGAGGTGTCCTAGCCGCTGAAAACTGTCTTCTTATCCCATGTTTTTGACAGTATTCTGCAAATTCTTTGGAGATAAACTCTCCTCCCCTGTCTGATCTTAGGCATTTAATTCTTTTTCCTGATTGATTTTCAACAAGATTTTTGAAGGTTTTAAACATTTCAAAGGCTTCTGACTTGAGTTTCAAAAATAGTACCCATGTCATTCTTGAGTAGTCATCTATACATAGCATAAAATATTTGTGTCCATTTATGCTTTCAGTTCTCATGGGTCCACATAGATCAGTGTGAATTAGTTCTAATGGCTTGCTAGTGAAGTATTCTTTTGCTTTGAAAGTGGCTCTGGTTTGTTTTCCCTTTTGGCATGACTCACAGATGCTATTTACAGTTTTGCCAATGTTTGGTATATCTCTAACTCGCTCTTTTTGAACCGATTTTTGCCGTATTGTCAAAACTAATATGCCCAAGCCTCTTGTGCCATAGCCAATTTTCATCTTCCTGTCCCATCAAGCATGTTCCTTCTATAGCTTTCGAAAGTGTATACAGATTTCCCGAAGTTCTCATCCAATGGCTATTAACTTTCCATTATTTGTCTTTCTTACTTCACGACCTCCTCCTTGAAGATTACATCATGACCTCTTGTCACATATTTGACTTACACTTAGCAAGTTATGCTTCAGGCCAATTACAAACAAGACTTCTTTTGATTTTATATTGCCATCACTGATCTTGACTGATCCCTTTCCAACAATCTTTGCTCCATCATTATTTCCAAATTTCATAGAACCACCTTCATAATTCTATAAATTCTCAAACTTTTGCTTGTCACCTGTCATGTGACTGGAACAACCACTGTCAAGTATCCAAGGTGCTGATTTGTTCGAGCTTTAAAAGCACCTGGACAATCAAAGATTCCTTTTCTTTCCATTCTGGTTTGATAGCAGATTTTGCTACTTGTTTTGCCTTTGTCCTTTCATTAGCATGTGCCTGTTTTTCAAGAAATTTCTGGTTTTGTTTCAACCCACTTGGCTGAGATTTTCTACCCCGATAATTATTTGATGCAAAAGTGCTTCTCAGCTTCTAGCAATATGTCCAAAATTATGACAATTATAACATTCAACCGCATAATTCATTAAAGGAGAAAAAACATTTCTCATTGGTAAAATTCCTTTGAGATACATTATGCCTCGCAATCTGAAATCTTATGGCCATAAGCATTGCATTTAAAACAATAACCAAAAAATGCATGATTAAACCTGGGTGCCGGTCTTTGCCAGTTTGAAGTAGGCGCCATGACTCTTCTCCTCTTCGGATGTGTGACTTTTGTGAATCCATATTTGTCAGTATTCTTATTGAATCTGGCATTATTGTTTTCTTTTGCATGATTTTGTTTTTCTGGTTCAACCCTGATCTTTTCTTCTTTCTTTATGGGTTCTATATTCAAGTTCTTTGAATCCTTTGAAGATTCTCCTTCATCAAAGCCTAAACCAAATTTGATGCCGAAGGCCTTTGGTTATTTAACATTTTATCCAACTTTACAAGTACTTTCTTCAAACTTATGAAAACAGCTTCAATTTTCTATTCATCTCTTCTAACCGCATCCTTAACTTAACAATGTCTTCCTCTAGCTTGTCGCATTCAACCTGTCTTTATAGTTAATTTTTCATCAAGAACTTCAGACATTTTCTTGAATTCCTCCGTCTCGTATTTTCAAATTGTTTATTATGTCTCGTGGCATTCTCTAATTTCTTTGAAAAAATTTTATTCTTCTTCCTTTCGCACTCAACTCTTCAAGTGCAAGCAACCAATTCTCCTTCCAAATACACTTCAGCCTTCATCCTTGGAATTTTCATCACCTTCCCCGATTTTCCTCTTGTTCTTTCTTCTTCAAGTGCCATGAACAGAGCTTCACCTTCTTCTTCTTCGGACTCCTCATCCGTGCTTTCTTCGAACCGTCGACATTCTTGGTTATGAAGCTTTTCTTCTTGAAGTTGTTCTTTCTGAAATTTTGTTTCTTCTTCCAATCACCTTTTTCTTGGTGTGAACCTTCACCATTTTTGGTTCTCTCTTGCATTGGACATTTGGCTGCAAAATGACCGACTCCTCCACAATTGAAGCATTTAAAAGGTAGCTTCCCTCTATATTTTCCTTTTCCTTTTGTGAGTTTTCGAACAAAATTGGCTTCTGTTTCATCCAAGTGTTCCTTCATCCTCGCATTCATGTTCAACTTTTACATTCTTGTGTGCTTTAAAAGTCTGCTTCTCTGTCTCGTAGACTTGGTTTGTCCTATTCTCATTTCATATGTCGTCGGGGAACCATGCAACTCATCCATGCTGAAGTTGTTTAGATCTTTTGCCTCTTCTATTGCAGAGACTTTGGAGTTAAATATTTTGTGAAGTGTTCTGATTGCATTAATAATTCCGTTGACTCTCATAAATTTCTATGTTTTCATCTTCCTTCATTTGCAGTGCTTCGAACTGTGCTCGATGAGTTTGCAGTTTTGCTTCCTTAATCTTACTGTCTCCTTCATGGATGCTCTTCACTTTATCCCACATGTCCTTTGCTGATTTACAACTCATGACTCTTATCAGTTCACTGTCAACAAGCCCACACATTATGGCATTCTTAGCTTTGGAGTTGTTTTCAAATTTCTTTTTCTCAACAGTATCTGTTGGAGGGGTAGTGGGTGCTGTGTATCCACTATCTACATAATCCCAAATATCGTATCCCAATGCACTCAGATATGTTTGCATTCTGAGTTTCCAGAAGGTGTAATTTGTTCCATCAAATAAGGGAGCTTTGTTGGATGAAAATCCTTCACCACCTGCCATTGTTTCTTCCAAGATCTCCTTAGCCGATTAAGCTTGTACAAGGAACCTTGCTCTGATACCAATTGATGATTACACAATGACACTGAGAGGGGGGGGTGAATCAATGTAGCTATTAATTTTTATATCTAAAGCATTTAATATGAAATAAAGAGAACTTGACAACTGAAAAACAACTTGAACAAGAGAGCACACCACAACACTCAATATACCGAGGTTCACCAATTTGGCTACTCCTCAAAAATGACTCGCTTGGACTCCAATCCAAATCCAATCTTTGCAAAATCAATTTTACAAACACTTTACCAAAGACCAACCGGAAGGAGCACCAACCCCCGTAATTTTCTCGTCGCAACGGATGGAGCACCAACTCCTAGTACCAAGCACCAACTTGGACTGCAATTCGGATCAATTTAGAATGACATAAAAATGTCTTCACTTCATGCACGACCCCGATCGGTCTCGCAATTAACCCAACTCTACACACTCTCACGACTCGCTTGTTTTTCTCTTGATTCTTCTCTAACCCTCCTTTTACAAGCAATTTCTCACATACAGCAGTAATATCTTCTCTGTACGATTATTCTTTTATAACCTTTCAATCTGGCATGCAGTCGAATGACCTTCTCCAACTGTTCGAATTCATTACTCCTGTCCATAATGTGACTGTTCGAATGCAGAAACATACGGCTGTTCGAGTGCCTTTTCTTTTCTCCATATGCAATTCTTCGAAAGCTTTTCGATTCATCATGTTCGGCTTTTCTGTATGCTTCAAATACGTCTGTTAGAATGCATGCAAATACGACCTTTCGAATGCTCTTATTATCCTTCATATTCAGCTTTTCGAATGCGTTTCAATTATGCATGTTTGGCTGTTGCATTGCATGTCCAACACCTGTCAACGTTTAACTGTCTGCTTTTTCCGACACGTGTCACCTTGCATGCTCCTGCGGGTTTTACCTGCCAGACTGTTACCTATCGCGAAATCGCGACACTTTTAACTAATGCCGACGTCACCCTCAAGGTTGTCACGAAATCGCGACCATTTTGGCCTTGAAAGCTTTTCCCCCGCTCATGTCGCGATATCGCGACACTTAGAATTTTTGCTGACGTCATTCTTAAGCATGTCGCGAAATCGTGACCGTTTTGGCTCTTGAAAGCTTTCCCTGCATCTTGTCGCGATATCGCGACACTTTGAACTTTTGCTGACGTCATCATCAATGCTGTCGCGAAATCGCGACGCTTCCGGCTTCCAACAGCTTTCCTTTCATCCTGTCGCGAAATCGCGACACTTTTCAACTTTGCTGACGTCATCATCAATGCTGTCGCGAAATCACGACGCTTCCGGCTTCCAACAGCTTTCCTTTCATCCTGTCACGAAATCGTGACACTTTTCAACTTTGCTGACGTCATCATCCTGCTTGTCGCGAAATCGCGACACTTTCGGCTTCCGTACACTCTTCTTTGCCAGCAGCAGCAAAAAAGGAACATGTCGCGAAATCGCGACACTTTGCTCTTCCGTACAACTCTCCTTGCCAAACCCAATGAAAATGGAACATGTCACGAAATCGCGACACTTTGCTCTTCCGTACAACTCTCCTTGCCAACTCCAGTGAAAATGGAACATGTCGCGAAATCGCGACGCTTCCGGCTCTTGCTGACGTCATCATCCTTCTTGTCACGAAATCGCGACGCTTTCAGCTCTTGCTGACGTCATCAATCTTCTTGTCGCGAAATCGCGACGCTTCTGGCTTCCGTACGCTCTTTGCTCCATGCAGAGCGAAATCGCTACAACTTTGTGCCTTGTGCTTTTACCTTGCCTCTTTTCATGAAATTTTGACTTGTAATATCATTTCTGCATCTTTCAGTTCTACACTTTTGACTAGTAGCGAAATCGCTACACCTTAGTTTCCCTTTGTTTCAACATGTAGCGCCATCGCTACATCTTAGTTTCTCTTCGTTTCAACATGTAGCGAAATCGCTACACCTTAGTTTCTCTTTGTTTCAACATGTAGCGATATCGCTACACCTTCTTCTTGTGAATTTTTTACTTGTAGCGAAATCGCTACATCTTTGTTTTCTCGCACTTCCTAATTGTAGCGAAATCGCTACACCTTTGTGCCATGTATTTTCATCATGCAGCGATATCGCTACACCTTTGTTTCCATTCATTTCAACATGTAGCGATATCGCTACACCTTTGTTGCTGAGCATTCTCTCTCCTCTTCGGGTCGTGAAAACCCGACGTGTCGCGATATCGCGACACTTTTCTTTGCTAGCTCCTTTTCTCCGTTTATGTCACGAAATCGCGACATCTTTTCACCTTTCTTCCCTCTCCCCCGGAGCGCCCAAAAACCCGCTTACCTTTCACTTTCTCTCTCCTCTGCCATGTCGCGAAATCGTGACAGTTTTGCTCGCATCTTCTCTCTCCTCGGCCATGTCGCGAAATCGTGACAATTTGGCGTGCATTTTCTCTCTCCTACTTTTTGTCACGAAATCGCGACACATTTTCTCTCTCCTCAATGAAAACTCGACATGTCGCGAAATCGCGACATTTTCGGCTGCGCCTTCTCTCTCCTCGACCATGTCGCGAAATCGCGACAGAAAACATGTCGCGATATCGCGACGCTTTTCTTCCTTGTCTCTTTTTGCCGCTTTTGAATCTGGGTCACCTCTCGTTTTCCTTGAAACTTTCTTGCACTTGATCCGATCGACCTCGAATCGCATCAATCGCATCAATCTGACTGTGTTGACAACAATGACAATACTTTTGCAATTCTTTTGCTGCACCTTGCTCAACAAGCACTGAAAGTGCTTTTGCCTCTCATATGAGAGCCTAGCTCACGCAGTAGCTAGGCCACGGCTAGGGCATAGGTGGCGGCTTGATCGTGGTTGAGTCCCACCAAGGAGTGCATGAGGTATTTTGTTTTTAATAAAAGTTTTTGGTCCATGGTCTATGGTTGCTTGGTGGTGCTATTTGAAGCGCATGGTTTGAAATTGCTTTGTGAGCGCTATTTTAGCACGTAGTGTGATTTGATTAATTAAGCACCCAGGGAGTTAAAATGAGAGTAAGGTAAAATATTTTTACCTTAGAAAAAAGGTGGTAAATAGCATTATTGAAGGTTAAAATTAAATTGCATTGTTTTTGTTTTATAAAGTCAATTATTTTGGAAATGCAATTTTTTAGTAAGAAGACATAAGTAGGATTCTAGATTAATTCATGCATTAAATTTTTGAAAGGGTTTATAGTGAAACTAAGTGAAATTTTGTGATATCTAATCATTGATACTGGCAAAGATGTTGATTGTGATGGAGACAGGTTTAGAGGTCAAAACTCCATCAAACAAAAGGTATGGGCACATCTTCCTTGTGAGTGAAATATTATTGGATTGAGTAAAGTTGAAGTGAAAAGATTTGTTTGATAAGCATTGTTGAGTGAGTTTTCATATACATGATTGGTGAATGGTTGTGAGAGAAATTGAGTGTGAAATTGAGAACTATATTGAACTAGGGTTTGTAAAAGAACATGAGTATCATTATTATGTGAAAATTGTTTGATAAACATTGTTGTAAATATTTGAGTAAGCTTTCATGTGCTTGACTAGGGTTTGTAAAAGATCATGAGTATCATTGTTATGTGAATTTGGAATCATCTTGAGTCAAGGTTGAGTTCCATAGTGAGAGTTGTCAGAAGCATTGTGAAACACTTGGTTAGGGTTTGCAAGTAAGTTGTATTTAATTGAGTGAATGGTTGAGTAAAATTGGATGAGCATTATTGATTGGAAGCATTGGAGTGATAGTTCAAGTTCTGTGAAACAAATTGTTCTTTATTCTAAATTGATTTGAAAAAGAGTTTGAAAGTGATAGAGTGATTTGTGAGTGTGAAACATATTGAGTATCTTACCATTCTCTATATTTTTATGTGGTTAAACAAAATTTTGAGTGAGATTTGTTTGTGTGATTGAAGAGGTTTTCTTAAAGATATTAAATTGTGTTTTGTGAGTGTTTTTTGAGTGTGAAACATATTGAGTCTCTAACCATTATCTATATGTTTTCGAGGTTAAACAAGATTCTGAGTGAAACTTGTTTGAGTGATTAAAGAATTTTTTTTGAAAGAGATTGAGTTGATTTTTGTATGTAAGTTTTGCAATTGATTTGAATAAGCTTTTGTGAAAGCTAGTGGACAAATTTGAGTAAGTCCTAGAGGGGACTTAAGGACAGAGTTGAGTAAGCTTTAGTGAAAAGCTTAAGGATATATATATGTGAGCTTTTGTGGAAGCCTACAATACATATTTGAGACAAGTCTTGGTGAAGACTTGTTGAGAAGATTGGACAAGTTCTAGTGAGGACTTGTTGAGCAGATTTGAGGTAAGTCTTGGTGAAGACTTGTTGAGAATATTGGACAAATTTTATTGAGGACTTGTGGATAGACTTGAGGTAAGTCATTGAGAAGACCTGAGAGCAGAGTTGATTGATTGATTTGTTCAAACCTTGAGTTAAGGTTTGGGGCATATCTAGCAAAGTTTATTTATGATTGTATCAAGCTTTGTGTTAAGGCTTGAGGACAGATTTGAGGATAAATTTTGGTATAGACTTGAGGATAGATTTGTACCAGATCAGAGATAGAGATTGAGCAAATTTGTGCTAGACCGAAGGACTATGTTTAGTGCATATTTAAGACAGATATTAAGTAGATTTGTGCTAGACTGAAGGACTGTGTTTAGAGTAGATTTGAGATAAGGATTGAGCAGATTTATGCTATACTAAAGGACTATGTTTAGTTTAGATTTGAGACAGATATTGAGCAGATCTAAGATCAAGATTTGGAGGTTATATAGTAGAGGACAGTAATCTCTAGTAGATAGATATCCATTAGCCAGGGCAGTGAGGATTGAGGTCTTCTGTGGAGAGATATCCACAAGCTAGTGCAATGGAGGCATTAGTCTTCTAGAGGATCATCATCCAGAGTAGAGGAGAAGAAGTTCTCCTATGGATAGAGATCCATGAACCAGTTGAGGGGATTGGTGTCTCCTGTGGATAGGTATCCATGAACTTGATTAGGGGATTGATGTATTTGGACAGAGATCCATAAACATTGTAAGGGAAGTATTCCCAAGATATTTTTTGAGAAAATTATAGTGAAATATTTTCTCCGTGGAGTATCCCACATTGGATGAACCACATTAAATTGGTGTCTCTAGTGTGTGTGGTGATTTGTGCATTGATTTGATTATTATTGTTGATATTTCCATTGATATATTGGATAATATTTTTTAAGAAAATAAAAGTAAAAAGTGGTCTTATATTGTTCACCCCCCTCTCAGTATAAGCTTGTGTTCTTAAATTTGTATTAGATCGAGTTCCTTTAGAAGAGTTTAACAGCTCAGAGAAAAATCTCACAAGAACACATGGATTCTCAGAATGGATCTTCAAGGAATTCGACACCATCGTTCGATGGGAACAATTATGCACTTTGGAGTATGAGAATGAAGATTCACCTAATGGCACTAGGGAATGAAATATGGCAAGCAGTTGAATATGGATATATACTGCTACCTACTCCACCTACAAATAAAGATGGTAAGCTTCTACAACTGAATAATTCAAAGGCAATGAATAGAATTTTAAAGGGTTTGCATGAAACAGAGTTTATAAAGCTTATGAATTGCACATCAGTAAAGGAAATTTGGGATAAGTTGAAAGGTATATATGAGGGAGACAAAAAGGTCAAAAGGATAAAGTTGTAAAATTACAAGAGAACATTTGAATACCTAAAGATGAAGAAATAGGAAAATATTATTGCATATCTACTTCATGTGGATGGGGTTGTTAACTTTATGCAAGGACTTAGGCTTAAAGTTGAAGAAACAGATTTTGTGATAAGATTTTAAGGTCACTCCCAAAAAGGTATAGTGAAACGATTTCAGCTATATAAGAATCAAAAGATATTGAACTTTTGACAAGGGATGAGTTGCATGGAATTCTCATAGCTTTTGAGATGAGAATAAAATATGAACCTATTCCCCATAAAGAAAAAGACTTCAAAGTTACAAAGAATGCAAAGGGTAAGAAGTCAGATTCAAGCAATGAGTTATCCAGTGATGAAGAATCAAATTATAGCATAAGTAACAAGGACTCAAGAAATTATAAAGGTGGAAAATCAGTTAGGTGTTTTAATTGTGGTAACTATGGTCACTATGCAACTGCTTGTCTAGAAGCTAGAAATAGTAGTGAATATGAGAAACGGGATCATAAGAACAAGGAAACAGGAAAACATAGGTATTAAAAGAAAAACAAGAATGGACAAGGTAAGCAAGGAAAGATGGTTTTCAAAAGGTATAAAAAGAGTTTTTATGCAAATAAGGCAGGTAATACTTCTAGTGATAGTGATGAAAGGTCCTCAGATAATGAAGAAGAGGAAATTCTATTTTTGGTAGAAGAAAAATAAGATGTTAAGAAAAAGGTAAAAAGGGCACCATTAATTCTCAAATGTTTTATGTGTGGTAACTTTGGTCATCTTGAAGATAGTTGTGCAAGGAATGGATTCAGTTAAGATGAATATAAATATGCTAGTGAAGGCCCAAAAGAAGAAAATATTCTTATGGAAATAGAAGAAGAAGGAAGTGCTTCTAGTGGAAAGGAATCAAAAAATAATGAAGATGATCTTGAAGATAAAAGAATAGATGAAGACTCAGAGAAAGGAGAAGTTGATCTTGAGGGTGAGCTTATTTCTATCCTTGATGCATTAAGGAAGGTAAGAAAGCAGAACTCAAAACTCAAGCTTCAATTTCAATAATGTGATGAAGAGAAAGGAAAGCTTATAAAATATCTAACCAACTCAATAGCTAAGACAAGGAGATTTAAAGAGCAATTAGAAGCAAAGGTTTTAGAATGTGAGAGATTAAAGCATGAGGTAGCTTCACTAAAGAAGGAAGTAAAATAATCTAAATACAAGCTACACAGGTTTGGAAGAAGCTCAAAGAAATTGGATAATATTATCAAGGTACAAAGATCTTTATCAAACAAGACAGGACTTGGTTTTGAACAAGAATATAGAGAACAAGGAGAGGAGTCAATCTTAAGCTCCAAAGAAGAAGAAGCTTTAGAAGAATAGATTGAAAGATAAAATGAGACTTTTGAGGATAAGTTGGACAATAGAAAGTTCAACTAGGGAAGAAACAATGCACAAATGAGGAACAGGTAGAACAAGAAACAACATAGGATAGAAGATACTAAGAGACCAATGGGATCATGAAAAGTTTTCTTCAATGGACAATGCTTCTCATATCACGGGTTTGGGCACAAGGCTACATAGTGTAGGACACATGAAAGACAGGAATATGGAGATTTCAGAAATAGACATCTATTTCAAGGGTATTGCTACTCTTGTAATCAATTTGGTCATAAGGAAGTTAATTGTAGGGTTCATGACAAGAATAAATATGGCTTCACCAAGAGGAACTACAAGACATTTGCACCTTCAAAGAACCACAACATTAGGTGTTATAAGTGCAATAATGTTGGGCATATAGCCAAGTGGTTTAGAGAAAAACTTCCAAAGACAAGCAGGAACAGGAATAGTCAAAAGAATCAGAAGGATCAATTGAGGAAGAAGGTGGACAAAGGTAAATATCAGTGTATGCTGGGAGTAGAGATACTCCCACCCCAAAACTAATCACCTCAAGAGAGGAGGTGGGGGAGGGGCTAATCTAAGAGTCTCATTCTTAGCCCCAAGACCCAAAGGTGGCCCTTTGCCATTGATGTCAAAGGGGAAGATATTTGATTTAGGGGTGAGCATTCAGTCAAGGGGAGCAATTTCGTAGGGGGAGTAGTATTGAAAAATGAAAAGGAATGGTTAAAAAAAAGGGGTTGCCATCAATGACAAAGGGAGAGATTGTTGGAAATTTTGAGTTAGTTGTGTTGTCATTGATGTCAAGAGTTAGTATCAAGAATCAATGCAAGACTTGGCAAAATAAGGGTTAAAATATTTATATTTTAAGCCTAAGAGATTTGGTTTAAGAGCCTCATATAATTGGTCAAACAAGCGGTTAATTAACCTGAAGAAAAGACCTAAAGGAAATAATATTATAATATTTATTATTATAATATTAAAGGTAGTCAAAAAAGGTCTAAGGGCGAAAGAGAAAAATACCTAGGCCCAATGGAAATAATATTATAATATTTTTATTATAATATTAAAGGTTAAATTAAAGCCTAAGGTGATTTATAAATAATTTATAATATTTATATTATAAATTAATTTTTAAAAATAAAACCCAAAGTTGGGTTGGGTGCAAATTTAATTTAAACTTTTTTTCCCCGTCGACGTTCGAAGGATAGAAGCATATGGTATACATACCATAACATTTGTCTCACAAATGCAAGTCTCCGAATATTAATGCACATGCGAGTATTGGAAGTGGAATGCGATAAATTCGTGAGCAAAGGACAAAGAGGATATTAATTTTTTATTTGCAGCCAAAATTGTGAAGGACAAAGTGACCAAGGCACAAAGCCTTATCACCAACCACTCGGTTGGGCTAGTGGCAAGCCCTTGGTGTGTAAGGCACTGGGAACGCGGAGGCGTTGCGTTCGAGTGTCGATGACAGCGAAGGGACAAAGCCTTTTTGGATTTGGCGTTGGTCGGAGAGACAAAGCGCTCAAAGCGCTTTTGCCTCTCACGTGAGCGCCTAGCTCACGCAGTAGCTAGGGCACAAGCGACGGCTTGATCAAGGATCGAGTCCCACCAAGGAGCGCATGAGGTATTTAGTTTTGTTTTAATAAAAGTGCTTGGTCTATGGTCTATGGTTGCTTGGTGGTGCTATTTGAAGCGCGTGGTTTGAAATTGCTTTGTGAGTGCTATTTTAGCGCGTGGTGTGATTTGATTAATTAAGCGCCTAGGGAGTTAAAATGAGGGTAAGGTAAAATATTTTTACCTTAGACAAAAGGTGGTAAATAGCATTATTGAAGGTTAAAAGTAAATTGCATTGTTTTTGTTTTATAAAGTCAATTATTTTGGAAATGCAATTTTTGAGTAGGGAGACATAAGTAGGATTCTAGATTAATTCATGCATTAAATTTCTGAAAAGGGTTAAGTGAAACTGAGTGAAAATGTGTGATATCTAACCATTGAGATTGGCCAAGAGGTTGATTGTTATTGAGACAAGTTTAGAGGTCAAAACTCCATCAAACAAAAGGTATGGGCACATCTTCCTTATGAGTGAAATATTGTTGGATTGAGTAAAGTTGGAGTGAAAAGGTTTGTTTGATAAGCATTGTTGAGTGAGTTTTCATATACATGATTGGTGAATGGTTGTGAGAGCAATTGAGTATAAAATTGAGAACTATCTTGAACTAGGGTTTGTGAAATAACATGAGTATCATTGTTATGTGAGATTGTTTGATAAGCATTGTTGGAAATATTTGAGTAAGCTTTCATGTGTTTGACTAGGGTTTGTAAAAGATCATGAGTATAATTGTTATGTGAATTTGGAATCATCTTGATTCAAGGTTGAGTTCCATAGTGAGAGTTGTTTGAAGCATTGTGAAACACTTGGTTAGGGTTTGCAAGCAAGTTGTGTTTCATTGAGTGAATAGTTGAGTAAAATTGGATGAGCATTATTGATTGAAAGCATCAGAGTGATAGTTCAAGTTCTGTGAAATAAATTATTATTTATTCTAAATTGATTTGAAAAAGAGTTTGAAAGTGATAGAGTGATTTGTGAGTGTGAAACATATTGAGTCTCTTACCATTCTCTATATGTTTTTGTGGTTAAACAAAATTATGAGTGAGATTTGTTTGTGTGATTGAAGAGGTTTTCTGAAAGAGATTAAGTTAAGTTTTGTGAGTGTTTTGTGAGTGTGAAATATATTGAGTCTCTGACCATTCTCTATATTTTTTTGAGGTTAAACAAGATTCTGAGTGAAACTTGTTTGAGTGATTGAAGAAGTTTTCTAAAAGAGATTGAGTTGAGTTTTGTATGCAAGTTTTTCAATTGATTTGAGTAAACTTTTGTGAAAGCTAGTGGACAGATTTGAGTAAGTCCTAGAGGGGACTTAAGGATAGAGTTGAGTAAGCTTTAGTGAAAATCTTAAGGACATATTTGTGTGAGCTTTTATGGAAGCTTACAATACAGATTTGAGGTAAGTCTTGGTGAAGACTTGTTGAACAAATTGGACAAGTTCTAGTGAGGACTTGTTGAGCAGATTTGAGATAAGTCTTGGTGAAGACTTTTTGATCAGATTGGACAAGTTCTAGTGAGGACTTGTGGATAGATTTGAGGTAAGTCTTTGAGAAGAATTGAAAGCAGAGTTGATTGATTGATTTATTCAAACCTTGAGTTAAGGTTTGGATCAGATCTAGCAAATTTGATTTGTGATTGGATCAAGCTTTGTGTTAAGGCTTGAGGATAGATTTGAGGATAAATTTTGGTGCAGACTTGAGGACAGATTTATACCAGATTAGAGACAGAGATTGAGCAGATTTATGCTAAACCGAAGGACTATGTTTAGTGCAGATTTGAGATAGAGATTGAGTAGTTTTGTGCTAGACCAAAGGATTGTGTTTAGTGTAGATTTGAGATAGAGATTGAGCAAAATTGTGCTAGATCGAAGGACTGTGTTTAGTACATATTTGAGATAAATATTGAGCAGATTTGAGAGAAAGCTTTGGAGGTGACAGAGTAGAGGACAGTAGTCTCTAGTGGATAGATATCCATCATCCAGGGTAGTGAGGACAGAGGTCTTCTATGGAGAGAGATCCACAAGCCAGTGTAGTGGAGTCAGTAGTCTTACAGAGGATCACCAGCCATAGCAGAGGAGGAGTTCTCCTGTGGATAGATATTCATGAACCAGCTGAGGGATTGGTGTCTCATGTGGATAGGTATCCATGAACTTGATTAGGGGATTGGTGTATCCTTTGGATAGAGGTCCATAAACATTGTAATAGGGAAGGATTCCCAAGATATTTGTTGAGAAAATTATAGTGAAATATTTTCTCCATGGAGTAGCCCACATTGGGTGAACCACGTTAAATTGGTGTCTCTATTATGTGTGGTGATTTGTGCATTGCTTTGATTATTGTTGTTGATATTGCCATTGATATATTGGATAATATTGTTTGAGAAAATAAAAGTAAAAAAATGGTCTTATACTATTCACCCCCTCTCAATATAAGCTTGTGTTCTTCACCAGCTTGCATTTGTGAAGTTGACGACTTCACTTGAGAGATTATTTCTTTCGCTTGCGCTAGCAAGAGATCTTTTAAAAGAACAAGTTCTTCCAACTTAGACGTTGAGCCAAGTGCCTTCACTTGTGCTTGTTTCTTTTTATTCTACACCTTCGGCTTAGCAGGTACCTTCAACGGCTCCATCTCAGCTGGGTCTATTGTAATCGGTTTTTTTCTAGCTCTCGTGAGAGCTAAAACTTGTTCTACGAAAGGGACCATAAAATTATGATTGGCTTATCTAATCATATTGATCTGACCGTCGAAAGAGTTATCTGCCAATATCTGCACATAGTTCATATGAACCATGTAAGTTTCATCGCCATGTGGATCATTGCAGGTAGAACACCAATATGTTTTGTCTGATAGGTCAGCTTCTTCATTCATCAACATGATTGGATTCCTTTCAAGCATCTTGCTGGTCGAAGTTGCTTGCTCTCTGGTGGTTGGTGGAGGTTGAAATCTCCTAGGCTGGAAATCTCTCTCAGCTTACTTTTTCTTAATGGCGATCATCTCATTTGTCATCGCTCTCATGCTGAGTTCATTGATTACATCTCTTGCAGCAACTTCTCTCGGGGATTGGGATTTGAGGGTGCTGGAGGAGCTTGTAATGGTAGTGGTATTGGTGGAGACGACAATATTGGGAATGGAACTGGAGTAGGTAGTTGTGGAATGGAAGGAGCAGGCAGTTGCGAGACAGAAACTGTTGAGGTTTAAGATGAACTAGGATTCCATGAAGGGACCAGATACATGGGGGACATTGGTAAATACAAATATAAATGTTGTGGAAGATCTAGAAATATAGGCATTGTCATCTTCGGTAGGAGCTTACCAATAGCAATTAAATCGGCTTCAGCATTTTGCGCTTGGAAGTACAAGATTGAAAATGTATCAATGTTTGACTGATGGATGGCCATGCTAATGTCGAAATTGAAGGCTTAGAGATAATAGAATACAGCTTGTTCGGGAGTCCGTTGGAGACCGTCAGGGACTCTACCAAGTTCGAGCGAACCTAACATTGAAGTCAACGATTTCCTCCTATGCATGCCTCTGAATATTAGTAAATTGATGCAACAGAGAAAAAATATCCACTTGTTCATTGAAGCCTTTTATCATTAACTTAGCCAACTGGTCCCATGTGGCAATAGTGGCAAGTGGTAAGGACCGGTACCAATAAATAACTTCCCTCTGAGAGAGAGCACTAGCAATCTGACCATGACATCTTCATTTGTGATGCTATGAATAGTTGCCAAAGAAACCACGTCTTGAACATGTTCATAAGTTGTTTTTCCTGTACCATAATAAGTAGGCAAAGCCTTTAATGTTGCTGGAAAGATCAGGTTTTGAGCTTGCAGATTCAAAGCTTCGAAATGGTTCCATGCTGGAAACTATCATGGTGGATTTTGAGCCATTTGGATTGAAGAATTTGCTCGAGGAGGAAAGCTAGTGGTAGTGCTAGAGGGACTTGAAGGAACAAAAAACACACCAACTACATGTGAAGACGTTATGATTGATGGGATAGTCGAAGTGACTAATCTAGGATGCTCTCCTAAGACTTGGGTGTCAAGCTCAAAGAACTCAACAAGATTTTCTAAATGTTTGGCCTTCGATCTTATGATCATGAAGTAAAATTTTTGCCAACTTCACGTTCAAAGGCTTTTGGGTAAAACTGAGTCGGTAGATGTTCTAATCAAACAATAAAATAATATTGCTTAAGGTGGACCTTTCGGGTCCCACCGGGCGTGCCAAAAACTGTTGGTCACGAATCTGCCTAAGTATAAAAATATGTGCCCTAGACCCGACCAACATTTAAAGGTTGAAGGAAAGAGATGTCCTTCGGGCCAATCTCTAGAGAGGGTTGGTTCCCTTACTAATCTAAAAATCGGTATAAAGTTTAGGGAGACAAATTAACAGAAAGAGATGGGAAATATGGTTGTAAGACAAAAAAATAGAGTGGGGATGAACTAACAACTTAATAACCAAGTCAAGTTTTGACCGGCATTTAACAGAATGAACAACATAGGAACCAATTACAGATCGCAAATATGACTTCTAGTTAACATTTCAACATTCACTTCTTCATCAGAAATTAAATTCAAATGCAGAATTCAAACTATCTAACAAAGGCATGAATATAACAGAAATGACAAGTAGAAAGCAATCGCATACACAACTAATAGGAACCAGAGTCAAAAGTATCTCAATTGCGGCAGAAATTTAAACTTCAAGAGTTTTTCAGCAGAATGTTTTCCCCCTTTCTTACGTCAAGTTTTCTAGTATTTATAGAGGATCTCGCCTCCAAAATTAAATGCTCATTAAATAAAATGATGGGAAATGACAGATTGATCGGTCACAATTCTCTCCTCGGCAACAACAACGAACTAATCTGGTGGCACCTTGGAAAGCAACGAGCAATTTCGAGAGATGGCATATTGGGACCTAGCCGAAATCATCAGCAAATTGATCTCCATGGCGATGCCTTGAAAACAGCAGGATCATACCAGAGTCAAGAGTGAATGACATTCATGTTAAGCAATCTTTTGGTTATCTGTCGAACCTTATTTTTATTAACAGCAATTCTGAAAACTTCAACCTTTTTTACCCCAAAAATTGAATTCGTCGGCCTTGAAATTCTCTCCATACTAATTTTTGCTCAAAGTGCCTTTGACCATGGTTTTCGTATGAAGAAAATGGCGAAGATTACTTTCGTCGATGCGAAGCCCGAAAAGGGCTTTCGTCAAAGCATGTCTTCAAAATACATTTTTGCCAAAGCATCACGCGAAATGTGCCTTTGCCAAGGCATCACGCGACAAAGGCTTTTAGCCACGGCAAGGTGAGCTGAGAGCTTTCACTACGATGAAACGCCAAAAGGAGATTTTACCACGACAAAATGCGAACAAGGACTTTCGCTTCAACAACGCGTGAAAAGGAAGTTACACTCCAGCAACGTGCGAAATAAAAGTTTGCCAAGGCATTGTGCGAAACATAAATTTAATTTCGCCAAAGCATAGGCAAAAAGGGGATTTCACGACATAGCCAAAAATAGACTTTCGCTCGAAAATGAGCCAAGATGTTACCCAAAAAGTGATTTCGCCAAAGTGTGGACGAAAAAAGTACTTCGCCAAGTCAAGAGCGAAAAGGGAATTTTGCTACCAAAATGAGAATTTCACAGACAAAGATGATTTCCCTAAAAAATAGGGTAAAAAAGGTGATTTCGCTAAAAAAAATAGGGCAAAAAGGGTGATTTCACTGAAAAATAAACGAAATGAACCTTTTGCCAAGGCAAAACCTGAATTTGAATTGTCCCTACCCGAAAACTATATTTCGTTCGCAACGTTATTCGAAATTAAATTTCGCTTAATAAAAATTTTAAAATTTATTTTAATGTGGCAAAAATGCCAACAAGTCTCAATGACCCTTAATCATAAAGATGACCTTTTATGTTAAAACAGTGTTATAAAGATTTTTAAGTTCACGTAGTCTTCTTATTATGACTAATTTGTTTATTAATTAATGGTTCTTGTGGTGGTTGTTATTAGGATAATACATTATTATAAAAGCGTCCTGTAACGTCAATATCAAAGTTTGTATGTATTATTTTATTGCAGTACATATCTATCTATGTAGTTTAAGGTTTGGAGGGTCTCCTAAGAATAACACTACTAAAAATTTACTTTTTTTTATACTCATTTCCCAATATCAAAGTTTGTATGTATTATTTTATTGCAGTACCTATCTATCTACGTAGTTTAAGGTTTGGAGGGTCTCCTAAGAATAACACTACTAAAAATTTACTTTTTTTTATACTCATTTCCCTGAGAGAAGGGAATACCGGAGTAAACTTTAATTGCTGGGACCCATTATGAAAAAATAAAATAACTATTATGCTCGGTGAAACTCGAACTTTGTGATGATAACTTATATAAAGGGACCCATTATGATACAATAAAATAACAATTATACACTCTGAAACTCAAACTTTGTAGGCTTGTCATACATTGCATAAAAAAAACAGCAACAAAATATTACGAGATAGTCTTCATTACTCTGTACGAGGTACTATTCATTACTCATGTCAGACGCAAAATCTTTTTATGTCCAATCACACGTATTAAATTAACCAGCTCAAAAGCATGCTTGTCGTAAGTAGAGAGATATCCATCTGTATTACCCGTCATAAGACTCCAGATGTCCATCCGTATGATTTGAAGGACGATATGACTTGACACCGAGTCTTCTCTACAAACACTGAATCCGTCTCTGCAAAGAAGGTGAGCTCATTTCATTCTGATTAGTGCATATAGCATTCATTAATACCCGGAACAAATTTTGCCCTCATTTCACATTTCAGAAGCAAAACCCTAGATATATAATTCAAATATCGAGATTTCTTTGCCCTCGATTCAATAAAGAGATACAGACAGCTGGTATTAACACAAAGAGGGCTTCCTAACATAATATCATTTGAAATTTTTTAGCCGTCCAAGATTTTCTAATCAAAGCATCGATCTTGATATAGCATAAACCGATCCAGTTTCCGTGCTGGATTTCATCCACAGCATTACATATAGTTCATATAAAAGCACTTTCCAAAAATAAACAGTCCTAGACAGATAGCTTCCAGTGACATTCTTCCTTGGAAAATAAACAGCCCTGCAAAATTCACTGTCCATACAACAGTTTCTTTTACGTCAGTACATTCATATTATATCATATAATTTACCATACAAGATGCATAAACACCATCGGAGCACATCTAAAAAATTTACTGTCAAAAAGCTTTTGAGGTTATCTCATGCCATGAAGAGCATAAACTCAGGGCAGTCTAACATACTGTGCTGCTACTGCCACCGCCGCCGTTGCTGTCCTTCATTGTTGCCTTAAGGACTTCAATTTCCGAGTCACATAAGGCTTTCATGAATGCAAAGTAGCGATATGCCCCTTCCAGGGCAAGACATTGCAGCTTCAACACTCTCTTTTCCTCCGGTGTTAGCCTTGGAACTTTCCTCTCATCAGCATTGGCAAGAGATGCTTCAACACTCTCTTTTCCTCCGGTGTTGGAGCGAAACTCCTCCCGTTTTAATTCAGATCTGACTCCGCCACCAATTTCGGTCCCTTCACCTCTGTCTCCGTGTTCCTTTTTTATTTTCTTCAAATTATTTTCCTTCTTCACTGGATCCGACGGAGCGTGACCCCATTTTGAATCTTCCTCTTTTATTTTTTGTACATCCTTTCGCACCGAAGCGCATGTCTCCTTTACCAGTAGATCGAGATCAAGAAAACTATCGCTCTCTGCCGGAGACGATGGAAGGGTTTGTGTAGGTTCTTTCTTAACCTTGATCTCCTCATGCGCTTCCCAATCTGTGATCTTCCTCTTGATAGGGCGCTTCTTTTGGTGCAGAGCCCTGGGGCTTCGAACAGAGAAACTCTCTGTATGTGTTTCTTCCTCGACCTTCTTCAACTTTGACAGGGAAGCCATGGTCGCCATGCACCTCAGCTAAAAGAAACCCTAGCAAGTTTCTTCCACAATGCGCTGTTGTTAGCAGAATTTTCTAAACCTGGAGCAAGCAGCATGTCAGCGCCACGTGTGAGACAGCGTTCGTGGTACGATAATGAAAAACGTAAAAGAAATAACCTTAAAACGTGCGGGTGGTAAACCTGTTCAAATTACGATTCTTGAGTTTTTTTTTTTTTTCCCTTCCGGAACGTTTTGAGTATGAAGGTTTAGGAAAATATTGATAGTTATTCCCGCGTCGCCTGGTAGGACTAAGGATGAAAGTGCCATACAACAAATAGTAGTTTAATTTGAATCTTTTGAATGTACAACAACGATAATAGTATGAATTTTGAGTAAGTGGTGGTCTCTTTTACATTGGGTCAACAATAACGAGGTAGAATAGGTTTGATGATAGTACAAATATTCTCCTTTACATAGGGTCAACAATAACGAGGTAGAATAGGTTTGGTGGAAGCAGTCAATACGGTTTGAACCTTGCACCTACTAGTTATTAAAAATAGTGTGGTTGTGACCAACCCTCCTATGCAACCCCGAAAAAATACGATAAATTTAAGAATTCTTACTTTAAGGATTTTATTTTATTATTATTATTATTTGGTATTGGTAAATAATAGGTTTTTTTATCGGTAAATAATAGGGTTTTGAAAGGTTTTTTTAAATAAATGAATCAATTTAAGCATAAAAAATAGTTTATCTTCTTACAAATCAAATTTGCATTTTTTTTAATAATATAACATTTTCAAATCAAGAGTACAATGACCAAAATAGTAACAGTAATTTGTTTTATTGTTTTTTTAATATCTATCATTAGTTTGCAAACTAAAAATAAATTTATCATTAATCTGCAAACATTGTCCCTTTAACCATTTTGGATTCTATATAGTCCATAAACTCTACATGTAACATCAACAAGAACCATTTCCACCTTAGCTATTTTCCAAATTGAATTCTCCACTTTTCCAAATAATTCAAGATAGAAGTTGAAGAAGTTTTCCTTTTCCTAAAGAAAAAATCTTTGCTTTCCATCAACTACATCCTAATTCCTAAAAATTGGGCCTTCCTCGATAAACTAAAATTCTCAAATCAACTTTCTTAGATTTCCTTTTACTTCCAATCAATTTTTTTTGGATAACCTGTTCTTCCTTTTCCAACTCCAAATCACTAGATGTCCATTCTCTTCCATCTTCTTCATCCTTCGATCCATTCAGGATAATGTTAATATTTTTATTTTTTTCTCCCATAACCAATCAATGTCATATTTTGTAGTGGTTTCTCTTGAAACCCTCATTTCTATGATCTTTTCCTTTAACCATGTTGGAGAGTGTGGCTCTTTCTGAATATTCCCTTCTTCATGCAAAGAATAATTCTTTTCTTTTTCAATAAAAACCTTAGTTAATAACTCAAGGTTGAGTTTTTGAAACAAACTCTTCCCCTCCAACAATGTCATCTCCACCAAGGATAGTAAGCAGCTCAAAGCCATTTGAAGATGGACCCTTCCTATATTTACCAATTTCCTTTTGCCCCATAACTTCTCCTTGCTTAGTTTCATTTTTTCTCCAAACCCTCAAAGATTGTCTAGTTCTATTATTTATAACATTCTCAAGATTTTCTTAATATGTTTTCCAAATATGCCCTACCCTTTTGCAAAGGTTACATAAGGGAATAAGAGTTTCAAAATGAATCTCTTGTTTCCATTCCTTGTAATATGAAACTAGCCTAATAGATTTAGACAATGGTTCGGCTAGATTCGCCTATACACAAAAACAGGTTGTTATCATTCTGTTTGATATTTAGTAGTTGAATCAAAAACAATTATTTTTCCAATCGCTTTAGCTATCTTGAGAATAATATATCATCCCAAAATTCCATTGGAATCCTTGGTAGACTCACCCATAAGGGTGCCAATTGAAGAGTGGTTGTGGCTGGATTAAAACCCTAACTCCATTTTTGTAAAAATAACCCTCTCCTCTGAAAAAACCATGGACCCTTCAACAAAACATTTATCATATCCTTTGAATTTGGTAAGTTAAACAGCAAAATTTTATTACATAAAGCCACCATTGCTTCCTATCCAACAAGTTTTCATATTTTTGTTAGGGTAAAAAGTAGTTTGTTACTTTTACCATTAGATTATTACCTTTTTACTTTTGACCTAGAAGATATTATTCCTAATATATATCCTATGGTTAGTAGTCATAGTCATTTTGACTACGTTAGTTGTTAGTAGTTAAGTGTTTCTCATTCAAGCGCGTTTGTTAGCATTTAACTAGGAAGATATTATTCATAATATATTCCTATGTTCCTATTGTATTATTTAAAGCACTACCTTAAATATTATTTGCATTAAGGTTTTACGCTCTAACTAGCATTGGTATCAGAGCGAAACTCACTTGAGCGGAAGCGAACCTTTGGGTACATCTTTCAAGGCAGTAAGATGACTGGACCAATGGGGCACAATTCCTTATATGGGAACCCCTTCAGCACCCTACTGCTTAGCACATTTCTCGAGGCAACCTCTGTTGGAACTTGGCATGTTTCTCGAGGTGCACTTTTTGCTAGAACTTGTACGAATTTTGAGGTGGATTAGGCACAAAATTTGGTATGCACTCTCCATGGCAGACGCAGATCTGACAGTTCTTCTGACAGAATTTTGGTATGCGCTCTCAATGGCAGACGTAGATCTGAAATTTTTTTTGATAGTTATCTGTCAGTCTGATAGACAACAAAGCTAACGTCAACGCATAGGACAACGAGCCAACAAATCGCTGATCGTGACCTGCTGTGGACTGACATCTCGTTGTCTCCCGAGAATTGTCCCTAAGGTTACCGATGACAGGTCTGCCTCTCCTCATCTTCGGTGCCCCCATTAGACGACGTGCCCCCAATCAGTCCCGTGATAGCAGATCTGAATGGTGCTAACTACCGAACCCCTACACGCGGTCCAAGGGGACCAATATGTACCTAGTGCTTGGCACGGATCCCGAGGACAATCTAACAAGGTTGGCATCATCTGGCACTTGGCATAGATCTCAAGGAGGATCTGACAAGGCTGACGTGGTGCTATGATTGATGTGAACGCATGGATCGAGGTGTTGATCATTGACGTGGCAAGGCTGAGCTAGGCATCTAACGTAGCTCGGGCTCGTGTTTCAAGGCTAAGTTAGCATCATTTTTTTGGGACACGTGGTAGCGACCAACTCTGCCATGTGGCGCCCGCGCATGGATTCTCCATCGATAAAAGGTAGTCTTTGATTACCCACAGGAAATCGAAAGACTAAGGGTGTGTTCACCCTTTTAAAGCGCCCAACATTACCCACATGGGCAATGTGGGATAAAAGTTCCCAAAACCTTTTTTTCCCGCTCCGATGCGGGAAAGCCTTCAAAGTGAAGGCTTTTTCCTTCCATTACCGTCAGGCGGGCTAGCCCGATTGGCAAAAGCGCCAGTCATAGGGCTAATACCCGCGGAGTCGTGGGTTCGACTCCCGACGAGGGTTAAACAAAGTTTTTTGCACTAAAAACATTGAACTTTTTCTCAATAAGGTAAAATTTTTATTTTTTTTAATTTTTTTTTTCTTTTTATTTTTTTTTAAATAATTTAATACATTTTTTTTAATAAATCAAGTGATTTTTTTTATGAAAAGTGTTTTATTATTAATATTATGCTATAAATTTAATAAATTTACGAATTAAAATTGAAATTCAAAGGCAATTTTTTTTGCAATATAAAAATTGATGTTTTTGTTTTCTCCAAATTAAAGGGGGATAAGAGGCAAAAATCAAAGCACAATTTCTTTTGCAACAAATTGAGATTTCTAACACTTTGCTCCAAATTTTCTAATCATTTTTAGAGTATAAGTTTTGTCTCATGAAGAAGATGCGTTGGATCCAAAAATCTCTTTGTCGTCTAAGAGTCATTCGAAAGAGAAACGAACTCCGTCGTCAAACCACAAGATCTAATTTTTTACGGATGCTTAGAAGACATAAAAAGAGTTTACCTCATTTCAATACTTACATAGATCCTTTGAAGGGTTTGGATCGAAGCTATGATCCCATAAGGATTAGAGAATTTTTAATCCTCATGCACCTCCAATTTTTGAGTATTGAAGCATTAAGGGTCCACTAAAACCAAGTCGTGTGTCGACTGGTTCTGGAAAGCCTTTCAAAAGCTTGTCGTGTGTCGACTTGTCTTGAAAGGTGTGCTACTTTATTATTTTTACAAAATAAAGGGGGATAATTGATAATTGATAATTGTCCTTTTGCAAAATTGTAACACAAAGGGGGGAGAATTTGAAAATCAATTTTATTTTTTTTTGCAAAACACAAATCAATATTTTGTTGCAAAAACTTGTAAATTAGGTGCATTTTCGATATTACTCGACACCTTTATTAAAAATTGGCATTGCTAAATTACGTGCATTTTCGGTTGCATTCGACACCTATGTGATAAAAATTTTGTGGGCACTCTTTGATTTATTATTGCATTTAATTTCTTGTTTTTTGCAATTATGAGTTATCAAAATCAAGAGCACACAAAACTCCAAAAATTCACAATAATTTGTGTAACTCATTGCACACGTATAAAGCCATTTTTTCTTGATAATCTCTCCTAAATCAGAACCCCTAATTCACTCTTTTTTGTTTGTCTTAATTCCCTCAAACTAATTATCCTTCTTCAGGAGTATGTTTAGGCAAGTGCCATTAAATATCAATAAGAGTGAATTATTTCTCATTTCTTCTTTTTTGGCTTAAACTTCCTTAAATTGATAATCCTTTTTTAAGGTTTTTTAGGCAGGTGCCATTAAATATCAAGTAAAGAGAAAGAGAGACCATATTAGAACCATACTAGAACCTTCTTCATGGCAACTATCAACAAATACCTCAATGATACACAATTTCTTAAAGGTTCTAATTTTTTTGCATGGAAAACCAAGATGAAGGTCATTTTTACTGTTGATGAAATGTGGGATATAGTGGATGGCACTATTCAAAAACCCACTACAATAAGAGCAGATCAAATTACATGGAATAAAAAGTACAGTAGACTTCTCATGTTGATTTTGCTCGCTACTACTGATGAGATCCAGCCTCACATAAGTGAAGCTAAAAATGGTAAAGGTGCATGGGATGCACTATGAACCATTTTTTAAGGCAAGAAATCAATCGACTATTCTAAACCTTCAAACTCAACTTCATACACTCCATATGAAGTCAAGAGAATTAGTAGAGCCATTCCTTTGCAGAGTGGCAGAATTGAAGTCAAAGTTGAATGCTTTAAGAGAAAAAGTAGAAGATACTATTCTGACTTCAGTAATATTGAGGGCTCTTCCAGAATACTACAAGATGTTAATAATATCCATTAATGTATCTCAAAGAACAGTATTCTTTGTGGAGTTAGTCAATTTGCTTCAAACCAAGGAAGCAAATCAGCTCCAAAGTGATGAAGTGTCAAACAATGCACTTTACTCACACAAACATGGTGGAAAGAAGAAAGGTAACTTTTAGAAGGGAGGATCATCTTCGGGATCATCTTCAAGAGATAAGTGTAAACAACCTCAATCACAAAGGAAGTATTGCATGAATTGCAAAATGAACAACCATGACACCAATCGGTGTTGGTTTAAGAACAAACAAGACAAGAAGGACAATATGGCTTCGATGAGGGTTGCTACTGATGAGACCATATCTAGACTCCAATTAACTCTGGATCGAGTTGGGGAGGAGCAAGCTATGGACCAAGCAGTCATTACTAGCCTAAGATCTAAGCTGGAGCAAGAGAGAGCCATGAGCGATGAGACTATTTCTAGGCTCCATTCCATTTTGGCTCAAGTTAGGGAGGAGCATCCTATGGACCAGGTGATCATCATTGGCCTAAGGTCTGAGTTAGAGTAGATGAGAGAAGAGAAGTATAAGGCTTGATCATAGGTTAGGTAGGACTTGGATATTGTGGTAATGGTTATGATCATGGGGGCACTAAAGTGATATTTGTGGGGTTATAGGGCAGAGCTACAAGATTTGAGGGCCAAGCTACAAGATTTGAGGATGGAGTTTGCCATTGCTACTATGAGACTACAATGTGAAGAGGTTTGAGATGATATGGAATAGGTGAGGACCATGTACTATCTATAGCTATATCATGCAAAGGTCCTATTAAGCAATGAGCACCATCACCTTCAAGATCACAATTGAGGATCGCTTCAGTGAGTGACACCTCTTGGAGATTTGTTAATTTCTAGTCACCTCCTCCTCCACTAGGAGGTGATGGGGGAGAGGTTGATTCTACTTGTTAGGTAGGTTTAGGCATATTCTGGAATGAGTATACCAACTTTAGGGATGTGGTACACCATCCTTTCATGAGTTGAGTGTATCATTTTGTTTTTCTTTGTGATACACCTTCTTCAACGGTATGTATGATATGAGGCATTATATATATAGTCTCTTTGTGATACTTGTGTTTTGAGTTTAATGTTATGTTTGGCTCTTTGTGGTTTTATTGGATGTTAAAAATTATTTTATTTTGAGATCATATAATATTTTTATGTATTGATGTGTTGAGATTATATGATGTATTTGACTAAGTGATTGTAGTCTTGATTGATTGCTTAGTGAAACCATGATGATGACTAATGAGGATGCGGATGCCCCATTTGAGAGATGTATTAGATTTTGAATGACATGTAATCATTCAGATGTATGCTGTGAGCGGTGGTCTTGGGACCTAATATAGGAGAAGGCTCATGTATTTTGGGATACTATATTCCTTGTATATTTTCATAAGGGAAAACATAATCTTATCATGTTTAATTGGTGGCCTATGGATCTATGTAAAGAACAAGCATTTAGGTTATGATGAGGTACTTGCAATATGCACATGATGTATATATATATTCTTCTCATCAATGTTTAAGTGTTGCTCTCTACAAGCACTTAACTACGTAGATGAGGTACCTATAATATGTACATGATATATATATTTTTTCTCATTAGTGTTTAAGTGTTGCTCTTTGCAAACACTTAACTATGTAGATGAGGTACCTATAATATGTACATGATATATATTTGTTTTCTTCTCATCAGTGTTTAAGTGTTTCTATCTACAAGCACTTAACTGCATAGATGAGGTACCTATAATATATATTTGTTTTCTTCTCATCAGTGTTTAAGTGTTGCTCTCTGCAAACACTTAACTGCGTAGATGAGGTACCTGTAATATGTACATGATATATATTTGTTTTCTTCTCATCAATGTTTAAGTGTTGCTCTCTACAAGCACTTAACTACATAGATGAGGTACTTTTTTTCTTCTCATTAGTGTTTAAGTGTTGCTCTCTACAAGCACTTAACTACATAGATGAGGTACCTATTTTCTTCTCATTAGTGTTTAAGTGTTGCTCTTTGCAAGCACTTAATTGCATATATGAGGTACCTGTAATATGTATATGATATATGTATTTGATTTCCTCTCATTAATGTTTAAGTTTTGCTCTCTACAAGCACTTAACTATGTAGATGAGGTACCTATTTTATTCTTATCAGTGTTCAAGTGTTGCTCTTTGTAAGCACTTGACTACGTATATAAGATAGTTTTGATTTTTATCAGTGTTCAAGTGTTGCTCTCTGCAAGAACTTGATTGCATTGATAAGATAATTTTAATTCTTATGAGTTTTCAAGAGTTGCTTTCTACAAGCACTTGACTATGTAGATAAGATAGTTTTGATTCTTATTAGTGTTCAAGTATTGCTCTCTACAAGCACTTAACTGCATAGATAATATAGTTTCATTATTATCAGTGTTCAAGTGTTTCTCTCTACAAGCACTTGACTGCGTAGATAAGATAGTTTTGATTCTTATCAATGTTCAAGTGTTGCTCTCTACAAGCACTTGATTGCGTAGATAAGATAGTTTTGATTCTTATCAGTGTTCAAGTGTTGCTCTTTGCAAGCACTTGACTGCATAGATAAGATAGTTTTGATTCTTATCAGTGTTCAAGTGTTGCTCTCTACAAGAACTTGACTGCGTAGATAAGATAGTTTTGATTCTTATTAGTGTTCAAGTGTTGCTCTCTACAAGTACTTGATTGTGTAGATAAGATAGTTTTGTAAGGATATTGAGATGATTTGATGCTTACAAAACATGTCTCAAGGAAATGTGATGATATGATTGATTTGTGATCTTTGCAAATGTTTTGCAAAGTGATGAAATGCTTTTGTAATTGATTTCTTGGTTTTTCCAAATGTTTTTGTAGTTGATATTTGTGATATTTGCAAATGTTTTGCAAAGTAATGAAATTCTTTTGTAGTTGATATTGCAAAATATTTTACGATCATGTCATGCAATGCTTTGATGTTTGCAAAGGTTTTCGCAAAGTTTTTGGAATGATTATTGCAATGTTTTGCAATGTAATGTTTTTGATGATTGCAAAATATTTTTAATGTCATGTAATGCTTTGGTGTTATTGATAATGTTTTTACAAATTTTTTGGAATGATGATTGCAATGTTTTGCAATGTAATATTTTTTATGATTGCAAAATATTTTGCAATGTCATGGAATGCTTTGATGTTGTTGATAATATTTTTGTTAGCTTTTGATAATATATGACATGGGAGAAAGCAATCACAAGATGTAATAAATACAATAATGTAATATAATAGAATTATGCAAGAATGTTGAAATATGCTATTAATTAGAAAGTTACAAAAATAGTACAATGCATGTAATGGAGGAAATGAACACTCTAGAACTTTTCTCAAAAATACATTGTACCACCCAGGTGTTGTAGGTGAGTTGGAGAGGAGAGGGCAATCCTCCAAGGGAGGTCCCAGGTTCAAATCTCCATCCTACAAAAAAGCTAAATTGGGTATCCAAAATCCAATTGATAATTTTGGTGTGGGCAGGGTCGGGTGCGACTCTCGGGTGACTTTGATGGTGTAGAACCCCCTATTCGTGGTCTCTCAGACCAAGGTGGCCCCGCAAGGGGTTTTTCTCTTAAAAAAAAAATACATTGTACCTACTCACAACTCCATTGTAATATATCCTTATCATTCTTGTTATGCTCTAGGACCTATATATAAGAAGATAAGTTACTTGGCCCTTACTCTTCTTAACTACCTTTCATATGACTCATGTACAAGTGGAATCCTTGTACATTTACATCATTGCACATTGACACGTGTGCATTTATTACTTCTTCCTCAAGTAACTACTTAACCTAAGATAAACCCATAATCTAATAATGTACCCAAGGTGGTACATTGACATGTACCCTAATAATGTTATATACTCCAACACCCCCCTGTATTACATTATTTAGGTTAAAGATAATACAAAGGACCAAATCAAGTTGAAGAACATCTAAAGATTGAAGATCCATATTGGATCTTCAATCTTCAGTTGTTCTTCAACTTGATTTGGTCCTTTATATTATCTTTAAATTGTGTTCCTCCTTGATCTAATTTCTTTCCTTCTTTATTCTTGTCTTTAAATATGGTTTTTGTATTTTTAGAGGTGGTCGTACTATCATCTAATTCCTACAAAAAATTTTCTTCTTTGCCTTTGTTCTTCTTGTTATTTTTATTTTTTATTTGTGGAAAACATCCCAAAAGGGATGCCACTTTTGGTTAAGACCCAAGGAGGCAAGGGTATCCATTCCGCCAAAAACGCCCAGGACTCGGACCTGGCCTACCACCTTTGACATACTCAAGGAGCAAACAAACACACAAAACCAATTTAAAAATAAGTAAATAACAACAAAAATAATAAATTAAAATAAAAAACATGCTCTTTGAGTGTGTCAAAAACAAAAGCACAACCAAACACGCACAATAAGATAAAAGAAACCATAATACAAACCACATAGAAAAACACAAGAACCACATAACAAAACACAAACAAGACAAAAACAACAGAACACTACAAAGACATAACCCAAAAAAAAACATGAAAAATAAACACAACCAAAGCCTAAAAAATTAAAAAATAAAATAAAAATAAAAATAAAAAACAACCAACAATAGACAATAAACAAAAACAAAAAACATAGAAAACACTCACACATAAAAACACGAAATAACACAAACAAAGAGAAACCCAAGAACAAGAATGAAAAAAACACAAGAACAATAACAAAAAACATAAAAAAACAAAACAACAAAAACACAAGAACAACAAAAAACAACACAAAGAACACAAAAACAAAACAAAATAAAAAAACCCACCCACCTTAAAAAACTAAACAAAAAAAACAAAAAAAAAAAAGAAATAAAAAATGAACAAAACAATGACCTATCTAGACCAGAAGACTATTAAGGCAAGAATCAATAGAGGAAGCAAAATAAAGAATAGAATGAGCTAGGGAACTAAAAAAAAAAACTAAATGAACCAAAGAGAAGCAAAAAAAAAAATAAGAAGAAACTAAGTACCTTCGAAACTGGAGCCATCCAAAGAAATGATAGAAAGAAGAGCTTCCCTAATTTGAGAAGCCCACCATATAGGAGGGTGGCCATAACAAGTAAGATCACCTTTGTCCAAAGCCCAATTAGCTAAAGCATAAACACTCTTGTTTTGATCTCTAACCACATGATTATAATCAACTTTCAAAAATCCCATCTGGATTAACCGAATCTTCTCAATAATTCTTTTTATTCTCCAATCCACCTTATGATTCTTAGAAGGATTCTTCAAGAGATTAATCATAAGTTGAGAGTCGACTCAACTAACACCTTTTCCCATCCAACCTTAGTAGCCTCCCTGAAGGCCTCTCGAGGATATCATACCCATCAACAAGGTTATTTGGAAAGAATACCCAAATTCTCAACAAAAGTAAAAACCAAGGAGCCATCTGAAAGTCTACCAATTCCTCCCACACCGGCTTTTCCAGGGTTCCCTCTAGAGGCTCCATCAGTATTGACTTTTCCAAAATCCTTAGGAGGAGGTTGCCAATTTCTATTCCTATCCATCTTACTAATACTCACATTCCCTTTAAGTTGGTTGCCCTTAGAAGGTTTGATATTCAATCTTTGCATCACTTGATCCCATATTTGGTGGGATTTTTGGGGGTGATCAAGGAGATGATGGACTGATTCAACTAAGTTGGCTATGGTCTTTTGCCAAATATAGTGAATACCCTTCCTATCTTGATTAAAAATTTGGTTGTTCCTTTCATTCCAAATATTCCAAAGAAGAATGGTAGAACCCATCCAAACTAACTACCAAATAAAATGATCAACGCCCTCTTGATTAGGCCAATCCCTCCAAGTTGTTCAAAAGTAAAAAAATTGGACCATTGTATGCCAAGGAAAGTGGCCATTCTCCTCCACAACTCAGAGGCTAAAGTACACTCAATAAAAATATGGTTGATATTTTCTACATTCTCTTCACACATTCACATCTAAAAGGGCCATGAAAACCATGCTTCATAAGTTGCTCACCAGTAAGCACCCTACGATGCAATAACAACTAAACCTCACCTTAGGCCAGACCTTTTGAACCCACAATAGAGAAAATATTTCAGAAGAATGGTTGGGATTATTATGGCATAAGGTCAAATAACCTTGAGCAACTGAATACTCACCCTTAGTAGTGTTGTTCCATCTAAAACAATCATTTTCATGGGACCAAGAGAGGGATCTCATATGAAGGATGCCTTGGATATATTGTCTTTGCCTTTCTGGGATTTGAATAGGCCAATCCTCAATAGGTATCCAATATCTATCAACCTTTGAATTACCAATATGGTATCGATAGTAATTAGCCACCTTTATCCAATTAGCTCGGTGAAGCTCCTCCATCCAAGGCCTCCAATCGGGAAACTGAGTTATCAAAGGCTTGTGACCATCCCAAGAAGCTATCCAAAAATTTGCATGTTGACCATTATGAATGATCCAAAATAATTTTTTCTTTATCAAATCCTCACCAGTCTTAAGAACTACTAAAATGGGAGAACCTTTGTTAGGAAGTTGATAGCGAACAAGGTCTTCAGGACTTTTGTTCTCAGTATATTTAGCACGAAGATTATTGGCCCAAAGAGCATTGGGGTTATGCAACATCCTCCAATATAATTTAGCATCTAAAGCTTTGTTGTTATTAATTGAAGACCGTAATCCTAACCCCCATTCACTCTTAGGAAGACATAAAGTTTCCCATTTCACCAAGGTCCATTTTATTTTCTCCTTAGTACCACTCCAAAGGAAACGATGACTGATTTGATCCAATTCTCGAAGAACAGCCTTTGGGATATTCAAAACATAAGAAACATAAATAGGAATAACTTGAAGGACTGATTTTACCAAGGTGATTCTACCCCCAGAAGAAAGCCACTTGTTGGTCCACTTTCCAATTTTCTTCTTGACTTTGTCCAACAACCAATTCCAATCTTTATTTTTCTGCCTTTGAATATTTATGGGAATACCTAAATAAGTAATTGGAAGAGAGGTCTTATTATATCTTAGTTTATCCAAGAATATGGATTCTTGTCTAGCAGAGCAGTTAAAGAAAATAACTTTAGATTTGTCTTCATTGATCAACTGCCCAGTAGCCTTAGAAAAACAGCTAATGATTTGCTTAATATTAGAAGCCTCCTTAACTGTAGCTTTACCTAAAAGAGTAGAGTCATCCAAAAATTGAAGATGAGAGATAGGTCTAGCTCCATAATAAATGGTAACTCCCTCAAGGGTTTTGTTTTCCCTCCTTTTGGTTATAGTCCTACCCAAGCATTCAACAAGAATGATGAATAAATAAGGGGATAGCGGGTCACCTTGCTTAATACCTCTGCAAGATGGGAAAGACTGAGAAGGCCTGCCATTGATAAGAACTAAGTAGGAAACTGAAGAGATACATCCCATAATCCAATCCATCCAATCCTTAGAGAAACCAAATTGCCTCAAAACTTTGATAAGGAATTGTCAATCCACTCTATCATAACCTTTGGATAAGTCTAACCGAATGAACATTGAAGGAGAATTTTGCATATCCATGGAATGGATGGCTTCCTGAGAAAGAACTATCTCATCTACTATTTGACGTCCTTCCACATAACCCCCTTGCTCTAGGGAAATAATCTTATGCAAAAGAGGCTTTAACATTTCTGCCATAATTTTAGTAATGATTTTGAGAAGAACATTACATAAAGTAATAGGTCTAAAAGTTGAGATATGATCAACCTCTTGAGCTTTTGGAACAAGAGTAATATAAGTTTTATTGATAACCTTCAAAATTTCTTTGGCTTTCCTAGCTTCTTCCACCACCTCTAATAAATCAACATGAAGGATATCCCAGAACTCTTGGTAGAAATCAATAGGAAAACCATCAGGACCTGGGGTTTTCCCTTTTTGCATTTTAAAAACTACTTTTTGAAGCTCATTGATAGTAACTGTTGGTCATCAAATCCGCATAGGAAAGGACTTTCGGTGGGGTTTGCGCGCCCTGGACCTACGACCAACGTTGAAAGGCCGAGGGGAAGAGATGCCCCTCGTGCCAATCTCCGGAGAAAGGCCGGCTCCTATACTAATCTACTTTTGGGGTTTGAGATAAGAGTGCAGGAAAGAAATAAAAGGAGTTCGGGTTAGAGAAAGAAATAAAAAAGGATAAGGGTTAGAGATTGATGATTTAAGGTGGGGAAGAACAGGAAGCACGATCACTCACTAATAACTCGAATAGCAGCAAAGAACACCAAGAATAGATGAAAGAAACGAAATGCCGAACTTCCTATGTATCCTCTGGACGGGTTCGCAGGGTTCTCCTTTCTCTTCTCGCTGGAATTCAGGATTCAGAGTAACAGCGATTGAGATAAGGGAATAACAGAAACCTCAATCCACCAGGCAGCATAAAGGAAGGCGACAAGGCGTTTTTCCTCTCCTATGTATCCTTCAGGGCGAATTTTAGGGTACAGTCCCCAATCGCACACCGGATTCAGGATTCAGAGTCTCAGTATACGAGTGCAGAAAGACAAAAGAATTAAGCACAGAAGGCAGCATAAAAGAGAGAAATGGAGTACAAAAATCTTTAGTATTAGACGCAGGACATCAAGTTACAACAGCTTTCTAGCAGAAAGTTCCCCCCTTTTACATTGCAAAGCCCGGGTTTTTATAGAGGACCCGACCCTCTGAGTCATTATTACAAAAATCGACGGAGTACACCCTCGGGCTCTGAGAAATCGGCTCCTCGCGGCTGCTGCGACTGAGTTTTCAAATCGGTTGCCGAAACTGGCAACTATGACCGGGTCAACCGTGGAAACATTCATTTAATGCGCCGCCCGAGTGTCCCTGGCTTCTGGATGCTGTGCTTGAGTGATCGTTACGCCCGTCGGGTTTTACTTCGAGGACTGTTACGTCCCTTTCGTTTGCCAAGAATGGTCAGCGGACTTATCGGGCAAGAAAGGGGGTACTTATAAGGGGCGTTTGATCACCTTGGGAAGCTGCCCGCCTTGGAACGTGGGCCCAAAAAGTGCTTCGCTACATATCCGCCTCGCCAAAGCCTTGGGCCGAAGTAGATTCTCTTTGATTTGTTCTTCGCAAAATAATGCTTCGCAGAAACTACTTCGGGGATGTTGAGTGCCGAGCGGATTCCATCTTTGAAATGGGGCTCTTTGTCCTTTGCCGGAGAAACTGCTTCGGTTGGGAAATGTTTCGGCCCGATTCTTTCTCAAAACTACGGTTCGGGGAATATCCTCCCGAAGCACTTCACTGTTTTCGAAACATTGCCAATTTGCTTCGGGCACCACCGCTTCGGGTGAAAACTGGCCGAAGTAGGTGTCAGAAATACTTCGGGCCCGAAGTAGTTTCCTTGCCTTGGCTGATTTGGATTATGCTCTCCTCCTTCGGCGAAGTCGTTTGGATGTTGCTTCGCAAAACTTTCGCCCGAAGCGGCTGCTGAAAATGCTTCGGGTGCGAAGCGTTATCTTTGTATTTTCTTCGACGAAATTACTTCGCAAGGTTTTCGCCCGAAGTGGTGATTTGAAGTGCTTCGGGCCCGAAGCTCTTTTCACATTCTCCTCCTCCTTTCTTTCGGTGAAGCTATTTTCCTTGGCCTATTTGGTAGCGAAGCTCTTTCTTCTTCATTTTATAAAAGGGGCGATAGGGAGAGTCAAAATTGCTGCAACTTAAAATAAAAGAAAAACTTTCAACAAAGAAATATTATACAAAAATTCTACTATTCTTCTACCCCTTGTATAATGTGACAAAAAGTGTCAACATTCTTGGCGGCTCGCGGGGTGACGAGCTCGCCTCGGCGAAAGAACCCTTTAGCCCTGATCCATTGGGCTACGGAGTCACTGGTCTTCCCCAGATCCTGCTTCTGCGGTCTGTCCCTCCTCTTGTTCTTCTTCTCCTTCTTCTTCTTCTTCCTCCTCGGCGTGGCTTCTGGCTGAGGCGATGGTTCGAGGCGATCACGGATGCGCTTCATCGTTCTTCGGACATGAGTCCAGGCACTCTTTTGGAATGGTTCTTGATCTTGTAATGCCTTAACCAAAACGCGAAACCGATCAATTTTCCTGATGTCAGCATGTTTGGCCCTGATGAATAAATCATTTAGGCATGCGACCATCTTGCAGTATCTCAAGATGAAGTCGGTCACCTGCCCTTCTGAGATCGGCTCCGCCCACCCGTCTATCTCCGAGACATCGCCCTCGAACTGGAGCCAGACTGGCTTGAGGTCATCTTTAGTTAGAAGGTTCCCGTCATCGTCCGTGAAACTCGGGAAACCCAAGGAGGAAAGGTCCTAAAAATAATTCATTGAGGCACGCTGCTCATTGTCAAAGATGTCCTGGAGGCTTCTCGCCTTCTGAGCTTTTCGCACCTTGGAGAAGAAGGCGCGAACCGTGGCCTGAGCCGTGGACCAATCCCTAGCCGTCCGAGTCATCGCAGTGACCTGCAAGTCTTGATATTTTGCATTCTGGACGTCGAAGGCTAACTTGAGCCGACGCCTGGCTTTCTGCGTGACCTCATCAATGATTGGCCCTCCCTCGGCAATAGCGCGCTGGGCTTCGGTGATGAAGACTAATATCGTGAGGGCGCTGGAACATCGAGACCTAAAATTCTTGAGCAAATGGGCACGAATTTCCTTAATTCTGCTCCTGTCAAACACCGTCAGGTCTTCTTTCTCGTACAGCTGGGCTTGCATTTGTGCAACTCTGCCTTCCAGCTCCTTGGCCTTTAGATCGCTCTCGGTCTGTTTCTGCGCCTGGCTCTCGGCTGTGGACTGGAGCTGTTGAACTTGCTGCTTTAGGTCGAGCGTTTCCTTCTTCATCAATTTGCATTGCTCCTCAGCCTCCGTTAATTTGGAGCGGACCCTTGCCAGGTCTTCCTCTAGCTTAACATTGGCGGCCTCGGCCTCAATCCTGCGCTGGTTGGCGATAACTGCATGAGCCTTAAAGGTCTCAATTCGGACATGCATGGATGCCGATTCATTGTCTACATTTAGATGCACCAGGTCCTTAGGTGTTTCCTGGTAATCATAGTCCGCTGGAGTCATTTCATCCAGAGGCTTCTGTACCTTGGGGACCTTCTTGATTTTATGCACCTTTTCGGCCTCTAAATAAAAAACGGTGCATTTTTCAACTGATGTCGTCGAGCGCCCTCTTCTTTTCCTTGCCTCCTTTAGTATTTGCTCAGTGTTCTGTCGGGCTTGGAATAGCTTCTCGACAAGGGGGCGGTCCTTAATTAAGGACACCTCTGATTTAGACAAGGCTAGATCTCCAGCCAAGGGAGTAAACAAATATAAAGAATGTGCGGGGAGTGCCTCACCAGAAGGCTCGACGACAGACGAGGTGGGACTTGGCATTGAAGTGGGACCCCTGTCCTTGCTAATGACCAGGGGAATGGTGGTGTGGAAGGGCGATGGGCTACGTAGGGGAGACTGGTGAGAACTCTCAGCTGGGGTTACGACAAAAATGTGTGAGGCTAGGGCAAGGGGAGGAGAATGCGTACCTGCGTGCCCTCCTGGCATTGTGGTAGTGGTGACTTCTGGTGCAGCTGAATCTTGTTCTTTCTTGATTTTAGCACTCGACAGGGCAGCGACCTCGACACTTGCTTTGGATGGGCCTGATATCGGTCGCCCAGTAGAGGGGCTTACAAATCCTGTGCGAGGTCGCTTTGGGTGCTTTTGGGGCACCAGGGTCTGCTCTTGCTTCTTCCTTTTCACCCTCACCAGCGGCTGTTCTGCCCCTTCAGTGCCCGAGTCGTGGCCTCCTACAGGCCCTTGAGGTGATCTTGGAGGTGTAGCTTGGATCTTCTCCTCTCTTTCCTTTCCCGAAGTAGTAACGTCTCTTTTTGGGCTTTCGCCCGAGCCTGAGATAGCTGGGGGAATGAGGGTGGCGAAGGACAAAGGCTTCCACTTTCCAGCGTTGGCTTCATAAATTTTTGTGAAGTCCTTGTCCATTGCCAAGAATCCATAAGAATTCATTTTCTGTCGGTGGACCCTCATTATCCACCATTCTCTCAACTGAGCCGCGTCCCAATCCTTTACTCCCTCCTTCAAATCATCTTTCGCTTTCTTCCAGAAGGTGGAGTTGGGGCTCGGGAGTGAATGCCGATTTGGGTCATATGCGACCTCCATTGGGTAGAATTCATGCCAGGGAGGCAAGGTTTCCATCCTCTCCAAATGCCACTCCAGATCCTCTCCCCGAGGATTATTTCTTTGTTTCACAATTTTTGGGTAGGGGCAAACATGGAAGCTCTTGACCCGTATATGGTCCCTCATCACTCCCAAAGGATCATAAAGCCATTGCTGGGGAAGTTGGAGTAGGCCGAACCTGGCGAGCTTCTCTTCCAAGAAGACGTTCTGATTTAGGGCGAACACTTCGATAACTCCTATCTTGAGAGGGAAGTCGCAAGTGTGGGCCCATTTTCGACCCTTGCCATAGATGGCATTAGTTGCATCGCTCTGCCTAGCGACTTCCAACGTGAACTGATACTCGGAGGGGTAAACTGGCAGTATGAAGGGCTTCCCTATGAAGCCGAAGATGCGAATCACCAGCCCCTATGTTAGTCAAAAAATGTCTCCCCTCTTCTCCCGGACCACTTTGTTTCTCAAACCAAGGGGAACTCGCGGGGAGGACCCTGCTAACATACGCATGGCGGGCCCCAAGAATTGCTGATTAAAGGGGTAGTAGGACTCTGATCTCGACAGTAGGGGAGTCCACTGATATACTGGCAAAGGACCTCCATCCTCGCCGCTTGCCGTAATGGCAATATGAGGGAAACTATTATGAACATGAAAGAAAAATAGCCAAACAAGAAAGGAGCAGGGCCCGAAGTGCTGGCTGGTCCCAGCATTCTTCATGCTGGTGAGTTGCGCGTGTAAGCCCCTGGCCACCCATTCTGCCCAGTCGACAAAAATTGGGTCGGTACTTGGCCTCGAAGTATCAGGGGCATTGAACTCCCCTCTGGAAATGCACTCGGCCAGGGACACCTGCCATGGATATACCGAGGCGTCGGTAGATAGGCCTGCCACCCATGCAATGATGGATAAGAGGTCGACATTTTTGAAGGCCTCCAAGGGTAGGGGCATTTGGGGCAATTTGCCCGAAGGAAGCCCGCTTTTGAGGCTCTGCTGCAAAAAATTGATCATGTAGCCAGCAGACGTGAACCTCTCTGTTTGTTCGCTCAAAATGATGTTGCGAACCATACACCCCTCGGGTGGGCCCTGCTGTGGCGCAAAAGCTGCCTGCACATCTTCTTTCAAAATTGAAAATAACTTCTGGCCAGACGTGTCTAACACCTGCCTGGTGGCGGGCTGGTAATTCTGTGCGATGGCGTTGATCAGCTCAGGGCAATGGTGAGTGGGGGGCGTCAGATACCAGTATATCTGGAAGTAGTAGGTTGCAGCTCGTATGCTCTCTGTCGAGAGCCTGCTTCTCATGAGCTCAACGGTGCTTCTGAGCTCAGCTACGCTCTTTGACAGCTCCGTATCCCTGATTCTTTCCCACCTGTCGACTGGTGGTTCTAGGGGCTGCTCGTCCTCGAAATCCCCCTTTTCTTCCAAGACACGTTTATCTGGGCGGAGGCCCGAATCAACGGGCCTTGGCTTCGGCCTTCCTCCATGGCCTTTTACCTTTGGCTTCTCGGGGGCTACTACTTCTAGTTCTTTTCCCTTCTCCTTGGAACTTTCTTTGCTCATCGTTGATGCTTAGGGTAACAGAGTTTGCAGTATGGAGAAAATTGGCATCGAAGCTTTAGAGTGCGAAGTGGAAAAAATTTGCAGGTTGGCAGTAGGGTCAGTATGAGTTGTTGAGCGAGTAATCCTCTCGGCTACTTGGAGTCTGCGTTATATAGCCGCCAAAGACAACTACCCACATTTATGGCATGTACCACAATTAATCCTGCACTTCTCACTTGAGAGATCATCGGTTCATCGGATTGGCCCCACGGTAGCGTAGTACACAGGACCATGCTTTATGATGATTGTGACTGCTTTGGGAACGCAGTCGACCGCCACCTGATACCTAGGGGCGGACTCTTCTCTCAGTCGGATCCCCTGAGGATGTACCCGATGCCCTTTTCATTTAACTCGCCTATTTTGGATGCCTTTTGAAGGCGGCTATCGGCACGCTCCTCTAGGCACGCAATAAATGCTTCTGCCTTGTGCATCTTTGGGTCAGCGAAGCCGAAATCGGAGCCGACATACTTCGCGGCGAACCGCTTTGCATCCACTACTTCGCAAGCCAAGTTCCCGAAGGAGATTTTTTTTTTTTTTTAATATATATATATAGCTGCCGAAGTAAAACTCAACCTGAGTTTCTAAGCAGCACTTTATTTAATAGCCGAACTTTTTACAGTATCTACACAAGCTTGCGGCATAATTGGCATGCCACCACCATGGATTCACTTCAGGTGATTATCCGATGAACCTGCAGTGACCCGACCAGATCAGGTTGAACTTCAGTTGATCTTTGAAATCCGGTTGGCCTCTTCCCGAAGTTCTCCATGCTGCAAACAGGAAGCAATGCAGCAGGTTGTCACTCCTGCCAGTACCCGCGCTGCTGATGCAGGATGTGGCGAAGAAGTTCGCCACGCGAGGACCTCCTTGGGGTACTGGTTGTAGTGATGGCTGGAACCAGAATACCGAAGAGTCTAGTAACTGTGGGCTGGGTACAGGTTCTTCCATCTTCTTGATGTCGTAACAGGGCTCTTCCAGCAATGAGCAATCTTCTATGATCTCTTCAGGCTCAGCTCTTTGATGAGACGCACTTGATGGGTTCTGGTTGAGTACTTGCGTGCTATGCTCAGGGATACAAAAAGAGTGCAAAAATGGGCCCTCTTCATTTTCAGGCTCTACCACTTGAGCCTGCTCCTCTTCTTGGCCAGTCCTCTGATGGAGATCGCAAGCAACCGTATTGTTCATCGTCGGGGCAAAGCTCGCAAATTTCCATGGTTGGACTTGGATGGGATCTGCCTCTCGAGCTCCACATGACTGCATCTCAGGCTTCTGCTCAGTATGAGGAATCTGCCATGAAGAATGCTGCGTTGGATAGACAGGAGCAGCAACTATCGGAGAAGGTGATGGGGCTTCTCCCCACTGCCACTTTCCCAATAGAAACTGTTCTACGAGTACTGCTTCTTCGAATATCTGAGGGAATCTTTGTTCACCAGATCGCAGCAAGAGGAGGCCTATGTCCGGGTGAAAAGCTCAAACATAGTAGAGGTGGGCTTGGGCGGGCGTCGGTTGGATCTCCCCTGGAACTCTCTTCCAGGTTCTGCAGAATCGGACATTGAAGTCCGTGACGCTCTCCAAAGATGCTCTCTTGATGGTGGAGAGATGCGTCAAAAGCTGGAAGGGATCCTGAGAGCCATCAAATGTTTCGAATAGTGCTCCCGCCAAGTCGTCCCATGAGTAGATGCTCTTAGGCCCGAGCAGTCTGTACCACTGCAGCGCCCTTCCTTCCAGAGATAGGACCAGAAGTCTGACCATGACATCTTCGTGGGTTATGTCATAGAGGAACGCTAAAGCAGCAACAGATTCAAGGTGCTCTCGGGCCATTCCCATGGTACCATCGTATGTTGTCAATGCCTTCAATGCGATTTCGAGGATTTTGTGGTAGCTTTGAAGGTTCAAGGGGCCTCGGTCATCCCAGCTGGGAAAACTTACCCCTGCCATTATAGCAGCGGTCTGCAGAGATCACGGTTGTCGCCGCTGAGTCGGAGTTGTTAGGTGAACATTCTTTCTCCGCTTGTGAGGTCAAGGCTGCTCATCGAACCTTGATTCCTCCGGGATATCTTCTTTCAGATTTGATAGGCGCCTACGACCAGGAAATCTGGATCTTCAGCTCAACTGAGTCGCCAAGTGATTTTATCAGATGAAGACAGGCCAGAGATTCACCGAACTCGGACCTTCTTAAGACACGGGGAGTCCTGGTTATGAAAACCAGGTTTAGGCACTGGTCTTTACGACTTTAGAGATTTTTGGGTAAAACAGAGTCGCCAGATGCTAAGAGTCTTTTGGTAATGAGCGCATCGATTCTCACTACTACTCAGATGATGAGACTGACCGGATCTCACCGAGAACTTGTTAGAACTACTGGCTCCGGTGAGGACGGGCTAGAAATTTTCTCAAATATGGGACCTTGGGTCCCACCGGGCGTGCCAAAAATGTTGGTCATCAAATCCGCACAGGAAAGGACTTTCGGTGGGGTTTGCACGCCCTGGACCTGCGACCAACGTTGAAAGGCCGAGGGGAAGAGATGCCCCTCGTGCCAATCTCCGGAGAAAGGCCGGCTCCTATACTAATCTACTTTTGGGGTTTGAGATAAGAGTGCAGGAAAGAAATAAAAGGAGTTCGGGTTAGAGAAAGAAATAAAAAGGATAAGGGTTAGAGATTGATGATTTAAGGTGGGGAAGAACAGGAAGCACGATCACTCACTAATAACTCGAATAGCAACAAAGAACACCAAGAATAAGATGAAAGAAACGAAATGCCGAACTTCCTATGTATCCTCTGGACGGGTTCGCAGGGTTCTCCTTTCTCTTCTCGCTGGAATTCAGGATTCAGAGTAACAACGATTGAGATAAGGGAATAACAGAAACCTCAATCCACCAGGCAGCATAAAGGAAGGCGACAAGGCATTTTTCCTCTCCTATGTATCCTTCAGGGCGAATTTTAGGGTACAGTCCCCAATCGCACACCGGATTCAGGATTCAGAGTCTCAGTATACGAGTGCAGACAGACAAAAGAATTAAGCACAGAAGGCAGCATAAAAGAGAGAAATGGAGTACAAAAATCTTTAGTATTAGACGCAGGACATCAAGTTATAGCAGCTTTCTAGCAGAAAGTTCCCCCCTTTTTACATTGCAAAGCCTGGGTTTTTATAGAGGACCCGACCCTCTGAGTCATTATTACAAAAATGGCGGAGTACACCCTCGGGCTCTGAGAAATCGGCTCCTCGTGGCTGCTGCGACTGAGTTTTCAAATCGGTTGCCGAAATTGGCAACTGTGGCCGGGTCAACCGTGGAAACATTCATTTAATGCGCCGCCCGAGTGTCCCTGGCTTTTGGATGCTGTGCTTGAGTGATCATTATGCCCGTCGGGTTTTACTCCGAGGACTGTTACGTCCCTTTCGTTTGCCAAGAATGGTCAGCGGACTTATCGGGCAAGAAAGGGGGTACTTATAAGGGGCCTTTGATCACCTTGGGAAGCTGCCCGCCTTGGAACGTGGGCCCAAAAAGTGCTTCGCTACATATCCGCCTCGCCAAAGCCTTGGGCCGAAGTAGATTCTCTTTGATTTGTTCTTCGCAAAATAATGCTTCGCAGAAACTACTTCGGGGATGTTGAGTGCCGAGCGGATTCCATCTTTGAAATGGGGCTCTTTGTCCTTTGTCGGCGAAACTGCTTCGGTTGGGAAATGTTTCGGCCCGATTCTTTCTCAAAACTGTGGTTCGGGGAATATCCTCCCGAAGCACTTCACATTCTTCGAAACATTGCCAATTTGCTTCGGGCACCACCGCTTCGGGTGAAAACTGGCCGAAGTAGGTGTCAGAAATACTTCGGGCCCGAAGTAGTTTCCTTGCCTTGGCTGATTTGGATTATGCTCTCCTCCTTCGGCGAAGTCGTTTGGATGTTGCTTCGCAAAACTTTCGCCCGAAGCGGCTGCTGAAAATGCTTCGGGTGCGAAGCGTTATCTTTGTATTTTCTTCGACGAAATTACTTCGCAAGGTTTTCGCCCGAAGTGGTGATTTGAAGTGCTTCGGGCCCGAAGCTCTTTTCACATTCTCCTCCTTTTCTTTCGGTGAAGCTATTTTCCTTGGCCTATTTGGTAGCGAAGCTCTTTCTTCTTCATTTTATAAAAGGGGCGATAGGGAGAGTCAAAATTGCTGCAACTTAAAATAAAAGAAAAACTTTCAACAAGGAAATATTATACAAAATTCTACTATTCTTCTACCCCTTGTATAATGTGACAAAAAGTGTCAACAATGTAACAGGAGCAGTCAAAATAGAGTTCTCCTCAGAAGTGGTAAGAGAAGGGATTGATTGAAGAATATTATATTGTGAATTTGAGTCAAGGGGAGTAGCAGCAAAAAGATTGGAAAAGTAATCAACAACAAAAGAGTTCATGCCATCCCAAGTATAAAAAACATCTCCAGAATCTGATTTTAAGGAAGAAATAAAGTTGTGAGATCTTTGAGCTAGAAGATATTTGTGGAAGAAATTTTTGTTTCGATCTCCTTCTTTGAGCCATTGAATTCTAGATTTTTGCTTCCATAAGATTTCTTCTCTTTTTTCCCATTCCTCTAACTGAGTTGTGAGTTTAATTTCATCTGCACTTCTCTTCTCTATGAGGCCATCTAAAAGGATTTTCTTATTCAAATTTTCAATATGAGCAATAACTTCATGTTTTTTTTATGAACATCCCCAAACTCTTTCTAGTTCCAAGTCTTGATTTTGGATTTAATGTATTGCAGTATTTTGGCAAAACATAACATCTTAGTCCCATGCCTAGGTTTACCTTCCTTCCACCATTGTTGCACATGAGTTCTGAAGAAAATGTCTCTAAGCCACATTAATTGAAAACGAAAAGGAGAGAAACTCACATTGGTTTTCCACATTTCCACCATGATCGGCCAATGATCCGAACCAACATTATTAAGAGTCTTCACTTTAGGAATGTGACCATGGATTAAGAAATTTTTAGAGAGCAAAAACCTATCCAATCTCTCCATTATACAAGCTAAGCCTTGCCTTCTGTTAGACCGTCATAAGGCCATTATCTGGTTGGATATCCACAAGATGGAGGTTTACAATATATTCGCTCATGAGGTCAGTGCTTTTGTCAAAAATTTTATTTCCCCCCTTTTCTCATCCAGAGAGAGGATGGTATTGAAATCTCCTTCGATCAAGATCCAAGATTTAGGAAAATGAGAGATAATATGAGTAATATCCTTCCACTGTCTTCTTTTTGCCTCCAAAGAATTCGGAGCATAAACAGTAATGCTGAGCATAATCTGGTTGGAATGTCTACTTTGAATAGCTATAGCCAACAAATCCCAACTACCAACCATATGGTGAATAACTACCTCTTTTGGATCCCAAAGACAAGCAATGCCACCCGAAGTCCCTTGGGAACTGAGGGAAACCACTTTTCCAGTCGGCCAAATTTTACCGGCAATTAAGTCCATATCCTCCATTAACATCTTTGTTTCTTGAAGGAAAACAAGATGTGGATGATTTACCTGAATCATTCTTCTAATTTCATTTTGTTTTGAAAGACTCCCTTTGAGTCCTCTAATATTCCAAATGATTATCTTCATTAATACCAGGGCTAAAAAAGTTGAGAAGGGCATTAATCTTACCTTCCTATACAAGATTTTCACCTTCTTTTACCATATGATATTGATTGGTCTTGCGACCTACTTTTTGATTAGAATCCATCTTCAAATTTTTTTCCCTGTTTCTTGACTTATTCCAATTGAATCTGAGATGGCTTCTAACCTTGAAGAATGCTCGTATACAACCAAAATTTACTAGATGGTTCAACGGAGTCTATATTGGGACCTACATTATTTGAAGTTTTGACATTTGAAATATTGTTTTTCTTGTGTAGATTTTCTCCTTTTTTTCTGTTGAAAACCTTTGATTTTTTGGTTTGTCTCTGAGTTCTTCCCTTCATATTTAAATTGTGTTTCTAAGATTTTAGTTTCCATTATTTCCTCTTCCTCACTTGGGACATCATTTGTGGAAAGGATTTCAAACATATTAGCTGATGACTTTGATTGACCCTTCATAACTGGTTTTTTTTAGTGTTCTTCTTCTTAGGTATTTGGAAACCTGCTGAGTTTATATCTTCTTCCTTTTGATCGGGAATTTTATTTGGGCAAGCACTGGCAAAATGACCATATTCATGGCAAATTCTACAACAAAAAGGAATGTTCTCATAGTCCACTACTTGCTCCCAAGTGTCTTCCCCAAATTGTAATGTGATCTTTTTAGGTAGGGGTTTGTCAAAATCCATTAAAACACAAATCCGAGCATAAATAATATGTTCAAAATTTTGAGTACAATCAACAATCATCATAAAAGTTCCTAAAGAGTTTCCAATTGAAAAAAAAATAGTAGGATTCCAAAATTCAATAGGGAGGCCAAAGAGTCTAACCACACAGGAGATATAGAAGGTATCTCTTCTTCGGCTTTAAATTTAGTATGCCAGGGCTTCATGAAAAGCCTTGCCCTTCCAAAAAACCAAGGACCCCCTTGAAAAGTTTTCTCTCTATCTTCATTATTAGCAAATAAAACAAGAAAATAACCATTTGGATAAATAGAGATTTGTAACTCACCTTTAGTTTTCCAGATTTTTGTAGCCCAGAATTTGAAAGAAGATAAACTCGAACGAAAACCCATGAACCGATAAATTAGTCCTCTTTTTTCCAAATCTTCAATGCCAGTCTGAATGTTATCCATATCAAGCTTAACAATAGGAGTTCCATTAGCTACTTTAAGACATCCTGACTTGGTTTTCCTAGGATCAATCTTAGGCATTCTTAGAGGTTTATGGGAAGCCCTAATATTGATATTAGCATTGGGTTGAGGCTGTCCACCACGAAGGGCATCCCTAAAATTCATTTTTGGGACCGAATCTTCGAAATTCTTACCCTTGATAGGGGTTTTCACAAGAGAATTATTTTGTGGGTGCACCTTAGCACCAGATTCACTTGAGATATGAGCCATTTTTTGATCAACTGCTTGAAACTTGTTTCGTGATCTCTTTAATCCTTGCCCTAGACGCCATGGAAAGGTATGATTTTCACTTTTCTTTTATGCAGCAAATTGGAAGCCGTTGTCACTCAAATTCACAGTATGATCTGTTGAAAGACAAATTTCTAACCCATCTTGTATCCCCTGCAACATTTCCTACTAAAATATTAAGCATAAACCATAAAAATATTGGTTGTTAGAGCCCGAAGGCCCTAAAAACCAACCTCTAGAGCTGCTTGCACTCAACCCAAATGAAACCCTCACATAGCCGCTTACCAAATATGTCGTTCACACATAGGGATGCGCTAGGATCTGTGTTGCTCCAAATGATATGAAAATTTTTGGAGACGTTCTAGGGTTTTTTAGGCATCTACCCTCAAAATTTTAGCTCAATCCGAGTCCGGATGAGTGAGATATGGCCAAAATGAGTTCAACAGTTTGGGCAGTCCTACGAAAAACGTCTCATCTATCTTTTCATCGTTCTTAGTTCAATGTTCAACTCGATTGGATGACCAACTCTTATGTTCTTCTTGTTATGAATAGAAACTTTTGAACAAGTACTTAAGGCATCAAGATAAGATTTTGAGTTAGTAGAACTTGAAGTATCAATACTGCATGAGGATTGAAATATTTTCTCTAGATATGATGCATCTATTTCTGTTTTCTTTTTAAGTGATTCTATCAATCCTTTGTGTTCTACATTCTCATCCTTATAACATTTGAACGTAAATAGTGCCATATCTAATATGCTACCAAATTCTAAAGTAATTTGAATGTCACTTTTTCCATTATCAGTTGCTTCAGTGAGTCTAGCATGTAGATAATATTCCATAGTTTCAAAGTTGTCTCTTAAGGCTTCACTATGAATCACTTTTGAAGTAAATTCTAAGTCTCCTTCAGACTTTATAAGTAAATTCCTTATTCCAATTTTTATGGCACTTGCTCTTTTCTTTCTAATAGTGTTTTTCATGTCATTGTTCACTATATTCCTTGAGGTTGACATCTTTCTTATATGATCAAACAATGGAATTCCTTAGTTATTCAGTATTTTGAGAATACTTTGATAGATTCTTGATAGTAGTCTACCTTATGTCTCCCTAGTTTAAAGTATTAATTTGATAAATCCTTTCAAGCTTAGGTTTTTTAGAAACATTTATCTTTCCTAAGAGAATTGAAAATATGATCAAACTTGATAGATCGTATTATTATCAAGCTTTGTAGAATTCCTCATGTCTCCCTAGAGATTGAAATGTGCTATAGGCTTTGATAAATACCTTACCTAGTGGTTTATTCTCCTTTTGAGTTGATTTTGTAATGTTTTGTAAATGGCAATAATGAACTTTCAATTTTACCTTATTTCTCCTAATCAATTTTGAAGTACTTTATGGTTGGATTTCTTTTGTCTCTTTAATGTGAGTATGAGACAAATATGATCAATTAAAGTTTCAAAATTTGAGGTAAAATATTTGAAGCTTTAAGTTTTTGAAAGAAAATTTTTGGTTTAAAGTTATTTGAAGAATTTTAAATTTTGAAGATATTTTAAGTTTTTGCAAATTTAGTTGGGAGTTAAAAGGTTTACTACTTCAAAGGATTTCAAAAATTTAAAATTTGCAAATCTATTTTTTATGTGTATATTTGATTTTTTTTTTTAATTGCAAATTATTAAATTTTGGAGATATAAGGATCTCAACTTCAAAGATATTAAATCATCGAGTTGAATCATGGAAGAAATTATTAGAAATGAATTCAGTGAAGATAGTAAAGAAATGGTGGATAAATAAAAGTTTTATTCTCAAAATTTGATAGATGATTTTGATGGGAAGAAGGAAAGATAAATTGTCTCTATTTCTCAAAGATGCAAAATATGAAAGGTTCACAACACTTCAAAGTTATCTTCATGAAAAAAATTTAGGACATGATGGAATTCACAAAACACCATTATATTTTCCTTAGAAGAATGCTTAATGATATATTTATCTTTACTTGTTTTTTAGATTTTTCAAGGAAAAAGACAAAAGGACATAAATTGTGATTCATATGACTTAAATGAAGCTTATGTTAGCTTCAATAAGGAATCATTGAAATCCAAAATGTATTATTGTGATGATTTACTAACTCATTATTTAGAAGACACATCACCAAGTACATCACAACTAAAGATGAAGAAAATAAAAGCAAAGAAGAAGAATAGAGGAAAACACAAAAGGAAGGATAAAGAAGACATACTGATAAACTTGAAGTAAAAAATTATACTAAATATCCTGACAAAATCCTGAAGGAAGTTGATTGAAGACTAAAGTCTTCAATATCCAAATAATGTAATACAGGGGGTTGTTGGAGAATATTACATTATTTCATACATGTTAATGTAACCCATGGTATCTTTATGGTACAAATGCAAATATGTAATAGGTTAGGGTTTGTGTCTTTAGTTTAGATGAGTGATTTATATTTTCTTTTTATGTAAGTGTCTATGTGCAGGATATGCACAAGTGTCATGTAACTAAGAGTTCATGTGTGTATTGAGAGAATGTGCACAAGTGTCATATATGTAAGTGTGCAAATATGTAATGTGAGGATGTGCACAAGTGTCTTATATTAGGAGTGCATGTAGGAGAGTAAGAGTCATGTAAAAGTGTGCAAGTGTCATAGAGTTAAAGTATGCATGTAAGAAGAGAGTGAAGAATCTAGTATACAAATGGCAAGATGAGAAACCAAAGGTCAAGAACGGGAAAGGCTACATCTCTTGGATATGTGAGGAGTGCAATAGATAAGTATTCAAGAGTCATATTACTATGTCTATATTATGGAGACAAAAATCCATACAATGTAAGGGAAATATAGTGATCACCACATAACGAGCATTGATAATAAAGCTTGTATACAGATTTTGAACAATATTATTATAAGTTTTCTTCATGCAGTACATGAATGATATTGGCCATTTATAATCATATTTGATGTCATATTTGATATTATAGTGAATGTTATTTTATTTATATTGGCCTGGATATATACTCTTGATTACTGATATTTTGACCTATAATATTGTGGCTTAATTATATTGTAACCTATGATATTTTGAGATAGTTAAGCTTAAAATCCAAAATTAAACAAATCTATATATTCATATATATCTCCCACTACTTAATTCATCCCACCAGCCATTGAGTGGATCATCCAACATGTGCATCCCTTAGAATTGCATTAAATTGGAAATTACAGCACAATATGCCCTAATGGTCAAATTGATTAAATTGGAAATGATAGCACAATATGCCCTAATGGTCAAATTGTATGAAGCTACAATATAGTAGTATAAATATATTGTGTAATAGTGACTCAATGAAATATATGAATGGTAAAGTTGTATCCAAAATGAGAATATAGAATTGTATTATGCAAAGTGTTTATGTGGTAAAGGGAAAGATGGAGGAAATTTTGATGTTGCTCCAAGCATTATCTAGTGTTTAAAGATGATGAGAAGTTCAATTTAATGGTAGTAATGCATGCACAATATGCCCTAATGGTCAAATTGTATAAAGCTACAATATAGTAGTATAAATATATTGTGTAATAGTGACTTAATGAAATATATGAATGGTAAAGTTGTACCCAAACTGAGAATATAAATTTGTATTACACAAAGTGTTTATGTGGTAAAGGGAAAGATGGAGGAAATTTTGATGTTGTTCCAAGCATTATCTAGTGTTTACAGATGATGAGGAGTTCAATTTAATGGTAGAGTTGGACCTGTAATGCATGCCAACAAGTAAAGATGGAGGAAATTTTGATGTTCCAAGCATTATCTAGTGTTTACTAGATGATGAGGAGTTCAATTTAATGGTAGAGTTGGACCTGTAATGCATGTCAACAAGTAAGATGATTTGTGTGGTAAGGACCATGGCAAACATCGAGATCCATTAATGAAGCTTCTCCCAAAAATCAATTGGTGTCTATTATTGCCATTGTAAAGGGTGAATTATTGCCATTGTAAAAGGTAAATGAGAAAATTTGTTGATGGAGGAAGGAATGCAATCCCTTTGTAGCTTGTCATGAGGTTGAAGTTGAAGCATTTGATAATTACAAAGATTTGGATGTAACAATCATGTTCTTCTATAGAAAAGCTTATGGAAGAGTTCAAAGAGTTTATTGGGATGGCGATGAAGTGAATGGAATATTTTGTCATGAATACTATGGGAAATTGAAAGGAGGACATGTTGATGAAGGAGACTCCATACAAGCACATAACAAGCCTCCCAATGGGAGGCGATAAAATTAAGAATGAGTTTAATCGAAGCCCCCTAATTTTAAAAATCAAAATATGCTACTAGCCTCATTTTACTAAGAGAAGGGAATAGCGGAGTAAACTTTACTTGCTAAGACCCATTATGAATAATAAAATAATAATTATGCTCGGTGAAACTCGAACTTTGTGATGATAGCTTATATAGAGGGACCCATTATGATACAATAAAATAACAATTATACACTGTGAAACTCAAACTTTGTAGGCTCGTCATGCTTTGCTTAAACAAAAACAATAAAATATACGAGATAGTATTCACTCTGTACGACGTAAACCAGCTCAAAAGCATGCTTGTCGTAAGACGACAGATGTCCGTCTGTATGATTTGAACGACGACATGATTTGAAACCGGGTCTTCTCTACAAACACTGAATCCGTCTCTGCAAAGAAGGTGAGCTCATATCATTCTGATTAGTGCATAGCATTAATTAATACGCGTAACACCCCATCAATTCACAAATGAAGCCCTCATTTCACATTTCAGAAGCAAAACCATAGATATATAATTCAAATATCGAGATTTCTTTGCCCTCAATTCAACAAAGAGATACAGACAGCTGGTATTAACACAAAGAGGGCTTGCCAACAAAATACCGTTTGAAATTTTTTAGCCCTCCAAAATTTTCTAATCAGAGCATCGATCTTGATATAGCAATAAAACCGATCCATATTCCCTGCTGGATTTCATGCACGGCATTACATATGGCTCATATAAAATCACTTTCCAAAAATAAACAGTGCTAGACAGATAGCTTCCATTGACATTCTTCCTTAGAAAATAAACAGCCCTGCAAAATTCACTGTCCATACGGTTTCTTTTACGTCAGTACATTCATATTATATCATATAATTTAATATACAAAATGCATAAGCGCCATAGGAGCACATCTCAAAAATTTACCGTCAAAAATCTTTGGAGGTTATCTCCTGCCATGTAGAGCATAAACTCAGGGCAGTCTAACATACTGTGCTGCTGCTGCCGCCGTTGCTGTCCTTCATTGTTGCCTTAAGGACTTCAATTTTCGAGTCACATAAGGCTTTCATGAATGAGTAGTACCGATATGCCCCTTCCAAGGCAAGACATTGCAGCTTCAACACTCTCTTTTCCTCCGGTGTTAGCCTTGGAACTTTCCTCTCATCATTGGCAAGAGAAGCTTCAACACTCTCTTTTCCTCCAGTGTTGGAGCGAACATCCTCCCGTTTTAAATCATTTCTGACTCCGCCAACACGGTCAGCTTCTTCATTCGTCAACACAGTTGGATTTCTTTTAAGCATCTTGCTGGTCGAAGTTTCTTGCTCTCTGGTGATTAGTGGAGGTTGATGATGGGGAACAGAAATTGCATTCATCAAAAATCAATTTTTCATTTTATATTTTCATTTTTATTTTACAATTTACAGCAACAACCCGCAAGTTTTACATTCACTATGCAGTTTCTAACCCTCCATGCTCTCTCATTACATTCATTGGGTTTTTATAGAGGACCCGACCCTCTGCATCTGAACTTCGATCTGCAACTCCTCGGCTTTCACAAATTTCTCACTCTTCGGACCCTGGTGTAACTGCCTCACGTTCGATGAATCTGCTACACGCCTATGGACCCAAGCTGTCTCTGTTCCTGGTGCAAACTGCCTCACGTTCGGCAAATCTGTCTACACTACCCAGGAACTCAAGATTTTTTGGAAGGAAGAACAACACAGCAGGGCCAGAATGGCCCTCTGGTTATCGCATCTGCAACCCTGCCTCTCGTCGTTCTCCAACCCCTTGTGCATGCCTCGACTTGCCCTTTTATAACTTTCGCGTGACTCTTCATCTTCCATCTGGTGGTCCTTCGATTCATTTTCACCACGACTGTTCGTTTCGTTTTCTCGCGTCTCTTGTTGCTTTGGCTTTCAAAATGTCTTCTCGCACGACTCTTCGTCTTCACCTGCTTCCACTGCAACTTGATGCCAGGTGTCGCTCAACAACCTCATTCTATAACGGTCCCCAAAAAAAATGCAGCATGTCACGAAATCGCGACATCTTCTCTTTCTTCCTCTTCTTCTTCTCTTTCGGTCGCGATATCACGACATGTCGCGATATCGTGACATTTCTACTTCCTGGCCTTCTCTCTCCTCTTCGGGTCGCGAAATCGCGACGTGTCGTGATATCGCGACACTTTTCTCTTCATCCACTTTCTCTTCTCTTCTAGCCGCAAAAATGCGACATGTCGCGAAATCGCGACATCTTTTCCTCTTTGCTTCCTCTCGCTTCTTCGGGTCATGAAATCGCGACATCTTCTCGTCCGACTGCTTCTCTCGCCTCTTGGTCGCGAAAATGCGACATGTCGCGAAATCGCGACATTTTCCTCCTCTGGCTCCTCCTTCGCTTTCTGGTTGTGAAAATGCGACATGTCGCAAAATCGTGACATCTTCCTCCCTTAGCTTCTTCGCCTTCTGGTCGCGAAAATGTGACATGTCGCGAAATCGCGACATCTTCCTCCCTTGGCTTCTTCACTTGCCTTCTGGTCGTGAAACTGCGATATGTCACGAAATCGTGACATCTCCTCATCTGCGCCATCTCTCTCCTCTACGGGTCGCGAAACTGCGACATGTCACGAAATCGTGACATCTTTCCTCCTTGCTTCCTTCTTTCATCTGCGGGTCGTGATAACGCGACATGTCGTGATATCGCGACATCTTCCGTCCGCTACTTCTCTCTCCTCTTTGTGTCGCGATATCGCGACACTTTTCTCCTTGCTGGCTTCTCTCCCACTTTGTGTCGCGATATCGCGACACTTTTTTTGTCGCGATATCGTGACACTTTTCCCTCGTTGGCTTCTCTCCCACTTTGTGTCGCAATATCATGACACTTTTTTTGTCGCGATATCGTGACAATTTTCTTCCTTCTCTTTCTCTCTCCTCTTTTAGTCGCGATTTCGTGACATGTTGCGAAATCGCGACATCTTCCTTAGCCAATTTTCGAACATGGCTCTGCTTCCACTGGATGCTTCTGCATCAGATGTCACTGGATGCTCCTGCATCAGACACCCGGGGTTGATGGAGAAGTGACCTTCACTTCTGCACTGTTCTGTTGCCTTCTTCTGTACAAGGACTCGAACTCTCTCAAATCAACCCTTTTGTCTTCTCACCACTCTTCCACAGATCCTGGTGTAAACTGCCTCATGTTCGGCGCTCTGCTTACACACTCAGAATCTTCTAGCTTTGATACCACTTGATAGAGAGCCAAAATTACTGAGAAGAAAAACAATTTTATTTTGTTCAAATGTAGCAGAGAATTACTATTACAACAGAGTATTACAGTCACAGTAGAATATTACATAAGTCGCATAAGAGTTGCGCCTTTACAGAATTTCTCAAATTTAGAAATACAAAAAAAAAATATTATCGTTCCAGCCATTCCCCCCGTGCATGCCTTTGCTCTCCTTTTTAAAGGTTCTCAGGTGACGCTCCATTTCCAGCTGGTGGCCCTTCGTTTCCTCTTCCAGAACCTTTCGTTTCGCCTTCCCATGTCGCTTTGTCGTCCAGGTATTCGAAACGTCTCTCTTTTTGACTCTTCGTCTTCGGCTCGTCTTTCGGACGCAAAAATACGACATGTTGCGATATCATGACATTTTTTCCGCCTTTGGCTCTTTCTCTGTCTTTCGTCGCGAAAATGCGACATGTCGCAATATCGTGACACTTTTCTGTCTTCGGCTCCTCCTCTGCCTTTTCGTCGCGAAAATACGACATGTCGCGATATCGCGACACTTTTCTATCTCTGGCTCCTTCTCTGCCTTTCCGTCACGATATCGCGACATTTTCCTTCCTCGCTGCCTTTCTTATCTTCAAGTCACGATATCGCGATATCGTGACATTTGCCTTCGGACGCCTCCGCTTTTTTGTTTCGGTCGCGATTTACATGGCGACAATTTCTTTGGCATCTTCTCCCTCCTGCTGCTGGTCGCGATTTCGCGACATTTTCATCGGCATCATCTTTCGGTTACTTTTGGTCGCAACCGTCGTGTCGCGAAATCGCGACATTTTCATCGGCATCATATTTCGGTTACTTTTGGTCGCGAAATCACGACGGTTGCGAAATCGCGACATTCTCATCGGTATCTTCCCCTGGTTGCTCCTGGTCGCGATTTCGCAATGGTCGCGAAATCGTGACATTCTCATCGGTACCTTCCCCTGGCTGCTCTTGGTCGTGATTTGCAACATTTTCATCGGTACCTTCTCTCACCTGCTTCTGGTCGCGAAATCGCGACATTTTCACCGTGCTACTCTTTCTTGTTTTTGGTCGTGATGTCGCGAAATCACGACATTTTCGCCTCGCACCTTCTCTCTCCTGACCGAGTTGCGAAAACGCGACATGTTGCGATATCGTGACTCTTTTTTGGTCGCGATATCGCGACACCAAGGCAAATACTTAGAATTTTTTTTTGTTGATGCAAGATTGCTCTGCTGCCACCGGATTGATGAAGAGCATCCAGTGACATCTGATGCAGAAGCATCCAGTGGAAGCAGAGTCATGTTCGAAAATTGGCTAAGGAAGATGTCGCGATTTCGCAACATGTCGCGAAATCGCGACCAAAAGAGGAGAGAGAAAGAGGAGGAAAACTATCGTGATATCGCGACAGAAAAAGTGTCGCGATATCGCGACACAAAGTGGGAGAGAAGCCAGTAGGGAAAAAGTGTCGCGATATCGTGACACAAAGAGGAGAGAGAAGTAGTGGACGAAAGATGTCGCGATATCGTGACATGTCGCGTTATCGCGACCCGTAGATGAAAGAAGGAAGCAAGGAGGAAAGATGTCGCGATTTCGTGACATGTCGCAGTTTCGCGACCCGTAGAGGAGAGAGATGGCACAGACGAGGAGATGTCGCGATTTCGCGACATGTCGCAGTTTCGCGACTCGCAGAGGAGAGGGAAGGCACGGAGGGAGAATGTCGCGATTTCGTGACATGTCATAGTTTTGTGACCCGTAGAGGAGAGAGATGGCGCAGACGAGGAGATGTCGCAATTTCGTGACATGTCACAGTTTCGTGACCAGAAGGTAAGTGAAGAAGCCAGCGGAGGAAGATGTCGCGATTTCGTGACATGTCACAGTTTCGCGACTTGCAGAGGAGAGGGAAGGCACGAAGGGAGAATGTCACGATTTCGTGACATGTCACAGTTTCGCGACCCATCAAGGAGAGAGAGAGCCAAAAGGAAGAAATGTTGCGATTTCGCGACATGTCGCATTTTCACGACCAGAAGGCGAAGAAGAAGCCAAGGGAGGAAGATGTCGCGATTTCGCAACATGTCGCATTTTCGCGACCAGAAGGTGAAGAAGAAGACAAGGGAGGAAGATGTCGCGATTTTGCGACATGTCGCATTTCGCGACCAAAAGGCGAAGAAGAAGCCAAGGGAGGAAGATGTCGCGATTTCGCGACATGTCGCATTTTCGCGACCAGAAAGCGAAGGAGGAGCCAGAGGAGGAAAATGTCGCGATTTCGTGACATGTCGCATTTTTGCGACCAAGAGGCGAGCGAAGGAGCCGGAGGAGAAGATGTCACGATTTCGTGACATGTCGCATTTTCGCGACCCGAAGAAGCGAGAGGAAGTAGAGAGGAAAAGATGTCGCGATTTCACGACATGTCGCATTTTCGCGGCTAGAAGAGAAGAGAAAGTGGATGAAGAGAAAAGTGTCGCGATATCGCGACACGTCGTGATTTCGCGACTCGAAGAGGAGAGAGAATGCCAGGAAGCAAAAATGTCACGATATCGCGACATGTCGCGATATCGCGACCGGAAGAGAAGAAGAAGAGGAAGAAGGAGAAGATGTCGCGATTTCGTGACATGCTGTATTTTTTTTTGGGGACTGTTATAGAATGAGGTTGTTGAGCGACACCTGGCATCAAGTTGCAGTGGAAGCAGGTGAAGATGAAGAGTCGTGCGGGAAGACATTTCGAAAGCCAGAGCAACAAGAGACGCGGGAAAACGAAACGAACAGTCATGGCAGAAATGAATCGAAGGACCACCAGATGGAAGATGAAGAGTCACGCGAAAGTTATAAAAGGGCAAGCCGAGGCATGCACAAGTGGTTGGAGAATGACGAGAGGCAGGGTTGCAGATGCGATAACCAGAGGGTCGTTCTGGCCCTGCTGCGTTGTTCTTCCTTCTAGAAAAGCTTGAGTTCCTAGGTAGTGTAGACAAATTCGCCAAACGTGAGGCAGTTTGCACCAGGAACAGAGACAGCTTGGGTCCGTAGGCGTGTAGCAAATTCGTCGAACGTGAGGCAGTTACACCAGGGTCTGAAGAGTGAGAAATTTTTGAAATCCGAGGAGCTGCAGATCGAAGTTCAGATGCAGAGGTTCGGGTCCTCTATAAAAACCTAGTGAATGTAATGAGAGAGCATGGAGGGTTAGAAATTGCATAGTGAATGTAAAGCCTGTGGGCTGTTGTTGTAAACTGTAATTTTAAAATGAAAATATAGAATGAAAATTTGATTTTTGATGAATGCAATTTCTGTTCCCCATCAAGTGGTATCAGAGCCAGAAGATTCTGAGTGTGTAATCAGAGCATTGAACGTGAGGCAGCTTGCACCAGGATCTATGGAAGAGTGGTGAGAAGACAGAAGGGTTGATTTGAGAGAGTTCGAGTCCCTATGCAGAAGAAGGCGACAGAACAGTGCAGAAGTGAAGGTCACTTCTCCATCAACCTCGGGTGTCTGATGCAGGAGCATCCAGTGACATCTGATGCAGAAGCATCCAGTGGAAGCAGAGCCATGTTCGAAAATTGGCTAAGGAAGGAAGATGTCGCGATTTCGCAACATGTTGCGAAATCGCAACTAAAAGAGGAGAGAGAAAGAGGAGGAAAAGTGTCGCGATATCGTGACACAAAGTGGGAGAGAAGCCAACAGGGAAAAACTGTCGCGATATCGCGACAAAAAAAGTGTCGCAATATCGCGACACAAAGTGGGAGGAAGCCAGCAGGGAAAAACTGTCGCGATATCGCGACACAAAGAGGAGAGAGAAGTAGCAGACGAAAGATGTCGCGATATCGTGACATGTCGCGTTATCGTGACCCGTAGATGAAAGAATGAAGCAAGGAGGAAAGATGTTGTGATTTCGTGACATGTCGCAGTTTCGTAACCCGCAGAGGAGAGAGATGGCGCAGACGAGGAGATGTCGCGATTTCGCGACATGTCGCAGTTTCGCGACCAGAAGGCAAGTGAAGAAGCCAACGGAGGAAGATGTCACGATTTTGCGACATGTCACAGTTTCGCGACTCGCAGAGGAGAGGGAAGGCACGAAGGGAGAATGTCGCGATTTCGTGACATGTCGCAATTTCGCGACTCGTAGAGGAGAGGGAAGGCACAGAGGGAGAATGTCGCGATTTCGTGACATGTCGTAGTTTCGCAACCTGCAAAGGAGAGAGATGGCGCAGATGAGGAGATGTCGCGATTTCGCGACATGTCGTAGTTTTGCGACCAAAAGGCAAGTGAAGAAGCCAGCGGAGGAAGATGTCGCGATTTCGCGACATGTTGTAGTTTCGCGACTCGTAGAGGAGAGAGAAGGCACGGAGGAAGAATGTCACGATTTCATGACATGTGCAGTTTCGCGACCTGCCGAGGAGAGAGAAAGCCAGAAGGAAGAAATGTCGCGATTTCGTGACATGTCGCATTTTCGCGACCAAAAGGCGAAGAAGAAGCCAAGGGAGGAAGATGTCGCGATTTCGCGACATGTCGCATTTTCGCGACCAGAAGGCGAAGAAGAAGCCAAGGGAGGAAGATGTCGCGATTTCGCGACATGTCACATTTTCGTGACCAGAAAGCGAAGGAGGAGCCAGAGGAGGAAAATGTCGCGATTTCGCGACATGTCGCATTTTCGCGACCAAGAGGTGAGCGAAGGAGCCGGAGGAGAAGATGTTGCGATTTTGCGACATGTCGCATTTTCGTGACCCGAAGAAGCGAGAGGAAGCAGAGAGGAAAAGATGTCGCGATTTCGCGACATGTCGCATTTTCGCGGCTAGAAGAGAAGAGAAAGTGGATGAAGAGAAAAGTGTCGCGATATCGCGACATATCGCGATTTCGCGACCCAAAGAGGAGAGAGAAGGCCAGGAAGCAAAAATGTCGCGATATCGCGATCGAAAGAGAAGAAGAAGAGGAAGAAGGAGAATATGTCACGATTTCGTGACATGCTACATTTTTTTTTTGGGACCGTTACAGAATGAGGTTGTTGAGCGACACCTGGCATCAAGTTGCAGTGGAAGCAGGTGAAGACGAAGAGTCGTGCGGGAAGACATTTCGAAAGCCAGAGCAACAAGAGACGCCGGAAAGCGAAACAAACAGTCGTGGCGAAAATGAATCAAAGGACCACCAGATGGAAGATGAAGAGTCACGCGAAAGTTATAAAAGGGCAAGCCGAGGCATGCACAAGGGGTTGGAGAACGACGAGAGGCAGGGTTGCAGATGCGATAACCAGAGGGCCATTCTGGCCCTGCTGCGTTGTTCTTCCTTCTAGAAAATCTTGAGTTCTTGGGTAGTGTAGACAGATTCGCCAAACATGAGGCAGTTTGCACCAGGAACAGAGACAGCTTGGGTCCGTAGGCATGTAGCAGATTCGTCGAACATGAGGCAGTTACACCAGGGTCCGAAGAGTGAGAAATTTGTGAAAGCCGAGGAGCTGCAGATCGAAGTTCAGATGCAGAGGGTCGGGTCCTCTATAAAAACCCAGTGAATGTAATGAGAGAGCATGGAGGGTTAGAAATTGCATAGTGAATGTAAAGCCTACGGGTTGTTGCTGTAAACTGTAATTTTAAAATGAAAATATAGAATGAAATTTTGATTTTTGATGAATGCAATTTCTGTTCCCCATCACGGATGCTCCTGCATCAGTTGAAATATCCTAGGCTAAAAATATCTCCGAGCTTACCATTTCTTAATGGTGGTGATCTCATTTGTCATCGCTCTCATTGCTAAGTTTATTGATTACATCTCTTACAACTTCTCTTTAGGATTGGGATTTGAGGGTGCTGGAGGAGCTGGTAATGGTAGTGGTATTGGTGGAGACGATAATGCTGGGAATGGAATTGGAGTAGGCATCTGTGGAATGGAAGGAGCAGGTAGTTGCGGGACACTGTTGAGGTTTGAGATGAACTAGGATTCCATGAAGGGACCAGATACATGGGGGACATTGGTAAAGACTAAGAAGATGCATTGGAATATAAATGTTGTGGAAGATCAAGAAATATAGGCATTGTCATCTTCGGTGGGAGCTTACCAATAGCAATTAAATCAGCTTCAGCCTTTTGCGCTTGGAAGTACAAGATCGAAAATGTATCAATGTTGGACTGATGGATGGGCATGCTAATGTCGGAATTGAAGGCTTAGAGATAATAGAATACAACTTGTTTGTGAGTCTGTCGAAGACCGTTAGGGACTCTCTACCAAGTTCGAGTGAACCTAACAATTGAAGTCAACGATTTCCTCCTGTGGATGCCTCTGAATATTAGTAAATTGATGCAACAGAGAAAAAAGATCCACTTATTCATTGAAGCCTTTTATCATTTACTTCGCCAATTGGTCCCATGTGGCAATAGTGGTAAGTGGTAAGGATCGGTACCAGTAAAGCAACTTCCCTCTGAGAGAGCACTAGAAATCTGACCATGACATCTTCATCTATGATGCTATGAATAGTTGTCAAAGAAACCACGTCTTGAACATGCGCATAAGTTGTTTTTACCGTACCATCATAAGTAGGCAAAGCCTTTAATGTTGCTGGCATGATCGGGTTTTGAGCTTGCAGATTCAAAGCTTCGGAATGGTTCCATGCTGGAAACTATCATGGTGGATTTTGAACCATTTGGACCAAAGAATTTGCTCGGGGAAGAAAGCTAGTGGCAGTGCTAGAGGAAATTGAAGGAACGGAAAACACACCAGCTACCTGTGAAGTGACTAATCTAAGATGCTCTCCTAAGACTTGGGTGTCAAGCTCAAAGAACTCAACAAGATTTTCTGAATTTTTGGTCTTTAATCTTGTGATCATGAAGTAAAACTTTTGCCAACTTCACGTTCAAAGGATTTTGGGTAAAATCGAGTCGCCAAATGTTCTAATCAAACAATAAAAGACGAACATCAAATCTTAATATTGCTTAAGATGGATCTTTTGGGTCCCACCGAGCGTACCAAAAACTGTTGGTCATGAATCTGCCTAAGTATAAAAATATGCGCCCTAGACCCAGCCAACATTGAAAGGCTGAAAGAAAGAGATGTCCTGTGGGTCAATCTCTAGAGAGGGTTGGTTCCCTTACTAATCTAAAAATCGGTATAAAGTTTAGGGAGAGAAATTAACAGAAAGAGATGGGAAATATGGTTGTAAGCTAGAAAAATAGAGTGGGGATGAACTAACAACTAAATAACCAAGTCAAGTTTTAACCAACATTTAACAGAAAGAATAACATAGGAACCAATCACAGATTGCAAATATGACTTCCAATTAACATTTCAACATTCACTTCTTCATCAAAAATTAAATTCAAATGCAGAATTTAATCTATCTAACAAAGGCATGAATATAACAGAAATGACAGGTAGAAAGTAATCACATACACAACTAATCCAGGAACCAGAGTTAAAAGTCTCTCAATTGAGGCAAAAATTTAAACTTCAAGAGTTTTTCAACAGAATGTTTTTCCTTTTCTTACGTCAATTTTTCTAGTATTTATAGAGGATCTCACCTCCAAAATTAAATGCTCATTAAATAAAATGATGTAAAATGACAAATTGATCGATCACAATTCTCTCCTCGACAACAACAACGAACCAATTTGGTGGCACCTTGGAAAGCAACGAGCAATTTCGAGAGATGGCATATTCGGACCTAGCCGAAATCATCAGCAAAATTCATCTCCATGGCGGTGCCTTGAAAACAACAAGATCACACCAGAGTCAAGAGTGAATGACATTTAAGTTAAGCAATCTTTTGGTTATCTGTCGAACCTGATTTTTATTAGCAACGATTCTAAAAACTTCAACCTTTTTTGCCCCAAAAATTGAATTCGTCGACCTTGAAATTCTCTCCATACTAAGTTTTGCTCAAAGTGCCTTTGACCATGGTTTCTGTCTCAAGAAAATGGCGAAGATTACTTTCACCGAGGCGAAGCCCGAAAAGGGCTTTCGTCAAAGCATGTCTTCGAAATACATTTTTGCCAAAGCATCACGCGAAACATGCCTTTGCCAAGGCATCGCACGATAAAGGCTTTTAGCCACAATAAGGCGAGCAAAGAGCTTTCGCTACGATGAAACGCCAAAAGGAGTGTTTACCACGATGAAATGCGAAAAGGGCCTTTCGCTTCAGCAACGCACGAAAAGGGAGTTTCGCTCCAGCAACGCGTGAAATAAAAGTTTACCAAGGCATTGTGCGAAACATAAATTTAATTTTGCCAAGGCATAGGCGAAAAGGGGATTTCACCACGACAACCAAAAATAGACTTTCGCTCGAAAATGCGCCAAGATGTTGCTCAAAAAATGATTTCGCCAAAGTGTGGGTGAAAAAGGTATTTCGCCAAATCAATAGCAAAAAGAGAATTTTGCTACCAAAATGGAAATTTTGCTAACAAAGATGATTTCGCTAAAATATAGGGCGAAAAGGATGATTTCACTATAAAATAAGACAAAAAGGATAATTTTACTGAAAATTTGACAAAATTGACATTTTGCCAACGCTAAACCTGAATTTGAACTATCTCCTATCCGAAAACTATATTTCACTCGAAACGTTATCCCAAATTGAATTTCGGGTAATCAAAATTTTAAAATTTATTTGAACTATCTCCTATCCGAAAACTATATTTCACTCGAAACGTTATCCCAAACTGAATTTCGGGTAATCAAAATTTTAAAATTTATTTTAATGTCTCTCAATGACCCTTAATCATAAGGATGACCTCTTACGTTAAAACAATGTTATAAAGATTTTTAAGTTCACGTCTTCTTATAATGACTAATTTGTTTATTAATTAATGGTTCTTGTGATGGTTGTTATTAGGATAATACACTATTATAAAAAGTGTCCAGTTTAAGGTTTGGAAGGTCACCTCAGAATAACACTAGTAAAAATTTACTTTTGAGGAGGCTATACAGATTTTTCTTTAATTTTAAAAATCGAAATATACTACTGTACCCATTTACCCATTTCACTGAGAGAAGGGAATACCGGAGTAAACTTTAATTGCTGGGACCCATTATGAAAGAATAAAATAACTATTATGCTCGGTGAAACTCGAACTTTGTGATGATAACTTATATAAAGGGACCCATTATGATACAATAAAATAACAATTATACACTCTGAAACTCAAACTTTGTACGCTTGTCGTACATTGCATAAAAAAAATAGCAACAAAATATTACGAGATAGTCTTCATTACTCTGTACGAGGTACTATTCATTACTCATGTCATACGCAAAATCTTTCTATGTCCAATCACATGTATTAAATTAACCAGCTCAAAGGCATGCTTGTCGTAAGTAGACAGATATCCATCTGTATTACCCGTCATAAGACTACAGATGTCCATCCGTATCCGTATGATTTGAAGGACGATATGACTTGACACCGAGTCTTCTCTACAAACATTGAATCCGTCTCTGCAAAGATGGTGAGCTCATTTCATTCTGATTAGTGCATTGCATCATATCATCTGATGAGTGCATAGCATTAATTAATACCGGGAACACCCCATCAATTCACAAATTCAGCCCTCATTACACATTTCAGAAACAAAACCATATATGTATAATTCAAATATCGAGATTTCTTTGCCCTAAATTCAATAAAGAGAGAGACAGACAGCTAGTATAGCTGGTATTAACACAAAGAAGGCTTCCTAACAAAATATCATTTGAAATTTTTTAGCCCTCCAAAATTTTCTAATCAAAGCATCGATCTTGACACAGCATAATTCCGATCCAGTTTCCCTGCTGGATTTCATCCACAGCATTACATATAGTTCATATAAATTCACTTTCCAAAAATAAACAGTGCTAGACAGATAGCTTCCGTTGACATTCTTCCTTGGAAAATAAACAGCCCTGCAAAATTCACTGTCCATACAGTTTCTTTTAAGTCAGTGCATTCATATTATATCATATAATTTACCATACAAAATGCATATGCCCCATAGGAGCACATCTAAAAAATTTACTGTCAAAAAGCTTTTGAGGTTATCTCCTGCCATGAAGAGCATAAACTCAGGGCAGTCTAACATACTGTGCTGCTGCTGCCACCGCCGTCGTTGCTGTACTTGATTCTTGCCTTAAGGTCTTCAATTTCCGAGTCACATAAGGCTTTCATGGATGCAAAGTAGCGATATGCCCCTTCCAGGGCAAGACATTGCAGCTTCAACACTCTCTTTTCCTCCAGTGTTAGCCTTGGAACCTTCCTCTCATCAGCATTGACAAGAGAAGCTTCAACATTCTCTTTTCCTCCGGTGTTGGAGCGAACCTCCTCCCGTTTTAATTCAGATCTGACTCCGCCACCAATTTCGGTCCCTTCACCTCTGTCTCCGTGTTCCTTTTTTATTTTCTTCAAATTATTTTCCTTCTTCACTTGATCCGATGGAGTGTGACCCCATTTTGAATCTTCCTCTTTTATTTTCTTAACATCCTTTCTCACCGAAGCGCATGTCTCCTTTACCCGTAGATCGAGATCAAGAAAACTATCGCTCTCTGCCGGAGACGGTGGAAGGGTTTGTGTAGGTTCTTTCTTAACCTTGATCTCCTCATGCGCTTCCCAATCTGTGATCTTCCTCATGATAGGGCGCTTCTTTTGGTGCAGAGCCTTGCAGCTTCGAACAGAGAAACTCTCTGTAGGCGTTTCTTCCTCGACCTTCTTCAACAGGGAAGCCATGTCGCCATGCACCTCAGCTGAAAGAAACCCTAGCAAGTTTCTTCCACAATGCGCTGTTGTTAGCAGAATTTTCTAAACCTGGAGCAAGCAGCATGTCAGCGCCACGTGTGAGACAGCGTTAGTGGTAAGATAATGAAAAACGGAAAAGAAATAACCTTAGAATGTGCGGGTTTTAAACCTGTTCAAATTTGGATTCTTGAGTGATTTAAGTCCTTTTTTGGTTTCCTTTCCAGAACGTTTTGATTATGAAGGTCTAAGAAAATATTAATAGCTATTCCCGCGTTGCTTGTGGTGGGGTTAAGGATGAAAGTGCGATATTTAGTTTTTTTTTTATTTGGTTAGAATTGAATTGAATTGAATTTGTATTCATGTTTATCGGAAAGAGGTCAATAGGACTGTAAAGTAAGACATACAGACATACAAAGCAACGAGAGTGTTTAATGCAGCTTCAAAGAAAATAAAGTAAGAAAAATAGTAAACAGAATCACATATGATATACAAGATCTGTGGATCAAGGATTATTTCCAACATTCAAGGCTGAAGAGAAGTGAGTGAAATAAGAGTCGGATGTCGTCGTAGATGTTCTTTGTTGGAGTCGACGACGAGTTGATCTTGTTGTATTTCTGTGATCACCCTAGCACTTTCTGATCGTGGCCTCTGGAGGCTGGAAGAATGAAGTGATAAGTCGGGATCTTGTTATCTTCTGCAAATTGTTACTAAATAGTTATTTCTTGAGATTGAATAATTCCTGGATGAAAAGGGCAATGCATCTCTGATATTCATAATTAATCCAAGAGTTTAGTGTATGGGTGTCTCTGAATAAGCAATAATATCTACCTCGTATCTCGTAGTAGATAGGACAAGTGAAAATAAAATGCTCCTCGGATTCCACATCAAGACTGCACAATTTGTAAATATGCTAAACTTTGGGGAGGTGATGGTCTATCTCAATACGCAGCTAGTGGGAGCAAACTCGTAGCTGAGCTAAAGGAAACCTGAGGCTTTGTGACATCTGTATCAAGTTATATTTTGGAGTAGCGATCAATCCATTCTCTAGTTGAAGATAAAAGTGAGAGTAATGGAGCAGTTTTGGTGAAAGAGGTTCCTTTGGATCAGTCCAAGTAGTTTTTAGAATGAGAAGTATGATAAATTAATAAATATAAAAAATTAAAGATTTTTTATTTTAAAGATTTTTTATTTTTATTTTTTTCTACGGGTAAGTAAATAATAAGATTTTGAAAAGGTTTTTTTTAAACAAATGAATCAATCCAAACACAAAAAAACAGTTTATCTTCTTTCAAATCAAATTTGTATTGTTTGAATAATACAATATTTTCTGATCAAAAGTGCAATGATCAACAATAACATGTCCTATTGTTTTTTCTACATCTATTATTAATTTACAAACGGGAAATAAACTTGTCATTAATCTACAAACATTGTCCCTCTAACCGTTTCGGATTCTATAAAGTTCATAAACCCCCAGATGCAGACGCAACAACATGAATCATTTCCACTAGAATTGTCTTCCAAATTGAATTCTCCACCTTCTTAAATATTCCAAGATAGAAAATTGTGTTAAGTTGAGGAAGTTTTCCTCTTCCCAAAGACAAAAAAAAAAATTCCATCAACTACATCCTTAGCAATGTATTCGGTTCTTAATTCTTGAAAATTGGGCCTTCCTCAAATCAACCTTCTTAGATTTCCTTCTACTTTCAGCCAAAAATTTTTGGATAACTTTTTTCTCCTTTTCCAACTCCGAATCACTAGTAGAAGTTCATTCTTTTCCATCTTCTTCATCTTCCGACCCATTATGAATAATGTTAATATTTTTATTTTTTTTCTCCTATAGCCAATCAATGTCACATTTTGTTGAAAAGTGGTTTCTCTTGAAACCCTCGTTTCTATGCTCTTTTCCTTCAACCATGTTGGAAAGTGTGGCTCTTTCTGAATATTCTCTTCTACATGCAAAGAAGAATTCTTTTCTTTTTCAATCAAAGCCTTAGTTACAGGTTCATTAATACCTCAAGGTTGAGTTTCTAAAACAAACTCTTCCTATCCAACAATTCCATCCCCACCGAAGGTAGCAAGAACCTCAAAGTTATTTGAAGATGTACCCTTACTAATTTTACCAATTTCGTTCTACCCCATAACTTCTCCTTGCTTAGTTTCCTTTTTCCTCCAAACCCTTAAAGGTTGTCTAGTTCTATTATTCATAACTTTCTCAAGATTTTCTTGACATGTTTTCCAAATATGCCCTACCCTTTTGCAAAGGTTACATAAGGGAACAAGAGTTTCATACTGAATCTCTTGTTTCCATTCCTTGTAATATAAAACTAGCCTAATAGATTTAGACAATGGTTCAACTAGATCCACCTATACATAAAAACAGGTTGTTATCATTTTGGTTCGGGATTTAATAATTGAATCAAAAGCAATTATTTTTCCAATTACTTTAGCTATCTCAAGAATAATATATCATCCCAAAATTCCATTGGAATCCTCGATAGACTCACCCATAAGGGTGCCAATTGAAGAGTGGTTGTGGCTGGATTAAAGCCCTAGCTCCATTTTTGTAAAAATAACCCTCTTCTTCAAAAAACCATGGGCCCCTCAACAAAACATTTATCATATCCTCTGAATTTGCAAAGTTAAACAACAAAAAATTATTACATAAAGCCACCATTGCTTCCTGTCCCAAAAGTTTTTATTTATCCTGAACCCACTTTTGTATTGTATCTAAATCTGATCTATTGCCCAAAATTTGTTTGACCAAAGAATTTTTTCCTTTTTGAATCACTTTGTCAGCCAAAATTTTTCGAACCTTAAGAGTAAAACCCTTTTCATCCCGTTTCGAAGATAAAAAAAAATTCTCTTCTTGTGAATTTTGACCTCTCTTCAAACTTGCACCCACAAAGTGCCTCCCTTTGACCTATCTGAGATTGTCGATTTTGAATCTACTACTCATGGATCCAAAGGGTTAGAATCTCTCCTATTCGTATCCTTAGGAGATTTTGCTACAATAGAACCCTCACCTATTGTCTTTCTTGCTCGTCATGTTCCTGCTCCGATCGCGTCTCCTTTCTCCCAACGTTCTTTAGCTTTGGTAATTTTCTAAAAACAATATTCAATGCACTTGTGGTAAGGGTTTGAAGCATTGATACACTCTGGATGAACTCATTGCTCTCCCTCCATTAATACCTCTTCATTTTTTCTCTCAAGGATATGAGATTGCAAACTCCTACTTTAGCGAGATCCTAATACAATACACACTTATATAATATTATTTACTACTTTAACGAAATTATTGTAAAATAAATATTTTAAAAATATAATTAAAAATAATAATTTGAATGAATTTTTTATGGTTTTTATAATTTACATTAACATAAATAATCAAATATATAATACATTTTTAATAATTAAATTTTGTGAATGAATTTTTTTATAGCTTTTATAATTTATATTAACATAAATAAATAAACATATACTAATGTATTAATGCAAAATAAATTAAAAATTAACTTAAAAAGTCTTGGTTCGAAAATAGGCACCGGACGGGCAGGGGTGCGCCCAACGGTCTTCAGCCAGCATTGAATGACCGTCTGGCTCAGGAGAGGCAGAGCGATCGATTTTCGAAGAAGGTCGACTCCTTCGGTTCCAACTACCTACGTTGCAAAGTGTAAAAGGGGAAAAGAGAACAAGAGAGAAAGCAAAGGGAGGTCATAGCCAGAAATGAAAAGGATGGGATATGGTCGCATCAAGACACATGAGTTTGACGTCGCCAAAAAAAATAGCGACACACCATCTAACAGATCAACTCATCTCATCCTCACTTATCGTTCGATGTAGCGGGCAAGAGCAGCGGGAGGGTGCATGAAATCCAAAGTGTAAAATTAGAGCGCTCCCACTCGATCGACTTTAGCTGAAAACCTCGACACCTAGAGGCGGATGCAAATTCTAGGAACCACTCAGCAAGACCCACGAAATCCAGATTGTAGAATTAAGTGAACAAGCTTAAATGGCCATCGTAAAAATAAACATCCAGACTTAAGCAAAAGGAAGTGAAGACAAATTGAGAGACCAAATAGTGATATGCTTTATATTTACAAGGCGAGAAGAATTACATATGAATTGTAATGGCCACAAAGTCGCCCTTTGGAATGGCGAACATTCCACTATTTAAAGAAGATTTTACAACATTTTCAAATTCAAGCATTAATGGCATTCGATGGGAAGAATCACACTAGAACGGTCCGAAGAGTTGCTAACATTTTGCTCTAGGAGGGATGGCGGTTGTCTAGAAGAGATTAAGTGCTTCTACACAAATCTGGACCCTTGATTATCTTGCCAGACCTATTAAACAATAAATTTCCATCTACTTTACCTCTTCAAGCTATCGAAAAGTCTGAATTTAATTGCCTTACGTTTTGTGTACTTCAAATTGCCCTCCATAAGTTTGTACTAAGGTAGCTACGATCATTAATGACTCTATTTGAGTTTTACAATGTGTAGCACCCTAAAATTGGTGCAATAAAACCTTAGGAAATAATTCAAATTTGAATTTTAACCCCAAACCGCTCGTTAATCGCCTGTTAAACCGCTTTCCTTGTTTTTTGTGCCATTTTTAGGATTTGTTGTGACCGTTGGACGATATCGTCGTCGATTAGACGATATCGCCTCAGATCGGACGAATTCGTCTGGAGCAGAACGTCCAGACGATTTCATCCCAAAACTAATTTTTCATAATTAGCTTATGTTTCAATGGTGTCTCTAACCTGGGCAAAAGTGTGTCTGCGCGGTTAGAGACTTCCCTTGTTGGAGATCTCCCAAATTGGGATGATCTCCAACCTCCCAACCTCCTTCATATGCCTATTTAATCTTAGGCCCTCCCCTTGACATTCCCCTGGCTGAATTTTTTCGTACTTCGAGTTTTATTTGCCTTAGAATGTCTTAGACTATTGTTTGCCTTTGTCCCTTTTCAAATTTTCTTGCAAGAAATTTGTCATTCTTCAGCCGGAGCAAGCTCAGATCGTTGCAGACGATCCTGTACGATCTCGAACGATCACACCCCAATTCGAGGCAATTTCGCACTCTACAGACGATTTCGACTGCAGTCAACATTGGGGGCAAATAGTGCCCAGAGTTTGCACTTCTCTCTTCTCGTCTGCTGTTTCATTCTGCATTTAGATCAGTTTATTGTTATTTTTTGCTATTCTGCATTTTGGAGTTCACCCATATAGCTTAAGTGCATGATAAGATCATAATTTGTCATTAGAATACAATAATTTACTTGAATTTATATTCGTAATTATCGTTTTAGTATCTATATTGTCATTTTACATCATTTTTCTCTGTTAGTATTGCTGTATTTTTTGTGTTCTGTGTCTATTTCTCTGATTGCAGGTCTCTGACGAATTCGTTAGATCTCAGACGATCCTGTCAGATCAGAGGCGGTCTTGACTGCTTCAAAAATCAAAACCTCCATCAAACATTCGGAATCAGGTTTAACTTGTTTTTATTTATTATATTCTCTGTACTTGATATTCATTGTTGCTTTCTGTATTCATTTAAATCTGCATTTTATATAGAACAGTTTAGATTCATTTGGCCAAACCTAGGATTTGAATGATTAAAGATAAAATTGAACACATCAAACACATTCCCAACCTAGGTGTGGACACTGCCACTAAACGTTTCCTAGTGAACCCCACCATTCGTCGAAAAATCACCTTAATACCCCTCCCCCGAGAGGCGAAACCTTCAAAGGGCCTCTCAGTCCGAAGTATTGTCCCATCCTTTTCACATCCCCCTTCCGGGCACGGATCCTATAGCCTGAAGATAAGGGTGCGAAAAAATTGGAGCGATACATTTTGGTGAACCCGACGTGAAACTAAAACCTTTTGAAAAAAAACAAAAAAACATAGATTCATTTAAAATCATTAAAAAACTACTAAGTTGCATATCATGTTTAGATGGTAGTTCCTAAGAAAAGACTAGTTGTCACTATAAATGTTGAAAACCAATTAGCAACCATAGAAATTAATTATGTGCTTAGTGTGCCTGAAACAGATAGAAACCAACTTTTGTGGGATGAACTTAATATGAGACTAGGTATCATTTCATCTAGGTCAGCAGAACTTAGAAAAATCAAGAGTTTTGCCCTAGATAGAATCTTGGATCCTCATCAACTCATTTTTTATCATGAACTTCAGAGAGCTTGCCATAGGTGGTTAGCTTATAGAAGAGTTCTTGTGTCTTCAAAATTGTTCACCTTTGAGGAATACCTCGAGAACGCAACTGTTATACACCAATTCCTAGGTCGTGTAGAAGATCAAGAGGTCATTCTTACGGATAGAGAAAGGTGGAGGAGAGTTCCTAGAGTTGTGTTATATCGAGAGTATTGCCACGAACTTTATTTCTACCAACCAGAGTCTGAGACAGATAATATCACTATAGCACTTTTTGTCAAATTCTTGAAAGAAAATTTTCAATTTAAAGAACATTTTATGACTCCTAAAGAACTTGAGCCCATTAATGATATTTATAAATTGTTTATAGAAAACTAGATCATTGCTTTCATTATTATTATTTCTTGTGTTTTGTGTGTTGTTTGTTATCTTTATAATATTGTTATAAAAAACAAGAAAAACCAAAACATTTTATTTTAAATACTATAGTAGGTATATAATTAAAATATATACCTCTTAAGCTTGTTGCATATATATATATATATATATATATATATATATATATATATATATATATATATTTTTTTGCTGAAATCTAAGTTTAAGCACAATGACTAGACTTAGGAATGGTAAATAAACTGAAGAAGAAGAAGAAGAAGATTGGTTAGGAAAGAAAACAAAAAAATCAAATGCCCTTCCTGAGGATCCAATTCCAGAAGGAGAAACTTCAGAACAGCCAGAATAAGAGCTGGTTGAAGAAAATGAGCAACAAGAAAATGTTAGAGAGGAAGGATCCTCATCCCCTAGAATGGCTCCAGACGAAACTGTTACTTTTGATAACATAGATCATTTCTGGAAATTCTTCAATAATAATATTGGTGCTCTTAATATGGCAGTTCGTCTTGATAGGGGACAAATTAGTGAAACTCAAGCAATCCTAGAAGAAGGATTTAACATGCACACTAATCCCTTGTCCTTCGTTGATCAAGAAAGTGATAAAGTTGGACCATCCAATATGGATATGGCCACTATGATTCAGAACATGCAAAAACAACAAGTTACCCAACCTCCTAAGGAACCTGTTATTGAGCCTAAAATCATTCCCACACAAAAGAGACCTTCATTCAACTGCTTTATTTTGCCAAACTATGGATCAATATGCTTCAAATCGACAAAAACCTAAAATGAAGCCAAACACCAATTTTCAACAATCTGGGATACAACATAATACAACTTCAAAACTTCTTCATAACACTCTTCCTACCTACAATTTACACAATAGCACTATAGCATCTAATCTTCATGTCCCTCTATCATATGCTCACCAATCCTATATTAATACCCTACCGAACCAATATGGTGGGCAAACCAGTAATCTGAAAGCCATGGTGAAACAGTTAGCTTCCCGCATGGACTAGATAGATCCCTACCGTCCCTCGTACAATTATTGAGAGATGTGTAGTCAGCCTTTGGATCCCATAGTTGTAGCACAACCATACCCTAAACACTTTCCCATGCCCATCCTGCCTATATATAAAGGAACTAAAGATCCCATAGAGCATCTTCGCATGTTTAGGATAGCATGTCATGATATATCACATGATGACTTGTTATTACTAAAAATGTTCCCGAAAAGTTTAGGAGGAATGGCATTAGAGTGGTACTATCAATTGCCCACTCATTCTTTGAGAAATTTTGAAGAGACCGCTGAATCTTTTGTGCATCAATTTAGTGCCTATATCGAAAGGCATGTAACCATTAAAGATTTGTACAACTTAAAACAAGACAAAGAGGAATGTTTTGTTGATTTCTTAGCTAGATGGAGGCAGTTAACAGGAAAACTGCACTTTGTGGTACCTTATAGGGAAATGTTGGACATTTTTATTAATAATTTGCAAGAACAAATATCTTATGAGTTATCAACTGCTACCTTAACCACCTTCGATCAAGCTATAGACTTAGCTCAAAGGGTGGAAGATGCTCTCATTAGGAGAGGCCAACTTAGGAAGAAAGATGATGAGAAAACATCCATAAATCAATATATAAACAAACAAGTTGTAGGTGATGGAGTCACTGACAGCAGAAATGTTGCTAATATCAATACAACGAAGACAACAGAAAAATTTATATTGAAACCTCCTGATAAACCTCCTCGAGAGTTTACTAGATTGAATCAACCATTATCAACTATTCTACCCCAATTACTAGCATGAGGCTTGATCCAATTACCAGCTATCCGAGAACCTGATCCAACTATACCCGGATATAGAGCTGATTTACATTATGATTTTCATAGAGGACCTGTAAACGCTACTAACTCTTGTAAAAGATTAAAACATAAAATACAAGATCTGATTGATAATAATGAGATGGAGGTGCAAGCCTTCCAACCTAAACAAAATGCTCCTAATAATGCTCAAAAGAACATTCCCCAAAATCAAAATCAGAATGTCAATCAATCATTATATATATTTCAACATCCTTTACCAAAACATGGTAAAGAGGTGGCCAATCAAATTGAGCATCATAATGTCCCTCCTCCTACCCGATATGTAGGAACTATTAGCGGACATTTACCTAATCATGATTTACAAAAATTTGGCACAACTTTATCCATGGTCACGACCAGGCCCCTACATAATATTCAAACACCGGATCTCAATGATGTAGAATCGGATACTAAAAGTGAAATAGACATCACCTCAAATCAATCAAATAGTTTTGAAAATGAATCATATCCTATTCAACCTATCACAGATTCTATGGTTTCGAAAGAACCATTTCCTAGAAGAGTTACTACTCGACCCTCTTCTAATCAGTTCCTTCCTAATGAACAAGCCATAAACGCTAGACCGAGACCAATTCAGCATCCTCAATATAACATTGTAGGTACCATCAAAGTCATTACCAGAAAACAAGCTCAAAATTTTCAACAAGAACCAAATCAGAATGATGGATCAACTCCATTTGTTTTGAAAAATCCCAATAAAAGGAATCATGCTCCTAATGTTCAATCTAAACCTCCTTACAATATTAATGAACAATTATCCAATACTACAGCCATAATTTCCCTTTTGGACCTATTAAGATCTTCTCCTACACATAGGGATGAATTAATGCTTACATTAAGCCAAATGATGGTACCACAAAACATTCAACCTGAAGCCATGACCAATACTATCATCACTCGATTGTATTGACTTTCGAGATAAAGATATCCCGCAACATAGTTTACATAAGGATAACCCCTTATATATTACTGCCCTAATAGGAGATGTAGTAGTCAAAAGGGTCTTGATTGATAATGGTTCATCTCTAAATATTTGCAATTTTGACTTCTACCAAAGATTTGGGTTTAGAAGTGATGAAATGAAGAAAAATGACATGATCATAAAAGCTTTCAATGACGAAACACAAGAAACGTGTGGAGTTATCACCATCCCATTGCAAGTTGGTCCGAGAACCTTAGATACGACCGTGTTTATTGTACATTGCCCCGCATCATACAATATACTCTTGGGTCGTCCTTGGATCAATGCAATGCGGGCCGTCCCATCAACTTTACACCAATGTGTTAAATTCGAATTTAAAAATCAATTGGTCACTATCCATGGTGATCCTAGACCCTTTGATATGTGTGCTTTGGCAGAACCTGTTGGAGTTCTATTTTGCCTTGCTCTGTCATCCACACATCCTAATTCTTATTTTTTATCTAAACTTGTGAAACACACACCCATAACTTCATCTATTTCTCCTCCATTAATTTCACCCTCATATATAGCTCAACAATCTTCTAAAAAAACCACACTAGAACCTCAAAAAGATCTTAAATCTACAACCAATCCTTCATGTTCCATCCCTAAAATTTCAAAACCTATAGACCCATTTATTAACACCTCCACATTATCTACATCTATCATACCTTCCACATCTAAAGATATAGGGAATGATCCTTCTACATCTTATGCTCATTCTGATGAACTCTTACCTGATTTATCTAAAATTCTTATATCAGAAAAAACAAATGCTTCTATGCAAAATTCCATTATCTTAAGTAATTTTTTGCCATATCCTCGTACTTTGGGCCTCCCATAACCTATGGGAAGTACTTACCAAGTCGGGAGTTGTGCCTTTATTTATAAGGGATATGACTAGGGAAGAATACCCAGGAATATCAAAACTCATCATGAGGGATATGCTCGATGTTATTTTACTAATGAGTATATTAAAACTAAACCTATAATGCTTAAAATGGGATATAAAGGGAAAGGCTTGGGACCTTTCCAAAATGGTATAAAAGAACCCTTTGAGGTAGAACCATGGCCCGCCCGATGTGGTGTGGGCCTATTTCCTAGTAAAGGTCAACCCTTCCCTTTTTAAGATGATGATCAACTCATATGTTATCAAGATTATTTGGATGGGCGTGATGATTTGCCTCTAAAAAATCAGCCATTTACATGCAATATGCTCTCCATAGCTTATCCTGAAATGATTGTTGAATCCGATGATGAGTTGGAAGGACATATTTTCCATGATGTCTCCGTTGAAGAGTTGTTACACAATGGTTTTTATTTTGATGGTTCTATACCTACTATAGCCCAGCTTGAGGCCACGACTCCTCAAGATGAATTATCCAAGTTAACCTTAAAAGAATTACAAGAATTGGGCGTTTCACCTGCCCCACCTAATTTTGAAAGAGATCTACACATGGAAGTAGAAAACGTCATTAAAGTTAACATTGGAACTGAGGATAATCCTCACATAATCAATATTGGATCAGAATTAAGTTAAGAAAAACAAGAGCAATACATTGCATTCCTTAAAGAATATGAAGATGTCTTCTCTTGGACATATGAAGATATGCCAGGTTTAGACCCTTCTGTAGTCATGCATCACCTAGTAGTCCATCTGGATGCTAAACCTGTTAAACGAAACTTAGAAAAATGCATCCCAAAGTGGCCTTGCTAGTCAAAGGGGAGTTAGAAAAACTCCCGAATGTTGTTTTTATACAAGCTATTGATTATGCTGAATGGATCTTGAATGTAGTTCCAGTCACCAAGAAAGAAGCCACTAAAGTTAGGGTTTGCACCGATTTCAGATACATTAATGCTGCATGCCCTAAGGACGATTTTCCTCTTCCCAATATGGATCAAATCATTGACTTTACTGCTAGAAGCGGAATGATATCCTTAATGGATGGATTTTCCAGTTATAATCAGATCAGGATAGCTCTTGAAGATCAGGCCAAAACAACCTTTATTACCTCTTGGGGAACCTTTTATTGGAAAGTGATGCCATTCGGCCTAAAGAACGCAGGTGCAACCTATCAACAAGCTATGACTTATATTTTTCACGACATGATGCATGATATCCTACATGATTACGTAGATGATATCATAGCTCGTTCCATCAAAGAAGATGATCATTTAAATGACTTAAGGACAATGTTTGATCGGTTAAGGGAATATCTTATCCGACTAAATCCTGCTAAATGCATATTCAGAGTTAAGTCCAGTAAAATATTAGGGGTTATAGTTTCTTTACCTGGCATCAAATTCGACCCTCTTAAGATTGCGGATATCACTGATATGCTTGCACCTACCAATATATCCGAGTTACGAAGTTTACAAGGTAAGCTTCAAGCTATCCATCACTTCATCGATAAGCTGGCGGACAAAACCGGTCCCTTTCTTAAGCTTCTTAAGAAGGATGTCCCTTTTAATTGGGACGACAAATGTAAGGAAGCTTTTGAACTTCTCAAACAATACCTCCTTAACCCACCTGTGCTTTCACTGCCTAGACCTGATCGCCCATTTATCCTATATATTTTAGCTTCAAATTTTGCTTTAGGAGCTATGTTAGCTCAACTTGATTTTTTTTTGAAAAATTTGAAAAAACTTGTATTAAAACAAAGATCGGTTACACAAGATTACAAGGCGCAAAAATGCGACACAAACCACCGCTGACCGCAAAAAGTCAACAAGTCACGAAATCGTGACATGTCGCGATATCGCGACAACTAACCATCCTTGACCGCGACGGAACGACATGTCGCGAAATCGTGACATGTCGCGATTTCATGACAATTATCCATCCTTGGCCGCGATGGGGCAACAAGTCGCGAAATCGTGACATGTCGCGATATCGTGACAACAATCCTTCCTTGGCCGCGACAGAGCAACATGTCGTGATATCGTGACAATAATCCTTCCTCGGCCGTGACAGAGCAACAAGTCGCGAAATCGTGACAACTATCCTCTAGTGGCCGCGACGGTGCAACATGTCGCGATATCGTGACAACTTTCCTTCCATGGCCGCGACAGCGCAACATGTCACGAAATCGTGACAACAATCCTTCGAAAACCACGACGGCGCAACATGTCGCGATATCGTGACAACTTTCCTCCAAAGGCCGCGACGGCGCAACATGTCGCGATATCATGACAGCTTTCCTCCAATGGCCGCGACGGCGAAACATGTCACGATATCGTGACAACTTTCCTCCAAAGGCCGCGATGGTGCAACATGTCACGATATCACGACAGCTTCCAACCAAAGGCCGCGACGGTGCAACAAGTCACGATATCATGACAGCTTCCTTCCAAAGGCCGCGACGGTGCAACATGTCGTGATATCATGACAGCTTCCCTCCAAAGGCCGCGACGGTGCAACAGGTCATGATATCGCGACAGCTTCCCTCCAAAGGCCGCGACGGTGCAACATGTCACGATATCGTGACAGCTTCCCTCCAAAGGCCGTGACGGTGCAACATGTCGTGATATCGCGATAGCTTCCCTCCAAAGGCCGCGATGGTGCAACAAGTCGCGATATCACGACAAAAACCACCCTTAGCATTTTCTTTGCTCATTGTCTCAAGGATCTTTCAAGACCTTGCCTAATCACCTCATCCTCCAAAGGCATGTCACTGTGCAGCTGCACCCCTACCTCTTTCTCAGCACCCATCTTCGCAAGGAAATCGATCGCTTTATTTAAATCTCTACTCACATAAACGGGGATCACATCATCTAATTCCCTCCATAGTTCCTTGATTTGAGAGACCAGAATCCTCAACCTCCATGCTTTCGAAGCAAAGTTCCTCATGCAGTCTAGAGCGCCAACCAGAATTTGAGAATCAGATTCGAGAATTATCCTCCTGTGGCCCTGATTAACAGCCTAGATGGAAGCAGATTTGATAGCAATGGCTTCTGCTTCATTGTTTGTGGCTCTTCCCAAGCCTTGCAGTTCCCAATAGAGCACTGAACCAGCATGGTCTCGACAAACAACACCAATTTTGGCACTACCCGGATTGCCTTTTGCAGCTCCATCAGTATTGATTTTAATCCAACCTTCTGGGGGTGGTTTCCAGCTAGCTCTGTCCTGTCTCTCTTGCTCTTCAGCTCCCTCTTCCAGTGGCCCAGGATCAACCTGAATTTCCTCTTTAGCATAGACGGCAACAGTTTCTGTGACTTTGCTCCAGATGACCTGCCAAACTCCATCTAGCGAGGAGAACGTTTCTCTAAAAATACGGGCATTTCTCTCCAACCACACTTGCCACCAGATGAAAAATAAGCCAAGCTCCCAACCAATTCGAAGAGCTTTAGATTTAAATCTACCCCTCTTCCATCTTTCCCAAATATTGGTCCGATTCAGATCACCATTAACCTGGAGTTTATAGTGAGAGAACCATCGCTTCCAAATCTGACGCGTGAAAGGGCACTCAAACATCAGGTGATCAGCTATTTCCTCGTTCTTGTGGCATAAAACACACTGAGATGGACCGATGATTCCTCGACTTTTGAGATTGTCAAAAGTGAGAATTCCATTGTGCATAAACTGCCAGGCAAAGAAGTTTACTTTCGGCCAGCCCTTGGAGTGCCAAATCTTTCTCCAATCCTGAACCAAAAATGAATGTGGGGGAGGCTCTGGGAGGATCTTGTCGTATCCGTCCTTCATTGTATATACACCAAGGTTCCCATAGCCCCAAGCTAATTCATCCTCCTCGTCTCTCCCTGTGAGAAACCTTTCTGTCAAGATTTTGGTCAAGATGGGTGCCAGCTCCGGAGGGATCGTAATTGGCCACTCCTCCAACCTCTTAAACTTCTTAAACTTATACTCCCCCATTTGACTAGTGTTGAAATAACTTTCAATTTGGACCCAACCCTTGGCTTCTATGGCGGATTTAATTGGTTGTAATTCGGGGAACTCAGCAATGATGGGTGGGTACTGGTCCCATGAATCAGTCCAAAAACGTGCCTTCTCCCCTCTCCCCACTTTCCAAAACAATTGGTCTTTAATAACCTGAGATCCAAGCTTGAGAGCCTGCCACACTAAGGATCCAGTACCATCCAGAGGGAAACGGCCCACCTCATTGGGGTGAACATGACCCAAATATTTACTGGTTAGGATTCTACTGAATAAGGAGGTTGGTTGGGAAATCCACCTCCAGTACAGTTTTCCAGCCAAAGCTTTATTATTAAGCTTGGAGCTTCTCAATCCCAGCCCTCCTTTTTCCTTGGGCTGGGTAACTTTATCCCAACCAACTAAGGCCCATTTCCTCTCCCCTTTTGCTCCTTCCCATAAAAATATTCTAGCCATTTTGTCCAGCTCTTTCCATATAGTATGTGGGGCAGCCAGGATAGAGAATTTATAAATTGGCATGGCCTGAATAACTGACTGTAGGAAAGTTAATCTACCCCCATAGCTTAACCATTTATGAGACCAATGATTCATTCTATCTTTGATACCATCCAAAAGATCCTTCCAGATATCTATTTTTAATTTTTTGAAATGCAAAGGAACCCCCAAGTAAACCACTGGAAGAGAAGTCCTTGTGAATCCCAAGATCTCTATAACTCTGTCCTGTAGCCTTTGGTCCAGATTGAAAAAGACCACTTTGGATTTTTTATCATTGATGACTTGGTTTGAAGCCCTAAGGTAGACATTAAGAGTATCTCTGATTACTCTAGCTTCCCTGAAGCTGGCCACTCCAACCAATCCTGTATCATCCACAAACTATAAGTGAGTCAAAATTTCCTCACCCACCTTGATACCTGTTAGCAGGCCTTGATGTCTTCTCCTCAAGAAAAGTCTACCTAATCCTTCAGCCAAAATGAGGAAAAGATAGGGAGAGCAAGGGTCCCCTTGACGAAGACCACGTGTGGCCCCAAAAGGTTGCGAGGGAAGACCCTTGATTAAAATAGAATAAGAAGGCGTAGAAACACAACTCATGACCCAATCTATCCAGTCCTGAGAGAAACCAAAGGCTGCCATCATCTTTGACAAGAAACTCCACTCCACCCTATCATAAGCCTTTGACATATCCAGTTTAATGAACATTCCTTTATTACCAGATTTTTGCATTGTATGGATTGCCTCCTGAGCGAGAACCACCCCATCCAAGATCTATCTACCCTCTACAAAACCCCCTTGCTCTGAGGAGATAATGTTATGAAGGAGAGGTTTTAGCCGTTCAGCCATTATCTTTGTGATTATTTTATAAATCACGTTGCATAAGGCAATAGGTCTGAAATCAGAAATATGAGCCCCCTTCTCCCCTTTTGGAATTAAAGTGATGAAGGTATGATTTAATGCCTTAAGCATTCTTTTATTAGTTCTGGACTCCTCTGTGACAGCCAAAACATCCTCCTCCAAAGTATCCCAAAAGGCCTGAAAAAACTCAATAGGAAAGCCATCTGGACCTGGAGATTTGCCAGTGCTCATTCCAAAGACCACATTCTTCGGTTCATCTCTATCAATGGGTCTAAGAAGGGTCTGATTTTCTTCTTCGAGAGATAACGAGAGGGTATGACATCAATAACTTCATTTTGAGCCTCTACATCTTGCTCCATACTTTCCTTAAAAAGTTTAGAAAAATAATCCATTGAATGGGAATGCATACCAGGAAGAGTATCAAAGGAGTGTCCATTCTCATCTTGAAGGGCTTCCATGTTATTCATCTGTCTCCTAGCACAAGCTGACCGATGGAAAAATTTGGTATTTCTATCACCTTCTAATAACCAAGTGTTTCTTGCTCTCTGTTTCCAGTAAGTCTCCTCTTGGTTATCAATGTCCTCAACCGCTTTACGCAAGGCATCATCCTCGGTTTTGAGCTGCTCTGTAATTGTTCCTTCCCTAAAGTGTTTTTGAACCTCATCCCATCTGGCCACCAAGGGAGCTTTTTGGAGCTGGAAATCTGACTTATTAGCTTGCCTCCATTGTTTCAGTTGAACTTTGACAAAATGAAGTTGTTTGTGGAATCTAAACATTGCAGTCCCAAAAGGTAGACGGCCTTCTTCCCACCACTGCGGAATCTTCTTTCGAAGATCCTCCTTTTGTAACCAAAAATTCTCAAATTTAAAAGGTTTGTGATGCTGCCCTGTCATAGTCCCTCCCTCCAACAAAATGGGAAAGTGATCTGAAACTGGACCCTCCAAAATCTGGAATTTAGTATTCCACTTTACAAATGCCTCCTCTGAGACCAGAAAATGGTCTAGCTTTACCTTCCTGCTATGTGGCTCCCTCCTCTTGTTAGTCCAGGTAAAGTAGGTTCCAGGGCCTTTAATATCCACTAAGTGAAAGGCCTGGACTTGGGCAATCAGAAGCCTATCCCCTGGATCCAAAATTGGGGTTCCACCTTCCTGATCTCGAGCAGATAATTTAGCATTAAAATCCCCAACAATAATCCAGTCTAAATCTTCCCTTGAGGACCTCATGTTATGCACAACTTTCCATTGGAGCCTCTGGCCATCAAGGTTTTGAGCCCCATAAAAATTTGTGATTAAAACATGTTCAGCTGTGACATTATTCCTAAAATGAGATGTGAGAACACCCCTCCAAGCTATATGTTCTATTGCAGTCCATTCCAGAGGGTTCCAAAAAGTAACAATCCCCCTGAGGCACCTTGGGCAGCCACATCCATATGACCAGCGCCCCTCCAGATTCTATTAACTGTTTTACACATAAGATCTAAAGACATTTTTGTCTCCTGGATAAGCAAAAAATCTGTTTTACATTTTCCTAAGAGTCTTTGAACAGCAGATTGATGGGTTCTACTGTTTAAACCCCTAACATTCCAAGATTGAATAATCATTGAAAACCTTGAGAGCAGTAAGAATCAATTGTCCTCACCGATCCTCCAGTGATCAGCTTGTCTCCTTGAACTGCTAGCAGGTCCTTATTTGATTTTCTGCCCGCTCCTTGAGAGTTGCTATTTTTGGATCTCTTTTCCACCTGAGTTATCCCTAGGGCTGGCCTTTCTCTGTTCTTTTCTGCAGTTCCCATGCTGACATCCTTAATTACTGGCTGCGCTTGGGAGTGCACTATCAATGCCCCTGCATTCTCTGGCTGCGGTAACTCATTGGATTCAATCACTTGTTCTAAGACAGGGGGAGATGAAGGAGAAGCATGAGTGTGGATGTTATTGTCCTCAATATTCCCATCCACTCCTTCCATGACTTGATCCTCTTGATCCACTAGTGTCTTAAAAATTTCATATCTATTGGCTGGCTTGAGTTGTGATTGCTCCTTACCATTTTTCTTTTGCTTTCTCCTTCTTTTGGGCTGTTCAAAGCCATCTTTCTGAACATCATTACCCTGAGGAGTATTGGATGGTTCTTTGGTAAGAGTAGACTTACCCTCTCTGGGGCGATTTGGCATTCCAAGCGGGGCCTCCATTTTTGTGTTCAAAATATTTGGACAAAACCGGGCCAAATGCCCATGTTTGTGGCAAACTCTGCATCTGAAGGGCAGAGCCTCATAATCTAGCTGTTGGATCCAAGATAGTCCTGCCAGTTCAAGTTCCACCTCTGTCGGTAGAGGCTGGCTAATATCCATTTCCACGCAAATTCTTGCAAAGACAGTTGTGTTACCTTCTATGGTGTCCTTGGAGATGCCCAGATGTCTACCGAGGGAGTTACCGATCATTTCCAGAACCTGCTCACCCCAAAACTCCATTGGAAGAGCGTACAACCGGATCCAAACCGGGACAGCCATGGGTTCAATACGAGGATCGAAACCCACTCTCCAGGGTTGAACAAATAACCCTGTCGGACCGTGGTTCCTCTTTTCTGATTCAAAAGCCCTGTTTCTATCGGCTAGAGAAGAAAAACTAACAATGAAATACCCATTACTAATAAACCATAAGGAGTACTCACCATGAGGCTCCCAGTTCTGTCTGACCCAGGTATGCAAGAAATTCAGGGTAGGGCGGATACCCATGAATTTATAGATCAGATCATGGTTAGCTCTGTATATGATTGTGTCTTCGACCAACTTTGGCTCGATGACAATCTTGGGTCTTGAGGCGGATTGCGGAAGGCATCCATTAACTCGATGTGTTGTTGAGCTCTTGCCAGCGTTCTTGAAGAGCGTATGAAGATTATTTCTCTGAGCTTCGTCATTGGAAGACGAAGAATTTTCTTTTAGCATTTCAGCGTAAGAGCTCTTTCTCCCAGAGAGAGGGTCTGGAGGAGACCCCATTGGGCCCTCCTGGGGCAGCAGACTTTCCTTCAGATCCACAGTAACCAGAAAAACACTACGGCAACCCACCTGATGCCCTGGATTTTCCTTCGCTCCACAAACCCTAGAACATCGCCTGTCACCTGCTCAAAAATTTTCCCGCCCAAATTCGGATCAAAAGCTCAACTTGATGATGAGAAAAGAGAACGTGCTAATTATTATATTAGCCAAACTTTAATTAGTTATGAAACCCGCTACACAGCATTAGAAAAACTATGTCTAGAAGTCGTATTTTCTACGTAAAAATTATGCCATTATATGCTCAGTCAGAAAACATGTCATTGTTAAATATGATCCCTTACGGTATCTCATGAGTCGACCTTATTTATCGGGTCGCACAACAAAGTGGGTTCTTGCTCTAAGCAAGTTTGAACTCACGTTTATAGGACAAAAGTCTATTAAGGGTCAAATCATAGCATATCAATTAGTTGTTGCACCCTTAGAGTCTACCCATCCCCTCATCATTGAGTTTCTTGATGAATGCCTTCAATTAGAGGCAGACCATGTTGAACAATGGTCCTTATACTTTGATGGAGCCCGATGCATGAGTGGGGCTGGTGCAGGTATTATTTTAATATCTCCACAAAAACACATTATACCTTTGTCCTTTAAATTAACATTTGCTTGCACCAATAATACTGTTGAATATGAAGCTCTAATCCTTGGATTATGAGCTACATTGGTGCTAAAAATTAAACATTTGCTAGTTTTTTATGATTCTCAACTTGTTATAAACCAAATTAATGAAGTTTATCAGACTAGAGATGATAAATTACGCTCATATAAAGCATATTTTTTACAATTAATATCTCTATTTGATCAAGTTACCTTGGAAGCTATTCCTCGAACTAGCAATCGTGCGATTGACGCTATGGCCGCAGCTGCATCTCTTCTACCCTTGGAGTTAGATGACGAATATGCCACCATCATTATTCGTCGACTTTAGGAACCCACTTCAAATAAGTCATGCTTAGAACCTTTGGATGTGTTTCTAATCAATGAAACTACTCCTAAACCTTGGTATACATATATATTTGATCTTCTTCAAAACGGTACTTTCCCTGCAAGTTTTAATAGAAACCAGTGTCGGTTATTACGTAGACGAGCAAGTCGATTTGTAATAATTGACAATACTTTATATAAGAGATATTTTGAAGGTATCCTATTGAGATGTTTGAATTTAGAAGAATCCAGATCAGCTTTGAGTGAAGCCCACGATGGATCTTGTGGAGGACACTTTAGTGGTAGTGTCATTGCTAAAAAGCTCCTTAGGATAGGATACTTTTGGCCTACCATGGAGAATGATGCACATGATTATGTGCACCATTGTGACAAGTGCCAAAAACATGCTGACCTTGTCCATGCCCCTGCACAAGAACTGCAGGCTATTTCATCTCCTTGGCCCTTTTCAAAATGGGGCTTAGACATTATTGGCAAAATTAATCCTATGTCATCTGATGGACACAAATTTATCATAACCGCCACTGAGTATTTTACGAAGTGGGTTGAAGCTATGCCTTTAGCTTCCTGCACTGGAACACAAGCATCTAAATTTATTTTTAATCAAATCATTTGTAGGTTCGAAATTCCTACAAATCTCATCTCAGACAATGGAACTTGTTTCAAAAATAAAGATGTTAAGAAATTATGCCAAAAATATAAGATTCAACATCGTTAGTCCACTCCCTTTTATCCTCAGGATAATGGCCAAACAGAAGCTTCTAACAAAACCTTAATCAAAATTCTCAAAAAATTGGTCAATAAATCTGGTCGCGACTGGCACATTCAATTATATCCAGCTTTGTGGGCATATCGCACTAGCATTCGTACTCCCACAGGTACTTCACCTTTTGTTTTGGTTTATGGCGCTGAAGCTATTTTCCCTTTGAATTAGAATTTCCTTCTTTGGCTCTACTACTTCAAGATACCGAAGTAGGAGATGAATATCGAGCTGGCAGACTCAGTCAGCTGGAACTCCTAGATGAAAAGTGCATCAATGCTTTGGAGCATCTTCGTGCCTACCAAAAAAATCTTAAAATATCATATGCTAAAAAAGTTCGTCATCGATCCTTTGAGGTCGACGACCTTGTTTTAAAAGAAAATCAAAAAAATACTAATGCAACTAAAGACCTTAAAGGTAAATTTGAACCCAACTGGATTGGACCATATATTATCACTGCTAAATTTGATCAGGAGCATACAAATTATCTACCTTAGATGGTAAAGAACTTAAAGAACCTATGAACATTATGCACCTTAAACGTTACTATGCATAAAATTTGGTCATTTCATCATTGTATATATTTGTTTAAAATATTTCAAAAAACCACTATCTTGTATTTCTTTCAATTTATAAACTTAAAAAATATAAAAACACCAAAAACATCAAAATCATCAAAACCCTTCAAAAACATATTTTATTTTTCATACTTATCAAATCGTGAAGTATTGCAGTTATATTTTCAAATTATTTTGGATAAATTAGCATTTATTTGGAATCTCTCACTTTTGCAAACACAAAAAATAAATATCTTGATTTTAATTGGCATGATTACTAATCTCTCTTATATCAAAGTTCACAAAATTCAATTAAATAAAGTTTGAGCACAGAGAATTGATCTTGTTATTTACTTAAACCAAGCATATCCTTTCACAATAAAATGATTATATTTGTAATGTCCATGCTATGCTACATAGTAGAAGTGGTTTCTTGAGCGAAAAGTTTCCCCTGCTATCCTATCATGCACATCGTCTAGAATCTTTGAGAATTGACAAAAGGACAAGCTCACCCCTACCCAGAATAAAAATCCCTTGCTCTACAGCTAATCCGAGCAAGTATCCCTAGAATAGGAAGCAAAAGAAAAAGAAAAATCAAGCAAAATCATGAAAAAAAGAAGCATTATTTCAGAATCATTTTGTACTCTCTTAGCACTATTTTAGCATTATCTCAAATATCAAAGCAAAAGATACGAAAAAAGAAAAAAGAAAAAACAAAGAAAGCAAAACAAGCAAAAGCAAAAGCAATAAATCCCTTTCCCTACCCATTGAAAAGAAAAGAAGGGTTGATGAGCTTGAATCCCTGGAATTCTCAATTATTCGAAAACTGTGAGGTAAGCCCCATAACAGGTGGTTTGTGCCCAACCCGCTTGGCCTTGGGTAACTCCTAGCATGGTGATATGTCTGTCACATTAGCGACCTTCTTTTGTACAGACCTATGTCCGCTTATGGATTAGCTAGCTCTTGATAACCCGACTTACATAGTAGTCTGGTACGGTTATATGCATCTAAATCATGGTTAACGAACACTTATTTGGTTAATTCAAATCACTTGTATCAAATTATCTTGCTCAAAACTGGTAAATGCACAAAGCAATTGCACACACATTTGTATTTGAGAGATTTTGTGTATCATTATGATAAATAAATATCGGAAATGAACTCACATACGCACATGGGATTCCTTATAAATCTAACTTTTGTCTTTAAGATACTTTGAAATATTTTTGCAAATTGTCTGGAATAATTTCATTTTCTTCTTTGAGAACAGTTGTTTAGTATAAAGACAACTACATGCATCACCAAAAAAATCAAAATCATTTTTAAAAACATGCAATAAAGTTACATTTATATATAACTTTTGACTTTCGCGACAATGGTATAGTTCCAAAACCAAAATTGGAATTTTATGCCTAGCACAAGTCCTCATCTTCATATTTTTTGTTTATTTTCAAAAATTAAAAATCAACCATGCAATAAAACTATTATTTTTTTCTTTGAATTTTGCGATGATGGTATAAGTTTATATCTATAATTCTATGCCTAGCGCAAACCATCGAACTAATTTTATTTCCCATTTATTTCAAATCATAAAAAACATGACTTAAATCATTATGTTACACAATTATGCTTTAAAAGAACGCACATTGTTACTATTTCATGTCATTATGTCAACATCCAATTTTGCAATGATGGTATAATTCCTAGGGAATTATTCAAAAAAAAAAAAAATTATCACACTTAGGAATTTATGCCTAGCAAAAATCATTTTAAAATATTTCATGCATACTATTTTTATGAAAATTTGAAAACAAATCATCAAACCATCATTATCTCCATCATTACAACACAAAGTCTTAAGACAGTCTCTTAAGCACTCTTTTACTTTTAACAATATTTCTATACTAGGATTAGCTTGACGACCTAGCAAGCGATGACTCCATGAAATGATCTATAATAGCGACAATGTCCTTTGAAATTATTGTTAGAAGTCCCTTTTATTTTTATCAAATTATCCCACAAACAACCAATTTGTTTACATCAGATTATTTCATTTAAATTTTAAAAGCATGACATTCAAACCATAATATTTTCAAACAACATAATTACATGAATCATCAAATCAATCACACCAAAACATTAAAGCATCATACAAACACATAAGACAAGTCATATGATCAAAAATATCTCATCTATATATATATATCAACAATATATACATCATCTCAAAACTGGATCGATATGCCACAATTTGTACCTTGACATACTCAATCCTCTATCAAAATAATAAACACTATGTATTAATTTGTGTAGTGCAGTCTGTAGCAGCTAGCCTCGAGAACCCCTCGAGCTCTCAGCCTCATCTCCTCCCCCGCCCTGAGGTGGACGAGGTGGCCCCATCGTAGTACATGTGGTGCTATAAGTCTTGGACTCTGATCATGATGATGTCCTCGATGACCTCATCACGATAGGCTCCACAATGGGGGTTGGCAACGATAACCTCTGCCCCTCTGGAACCATATGGTGGTATAACGTCTGATAGAATGTGATCTGGGCAATAGCCTGTGCTAGGTTCTAAGTGCTCGCCCCTCCGCTCTGTAAAATATGGAACTGTATTTTATTATTGCAACAGCGTTTAAATAATGTTTACATCTGCCGAGAATAGTCACCGATGCAACAGAAGAACAGAAACACTGTTACGAAGTTGTAACAGTCTGTCTAATAAACAAATACAGACAAAGGTAAGTACGCTAACATCCCCCTTTATTACATTATTTGGGTAATGTAATAACTAATAGCTATACTAGACTACTAACATCCCCTTACATTATTTTGCAATACAAAGTGAGCTGCGAAACAATTCAAATTTGACACGTCCAAGTGCCTTAGTGAAAATGTCCGCAACTTGAGCATCGGTGGGAATGTGTCGAAGCTGAATTCGGTGCTTTGGAACTTCCTCTCGAATGAAATGACATTGTGTGTCAATGTGCTTTGTTTTTTCATGATGGACTGGATTCTTGACGAGGTTCATAACACCCTGATTGTCGCAAAACAAGTGTATTGGAGATTTTGATGGATGGCCCATACTTGTCAGAATGCGACGTAACCATATCACTTCGCACACGGCTTCACGTGCGGCGCGATATTCTCGCCTCTCGTTGAAGAAATAGCAACCACTCGTTGCTTCTTGCCGTGCCAAGAGACAGGACCGGATCCCAGATGAAAAATGTATCCAGAAGTTGACTTGCGATCATCAAATGATCCGGCATAGTCGGAGTCCGTGTATCCTTGCAAGAAGAATTTGTTGTTCCTCTTGTATTCTAGGCCATATTCTATAGTACCACGGACATAGTGAAGAACACGTTTTGCCGCTTTCCAATGAGTAGTCTTAGGCTCCCGCATGAACCTCGAAAGATAGTTTACAAGAAATACGAGATCCGGCCTAGTATTGGTCGGATATATGAGACTCCCAATCAACCGTCGATAGAGAGTGCCATCTACCCGAGGTGAGTCATCATATCGCGATAATCGAAGTCCATTCTCCATAGGAGTTGCCATTGGCTTGCAGACTACCATGCGATATTTATCGAGCAATGTCTTGGCATACTTTTTCTCGAGACACTTTGATGGAGTGCTCCTTCCGGCTGAATTCCGGACCAAGACAAGTAATGGAGAAGTCCGAGATCCGTCATCTCAAAAGATTTGCACAAGTTTCTTTTGACAAGAGAGATCATATCTTCCGAACTCCCCGTAATGAGCAGATCATCCACATAGAGTACAAGCAACACTATCTCGTAACCCTGTTTCTTGAAATAGAGGTTTGCATCCGACGGACATCTCTTAAATCCATGCTCGCATTAGGTGATTGTCCATTTTTATATACCAAGCTCGAGGAGCTTGTTTCGGACCATACAAGGATTTGACCAATTTGCAAACTTTCTCGCCGTTGGCCTTCCACTTCAAATCCTTCAAGCCGAGTCATATAGACTTCTTCTTGGAGATCACCATTAAGAAAGGCACTTTTGACATCCATTTGGTGAACTTTCCACCCATATTGTGCTGCCATAGCACACATAACCCGAATTGTGGTCATCCGAGCAAGTAGGTGCAAAAGTTTCTTCATAGTCGATGCCTTCCTTTTGAGCATAGCCCTTTGCAACAAGACGGGCCTTATGCTTATCAATTGTTCCATCTCGCCTTGTACTTGACTTTGTATACCCATTTGCAGCCAATAGGTTTCTTTCCATGCGGCAGATCAACAAGCTTCCAAGTTTTATTCTTCATCGAGACTCATACTCCGTATCCATAGCGGCCTTCCACCGAGGCTCACTAAGAGCATCTTGCACCGATGCAGGTTCAAGACTATCTATGGTAGACATGAATGCCCCGTCATCATCAATATCCATATCCTCAACTTCTCTACTTGGAGTCACGTAAAGTTCCTCAAAAGATTGACAAAGATCATCAACCTCACCCGCTTCTCGGCTTCTCTTTCCTTTTGAGCCATACCGCGTGTACGAGGTCTATCCAAATTCAAATTGGGAGGAGTGGATAAATTTGCATCTCTCGATTGTATTTGTACACCATTTAGGATTCTCCTTCGGTGGTGGTGAAGAAGATGTAGAAGGACCTCCCTGTCCGTGTTGACGAAGGAATCTCCTCTTCCTTAGGTTCCACAATATCCTGGTGTACTCGTAGATGTGCTCTGTGATGTGAAAGCTTCATCAAAGACAACATCTCTCGCTGATATGAATTTTCTTGGTCAAAGGATCTATCAACCGATATCCTTTAGAGTGCTCGTAATATCCAAGAAAAATACATCTCAAGTGTTTTCTCATCTAGCTTCTTCCTTTTCTCTTTCGGTATGTGCATGAAAGCTTGACACCCGAAAATACGTAGATGAGATATGGAGGGTTTTCGACCACTCCATGCTTCCCGTGGAGTCATTCCTTTTAGGGCCTTTGTGGGTGCCCTATTCAAAAGATACACCGCAGTGGTGACAGCTTCCGCCCAATATTGTTGCCCAAGAGTTGCACTCGTGAGCATACAACGAACCATTTCCATGATAGAACGGTTCCTTCTCTCAAGCAACTCCATTCTGCTGAGGAGTATAGGCAGTTGTTAACCGTCTCTTGATCCCATGCTTATCTAGGAATGCAGAAAATTCATTAGAGGTAAACTCTCCCCCTCGATCTGAGCGGAGGGTTTTGATAGAAGCCCCTGACTCCTTCTCAACGGATTTCTTGAACTGCTGGAAGAATGCAAAAGCTTCAGATTTCAGCTTGAGAAAGAAAACCCACATCTTTCGTGAGTAGTCATCTACGAATAACTGAAAGTACCTCTTCCCTCCAACACCGTTGGGTGTGAAAGGACCGCATAGATCGGTGTGAATTAGCTCCAGAGGTTTTCTTGCTCTTGTAGAGCTCTTCTCAAATGGTACTCTATGCTCGCTTTCCCGCTAGCGACCGAGCACACCGGCAATGTGGCGTAAAGGGAAGGAAGACCCTTTACCATCTCATACTTGCCGAGCTCAAGTAAGTAGCCGTAACTAAGATGCCCATATCTCTTGTGCCATAGGGAAGTTGCCTCCTTGGTAGAGACAACCATGGCAACATGTGGAGTAGAGATAGCATCTAGTGCAAATAAGCCATGCTTATATGAAGCTGTTGCAATCCGCTTACCCTTCCTGGTAATTGTACAACACTTCTTTCCATTCTCAACACGAAAGTTGACAACCATATTTCTGTCCAGGATTTGTGTCACTGACAACAAATTGTTGGCCAATCCCGGAACATAGAGGACCTTGTCAATCTGACACTTGCCATCAGGAAGAGTGACTGAAACTGTACCCTCTCCCTGAACCCTGTAGGTTTTATCATCAGCAATGGTGACAGGTTTGCCCTCCTTGGCCACAAATGATTCAAACCACGATCTGTCGCCAGTCATATGTTTACTAGCTCCGTAATCGACATACCAAATAGGATCCCTCTCTGTGGAATCTGTGGTAGTCATGAGCACCTTGTGTGCCCATTCGTAATCCGAGTCGATTCTTCAACAACAACATTCACCCGGGGTTGCTTGTTCTTATTTTGTGGTTTGTTTTGGCCTTTTCGCTTGTTCTTATGCCAACACCTCGTTGGTGTCATGGTTGTCTTTCTCACGGATCTTGCACCACCTCTTCTTCTCTTGAGGTTGTTTGCCTTTTCCTTTCGTATCCTCTTGAGAATTTCCTCCTTTCTCGAAAGTTGCCTCCTTTTTGCCCATTACCTTTCTTCCTAGAACCCCGCCTCGTTGGTGTATAGGGCCGTATTGGAAGAATCATCCTTGTGAAGTTGGCGTGCCTCCTGTTGTTGGAGCAGATTGACCAACTCGATGTAGGTAATTTGTCGTTGGGACACCTGGATGGAGGTTATCAACATATCAAATGAAGAAGGTAAAGCTCTCATCACAAGTGAAATGAGAAGCTTTTCGTCCACAGTATCTCCTAGAGAACTCAATTTCTCTTTCAACTCAGACACTCTGCACGTAAAGAGTTCAACTGCTTCACCCCGCCTCAAACTCAAAGTTATGAAGTTGTTGTTGAAGATGAAGAATGGTGGATTCATTCTTCCCCTCATAGATGGTTCTAAGGGCATCCCATGCCTCTTTACCACTTGCTTTATCAGCTATATGAGGTTGCACTTCATCCGAAACAAGCAAACAAAATGAGCACCTTTGCTCTACCTGTCTTTCTTGTCAAAAGCAATCTGATCCGCCGAAGGACCCGTGGATCCCGCTCGTTGGTGAAGGCCTTGTTGCTACTCCAAGTAACAATATCCCACAAATCTTCCATTTGGAGAATAGCCTTCATCTTATGTTTCCATGGTGTATAATTTGGACCTTTCAATAACTGATGCGGATCAGTCATCAACTTTGCAACAACGGCCATAGTGAAGGTTCCTTATATCACCAAATTGGTCCCCCTTTCTATATACCTTTTGCTAGGCCAATATACCGTACAAAATACCCGCCCTTACGTGAGGGAAACTATAGGTATTTAGAAAGATCAACAAAAAATCACCCGCCCTTACGTGAGGGAGACTATAGGTGAATTTTAGAGATCATACGATACGTGGAACATAAGCGGTACCGAAAGGGAATCGCCTTGTTGATGGCACCTACCATAGAAGATTCTTCTCATGCGTGGGGCGTAACTTCCCCTAAACACTATGAAGAATACTTCGTCAGGATTTACGCCTAAACACAAGTGCGATAAAGGGTAGTGGATGGAGTAAAAAATGCAAAAATGGCGTACTTATTCCTCCCCGACGATTTATAGAGAACAAGCTCAGACGTCGTTATAGCAGCTATATTAGGCGGCGGATACAAGTAGCCAAATCACGACAGCTTTACCTGTAAGTGCCGGCCAGAGGTATCGCAAATACCGAACGCTGCAGTGCAAATAAATTGCACAGATGGGTTTTATATTCCGGGGACTTAGGGAGTGTTTTGATTTTAATTTTTAATGTTATAGTGCAAAAATGAAATATGCAACATACAACATAAAAAAATTGCCCACAAGAATAACCCACAAGGTGTCGGTCACAGCCGAAAATGCACCTTTTACAATGCCAAATTGCTATTTTTTCTAAAAAATTACTCTCAATCCCCCTTTGATTTTTTGAAAAAATATCCCCCCTTAAAAGGCTTTCTTTAACAAAGCATTTTTATAATCATTATTTATTTAAAATTAAAATAAATAATTTCAATTTATATAGTTTTAAAAACTTTAGAAAAAATAAATTAAAATTAAATTTTAATTTATAAAGTTTAAAACTATATTAAAAAAATTAAAATTAAAAATTTTAATTAAAAATAATAATAATTAAAAAATGACTTTGAAAAAAAAATATACCTGAGGGGAGTCGACGGGATTTGAACCCCCGACCTGCAGGCTCCCTGAGCCTTACCGCACGGCTCACGACCACGTGAGCCAGCGGGCTGATCCGAGAGGATCAGTGAGCCACCTCCCTTTTCAACCCGTCCTCCGCTGCTTCCCGCTTCCCGAGCCTCCTCTGCAACTCGCGGCTACTGTCGCGTTTTAAAAAAAACGCAGTCCCTGCCCACTGCTTCACACTGCGGTTTTTTTTTTTCAACTTCGCCCCGGCCGCTTTTCCGCCTGCAACCCCCTCCTCCAACCAGAAATTTTTTTTTTTTTTTTTTCTTCTACGCCGGGGGGGAGGGAGGTGCGATTCAAAAAAAATCGCAGCCGCGCGGGGGCGCGATTCAAAAAAAAAAAAATCGCCGCCGCGGGGGCGGGCGCGATTCAAAAAAATCGCAGCCGCGCGGGGGGAGGGGGGGTTTATACTCCCCCCTTGGGAGCGCGAGTGGGAATTTTAAAATTCCCGCTCAGCGTCGCCCGCGGGTTGGGGGGAGGGGGGGGCACCTCGGGGAGCGCGCGCGCGGATCGCGCGTCGCGGCGGGGGGGGGGGGTGGGGGGGGGGGGGCCACCTCGGGGAGCGCACGCATGCGGATCGTGCGTCGCGGCCGGGGGTGGGGGGGGAACGTTGGGCCCGGGGGGCGGCGCTGTCGCGTCCGCTCCCTCCAATGGGACGTCTGCGTCCCTGGGCTCTGCGCCCTGCGCGCAGACGGGACGTCTGCGTCCCTGGCCGCGCGTCGAGCTCGCGCGCAGTGGCTGGACCGGTGACGCAGCACGCCGACCACGGGCTCGCGTCTTCACGGTCTGGCCTGGGCGCGATGTTCCCCGTCCTGCGCCGGCCTGCTAGAATTAATTAATTAATTTTTTTTTTTAAATCTTGCGACAGGGGATAACACGTCGCGGACAAAAAATAAAAAAATATTCCTCTGCTCGTCCGCCTCCAGCCTCCTCTCGCTTCTCACGCCCCTTGATCTCTGCGTAGCGTAGCTGGCTCTGATGCCATGTAAAATACGGAACTGTATTTTATTATTGCAGCAGCGTTTAAATAATGTTTACATCTGTCGGGAATAGTCACCGGCGCAACAGAAGAACAGAAACACTGTTACGAAGTTGTAACAGTCTGTCTAATAAACAAATACAGACAAAGGTAAGTACGCTAACACGCTCTGTGCTCTAAGGCGTTCGACCTCATCTTTGAGCTGTGTGGCCTCCTCTCAATGTTGTGCAGCCTCATCCTACAAGGACTGCACTTGAGCCTGGAGACAAAAATTCTCTGCCCGAAGAGTAGCCATCTTGCTACTCTCTCCTACCTCGACACCCTTGCCTTTATCGGGTGATAGTGGCCTGTCTCTCCATGGAGAAGGAGGTCTCTCTTCCCTCCTCTCCCGCTACCGTAGCCTCTGCTTAGCCTGTGGCCTCCTCTGCTCTCTTTCGTCGTGACCTTGTGTCACCTCAATGGCTGCCTGGCATCGCCTCCCCATCCGACGCATAACTGCATGAATCGGACCCTGAGCCCTCGTCATCCGAGGAGGGTGGATGCCTACGTACCAGGCATCATAGCCGTCAGCAACCCCAATGTCGTCACCATCCACTGGCTGGATGAGGGCATCGTCTGCGTCCTCACTCCAGAAGCACTGCATATCTGGAGCCCCACTAACTGTAGTGTTATCCCGAACGGTCTAAGAAAACTTGTAGTCCTTGAGAGATGGGATCCCCTGCTGTAGGCCGAACTGCCTCAAAAATTGGTCATAGCGGTGGAGCTCTACCTCTCTCCTCTTCATCTTCAGCCAGCAGACTCACCTAATGCGAGCCAGCTCCTGTCCGTCCTCGGCCCACCCTGGATGATCTCTCCAAGGCCTCTAGGTGATCTGGTCAGAGACAAGGTCATCAAGTAGTCTTCGGGATATTGGCAGATCTATCCACCGTTGTGACCCTCTCTGGAGCCACCAATAGAAAACTCGGGGCCTCTCCCTATAAATCCCTGTCAGTGGGAGCCCTATCGGCCTTCGCACCGTGATGTGCTCCCAGCACCAAACCTATAGCAACGATGTCAAAACCAGACATCGATCGTCCTTGTATACGACCCCATGCAGGATCCTATACAAGTGGCACAAAACAAAGCTCCCCAAAGAAAACCTGTACCTATGGTCTCTCATGTCGCAGACCACATCTGTCAGTAGCCATGGTAGTCTGCATCCACTCTGATGGCATAGCAGCAGACCACCTACCACCCCAGCCAAAACCTGTGTTAGTCTAGATGCCCCAGGGATCTGGCGTAGCGACTCGATGTTCACTCCGCCCTTCTCCAGGGTGAAGCTCGGATCTCCGCATAGTCGCATCATTGCGTGGCCCTGATTGGCCGTAGGAGTTATTAGCCGTCCTTGTATGGGGATCCTCAAAATACTCCATATATCCTCCAATGTGAGAGTCATCTCCCCTGTCGATAACCGAAAACAAGAAGAACTCGGATACCACCTCTCTGCTAGGGTTGTCAATAGCCCCATATCTGTAGAAACTTGTGGCATATCTGCCACATGTCGCAAGCCGACTTGAGCCAACTGATCTCGCTCTGCTTGAGATAGAGTGGCCAAGTCATCCTTCAACCCACCGTATTTCCATTCCCGGCTCTTTAGTAATCCTCTCTGCAACATAAACAACAAAACAATAAAAATCATTAATAAAATAGTGATTAAAAATGCAAGTAAAACAAGTGCAATTTCATACAAATAATGATATCATCTACTGGACGATATCGTCCAAAATTTGAGCAAATTTGTCTCCGATTTTGCAAGAAAGAATAGTCCCTTATTGTACAAAATCGTCCCCATATCGTCGATTTCGCCCTTTGACGAAATCAACGATATTGAGAAGATTTCGTCCCGATGACATCGACGGCCCAAAAATGGTCGTGATGCTCAACAATCATTCAAAATTAATCTAAAAAGCATGAAATTCAAAATTAAAGCATTCTAAATTAAGTTTGGATCCTTACCCGTAGCCTGCGTCGGACCTTTGTCGATCTATGCGCTGTCTCAACCATCTTGTCTGAAGAGCTCTAGAAACTAAGAAAATAAACAGTAACAATGAATTAGGGTTTTACCCTATTTTTCTTAATTTTATTCAAAAACACTTAACATTTTAACATTTTGCTTTTCCGCGTTTTTACCTCAAACGTTCGATTTGGGTAAAAACACGGAGGGGGCACCATAGTAAACTATCATACGATTCGACCTAGAATCGTCGCCTAAAAATGAGAATAATTTTTGCTTTCTCGTAGATCGAGAACTCATCTTTAATGCATTTTCTTCAAAAAATTCGCTAAAGAGGGGGCAAAATGTAGCACCCTAAAATTGGTGCGATAAAACCTTAGTAAATAATTCAAATTTGAATTTTAACCCCGAACCGCCCGTTAACCGCCTATTAAACCGCTTTCCTCATTTTCCATGCCATTTTTAGGATTTGTTGTGACCGTTGGACGATATCGTCGTCGATCAGATGATATCGCCTCAGATCGGACGAATTCGTCTGGAGCAGAACGTCCAGACGATTTCGTCCCAAAACTGATTTTTCATAATTAGCTTCTGTTTCAACGACGTCTCTAACCTGGGCAAAAGCGTGTCTGCGCGGTTAGAGACTTCCCCCGTTGGAGATCTCCCAAATTGGGATGATCTCCAACCTCCCAACCTCCTTCATATGCCTATTTAATCTTAGGCCCTCCCCTTGACATTCCCCTAGCTGAATTTTTTTGTACTTCGAGTTTTATTTGCCTTAGAATGTCTTAGACTACTGTTTGCCTTTGTCCCTTTTCGAATTTTCTTGCAGAAACTTTGTCATTCTTTAGCCAGAGCAAGCTCAGATCTTCATAGACGATCTTGTACGATCTCGAATGACCACACCCTAATTCGAGGCGATTTCGCACTCTACAGACGATTTCGACTGTAATCAACATTGGAGACAATTAGTACAAAAAGTTTGCACTTTTCTCTTCTCGTTTGCTATTTCATTCTGCATTTAGATCAGTTTATTGTTATTTTCTGCTATTATGTATTTTGGAGTTCACTCATATAGCGTAAGTGCATGATAAGATCATAATTTGTCATTAGAATACTATAATTTACTTGAATTTCTATTCGTAATTATCGTTTTAGTATCTATATTGTCATTTTACACTATTTTTCTCTGTTAGTATTGCTGTATTTTTTGTGTTGTGTCTATTTCTCTGACTGCAGGTCTCTGACGAATTCGTCAGATCTCAGACGATCCTGTCTGATTTCAGACGATTCTGTCAGATCAGAGGTGATCTTGATTGCTTCAAAAATTAGAACCTCCATCAAACATCCGAAATCAGGTTTAACTTGTTTTTTATTTAGTATATTCTCTGTACTTGATATTCATTGCTGCTTTATGTATTCATTTAAATCTGCATTTCATTTAGAACAGTTTAGATTCATTTGGCCAAACCTAGGATTTGAATGATTAAAGATAAAATTGAACACATCAAACACATTTCCAACCTAGGTGTGGAGACTGTCACTGAACGTTTCCTGGTGAACCCCACCATCCGTCGAAAAATCACCTTAATACCCCTCCCCCGAGAGGCGGGACCTTCAAAGGGCCTCTCAGTCCGAGGTATTGTCCCATCCTTTTCACATCCCCCTTCTAGGCACGGATCCTATAGCCTAAAGGTAAGGGTGCAAAAAATTTGGAGCGATACACAATGCCTCCCTTTTGATGTCGGCTACGAATGGGTACTCGGGGATCAGACCTTTGATATCACACTCCCAAAATTCCATCCAACTATGGGGATGAAAACTTGGGACTCATAATCATTATGCAGTGGTCTAATTATTTTTCTCGGGGACTTGGGATCCCATTTTTTTGCCAATAGTCAAGGTAGGGATTTAGGGTCTACTTTGAACATGCCCCTACCCGATTTTCCATTCAATTTTAGACTTAGCCATTTTTGGAGATTTGCTCTTTCGTCCATCCACTTGGTCTTTGAAATCTGCCTCAACCACCAATGCCTCAAAAATGGTTGGCCATAATATGTCATCATCTTCCAAAAAAAAAGAATATTGGGTGAGAAGGTGTAAAATTTCACCCACACTCTTGGCGACTTACAAGGGCTTTTCCCTAGTGGAAAAGAAGAACCCAAACAACGTCTTAGGATGCATAACATTTCGAATATGAGGAAGAAGAAGAGGAGAAGGATAGGAAAGGAGATAACCAATTGCAACCATATGAGGCTTTGACATAATGTAAAATAATGGACGAGATGGGATAATTAATAGGGTGAACATCGCAGTGGGAAAAGGAAGAAAAGGAGCGAGAAGTGGAAACAACAAGCAAAACTAGGGAGTAATAATAGGAAGACACAAGAGGGGAAAGGGAATGCTATGAAATAGTTGAGACATAGGGAGGGATGTCGACAATCCATAGAGTTGCAGACAACAAATACCAGCAAAAAAAGAGGGAAGGGACTAAAGGGGAACGGGAGGAGAGATGAAAGGAAAAGCAATCTAGGTATTATCACATGGAATCAATAGGGAAAATGCCCAATTTCATGAGATGGATCCATGAACTGTAATCTCCTAAACATACCCCACTAGGCACCAAAAGAATTCCAAGAGCAGACAGATTGCCAAGGGCATTTTCCTTTTTTGCTATAGCTCTTCTTTCATACACAATCCAACAAGGACCCTCTTTTACTAATTGCAATTCACCAGGAGGCCATTCTGCTTCAACTGCACCTTATGAATTTAGCCTTTCTGACCTTGTTTGCGGTTATTGGTAGGGTGATATTTATAACATGTTTGCCTTAATCTATATATTTGTAATTTTCTATCTATACCAGGGTAGATGTGCAATTTACAAGGGCGTGATTTGGAGACTTTATAATTGATGGTTGTATCCATTGGACCATGGGGTCACAATTAAATAATAGGGGGAAGAAAACTAGGTAGACAACAAAGAAATAGAATAATATTACATTTCCAAGATATGCCTTGAGAAACCTTCTTTTGCTCCCTTCTTCAAAACTTCTGGCTTGCCAGCTAGTTGGCAACCTACTACTAGAGCAAATTCCTTGTAAGTTTTGAATAGCATGATGACACCCCACAAGAAGCTATGCATATGGCACAACTTTATTTACTTTTCGTATTATTTACACAAAAATACGGTGTTTCAGGCACGCCTGAGCCCATGATGTCTATGTCATTCATCCTCTGAATCTGCAATGGTCGAACCATAGTACACCAAATTTGAGCCTTTGCTTATACTATATTTGGCATCATTAGCTCAGAATTACGATAAAATCGTAATTCTTCTTGCTTCGCCTGATTTCCTCGATACTTAGGCCCTCAAAATTTAGGGTGGCAATTACTTTTTCCACCTTATTTTACCTTTCGGGCAATGACCTGTTAGGGAATAGGTTTTTGAGACTAGCTTGTTGCACCAATCCCACGACTGGCTTTTTCTCCTGCGGTGACCCCATTTTATGATCTGGCACAAGCTAGCATTAAGGAAACTAAGCGACCATTGAAGAGACTACGTAGCTAGCATTGAGGAAATTAAGTGACCAATATTGAAGAAACTAAACATCTAGCATTGAGGAAACTAAGAAACCAGTATTGAGGAGACTAAAAGACCTACGTTGAGGAATCTAAATGATAGGTGTTAAGAAGAATATGCAAACAATAACAAAAGAGGTAAGCAACATTTTCCAAAGTGGAAATAGAAGAGCATTATTAAAGTAACACTATCTAGAGTAGCAAAAGGAGAGATAAACATTAACATCTAACACTATCTAGTATTTGAGCATTAACAGGGTGCCATCTTGAAGAGACTTGAGTGTGTTATCCAAAAAAAGAGACCGAGTGTGCTTTGAGCATGTTATCTAGAAAAAGAGAGTGAGTGTGCTATCTAGAAGAGACCCAAGAGTGTTATCCAATAGACATAACCAGATCATGTTATCCAATTGAAGAGACTCAAGCCAAAATTTGAGTGTTATCAATCAGAAGAGATTCAAACAAAAACCTATGTGTGCTATCACCTGAGAATGCTAGAGCATTGAGTGCCTTACTTTAAAATTTAAATGTCATATAATTTGAGCATTATCCAATCAACATACAATGTTGCAAGCATTGCATTCAAAATTGAGCATTGAAGGAGTCAACATAGCTAGTATGTAATGTCAATACGTTACAACTTAAAATAATTAATTAGAGGCATTATTTTGGATTTAAGCACTTCGAAAAATGAAAGGTACATTAAATTACCTTTCACATCATTATTATTTAGAGGGAAAGAAAGTAAATTGAATTTGAACTTTATTAAGTTTTTTAAGTGGGAGTTATAAGGTTTTCTACTCTAATAATTTTTTAAATTTATTTTTGGAATTTGTTTATTTCAAAAGTTAATTTTTAAAAGATTTAAATTTATTTAAGTTTTGGAGTGAAAAGGATTTCTACTAGGATTTAAGTTTTTGAATTTGAAATTGGATTTTAAAATTTGAAGGATTATAATTTAAGATCTAAGTTTTGAAGATTCGTGAATTTGGTTTTTAAAATTTGAGTTTAAAATTGGAAGCTTTAAGTTTTTAAAATTTTGAAGTGTTTGAAATTAGAAGAAATTTGGTTTGAAGTTATTTGAAGATAATTTAATTTTTTGTAAATTTAGTTGGGAGTTTAACGGTTTACTACTTCAAAGGATTTTAAAAATTTGAAATTTGCAAATTTATTTTTTTAGTGTATATTTGATTATTTTTTTTTTAAATTGCAAATTATTAACTTTTGGAGATATAAGTATTTCAACTTCAAAGATATTAAATCATTGAGTTGAATCATTGATTATCATGGAAGAAATTATTAGAAATGAATTCAGTGAAGATAGTAAAGAAATGGAGGATAAATTAAAGTTTTATTCCCAAAATTTGATAGATGATTTTGATGGGAAGAAGGAAATATCAAATGGTTTAAAAGATAAATTGTCTCTATTTCTCAAAATGCAAAATATGAAAAGTTCACAACACTTATAAGTTATCTTCATGAAAAAAAATTAGGACATGGTGGAATTCATAAAACATCATTATATTTTCCTTAGAATAATGCTTAATGATATATTTATATTTACTTAATTTTTAGATTTTTCAAGGAAAAAGACGAGAAGAAGGATGTAAATTGTGACTCATATGACTTGAATGAAGTTTATGTCAGCTTCAGTAAGGAGTCATTCAAATTCGGAATGTATTATTGTGATGATTTACTAACTCATTGTTTAGAAGACACATCACATTATTCGAAAGTTTTGGAGAATATTACATTATTTGGTACATGCTAATGTACCTCATGGTATCTTTATGGTACAGATGTAAATATGTAATAGATTAGGGTTTGTGTCTTTAGTTTAGATGGGTGACTTATATTTCACTTTTATTTAAGTGTTTATGTATAGGATATGCACAAGTGTCATGTAAGAGTGGAATGTGCAGGATATGCACAAGTGTCATGTAAGTAAGAGTTCAAGTGTGTATTGAGAGAATGTGCACAAGTATCATGTATGTAAGTGTGCAAATATGTAATGTGAGGATGTGCACAAGTGTCTTGTATTAGGAATGCATGTAGGAGAGTAAGAGTCATGTAGAAGTGTGTAAGTGTCATAGAGTTAAGAGTATGCATGTAAGAAGAGAGTGAAGAATCTAGTATACAAGTGGCAAGATGAGAAGCCAAAGATCAAGAATAGGAAATGTGACATCTCTAAGATATGTGAGGAGTGCAATAGACAAGTATTGAAGAGTCATATTACTATGGCTATATTATGGAGACAAAGCTCCATACAATGTAAGGGAAAACGGTTTGTAGTGATCACCACATAGCAAGCATTGATAATAAAGCTTGTATACAAATTTTGAGCAAAATTATTGTAAGTTTTCTTCATGCATGTATATGAATGATATTGGTCATTTACATTCATATTTGATATTATAGTGAATGTTATTTTATTTATATTGACCTGGATATACATTTGATTGCTCATATATTTAATTCTACTCTTGATTATTGATATTTTGACCTATAATATTGTGGCTTAATTATATTGGGACCTATGATATTTTGAGATAGTTAGGCTTAAAATCCAATATAAAAAATCTATATATTCATGTATATCTCCCACCACTTAATTCATCCCACCATCCCTTGAGTGGATCATCCAACATGTGCATCCCTTAAAATTGCATTAAATTAGAAATGATAGCATAGATCATCCAACATGTGCATCCCTTAGAATTGCATTAAATTGAAAATGATAGCACAATATGCCCTAATGATCAAATTGTATGGAGCTACAATGTAGTACTATATAATTATATCATGTAATAGTGACTCAATGAAATATATGAATGGTAAAGTTGTACCCACACTAAGAACATAGAATTGTATTATGCAAAGTGTTTATGTGGTAAAGAGAATGTTGCTCCAAGCATTATCTAGTGTTTATGTGGTAAAGAGAATGTTGTTCCAAGCATTATCTAGTGTTTAGAGATCATGAGGAGTTCAATTTAATGGTAGAGTTGGACCAGTAAAGCATGCCAACAAGTAAGATGATTTGTGTGGTGAGGATTATTGCAAACATCGAGATCCATTAATGAAGCTTGTCCTAGAAATCAATTGGTGTCTATTATTGCCATTGTAAAAGATGAATGAGAAAATTTCTTGATGGAGGAAGTTGTGAATTCAATCCCTTTATAGCTTGTCATGAGGTTGAAGTTGAAGCTTTTGATAGTTAGAAAGGTTTGGGGGTAACAATCATGTTCATTTATAGAAAAGCATATGAAAGAGTTCAAAGAGTTTATGGGGATGGCTAAGAAGTGAATGTAATATTTTTGTCAATGTTATTGGGAATTAAAAGGAGGGCATGTCGATGGAGGAGACTCCACACAAGCACATCACAAGCCTCCTAATGGTGCAAGAGAAAATTAAGAATGAGTTTAATTAAAGCCTCTTAATATTAAAAATCAAAATATACTACTATACTCATTTCATTGAGAGGAGGGAATACCGAGTAAACTTTAATTGCTGGGACCCATTATGATACAATAAAATAACAATTATACTCGGGGAAACTCAAACTTTGTAGGCTTGTCATGCATTGCTTAAACAATAATAGCAACAAAATATACGAGACAATATTCATTACTCTGTACGAGGTAAACCAGCTCAAAAGCATAATCGTCATAAAACGACAGATGTCCGTCTGTATTACCCGTCATAAGACTACAGATGTCCATCCGTATGATTTGAACGACGATATTATTTGAAACCGAGTCTTTTCTGCAAACACTGAATCCGACTCTGCTAAGAAGGTGAGCTCATATCATTCTGATTAGTGCATAGCATTAATTAATACCCGGAACACCCTATCAATTCACAAATGAAGCCCTCATTTCACATTTCAGAAGCAAAACCATAGATATATAATTCAAATATCGAGATTTCTTTGCCCTCAATTCAACAAAGAGATACAGACAACTGGTATTAACACAAAGAGGGTTTGCCAACAAAATACCATTTGAAATTTTTTAGCCCTCCAAAATTTTCTAATCAAAGCATCGATCTTGATATAGCAATAAAACCGATCCATTTTCCCTGCTGGATTTCATGCACAGCATTACATATGGTTCATATAAAATCACTTTCCAAAAATAAACAGTGCTAGACAGATAGCTTCCATTGACATTCTTCCTTAGAAAATAAACAGCCCTGCAAAATTCACTGTCCATACAGTTTCTTTTAAGTCAGTACAGTCATATTATATCATATAATTTACCATACAAAATGCATATGCCCCATAGGAGCACATCTAAAAAATTTACTGTCAAAAAGCTTTTGAGGTTATCTCTTGCCATGAAGAGCATAAACTCAGGGCAGTCTAACATACTGTGCTGCTGCTGCCACCGCCGTCGTTGCTGTAATTGATTCTTGCCTTAAGGTCTTCAATTTCCGAATCACATAAGGCTTTCATGGATGCAAAGTAGCGATATGCCCCTTCCAGGGCAAGACATTGCAGCTTCAACATTCTCTTTTCCTCCGGTGTTAGCCTTGGAACCTTCCTCTCATCAGCATTGACAAGAGAAGCTTCAACATTCTCTTTTCCTCCGGTGTTAGCCTTGGAACCTTCCTCTCATCAGCATTGACAAGAGAAGCTTCAACATTCTCTTTTCCGGTGTTGGAGCGAACCTCCTCCCGTTTTAATTCAGATCTGACTCCGCCACCAATTTTGGTCCCTTCACCTCTGTCTCCGTGTTCCTTTTTTATTTTCTTCAAATTATTTTCCTTCTTCACTGGATCCGACGGAGCGTGACCTCATTTTGAATCTTCCTCTTTTATTTTCTTAACATCCTTTCGCACCGAAGCGCATGTCTCCTTTACCAGTAGATCGAGATTAAGAAAACTATCGCTCTCTGCCGGAGACGATGGAAGGGTTTGTGTAGGTTCTTTCTTAACCTTGATCTCCTCATGCGCTTCCCAACCTGTGATCTTCCTCTTGATAGGGCGCTTCTTTTGGTGCAGAGCCTTGGGGCTTCGAATAGAGAAACTCTCTGTATGCGTTTCTACCTTGACCTTCTTCAACAGGGAAGCCATGGTCGCCATGCACCTCAGCTGAAAGAAACCCTAGCGAGTTTCTTCCACAATGCGCTGTTGTTAGCAGAATTTTCTAAACCTGGAGCAAGCAGCATGTCAGCGCCACGTGTGAGACAGCGTTCGTGGTACGATAATGAAAAACGTAAAAAAAATAACCTTAAAATGTGCGGGTTTTAAACCTGTTCAAATTACGATTCTTGAGTGATTTGAGTCTTTTTTTTACCTTCCGGACCGTTTTGAGTATGAAGGTTTAAGAAAATATTGATAGTTATTCCCGGGTCGCGTGGTAGGATTAAGGATGAAAGTGCGAACAAAGTAGTTGTCTAATTTGAATTTTTTTGAGCAAATTTTTTTTTGAGTGTGTGCGAGATCAATGATGATAATATGAATTTTGAGCAAGTGATGGTCTCTTTTAAGTTGGATCAATAATAATGAGGTAGAATAGGTTTGATGATAGTATGAATACTAAGCAACTATGGGTCTCCTTCATATCGGGTCAATAATAACGAGGCAAAATAAGTTTGATGGAAGCAGTCAATGCGATTTGAACCTTACACCTATTAGTTACTAAGAATAGTGTGGTTGTAACCAACCGTCCTATGCAACCCCAAAAAAATAGGATATATATAAGAATTCTTACTTTAAGGATTTTATTTATTTATTTATTATTATTTTTATTATTATTATTTGATATTGGTAAATAATAGGTTTTTGGATTTTATTTTATTTTATTATTATTATTATTATTTTTATTTTTTGGTATTGGTAAATAATAGGGTTTTTGAAAGATTTTTTTTTTTAATAAATGAATCAATTTAAGCATAAAAAATAGTTTATCTTCTTACAAATCAAATTTGCATTTTTCAATCCAAGTGTTGTAGGTGAGTTGGAGAGGAGAGGGCAATCCTTTAAGGGAGGTCCCATGTTCGAATCTCCACCCTACCAAAAAGCTGAATTGGGTACCCAAAATCCAATTGATAATGTTGGTGTGGGCAGGGCTGGGTGCGACTCCTGGGTGACTTTGACGGTGTAGAACCCCCTGTTCGTGGTCTCTCAGACCAAGGCGACTCCACAAGGGGTTTTTCGCTTAAAAAAAAAAATTGTATTTTTCTTAATAATATAACCTTTTCTAATCAAAAGTACAATGACCAAAATAGTAATAGTAATTCGTTTTATTGTTTTTTTTAATATCTGTCATTAATTTGTAAATGAAAAATAAATTTATCATTAATTTGTAAACAAAAAATAAACTTATCATTAATCTGCAAACATTGTCTCTTCAACCATTTTGGATTCTATAAAGTCCATAAACTCCAATAAAGTCCATAAACTCCACATGCAACATCAACAAGAACCATTTTCACCTTAGCTATTTGCCAAATTGAATTCTCCACCTTTCCAAATATTTCAAGATAGAAAATTTATTTTGTATCAAGTTGAAGAAGTTTTCCTTTTCCTAAAGACAAAAATCTTTGCTTTCCATCAACTACATCCTAATTCCTAAAAATTGGGCCTTATTCGAGAAACTAAAATTCTCAAATCAACTTTCTTAGATTTCCTTCTACTTCCAATCAATTTTTTTTGGATAACCTTTTCCTCCTTTTCCAACTCCGAATCACTAGATGTCCATTCTCTTCCATCTTCTTCATCCTTCGATCCATTTAGGATAATGTTAATATTTTTATTTTTTTCTCCCATAGCCAATCAATGTCACATTTTGTAGTGGTTTCCCTCGAAACCCTCATTTCTATGCTCTTTTCCTTTAACCATGTTGGATAGTGTGGCTCTTTCTGAATATTTCCTTCTACGTGCAAAGAATAATTCTTTTCCTTTTCAATAAAAGCCTTAGTTAATACCTTAAGGTTGAGTTTTTGAAACGAACTCTTCCCCTCCAACAATGTCATCTCCACCAAGGGTAGTAAGCAGCTCAAAGCCATTTGAAGATGGACCCTTACTATATTTACCAATTTCTTTTTGCCCCATAACTTCTCCTTGCTTAGTTTCATTTTTCCTCCAAACCCTCAAAGGTTGTCTAGTTCTATTATTTATAACACTCTCAAGATTTTCTTAATATGTTTTCCAAATATGCCCTACCCTTTTGCAAAGGTTACATAAAGGAACAAGAGTTTCAAAATGAATTTCTTGTTTCCATTCCTTGTAATATGAAACTAGCCTAATAGATTTAGACAATGGTTCGACCAAATTTGCCTATACACAAAAACATGTTATCATTCTAGTTTGAGAAATAGTAGTTGAATCAAAAACAATTATTTTTCCAATCACTTAGCTATCTCGAGAATAATATATCATCCCAAAATTCCATTGGAATCCTTGGTAGACTCACCCATAAGGGTGCCAATTGAAGAGTGGTTGTGGCTGGATTAAAACCCTAACTCCATTTTTGTAAAAATAACCCTCTCCTGCGAAAAAACCATGGATCCCTCAACAAAACATTTATCATATCCTTTGAATTTGCAAAGTTAAACAACAAAAAATTATTACATAAAGTCACCATTGCTTCCTATCCAACAAGTTTTCATAATTCTATTAGGGTAAAAAGTAGTTTGTTACTTTTACCATTAAATTATTACCTTTTTACTTTTGACCTAGAAGACATTATTCCCAATATCTATCCTATGGTTAGTAGTCGTAGTCATTTTGACTACGTTAGTTGTTAGTAGTTAAGCGCTTCTCACTCAAGTGTGTTTGTTAGCATTTAACTAGGAAGATATTATTCCTAATATCTATCCTATGTTCCTATTGTATTATTTAAAGCACGACCTTGAATATTATTTGTAGTAAGGTTTTACGCTCTAACTAGAATTAGTATTAGAGCGTAACTCACCTGAGCGAAAGCGAACCTTTGGGCACATATTTCGTGGCAGTAAGTTGATTGGACCAACGAGGCACAATTCCTAAGATGGGACCCCCTTCAGCACCCTACTGCTTGATACGTTTCTCGAGGCAACCTCTACTAGAACCTAGCATGTTTTTTGAGGTGCACTTTTTGTTGGAACTTGCACGAATTTTGAGGTGGATTAGGCACAAAATATGGTATGCACTCTCGATGGCAGACATAGATTTGATAGTTCTTCTAACAGAATTTTGATACATGCTCTCGATGGCAGACGTAGATCTGACAGTTTTTTTGATAGTTATCTGTTAGTCTGACAAATAACAAAGCTAACGTTAGCGCACAGGACAGCGAGCCATCAAATCGTTAGCCACGGTTTGCTATGGACTGACATCTCATTGTCTCCTGGGTGTTGTCCCTAAGGCTACCGACGATAGGCCCATCTCTTCTTATATTTGATGCTCCCATTGGACCACACGCCCCCAATTAGGCCCCTAATAGCAGATCTGAATGGCGTTGACTCATGAACCCCCAACATGTGATTAGAGGCAACCAATATGGTTGTACCTAGTGCTTGGCATGGATCCCATGGAGGATATAACAAGGTTGACATCATGTGGAACTCGATAAGGATCCCGAGGAGGATCTGACAAGGTTGGCGTGGTGCTGTTGCTGACGTGGATGCATGGATCGAGGTGCTGATCATTGATGTGGCAATACTGAGCTAGGCATCTAACATGGCTCGGGCTAACGTTTCAAGGCTAAGTTAGCATCATTTTGTTGGGACACGTGGTAGTGACCAACTCTGCCATGTGGCACCTGCGTGTGGGTTCTCCATTGGTGAAAGGCAATCTTTGATTTCCTGTAGACAATCGAAATACTAAGGGCGTGTTCACCCTTTTAAAGCGCCCCACATTTCCTACACGGACAATGTGGGATAAAAGTTCCCAAAACCTTTTTTTCCCGCTCTGATGCAGGAAAGCCTTCAAAGTGAAGGTCTTTCCCTTCCATTACCATTAGGCAGGCTACCTGATTGACAGGAGCACCAGTCATAGGGTTAATACCCGCGGAGTCGTGGGTTCGACTCCCAACGGGGATTAAACAAAGTTTTTTGCACTAAAAACATTGAACTTTTTCTCAATAAGGTAAAAGTTTTATTTTTTTTGTATTTTTTTTTCTTTTTAGTTTTTTTAAAATAATTTAATACATATTATATATATATAATCATTTTTTAATAAATCAAGTGATTTTTTTATGAAAAGTATTTTATTATTAAAATTATGCTAGAAATTTAATAAATTTATGCATTAAAATTGAAATTCAAAGGCAAATTTTTTGCAAAATATAAAAATTGATGTTTTTTTGTTTTCTCCAAATCAAAGGGGGGATAAGAGACAAAAATCAAAGAAAAAATTCTTTTGCAACAAATTGAGATTTCTAAGACTTTGCTCCAAATTTTCTAATCATTTTTTTGAGTATAAGTTTTGTCTCATGAAGAAGAGGCCTTGGATCCAAAAATCTCTTCGTCGTCTAAGAGTCATTCGAAAGAGAAACAAACTCCTCCGTCAAACCACAAGATCCAATTTTTGATGGATGCTTAGAAGACACAGAAAAAATTTATCTCATTTCAATACTTACACAGATCCTTGGAAGGGTTTGGATTGAAGCTATGCTCCCATAAGGATTAGAGAACCTTTTAATCTTGATGCACCTCCAATTTTTGAGTATTGAAGCATTAAGGGTCCACTAAAACCAAGTTGTGTGTCGATTGGTTCTGGAAAGCCTTTCAAAAGCTTGTCATGTGTCGACTTGTCTTGAAAGGTGTGCTACTTTGTTATTTTTACAAAACAAAGGGAGTATAATTGATAATTGATAATTGATAATTCTCCTTTTGCAAAATTGTAACACAAAAGGGGGAGAATTTGAAAATCAAATTTATTTTTTTTGCAAAACACAAATCAATCTTTTGTTGCAAAAACTTGTAAATTAGGTGTATTTTCGATATTACTCGACACCTTTATTAAAAATTGGCATTGATAAATTAGGTGCATTTTCAGTTGCATCCAACACCTATGTGATAAAAAATTTGCGGGCACTCTTTGATTGATTATTGCATTTAATTTCTTTTTTTTTGCAATTATTAGTTATCAAAATCAAGAGCACACAAAACCCCAAATTTTCACAATAATTTGTGTAACTCATTCCATAGGTATAAAGCCAATTTTTCTTGATGTTCTCTCCTAAATCAAAACCCCTAATTAAATATTTTTGTTTGTCTTAATTCCCTCAAACTATCATTCTTCAGGAGGATTTTTAGGCAGGTGCCATTAAATATCAATACGAGTGAATTATCTCTCATTTTTTCTTGTTTGGCTTAAACTTCCTCAAACTGATAATCCTTTTTTTAAGGTTTTTTAGGCATGTGCCATTAAATATCAAGTAAAGAGAAAGAGAGACCATCTTGGAACTATACTAGAACCTTCATCATTGCAACTATCAACAAATACCTAAATGATACACAATTGCTTAAATGTTCTAATTTTTTTGCATGGAAAACCAAGATGAAGGTCATTCTTACTGTTGAGGAAATGTGGGATATAGTGGATGGCACTATTCAAAAACCCACTACAACAAGAGCAGATCAAATTACATGGGATAAAAAGAACAATAGACTTCTCATGTTGATTTTGCTCGCTACTACTGATGAGATCCAACCTCACATAAGTGAAGATAAAAATGATAAAGATGCATGGGATGCACTATGTACCATTTTTTAAGGCAAGAATCAATTGACTATTCTAAACCTTCAAACTCAACTTCATACACTTCATATGAAGTCAAGAGAATCAGTATATCTATTCCTTTGTAGAGTGGCAGAACTAAAGTCAAAGCTGAATGCTTTAGGAGCAAAAGTAGAAGATATTATTATGAATTTAGTAATATTAAGGGATCTTCCAGAATTCTACAAGATGTTAATAACATCCCTTCATGTATCTCAAAGAACAGTAACCTTTGTGGAGTTATTCAATTTGCTTCAAAGCAAGGAAGCAAATCATCTCCAAAGTGATGAAGTGTCAAACAATGCACTTTACTCACACAAATAGGGTGGAAAGAAAAAAGGTAACTTTTAGAAGGGAGGATCATCTTCAATAGATAAGGGCAAGCAACCTCAATCACAAAGGAAGTATTACATGAATTGCAAAATAGACAACCATGACACCAATTGGTGTTGGTTTAAGAACAAACAAGACAAGAAGGACAAGATGGATTCGATGAGGGTTGCTAGTGAGGAGACCATATCTAGACTCCAATTAACTCTGGATCGAGTTGGGGAGGAGCAAGCTATGGACCAAGTGGTCATTACTAGCCTAAGATCTGAGCTAGAGCAAGAGAGAGACGAGCGATGAGACTATTTCTAGGCTCTAGTCTATTTTGTCTTGAGTTAGGGAGGAGCGTCCTATGGACCAAGAGCTCATCATTGGCCTAAGATCTGAGTTAGAGTAGATGATAGAAGAGAGGGATGAGGCCTGATCATAGGTTAGGTAGGGATTGAATGTTTTAGTAATGGCTATGATCATGGGGCCGCTAAAGTGAGAGTTACGGGGTTATAGGGCAGAGCTGCAGGCTTTGAGGGCCAAGCTACAAGCTTTGAGGATGGAGCTTGTCATTGCTACTATGAGACTACAATGTGAAGAGGTTTGAGCTGAGAGGGAGTAGGGGAGGACCATGTACTATCAATAGCTATATCATGCAAAGGTCCTAGCAAGCAGTGAGCACCATCACCTTCAAGATCACGATTGATGACCGCTTCAGTGAGTGACACCTCTTGGAGATCTGTTAATTTCTAGTCACCTCCTCCTCCACCAGGAGGTGATGGGGGAGAGGTTGGTTCTACTTGTTAGGTAGGTTTAGGCATATTCAGGAGTGAGTATATCAATTTTAGGGATGTGGTACACCCTCCTTTCATGAGTTGAGTGTATCATTTTATTTTTCTTTGTGATACACCTTCTCTAGTGGTATGTATGATATGAGGTATTATATATATATATATATATATATATATATATATATATATATATATATATATATATATATATATATATATATATATATATATATATATATATATATATATATATATCATACCCCATATCATACATATCACTCGAAGAAAATTTTGAGTTTGATGTTATGTTTGGCTCTTTGTGGTTTGATTGGATGTTAAAAATATGTTGGTTTGAGATCATATGATGTTTTTATGTATTGATGTGTTGAGATTATATGATGTATTTGACTAAGTGATTGTAGTCTTGATTGATTGCTTAGTGAAACCATGATGATGACTAATGAGGATGCATATGCCCCATTTGAGAGATGTATTGGATTTTGAATGACATGTAATCATTTAGATGTATGTTGTGAGCGGTGGTCTTGGGACCTAATATAGGAGAACGCTCATGTGTTTTGGGATACTCTATCCCTTGTATGTTTTCATAAGAGAAAACATCATCTCATCATGTCTAAATGGTGGCCTATGGAGCCATGTAAAGAACAAGAATTTAGGTTATGATGAGGTACCTGCAATATGCACATGATGTATATATGTTTTCTTCTCATCAATGTTTAAGTGTTGCTCTCTACAAGCACTTAACTATGTAGATGAGGTACCTGTAATATGTACATGATATTTTTTTTTCTTCTCATCAGTGTTCAAGTGTTGTTCTTTGCAAACACTTAACTATGTAGATGAGGTACCTATAATATGTACATGATATATATTTGTTTTCTTCTCATCAGTGTTTAGGTGTTGCTCCCTACAAGCACTTAACTGCATAGATTAGGTACATGTAATATATATTTGTTTTCTTCTCATTAGTGTTTAAGTGTTGCTCTTTGAAAACACTTAATTGTGTAGATGAGGTACCTGTAATATGTGTATGACATATATATTTGTTATCTTCTCATCAATGTTTAAGTGTTGCTCTCTACAAGCACTTAACTGCGTAGATGAGGTACTTGTTTGTTTCTCATCAGTGTTTAAGTGTTGCTCTCTACAACCACTTAACTACATAGATGAGGTACCTATTTGATTCCCATTAGTGTTTAAGAGGTGCTCTTTGAAAGCACTTAACTGCATAGATGAGGGACCTGTAATATGTATATGATATATGTATTTGATTTCCTCTCATTAATGTTTAAGTTTTGCTCTCTACAAGCACTTAACTATGTAGATGAGGTACCTATTTAATTATTATCAGTGTTCAAGTGTTGCTCTCTGTAAGCACTTGACTACGTAGATAAGATAGTTTTGATTCTTATCAGTGTTCAAGTGTTGCTCTCTGCAAGTACTTGATTGCATTGATAAGATAATTATTATTCTTATCAGTGTTCAAGTGTTTCTCTCTACAAGCACTTGAATGCGTAGATAAGATAGTTTTGATTCTTATCAGTGTTATAGTATTTCTCTCTGTAAGCACTTGATTGCATAGATAAGATAGTTTAATTCTTATCAGTGTTCAAGTGTTGCTCTCTACAAGCACTTGACTACATAGATAAGATAGTTTTGATTCTTATCAATGTTCAAGTTTTGCTCTCTATAAATACTTGATTGCGTAGATAAGATAGTTTTGATTCTTATCAGTGTTAAAGTGTTGCTCTCTGCAAGCACTTGACTACGTAGATAAGATAGTTTGATTCTTATCAGTGTTCAAGTGTTGCTCTCTACAAGCACTTTACTGCGTAGATAAGATAGTTTTGATTCTTATCAGTGTTCAAGTGTTGCTCTCTACAAATACTTGATTGTGTATATAAGATAGTTTTGTAAGGATATTGAGATGATTTATTTCTTGCAAAACATTTCTCAAGGAATTGTGATGATATGATTGATTTGTGATCTTTGCAACTATTTTGCAAAGTGATGAAATGATTTTGTAATTGATTTCTTGGTCTTTGCAAATGTTTTTGTAGTTGATATTTGTTGTCTTTGCAAATGTTTTGCAAAGTGATGAAATGCTTTTGTAGTTGATATTGCAAAATATTTTGCGATCATGTCATGTAATGCTTTGATGTTTGCAAAGGTTTTTGCAAAGTTTTTGGAATGATGATTGCAATGTTTTGCAATGTAATGTTTTGATGATTGCAAAATATTTTGTAATGTCATGTAATGCTTTGGTGTTGTTGATAATGTTTTTACAATTTTTTTGGAATGATGATTGCAATGTTTTGCAATGTAATGTTTTTGATGATTGCAAAATATTTTGCAATGTCATGCAATGCTTTGATGTTGTTGATAATTTTTTTGTTAGATTTTGATAATATATGACATGGGAGAAAGCAATCACAAGATGTAATAAATACAGTAATGTAAGATAATAGAATTATGCAAGAATGTTGAAATATGCTATTAATAGAAAGTTACAAAAATAGTACAATGTAATGTAATGGAGGAAATGAACACTCTAGAACTTTGTTCAAAACTAAATTGTACCTACCCACAACTCCATTGTAATCTCTCCTTATTATTCTTGTTATTCTATGGGGCCTATATATAAGAAGATAAGTTACTTGGCCCTTACTCTTATTAACTACTTTTCCTATGACTCATGTACAAGTGGACTCCTTGTACATATACATCATTGCACATTGACACTTGTGCATTTATTACTTCTTCCTCAAGTAACTCTTTAACCTAAGATAAACCCATAACCTAATAATGTACCCAAGGTGGTACATTTACATGTACCCTAATAATATAATATACTCCAACACCCCCTTGTATTACATTATTTGGGTTAAAGATAATACAAAGGACCAAATCAAGTTGAAGAACTTCTAAAGATTAAAGTTCCATATTGGATCTTCACTCTTCAGATGTTCTTCAACTTGATGTGGTCCTTTGTATTATCTTTAAATTGTATTCATCCTTGATATGATTTATTTCCTTATTTATTCTTGTCTTTAAATATGGTTTTTGTATTTTTAGAGGTGGTCATACTATCGTCTGATTCCTACAAAAAAGTTTCTTCTTTGCATTTGTTCTTCTTAATAGAAACTTTTGAACAAGTACTTAAGGTATCAAGATAAGATTTTGAGTTAGTAGAACTTGAAGTATCAATACTGCATGAGGATTGAAATATTTTCTCTAGATATGATGCATCCATTTATGTTTTCTTTTTAAGTGATTCTATCAATCCTTTTTGTTCTACATTCTCATCCTTGTAATATTTGAACGTAAGTAGTGCCATGTATAATATGCTACCAAAGTCTAAAGGAATTTGAATGTCACTTTTTCCATTATCAATTGCTTCAATGAGTCGAGCATGTAGATAATATTCCATAGTTTCAAAGTTGTCTCTTAAGGCTTCACTATGAATCACTTTTGAAGTAAAGTCTAAGTCTCCTTCAAAATTTATAAGTAAATTCCTTATTCCAATTTTTATGGCACTTGCTCTTTTCTTTCTAATAGTGTTGTTCATGTCATTGTTCACTATATTCCTTGAGGTTGACATCTTTATTTTATGATCAAACGTGTATTTTGAGAATACTTTGATAGATTCTTGATAGTAGTCTACCTTATGTCTCCCTAGTTTAAAGTATTAATTTGATAAAGCATTTCAAGCTTAGGTTTTGTAGAAACCTTTATCTTTCCTAAGAGAATTGAATATATGATCAAACTTGATAGATCATATTATTATCAAGATTTGTAGAATTCCTTATGTCTCCCTAGAGATTGAAATGTGCTATAGGCTTTGATAAATACCTTAGCTAGTGGTTTATTCTCCTTTTGAGTTGATTTTGCAATGTTTTATAAATGGCAATAATGAAATTTAAATTTTACCTTATTTCTCCTAATCAATTTTGAAGTACTCTATGGTTGGATTTATTTTGTCTCTTTAATGTGAGTATGAGACAAATATGATCAATTAAAGTTTCAAAATTTGAGGAGGTAAAATATTTGAAGCTTTAAGATTTTTAAATTTTGAAGTTTTTGAAATTAGAATTTTTTGGTTTAAAGTTATTTGAAGAATTTTAAATTTTGAACAAATTTTAATTTTTTGCAAATTTAGTTGGGAGTTAAAAGGTTTACTACTTCAAAGGATTTCAAAAATTTAAAATTTGCAAATCTATTTTTTAAGTGTATATTTGATTTTTTTTTTTAAATTGTAAATTATTAACTTTTGGAGATATAAGGATCTCAACTTCAAAGATATTAAACCATCGAGTTGAATCATGGAGGAAATTATTAGAAATGCATTCAGTGAAGATAGTAAAGAAATGGTGGATAAATTAAAGTTTTATTCCCAAAATTTGATAGATGATTTTGATGGGAAGAAGGAAATATCAAATGGTTTAAAAGATAAATTATCTCTATTTCTCAAAGATACAAAAGATGAAAATTTCACAACACTTACAAGTTATCTTCATGAAAAAATTTAGCATGATGGAATTCACAAAACATCATTATATTTTCCTTAGAAGAATGCTTAATGATATATTTATCTTTACTTATTTTTTAGATTTTTCAAGGAAAAAGACAAAAGGACATAAATTGTGATTCATATGACTTAAATAAAGCTTATGTTAGCTTCACTAAGGAATCATTGAAATTTAGAATGTATAATTGTGATGATTTACTAACTCATTGTTTAGAAGACACATCAACAAGTACATCACAACTAAAGATGAAAAAAAATAAAAGCAAAGAAGAATAGAAGAAAACACAAAAGGAAGGATAAAGAAGACATACAAATAAAATTGAAGCAAGAAATTATACTAACGATCCAGACAAAAGCCTGAAGGAATTTGATTGAAGATTAAAGTCTTCAATACCTAAATAATGTAATTCAGGGGTGGAGAATATTACATTATTTAATACATGTTAATATAACCTATGGTATCTTTATGGTATAAATGCAAATATGTAATAGATTAGGGTTTGTGTATTTAGTTTAGATGAGTGGTTTATATTTCCCTATTATGTAAGTGTCTATGTGCAAGATATGCACAAGTGTCATGTAAGTAAGAGTTTAAGTGTGTATTGAGAGAATGTGCACAAATGTCATATATGTAAGTGTGCAAATATGTAATGCGAGGATGTGCACAAGTGTCTTGTATTAGGAGTGCATGTAAGAGAGTAAGAGTCATGTAGAAGTGTGCAAGTGTCATAGAGTTAAAATATGCATGTAAGAAGAGAGTGAAGAATCTAGTATACAAATGGCAAGATGAGAAACCAAAGGTCAAGAATAGGAAAGGTTACATCTCTTGGATATGTGAGGAGTGCAATAGATAAGTATTGAAGAGTCATATTACTATGTCTATATTATGGAGACAAAAATCCATACAATGTAAGGGAAATGTAGTGATCACCACATAGCAAGCATTGATAATAAAGCTTGTATACAAATTTTGAGCAATATTATTGTAAGTTTTCTTCATGCATGTACATGAATAATATTGGTCATTTACAGTCATATTTGATATTATAGTGAATGTTATTTTATTTATATCGGCCTGGATATATGAATATATGCTCTTAATTACTGATATTTTGACCTATAATATTGTGGCTTAATTATATTGTAACCTATGATATTTTAAGATAGTTAAACTTAAAATCCAACATTAAAAAAATCAGTATATTCATGTATATCTCCCACCACTTAATTCATCCCACCACCCCTTGAGTGGATCATCCAACATGTGCATCCCTTAGAATTGCATTAAATTGGAAATGATAGCACAATATGCCCTAATGGTCAAATTGTATGAAGCTACAATATAAATGATAGCACAATATGCCCTAATGGTCAAATAGTAGTATAAATATATTGTGTAACAGTGACTCAATGAAATATATGAATCGTAAAGTTGTACCCAAACTGAGAATGAAATATATGAATCGAAAAGTTGTACCCAAATTGACAATATAAAATTTGTATTACACAAAGTGTTTATGTGGTAAAGGGAAAGATGGAGGAAATTTTGATGTTGTTCCAAGCATTATCTAGTGTTTAGAGATGATGAGAAATTCAATTTAATGGTAGAGTTGGACCTGTAATGTATGCCAACAAATAAATATGGAGGAAATTTTGATGTTCCAAGCATTATCTAGTGTTTACTAGATGATGAGGAGTTCAATTTAATGGTAGAGTTGGACCTGTAATGCATGTCAACAAGTTTGAAGGATATTTTGATGTTCCAAGCATTATCTAGTGTTTACTAGATGATGAGGAGTTAAATTTAATGGTAGAGTTGGACCTGTAATGCATGTCAACAAGTAGGATGATTTATGTGGTGAGGGTCATTGCAAACATCGAGATCCATTAATGAAGCTTCTCCAAAAATCAATTGGTGTCTATTATTGACATCGTAAAGGGTGAATTATTGCCATTGTAAAGGGTAAATAAGAAAATTTGTTGATGGAGGAAGTTGTGAATTCAATCCCTTTGTAGCTTGTCATGAGGTTGAAGTTGAAGCATTTGATATTTACAAAGATTTGGATGTAACAATCATGTTCGTCTATAGAAAAGCTTATGGAAGAGTTCAAAGAGTTTATTGGGATGGCGATGAAGTGAATGGAATATTTTGTCATGAATATTATGGAGAATTGAAAGGAGGACATGTCGATGAAGGAGACTCCACACAAGCACATAACAAGCCTCCTAAAGGGAGGCGATAAAATTAAGAATGAATTTAATCGAAGCCCCCTAATTTTAAAAATTAAAATATGCTACTATCCTCATTTTACTAAGAGAAGCGAATAGCGGAGTAAACTAAAAGCATGCTCGTCGTAAGACGACAGATGTCCATCTGTATTACCCGTCATAAAACTACAGATGTCCGTCTGTATGATTTGAACGACGACATGATTTGAAACCGGGTCTTCTCTACAAACACTGAATCCGTCTCTGCAAAAAAGGTGAGCTCATATCATTCTGATTAGTGCATAGCATTAATTAATACCCGGAACACCCCATCAATTCACAAATGAAGCCCTGATTCGGCATTTCAGAAGCAAAACCATAGATATATAAATCAAATATCGAGATTTCTTTGCCCTAAATTCAATAAAGAGAGATACAGACAACTAGTACAGCTGGTATTAACACAAAGAGGGCTTCCTAACAAAATATCATTTGAAATTTTTTAGCCGTCCAAGATTTTCTAATCTAAGCATCGATCTTGATATAGCATAAAACCGATCCATTTTCCCTGCTGGATTTCATGCACAGCATCACATATAGTTCATATAAAATCACTTTCCAAAAATAAACAGTGCTTGACAGATAGCTTCCATTGACATTCTTCCTTAGAAAATAAACAGCCCTGCAAAATTCACTGTCCATACAGTTTCTTTTAAGTCAGTACATTCATATTATATCATATAATTTACCATACAAAATGCATAAGCGCCATTGGAGCACATCTCAAAAATTTACTGTCAAAAAGCTTTTGAGGTTATCTCCTGCCATGAAGAGCATAAACTCAGGGCAGTCTAACATACTGTGCTGCTGCTGCTCCCACCGCCGCCGTTGCTGTCCTTCATTCTTGCCTTAAGGTCTTCAATTTCCGAGTCACATAAGGCTTTCATGAATGCAAAGTAGCGATATGCCCCTTCCAGGGCAAGACATTGCAGCTTCAACATTCTCTTTTCCTCCGGTGTTAGCCTTGGAACTTTCCTTTCATCAGCATTGGCAAGAGAAGTTTCACCACTCTCTTTTACTCCGGTGTTGGAGCGAACGTCCTCCCGTTTTAAATCATTTCTGACTCCGCCACCAATTTCGGTCCCTTCACCTCTGTCTCCGTGTTCCTTTTTTATTTTCTTCAAATTATTTTCCTTCTTCACTGGATCCGACGGAGCGTGACCCCATTTTGAATCTTCCTCTTTTATTTTCTTAACATCCTTTCGCACCGAAGCGCATGTCTCCTTTACCAGTAGATCGATATCAAGAAAACTATCGCTCCCTGCCGGAGACGATGGAAGGGTTTCTGTGGCTTCTTTCTTAACCTTGATCTCCTCATGCGCTTCGCAATCTGTGATCTTCCTCTTGGTAGGGCGCTTCTTTTGGTCTAGAGCCATGCGGCTTCGAACGGATAAACTCTCTGTATGCGTTTCTTCCTCGACCTTCTTCAAAAGCGAAGCCATGGTCGCCATGCACCTCAGCTGATAGAAACCCTAAGAAGTTTCTGCCACACAGCGCTGTTGTTAATAGAATTTTCTAAACCTGGAGCAAGCAGCATGTCAGCGCCACGTGTGAGACAGCGCTCATGGCACTCCCGATAATGGAAAAGGGAAAAGAAATAACCTTAGAATGTGCGGGTTTTAAACCTGTTTAAATTACGATTCTTGAGTGATTTAAGTCATTTTTTTACCCTTCTGGAATGTTTTGAGTATGAAAGTGCTAAAAATTAAAGAATTCTTATAACAATTTTATTTTATTTTTATTTTTATTGGAACCAATAATTTTATTTAATAAAAATAAAAGAAGGGAGTTAAGATCATAATTTGGGGTGTAAGGTTATCTATACAATCAAAATCGAAACTAGTTTTTAAAAGGACGAATACACAACATAACTAAACATAGAGAAATAAATTAAAATAAATTTTTTTAAATTGCAGAACTGTAATTCTAGGCACCAAGTAGACTTATTGCTCTGTCATCTTGCATCTGTTCAAAGCCAACATTGCGAAAGTGTTGGGTCGAATGGGTGAAACCATTTTTCGAGTAGATTGTTTCCATCTTCTTTCCCCTGTCAAGGACTACAAGAACGCCGAAACCACATAGAAAGGGAGGGATCTTTAGATTTTGCTTCCTCCATAGGAACCGTCACTTCCATCGATGATGGCCCTGCGTCCAACGGTATATCCTCGTTGTCGCTAAGATACTCCAACACACTGTAGTTGTTGGATGAATCATGAACATAATTGCCCAACTAAACACTCGTCATATGAAGTCGCTTTTCTAGAACATCTTCTGCAGATCCCCTTCTCGGGCTGCAAGAGTGCCTTATGTTAGCCGGGGAAAATATACTGGAGGACTGGTCGGTTGGGCAGACTGTGAAGCAACCATTATTGTATCCCTTGGGGTATGATTTTGGTGAGACTAAGGAGCCTCATTGTTGGTAATTTCAGCTAGGGGACTAGCTTTTTCCTTTTCATACCCTTTATCTACCAACTTTGAGACATGTGTCGACTTGGACTGTGCCTTTTGAAGCCCTCCTATAGTCATCTAACCATCCTCTTGAGTTGAGGAGTGGGCGCACTCGGTGTGGTGGGACTCTACTTGTCCTTGTTATGTGACATCAAGGGATAATATTTGATCTTGTATGCTGAGGACTGGCACCGAAAACATGTGTTGGGTAAATTAATGTAGAGGACCCGTTGGGATAGCATAGTGTCACCAACTTGTATGTCAATAGTATCCTTGAGATCTTGAGAAATATCAATCTCGATGCAAACACGTTTTTGAGGGCATGCATGGAAAAATTTGTCCACCTCCACCAAAATAACATGCCCTAGAGGGGTTGCTATGCAACTGAGAAAGGGCCATAAAGGTAGAGGGAGTCCTGGGAATTCCACCCACATAGGGACTTTGGTAGATCTTTCCTCAAAAATAGAAAAGTCACGGGTCCAAGGAGAAAAAACAAGTAGAGAGCTTCTCATGTACCAAGGGCCATGCTCGTAAATCGCCTTAGCATGGGTTGTTTTTGCAAAGCGAAACAAAAAAAGCCTTTTGTAAGGTTTTGAACCATCATTAGCTTGACTCCATGAGGAGTCCAAGCTGCGTTAACCCAAGCCCTAAGGGAAGACTCATTAGGGATGCATCCAAAGAAATACTCGACAAGGGTGAATGATTCTAAATAGTGACATGCAAAATCAAATTTAGGCAATGGAAGAATTACATCAGGAGAACAAGGGTTACCTTGTGGACCATTCTCAACACAAACTTGCACAGTCGGTTGAGAGGAGCCATTATCGCATGCATTCCCTTTTGTGGTGCCAATGTTGTGCATTGGTTTGCTAGGGTTGGGGACCATATTGATACTCAAAATGCTACATTTTATTTTATTTTTATTATTAGTATTTTTTTGTATTGGTAAATAATAGGTTTTGTTTTGTACTGGTAAATGATAGGGTTTTGAGATGGCTTTTATTTTTTAAAAAAATGAATCAATTTAGGCAAAAAATAGTTTATCTTCTTACAAATCAAATTTGTATTTTTTTAACAATATAGTCTTTTTTAACCAAAAGTGCAATAACCAAAATAGTAACAATGATCCATCTTATTTCTTTTTCTACATATGTCATTAATCTACAAACAAAAAATAAACTTGTTATTAATATGCAAACATTGTCCCTCCAACCGTTTTGGATTTTATAAAGTCCATAAACCCCCAGACACAACATCAACAGGAACCATTTCCACCTGAGTTGTTTTCCAAATTGAATTCTCCACCTTCTCGAATATTTCAAGATAGAAAATTTATTTTATATCAACTTGACAAAGTTTTACTTTTCCCAAAGGTAAAAATATTCGCTTTCCATCAACTACATCCTTAGCAACAACTCTGGTTCTTAATTCCTAAAAATTGGGCCTTCCTCAAGAGACTGAAATTCTCAAATCAACCTTCTTAGATTTCCTTCTACTTCTAGCCAATTTTTTTTTGATAACATTTTCCTCCTTTTCCAACTTTGAATCACTAATAGAAGTCCATTCTCTTCCACCTTCTTCATACTTCGACCAATTCTAAATAATATTAATTTTTTTATTTTTTCTCCCATAGCCAATCAATGTCACATTTTGTTGAGAAGTGATTTCTCTTCAAACCCTAGTTTCTATGCTCTTTTCCTTCAACCATGTTGGAGAGTGTGGCTATTTCTGAATATTCTCTTCTACATGCAAAGAATTTTTTTCCTTTTCAATCAAAGCCTTAGTCACAAGTTCATTAATACCTCAAGGTTGAGTTTTTTTAACAAACTCTTCCACTCCAAAAATTTCATCCCCACCAAGGGTAGCAAGAACCTCAAAACTATTTGAAGATGGACCCTTACTATTTTTTCCAATTTCTTTCTACCCCATAACTTCTTCTTTCTTAGTCTCCTTTTTCCTCCAAACCCTCAAAGGTTGTCCAATTTTATTATTCATAACTTTCTCAAGATTTTCTTAGCATGTTTTCCAAATATGCCCTACCCTTTTGCAAAGGTTACATTAGGGAACAAGAGTTTCATACCGAATCTCTTGTTTCCATTCCTTGTAATATAAAACTAGCCTAATAGATTTAGACAATGGTTCAACTAGATCCACCTATACATAAAAATAGGTTGTTATCATTGTGGTTCGAGATTTAGTAGCTGAATCAAAAGCAATTATTTTTCCAATCACTTTAGCTATCTTGAGAATAATATATCATCCCAAAATTCCATTGGAATCATCGGTAGAATAACCCATAAGGGTGCTAAGTGAAGAGTGGTTTTGGCTAGATTAAAACCTTAGCTCCTTTTTTGTAAAAAAAATTGTTCATCAAAAATTTGTCTAAGGAAAGGTTTGTGCACTCACAAACCTTGACCAACATTGACTGGCCTCAAAACTGTGAGGTTTTGGGGTCAATCTTAGGAGGAGGTTGGTTCCTTGTGAATCCTAGCTAATTGTTCCTAAAATTTTTGGGGGAAAGGGTGTTGAAAGAAACAAATAAAGCTGAAGCTAGAACTTATAGGGGTACAAATTTAGTCGCATCAAAGCACATGCATTGTTAAACTTAAACCATTGCAAGAAAAATAAACAAACCACCTAACAGACCAACCAATATTGTTCTCATTCAAAATTAATCATCTCTATTTGAAAGCAAATTCTAGAACTAGAGAATGAAGAGCACAAAATCCAGATTGCAAAATTAAAGCTAACTCATTCAACTAGTTTTAATAGAAATAAACAACCAAATATTCATGCATACATGAGATAGTTTGGAGGTCAAACAATGATCCACTTGTATTTCTTGAATAGTAGAAGCTTTACATATGAATTGTAATAGCTAAAGAGCCAACCATTTGAATGCCTTACATTCTCACATATATAGCTTCTTACAATGAATTTTGTTACAAGTGATCATGATGTCTAGTCAATTTTTTTTGTTGTGTTAGGGGAGTGTTCAGGCTGCATACTCCTTCTGACATCATACAACTATAACCAAACACTCGTGCCGCATGGGAGAAGGTCTTGTTAACTGCATCTAATATCCTTATCTCTCTAATGCATCTGATACCCTTATCTCTCTAATGCATCTGATAATTTTGTTATTTTGTGATATGCATACACATGCTTGGAAGTAGTGGGTTGTTACAATAACTCATGCAGCCTCCAATTCTTCGTTGCCCACTCTCGATATGCCAGATGATTATCTGTTACCTGTTAGATGAATGCCATATCAAATTGTTAGCCTCTGGCAGTGATGGATTTTCGGGATCCACTACAAAACCCTGATTTTTTTCTTTCGCCATGATAGGTTTTTGGGATATGTACGGATCTTGGCTACTTCCAGTTTTGCCATTGAGCAATATTTTTTCCTACCTCTGATGGGATTTTGGGACCCATCCATAGTTTTCTAGCTTCCCATTATCTTTCCAGGATGTGATGATTTTTGGGATCGATCTGGAGTTTGATTGTCTTACATTCTTCCGCTAGGGTGTGATGGAATTTTGGAATCATCTTAGAGTTTGATTGTCTCCCACTTCTTTGTCAAGTCTAATACTTAGCCAATTTTTGGGTTTTATCTTTGATGAGTTATTTGGACCTATAGGGAACCCAACAACTTCCTACTTTTTCATCGATATCTTCTCCTTCTATTTCCCCGTGATGGGATTTTGGGACCCATCTAGGGTTTGAAGGCTTCTCATTTATCTACCTAGTTTGGCACTTTGTGGTCAGATTTTGGGACCCATTTGGATCCCAACAATGACTGCTTTTATGTCAGGCACTCTTTACTCCTACCTCTATGGTAGAGTTTTGGGACTTGTCTATAGTCTGACAGACTCTCACTTTTCTGTCATGCTTAAACTTTTGCTCACATTTTGCATATTTTTGGGGCAAGTTTCTAGGGTTCATCTGAAGTCCATCATGAGCTTGGTTTTCTACCAGTACCAACACTTAGCCATTTTTTGAAAGTTTCCTCTACTACTTGGGTACATGGAACAGGTGGGTGTAAGAAAAACTATCCACACTTTTGGTGACTCACGAGGATTTTCACTTGTTGAAAAATAGAGAACCCAAAAAAAATAGAGGGAAAAATGTCATGCACTAACAAGGGGATAACAGTAGCTTCTAGCCTTCATCCATTGGGCTATGGAGTCACATAAAAAATGAGGCTAAAAATACTTACTATACAAAACTATATACATTTGCTGTAACTTTTTGAAATTCATGGTGCCTCTTCTGGCTCTTCTTTTTGTCATTGTTGTGCTCTCGAGGACTTAGCTTGGTGGGTGGCTATCTGGTCAGCTGAGACCTAAAATATTTTTTATATTTGATCCCAAGTTTCTCTAACAAGGATAGGCGCACCTTGAAAGTGTTCGATGATGGACTTTAACCTACAAGTATCCTTATAGGGAGGATCCCTATATTTCTCAACTGCTTTTTCTGATTTGATGAGGAGGTAGAAAACTTTATGTATGATCGCAAATACCTACTCCACCGTTACCAGTTCTTCCAATATAGCAACCTCACTATAATATTTTGCTAAGACCTAAGGCATCCTTTTGAGTTCCTCCTCTATGTAGATGTGCTTCTTGCTATCCCAACATCTTGGGGAGTTGCAAACTTTGAGATCTACATTGATTTTACTCATCTTTTCTAACTTCTTTTTCAGTGCGGCATGGATTCCTTTTCCTTCATAGTATAGGTCCATTACATAGCATATTTGTTGCATAAGGAATCTTCCTTGTTCAGTTTCCCTTATCGAGCACTTTGATAGCCAAGGATCCCCCATTCTGATCTTTGTTCTCAGTGTTATTGCATGTGGACCCTTGCTCATCACACTTCTTTTGTTCTCTAACTCGACCTCTACTTCTTTGGAGATTGCCATGGTATTGGTTACCTTATACATGAAGGGAGGGAGAATCTGCAAAGTTGTCCCTTTTATTTTCTCCCAATAATGGGCCTTGATCTACTTAACCTAATATTTTATGTTAATTGATCCATGGGGCTTATCCTTTTCTCTCTACAACTCGACTAACATAGTAGCCAAAGAATCCTCCTATTGTTGTAGCTTGACCTTGAAATATATGCATTATTTTTCTAGTGCGCCCTATGTTGCTTGTAACTCACTTTTTAGACCAATAATTTCTTCATCTTTTTGCTATAGTCTTTTCTCATAAGGGACCTTATCTACGGTGTCCTTTAGTTATCTCATCTCATTATCCAAGGTTTGTTGGTCCAGATTTTCTCTATTGAGCTAGACCTCCAAGGTTTTAATTATTTTCTCTATAGCCTATAAATTCCTTCTTGTAGCTTTATCCTTGATAAATAGCATGTTGACCTTGATATGCAATGCTCAAAGTGTTTCAACCTGAGAAATCATGGAGATACCCCTGGTATGTACATCTAACTACCAATCCTCAGGCCTCATTTCAGTGATGGCCTTCTTTCCTTTAGGTCGAGTGGTTACGTTGATCCTTTGTTCCTTGATAGGGTTGAGCTCATCATGAGTCATGGTAATCACCTTTACCTTATCATCATAAAACTATCGCAACTCTTCTTCAATCCATTTCTTTTGATTATTCTATGCAGTTTTTAGAATGTCATAAACCTCCAACAAGTCTTATTCTATGGCCTAGGGCATGAGGGGTGCAGTCAAGAAGGCTAGCAATGGGGTAAATGGGTATGATACCATTGCACAAGTTGGGGTTGCACTAGCTACTTCAACTTGGGACCTCTACACTAATGGTGGAGATGGTGGAGGAGGTGGGCGAGGTGGAGATTGCATTGGAGGCTATGGAATAATATATAGATTTTATGCAAGTGGAGAAAATAGATGCTCTGGTAAATACTCAAGAATATTGGGTGGATGAATGGAGTGTAGAGGGAAGACAATAAGGGACTTGCGGTGCTCTTCTTTAAGCAAATAATCGATAGCTAAAATTACCCTTGAATGTTGAGTCGAGTGGGAAGGAGAATCCTCTAGGATCTCGATAGAAGGGGAATGATGAGAGGAAGGAGAATGGATGAGAGAAGCAATAGGTCTAGATAACATACCTTGTCCTTGCACACTTTTTGGTGACTCTTCGACCACCTGCTTCCCTTTTCAACCTAAATAGTTGTTGTTGCTTCGGCCTTCTACGCTTTCTATTGTGACCATTTCCTTTTATACTCTACCTTGCATACCTTCGAGATATCAAGACTAAGGAGCTCTTTTCTCTTCCCACTTACTTCTATCCTCTACAGTGGAGGACTGGACAACTTCTTTAACTTTGTTCCAAAAGGCCTGGCTATCCTTGGCTTCCTGGCATCTTGCAGATATTGTATAGGGGGGCCTAGATCTTTAGTCCTCTTTTCACAGACTATGCTTTCTTGAGACCAAAAATCACTTTGGACTTCTTGCTCTTGGTCTTCATCCTCTTCATCCTCTTCATCTTCTTCCTCCTCACTAGGGTTCATAACATCCGACAGTCTCAGCACTTCTAGAGAAATATCTCCTTGGGTATAAAAATTCACCTTGAAATCTTTGTATTCTCTACTTGGGAATGCCTTATTGAAGTCATCATGCTCACATCACATTACCCACCATTGTTCAATCTTATCCTTAGACCACCTTTTATTTTGGTCAATTTCTTCAACTAGCTTCAAGCTCAACCGCTATTTAGGGTTCCTTTTAGGATCAAAAACCTTCTTGTATGGGTAGAAATATCTCCATGGTGGTTGCTTGTGCATCTCAAAGCGTGTGAACGGTGCCACCTGATCCTATGGTAGATTTCTATACTATTGGATTTCATCGTTGGTCCCAATCTTCTAATATTTAAAAGGTGGTAGCCTTGTGTTATTTGTGCAAAGCTTCTTCCTAAGGATGTCATTTGGGTCATAGTTCCACCTATGAGGCGCCATTGGGAGGTTCAAGATGGATAATTTACTCTTAAGCTTCTGACATGTGGCGTTGTCTCTCTTGGGTATAATGATGGACCCAAATTTTGTGGTAGCTCAAAAATTACCTTCTTTGTTTTGGGACCTAATTTCCTTTCGATTACATAGATTTATCTACATATCTCTATGCCAAAAATCTATTTTGTGATGTAGAAAGGTAATAGGTAGGGAAAACCAGAGTACTCGTAGAGTCTTATGATGGTGCTTTACCTTAGGAAGTACCAGTCTCCTGTTTCTCGCAGAGCGCCTCTCAAGAAGTCTTGTGCATTATAGGACAATCGAGGACAAACCTCAAAAATAGATGTAAGGGTAGGTCCTAGGAACCTTCTATTTAAATCTAGGTAACAATTGCTCCTCATGAACGTTTGTGTCCAATCCACCACTAGACATATCTAGACATGCTCATCCTTTTCTTGAAATGGCATACAATGCTTATTTTGTGGCATGTTGTAGAAAAATAACCATGCAAGGTAAGAAGGATACCAAAATTTGGTACTTAGCCCTCTTTGATAGGCCATTAGCTATCCTCTGATATTTTTGGTCAAACATTTTGCCGTCCAATCTTACAAAATTGTGCACCCTTATCACTACATGGACCATTACCATCTTAGATGGGTAAACTATCACATCCATTGGGATATCAAGTAGAATCATCAACATAGAGAGGACTTTCTAAAAATCTTCCTTAAAATCCATCAACTTTCATTGTCTCTCCATATAATATTTTTTTAATTCCCTAGTAGGTCGACCACCTATTTCTTAGGGCCATCCTTGATTAGCATGTCTCTCTATTCTTCTAGGTCAATAGTCTCAAATATCCTCTTGAAAGCTCTCTTGTGGGGATTTCTTCGATGATGAACACCAGTATGATTGTCTGTGCATCTATATTAAATAAAAACTATAAGTTATGGTTCCTAACTATACCCATACCCACCTCATAATATTTATATATTGCATCAACCAATTTAGGGTAAGGATGCATTAAAATTGGCATGAAGACCTTGATCTGGGTCTTCCATGTAGCACTTCTCGGGTGATTGGAAGTGAGAGCTTTCACCTTGGATTATGATCCTTTGTGAAAGATTTTTAATCTAGACTTGATTGTGATGGTGGTATCACAAATCTTCCCATATGCATTTGTCAACTGCTTGGGGGGCTTTGGATTTATTATTTTGCTTTCTTTGCAGCTTGATTTTACAGCATTTTTTTGCAACAACACAACTATACTATTTAGAAAACCTAATGCCTTCGCTCAACTTTGAGGATGCTTCTAGCATTTCTACACCATAGTAACATCAAGAAAGCAAGAGTGTGATGGATGCATTGCTATTCCTTATTTATAATGCTTAGAAATGGAGATGAGGGAAATGATTGATAGGCCCATTGGAGAGAATTTGTGCTAAACAAGGAGATCTTCTCGAGCCATGATTTCCTTGATAGATGACTCTATCAATTGTTCTTGGGAGTGTGACCCATTGGCCAATGATATTAACAATCAAGTTGTTTTTATTGGTTGGACTGCTTTAAGCCCCTCTAGCGATTGTGCTCTCATTACTTGTTAGAGCATGATTGATCCTAGGTAGATTACATTCAGGATCTCACCTAAACTATCATTTATGACATACCTTCATTCTACCCTAAGAAGTGTACCCTTACTGCTACTGTCATAGAGAAACAAATGATGCATTCAATTAGGGGTTACCACTTGGACTACTTTGTGGTTTTCTTTATTACTTATTATGGTATTCTTGGTGTGTGGGTACTTTAGAGTCAGTGTGGCTAATTTGTGTGAACCTTATTGTACCAGAGGGTAGCTCCTACATATGTCACACTCATGATGCACCCTTTGATTGGTTACAAAATTGTTGCTCTATCATCATTGGGATGAAGAACAACTACCTCGTGGATCCAGATTTTGCCATCTATAGGATCTTGCACGTCGTTGATCTTGCTCAGGCCTACCAACTAATAATAGTTATGGGATTTCAAGTTACTTCGTTCATGATGGGGTTTTAGGACTCATCTAAAACCTAGTAATCTTCCTATTCTCCATCAATCATATTTAGTGATGGGTTTTCAGGACTCATCCAAAACCTGGTAGTAGCCCATTCTTTTGTCAGATATAACTACTTTCATGGTGGATTTTTAGGACCCATATGGGTTCCAAAGGCTACCCATTTCTTTGCCAGGATTAATACTTGGTCATTTTGTCTATTGGGTGAATTTGGTGTATGCGTAGCGGGTTGGCCCATATATACATCTAAATGGATCTTGGCTTACTACTTTTTGTCTTAAATATTTAGAACATGAGATTGTAAGAAAAGAAAAGAAACTAAGTTATATACATATATACACCTCCAATATCAATGGTGCTAAGCATAGTATTTTAGGTATTGACCATTCATCGACATTTGGAGTATCATACCATTATAGGCATTAATATCTTTGCAACTCTCAATGAAATATGGCCTTGACCACATGGAGTCAAACTTACCATGTGCACTTGGTTTTGCTTAGTTCAAATCCTATTTTAGGACCAGGTCTCCACTAAAAAATATCGGCACTACATTTTTATCGAACCAATGATTTAGAGTGTTTTGGTGTTGGCATAGATTATTGTATGATTGCTCACATCTTTCCTCCAACTGCATCAATTCTGCCAACTTCTTTTCTATTGGGGTAAAACCCTCCACCTCCATTTTGCTTATAAATTTGAGCATTGGAAGTTCTAGGTTGATCGAGAGAACTGCCTCCTTTCCATACACCAGGGTGTATGATGATGTTTTCAAGGATTTATTAAGAGTTATTGTGGATGGAATTTTGGATGCTTTCACCCATTCATACCTTTTTGATAAACAAGATGATGGATAACAAAGAAATATAGTTCATGATAGTCCATGCATGGAAATCAACATTGGAGAAGTGGCAGATCTTCCCACTTCCATTTCCAAGCAAGAAAGAGGGTTAAGGGTTGCAAATAAATTACCAAGTACCAATCTTGTTGGAGAAACGTGATCCCACAAATTTTGGACAGGGCTCAAAAGCTCAACACAAAGAGCCTTGGCAGAATAATGGGTAGCTATCGGGTTTTTGATGAGTCCTAAAGTCCTAAAATAGGGGAATGATGAAGGTGCCTGATGAAGGATGACAAAAAGGGAAAATTTGGTTAAGTATATGTGTAGAAGGAAAACTACCCTACCGCATATGATTCTTGGTTTGATCCACAAAAAAAGCTAAGGTGACCATGGAGGTGTGTTGTTCTCTACACCTCGATGTAAAAGGGGAGGGGAGGGTTCACCAAGAACTGTTTTAGGACTTGCTCCAAGTACGGGGGTTCAAGAATATTTAATGTATTCAGTTCAAGACAATCATCTATGTTTAGCCTTTCTAGAACTAAGCTATAAAAGATAAAGGACAATGCAAAAATATAAAATGCAAGAATACAAGAGCTAATCCTAGAATGATTCTTTGTTTGAATGATTTCTAACCTAGGGATTACAAAATGAGATCCTTCTGAGAAAGGGTGCAAGAGAAAATACACAAGAAATACTAAACCCTAAGATCATACTATATGTTGTTTTCCTTTCAAATGCCTAAAAATTAAAATATATTTCATTTTATATTAGATCTAGGGTTCAAACAGGAATAACAAACATTCATCAAACAACCTAAAGATTAATCAAGGCACTTATCTTACTCGATGTTTGATCTTAACATTTATCTCTTATCCAACAATATCCAACACTTGAAAAATATTATTAGTGTTGGGGGGCTACTTAGGTCACTGTACAATAATGCTTGGAGGTGTAGCAGTCAAGCCCCCTAGATCCTTTTAGCCGATCTTTAAAAATAGAAGTGAAAGTTGACCTTCAGAAGATGAATGAACATAATAGAATGCAACAAAAACATAATGAAAAAATAGAGTATAAAATACACTAATATGGTCTAAATGCAACATATAACATAGATCTAGGGTCTAGGAGTAGTAGGTTGCCTCTAAACATGGTCTGTATGAAATCGTGCGCTACTTAGGGAAACCATGAATTCACAGATCGATGAAATCATGCCCCGGTATATTCGAGCACGATTTTACAAAAGCGAAGAGAAAACTCAAGAAATGTGAATTGATAGATGCATAATCAAAACCTAACTAATATGTAAAATACACAAGAATGAAAACAACCTGGTGGTAGTGAAGAAGCAAGAAAAAGGGATGGAGATCTCCAAGTAGTAGATTACTCCTTAGGGCTTCAACACTTATCCACCAAGGGCAAAAACACACAATCCAATGCAATAAAAACAAAGCTTTAGTATATCACACTTCACACTTATGAGTTAGCTTGCTTGTGAAAGAAGAACATCTCAAGAAATAAAACTTAAAAAATTGATTGTGTGAAAATAAGACTTCAAACCCCCCTTTTATAGTGGATTTGAAAGAAGAATGGGAAGGAAAAACTAAGAAAAGCCAACCTCAAAAGAAATCAACTTTGAAAATTAGGGTTTTCTTAAGAGAAAACCCTAGAAATGTAAAATCGCACCCTCCAAGGGCTGACCACAATTTTGCAATGCGAAATCGCACACCTAAAAAGTGGACCGCGATTTCGCAACAACTAGACCCCTATGTAGTTTAATGCACTTTGGGAGATCAAACAGAGTCAGAATGGGACATATCATATACCATTAAAAATAAATTTTTGAGCCTAATCCAATGGTATATGACTCAAAAGTAATGGAGAAGATTTGGTAGGAGAAAATTTGGCTAAAACATGACCCTCCTTTTCCAAGGAGAAAAACAAGGGATCTAGGGAAAAAAACTCACCTTATTTGGTCAATTTTATGTGTCTACATTTTACCCCCTCTTTGATGCATTTAAGGTTAGGTATATTCATAAAAGAAATATGTAAAATCCTATGGGAAAGAGGGTAATAAACATAGAAAGAGGGTGGCCAGGTTTGGACAAAGGGGTAATACAATATAGGTATCACGACAAACACTCTAGACTTTTGTACATAAGGCAAGGCATCACTTCCATTAATGCCTCTATGGCTAGGATGCCCCATCGAGTTTTAGAAGGAATGAGAAATTCCTTAAGAAAGTTGAAAAAGGCAAATAAAGAAAATAAAAAACATAGAAATAAAAGAAACAAGGGCAAGCAGACTAACAAGACAAGGATCACTGGGTACAACATGAATATCATGCAGCTAGCATGAAATGCAATCTATATAATATGAAATGCAAGGATGAATAAAAGAAAGAGAAATAAATAATAAGGGAAGAGCAGAGAAGAAGAAGAAGAAGCACAATAACAAGAACATCAAGAATATCAACGAGATAGAAAGCAGGAGAAATTGGTCGCAAACCTTGGATAAAAGGGTGTTATGATCAAAAGGATGGCCAACTATGGAGTGAAAATCCATTATGGGTGTAGCACTCATGAAGATGGAAAAATTATGGAGCGTAACATGCTATGGATGATTGCTCACTGAAATTATCAAATGATGGAACATGACTCGCTATGGGTGGTTGCTCGCTAGTGACTTCTATGGGTCAATTACCCGCTAAGATGTATGTCGTGACCTACTAAAATGGTCTTGAAGCTTATCTTATAATGGGGTGTAGTGCCTAGTGAGTCAAGAGGAGTGTAACCCAATAGGGGTGTGCACCTAATGAATAAAATATACCTGCTAGGATGTATGATATCCCATGTGGGGTGTAATATATGTATATGAATGAGTCAATGAGTGCTACCCTTGATAGGGGTGTGTAAGAATATGTATGAACCAAGCAATATAAGCATAACACCATGTGAGTGTGTGCATGTGCTAGAAGAAAAGAGAGGAAGAAAATGAGGAGCAATGAATTGTGCGTATGTGCCCCCCAACTTGAAGTTTATATTAGAATAAATCTTAAGTCCTACTAGGATAGTATAACTTGAGTTACCACTCTTGCATGAGGTAGGTAAAATCCTAGTTAAGACTAGCTCAGATCTATTGGGTTGTTGTAATCCAACGGATCACATTGATCAACTTTGCTATTTATACAAAGTTGATCCCATGGAATAAATAAATCAGTTGAGCTTATTTCTAATCTCTTGTGGTGCTTTGCATATCTATTTGCCTTGGGTTTATAATATTGTTTTTCAATATTCTAACATGGTACCAGAGCCTTGATAAATGCATGCATTCTAGAGTTTTTTTCATCTCTTTCACTAGTCCAACTTGTTCTTGGACACATTTTTAGTCTCCTTTTAGAAGCATTCCCTATTATGAGTGTGAAACTGATGTATATTTGGTAGTGTTTCCTTCACCAAAAGTTTTTTGTTAGCAGCTTCATAGTCTTTTTAAGGCTATTTCTTTTGTGAACAACTTCATAGCCTTTTTATGGCAGTTGTCTTGTACCTGTGAACTCATGTGCAGAAACACCCTCGATAACACAACATTTTTTTTTGACGCCAATACGTCGACAATGAGCGTGATGACGTAAAAGCACCACCATCCTTCTGCATGTAACGGAGTGATGACTTCGTGTTTTTTTTGGCACCATCGTTGGGGCTAAGTAGTTGTGCCATTTTTTCTGCATGTAACGAAGAGACAACTTCCATATTTCTTTAGGCAAATATGCTCCAACAGGCAGTCATCAACAGTTCTAAGGCATAACAACGTGATCCACCCCTTTTTTTTTCATCTAGCACAGTACTAGTCCAGCTATCTTCAGCTTTTTGGTGTGATTGCATGACAACGGCCAGCTCGTCGGTGTGATTACGTGACAACGATCAAATTATCCATTCCATCAGGCAGTCACCATAGTGCACCTTTAACTAATCCCAATTACTGCGCATCAAATCTCGCAATCCTGTAGGATATTTTCTTCAAATTTTTTGACTATATAGTATGTGATGCTTCTTCCAAAACACATATATTTCTTTGTAGACTAAGTTTGAATGTTGTTAGCGCCATCTTTGGAAAGCCATGCCAAAAGCTACCGAATGAAGTGAGTTCAGCACCTCGTGAGTCTGCTGCCCACGCTGCAAGGTACCTGCCATTTAACTGATGTTGCCTGGAGATTGGGAGAACAATGTTCACTGCAATATCTGTAAGATGTCAAATGTGCCATCTATGGAGAGTCTCTCGCATCAGTGAGAAATTTACCACTATAAAGGTGAAATCCTTTCTTGTCAGAGAGCGCAGAGATGCGTCTGGCCAAGCATTGTTGAAGTTGCTGTGATCGCTACTCAATTAGTGCCTTCTATTTGCACTGTTGCTGCTGTAGTTTTTTTTAACATTTCGTGCTATAATTGTTTTTTGAGGCAGATTTGTAGCTTGACGTGCTTGATTTCACTTGTTGAAATTGCACTCTTGGGGACCCACGTGTTGAGGATTTCCTGCACCTGCATCTTCAATTCTAGATTGACGTCTTCCACTAGTTGCCGCATTGATCGAGCCACTTTCAGGAATGGCAATAATCTGCTAAAAAATCACTTTCACAAGGATACTCAACCATTGATAATGTTATTTTGAGCTTGCAGTTTTATATATTCAATGCTTTTAATTTTTGCTTTGGGAAGCTGCTACAGTATTTTTATCGTGAACCTGTAGCGTACAATTTGGTGGTTGCGCTCTCTCTCTCTCAACATTGCAGCAACACTCGAGAGATCATGGAGTACTGCAACAGTTGTAGAGAATTTGTGACAGAAAAAAGTAGGATCATGCACATGTGATCTAGTCCTCTCAAGTAGATCACAAAAGTTGGAAGATCTACCTATGTGTTATTAACGATTGCAAGAATTGAGCACTTGTTTTTGAATGTGACCGTGGCTAAAGTTGGTACACAAACCTATTTATTTTGACTCGTGGAGACCCCACCTCCTGTGTCTTGATGATTTTTCTACTGTTCATTTTTTTTGGCCAGAGCGCTAGTAAACAACCACCACCATTCTGAATCTGCATTCAGAGAAAGAATTGTGAAAACATTATAATCTTCTTTTGTCCTCTTCTTGGACTCCTCTCACTATTCCTTTTGTATGCCTATTCTATAAAGGCACTCTAAGTGAGATGGTCTCATTGTAAAATCATAATAAATATTTTTTTTGGGTGGGGATTCTTGGTGCTATTTGTTGCATTAGATTGTTGTCTTTGCTCAAGGGGGAGTTATTGTTGTCTTTGCTGAAGTATTTTTTCCTTTTGTTTTTGGGTAAAATGAATTCTTTAAACACAATTGACCCACTTACTCCTCACAACTATCACACTTGGAAACTAAGAATATTGAATCTCATTTCTCAAAGAGGTCTCACACATTTTCTAGAAGAGAAGCAACCTGAATTTAAAAAAAGAATATGAATTTTTTGTTCATAAAGGGAAAATTTATGAAACAATAGGTATTATAAGCACAAATGTGAGTGAAAGCTTATGGTTTCATATTTCTGAATATAAAAATCCATTTGAGAGTTGGATGAAACTAAAAAAATTGTTTGGTAAAGTGGATCAAATAAGATCAATGCAGCTAGAGGCAGAGTTAATAGCTTTATCTCCTGAAGACTTCAACACAATTATAGATTTTCTCACCAAATTTAAGGAAATCCTCACACAATTAAAAGGCAGTGGAAAAAATAAAACAGAAGAAGAATGCATCTATCTTATTCTTTCAAAATTAAATGGAGCATTTCAAATTTTTGCAACCACCTTTTTATCTACAAAGGATGCACTTGGTACAAGTTTTACAATACCCACTTTAGAGGAGTTTTGTGATAGGCTAACTAGAGAGGAAATGAAGCTTTCAAAATTTGAGACCTCTCCCTCCTCCTCAAAAGCCTTAGTAGCTTCCAAATCCAATAAAGAAAAATTTAAAAAGAAAGAAAAAACACCTATAACTTGTACTCATTGCAAAAAGGATGGTCATTCAGTGAGCAGATGTTGGAAAAGACTACAACAACTTGAGGTAGCAATGAAAGATCATAAAATGGACATCAAGAAGAAAATTGGAAAAGCCTTAAATGTTCAAGGCAAAGCTGTTAAAACTTCATCAAAATATTGGGTTCTAGATTCAGGGGCAACTCATCATATGACTTCTTCACATGAGTCATTTACTTCTCTCTCCTCAAGCTCAACTTGCAACATTGAAGTTGGTGACTCATCTTTTATCCCTGTCAAAGGAAAAGGTGACATTACCATTGATGGTGGTCACATAAATAATGTTCTCTATGTCCTAGATATTTCTACAAATCTTCTCTCTATCTACCAAATTTGTACATCTGGAAAGGGCAAAACAGTTATGTTCTCACCAATAGGAGTTGAAATAAAAGACTTTCAAGAACCATACTCCCTTATAGCAAAAGGTGACATTGATCATAAAGCTCGCCTATTTCACTTCAAGGGATTCAAAGATTCTAATAGAGCCTCCTGTTTTGTTGCTCATGGAGATCTTGAAAGCAAAATTTGGCATGAAAGGTTTGGATATCTCAGTTATAGCTATTTGAGAGAGTTGAGTACTCATGAAATGGTAACTGGGTTGCCAAAAGTCTCTTCTATTGATGGAGTGTGTCCTGGATGTGCTCTTGGAAAACAACATCAAGATCCTTTTCACCCAAGTGGTTCCCAAAAAGCTTCCTCCCCATTGGAACTAATCCATAGTGATTTAATGGTCTTCCCACATCCATATTTCAAAGGAGCAAAATATGCCTTAACCTTCATTGATGATTTTTCAAGACGTACTTGGGTGTATTTTCTAAAATACAAAAGTGATGTCCTATCTCACTTCAAAAATTATAAAACCTTAGTTGAAAATCAAGCCTCTTGCAAAATCAAAAAGGTTCGTATAGACAATGGGGGGGAATACTTCAGTAATGAGTTTTCTAAGTTCCTCTCAACTCATGGTATTATTCATCAACATTCAGTCTCCCATAATCCACAAAAAAATGGTGTAGCAAAAAGAAAGAATAGATCTTTAAAGGAAATGGCTAACTGTATGCTCCACTCAAGGGATCTTCTAGCAATTTTTTGGGCTGAGGTAATAAACTGTGCAAATTACATTCAAAACCACACACCACACAAAGCACTTGGGCATTTGACTCTAGAGGAAGCCTGGTTTGGATCAAAACCTGATGTCTTTTTTTTTGAGTTTTTGGTTGTACTGCTTGGGCCCACATCCCAAAGAAAAATAGGAAGGCTTTAGACAAGAAAAGTAAACAACTTATTTTTATTGGTTATTGTGAGGATATGAAAGCCTACAGGCTACTTGATCCTTCTACTCATGAGGTATTTTTTCATAAAAATGTTCAATTTGATGAAACATTCCCTTCTAAATATCCTCATCCATATTCCTCTACCAACCTTGATTCCTTTGAGCCATCTCCCTTATTTGAGCCTCAATCTGATGAAGAACCAATCCTTGAGATAAATAATCAAAATGATGATAATATTCTTGAAAATCCTCCAACAAATTCTGGTACTCCCATTACTCCACCATCCATGCCAAAATGGGCCCGCACTACTGTTCTAGAGGCAACCCCTTATATCCAAGATCTTCCCCTTCCATACTTAGTCATTCATTGGGTTCTAGTCTTGTTTTTCAATCCATTTCTACTAATCCACAATCCTTTGTTTAGGCAAATGAAATTAAATAATGGGATGATGCCATGGAAAATAAATACTCTTCCTTGATTAAAAATCAAACTTGGGATCTAGTCCCTCTTCCTAAAGGAAGAAAATTGGTTCATTGTAAATGGGTTTATCAAACCAAGTATGCAACAGATGGAACCATTGACAAATTCAAAGCTCTCTTGGTAGCTAAGGGTTTCTCACAAGTTGAAGGCATTGATTACTCAAAAACCTTTGCACCTGTTGCAAAAATAGATTCAGTTAGTCTTGTACTTGCACTTGTTGCCTCACAAAATTGGCCTATTTTTTAGATGGATGTGAAAAGTGCTTTCTTGCATGGTGACTTAAAGGAAGAAATATATATGGAGCAACCAGCTAGATTTATTCAAGATTCCTCCCTTGTTTGTAGACTAAGAAAGTCTCTATATGGACTCAAACAAGCTCCACGAGCTTGGTATGAAAAGATGGATTCATTCCTTCTCACCACCAGATTTTATCATTGTGAGTTTGATGCTACAGTCTATATTTTGTGTGAAGAAGATAACATCACCATTCTTGTTCTCTATGTTGATGATCTACTTCTCAATAGGTAGTGCTACTTCTCACATTCAGACTGTAAAAAAATCCATTTACAAGAGATTCGAGATGGATGATCTAGGTTTAGCTCATTACTTCCTTGGGTTTTAGATAACTCAAACAAATATAGGAATTTTATTATATTAGCAGAAGTATACTATAGATCTTATTCAACGGTTTAATATGGTTGATTACAAGCCTTATCCAATGCCTTTTCAATCTGGGTTCACTCTAACTTCTGCTTGCACTTCACCTCTATGTGATGCTACTCTATATAGATAACTCATAGGGAGTCTATTGTATCTGAATCATACTCGCCTAGACATTTCTTATGTTGTTGGCTTAATTTCTAGATTTTCTCAGACACCTCATCTCAGCCATTGGTAGGCAATAAAGTGAATTCTTCGTTATTTGTAGGGGACCACTCATTTTGGGTTATTCTATAGTAGCAGATCTATAGATATTGTAGGATACACTGATTTCGATTGGGCAGGTTCAGTTGAAGGCATATGTTCCACCTCTGCCTATGTTTTTTGCCTTCGTTCTTCACCTATTTCTTGTTCATGCAAAAAATAGCAGGTTGTTGCATTATCATCTACATAAGCAAAATACAGGGCAACAATTTTGGCCAATTAGGAGGCTCTTTGGCTTTGACAATTATTGAGAGAGTTTGGCTTTTTCTACGACCAACCTACTATACTTTGGTGTGATAACCTGTAGACACCTAAAACGTGTCATGTCGAGGACGACTACTCATATGAACATGATACAAAACCATATGGAGGATATTAGATAGACTCCAAGATAGAGCAGTGGTTCTAACCACTCAATTTAGGTATTTTGGCCTAATCAGGTTGAACCGCAGCCAAGATCTACAATCTCAATTCTAAACCGTAGCTGATACCTACGGTCTACACTTAGAGGTCTGCACTGATACCTGTAGTTGTCACATGTATTTAGGGGCATATTGCACTCAGAGGTCTTCTATTCTCAACAACACCTTTCTAATGAAAAGAAAATGGAAATAAACTAAGACTTGTTCATTGAAATTTTTATTTAATTTCCTAGTTTGCAACAGTTCAATGCTTTCTAGAAAACACAAAGCAAAAAATTTATAATAGATAGTGAAATTGGGGCCTACCTTAGCTCTTGCTCTGCTGCCCACTGAGTTTCTTGATGTCTACTTTTCCTTTGTTAACTATAGGTCCAAGTTGCGAGATGTAGTAGTGAACGTAGGTGACAGTCGCAGGCCAAAAAATAACTACAGCTAAAAGCTACGATTAGTGCCTAAGATAAGAAAAAGCTAAGAAAAGTCAAAACTCAGGGCTAAAATTATGGTGTCCCACCGTGATCGCCTTATGAATTAATCATAGAGCATGCACCTAGCTACTGTATTGATCTATACCATCATGAAAGCACAAATATTAACACAAGTACATATATTGAACATAAAATTAAGGTTTCTTGTATTAATATTTGAATAAGATTTAATAAAAAAAATGACCTCTTAGGGTCACTTGAAAGATGATACTGATATTACAATTGCCAATACCCTCAATAGGATAGGCACACTTATAGTGCTCTATTGATTAGTCACAAACTGCCTTGGGGTGGAGTTGACCCCCTTCTTCGTGATGTGGAAGGATTATGATGTAAGCTCCTCTTGCACCTGTCTCCCTACGAACAAGAAACAACAACACACGATTAAAAATATTGATAGCCTCTCATGATGAGGCCCTTTAAAGAAATATGTATGCAAATGCCATTAAACTAGTAAAACAAGAAATCATAAAGAAATACTTTAAACTATTCTAATTAGATCAAGAATTATACTATAACATGACGAACATGAATAAGAAAATGATGCATGAATCAAATATCAAGTTAGGAGCAATAAAGTACATAAAATACCCAATATAATCCTACTTAATACAATGCATGATATAACTAATTGCTACGGTCAGAGTTTCTCTAAAGTGCAACTAAACCTATAAAAAGACTAATATAACTAATCTATGTGGTCAAAAGTAAAGCAAGTAAGGTGATCAGTCACCTGTTGCAAACTGCAGCTATGGTGGGCGGTCTGCACTATGAACCATGGCTGACAGTCGCAGTTTGACCTCTGATAGGTTTACCCTTAAAATTAGGGATAGTGGGCTTGACCTCCTTGTCCAAATTAATGTTCAAGGGTCATCTTTTGTGTCCTCTGACAAATTTGGTGGTAAAATCGCTATGACGGGCCTTTGTTTACCCAAATTTGTGCTTCTTGAATCTCCTAGGCACCTAGGGCATCCATGGCTAATTGGTATTTAGGTGAATAGCAAAGGAGCTCTCAAATACACAGATTCAGTATGCAATTTGATAGGGCTTCGTTGCTATCTTAATCAGTTAACTCTCTATAATCGATACTCTAGAATCGATATTACAGAAGCAGTTTCCCTCATTTAAATCCACAAAGGACATTTTTGAAGCTCATAAATCCAAAAACAAAGATCAAATGAAGATCACGAATAAAATAAAAAAATTTCCAGAGATCAAATGAAGATCAAATATAAAGATCCAATGAAGATCAAAAAATCAAAGGCACGACAAGGTCAAATGAATATCACAATATAGTGCAAAAATGAAGATGAAGATAAACCCCTTGCTTAAGAATTAGAAACAGAATAGCACAAAGCTAAAATTAGTGATTCTTATCATTTTGTACAAGCAAGTATCCCGATCATACACAGAAAAGGAAGGAGTGGGCCTGAATCCCTAGAATTGCTCGCACTACTGTATCTTACACACGATGATATATCTGATGCATTAGCATTTTACTTATGTACAGACCAATGTTTGGATGTGGATGAGCTAGCTTCAGATGTCTTGCATCACTTAGTGGTATGAGTCCAACTAAAATCTAAAAATAATATTGAGTAAGACATTTACGGATCCCCTATCTTAGCAATGGGCTGAAAGAATCCTGCCTGACATTGGGGTATGCTTATGTCTTACCAAAGTTATGCACTTGCACACATAAAGGTAATGAACAGTTTTAGCCTATCTTAACAAAAGCCTCACGGTTCAGAAGTCTAACATGGTGAGTATACAACTTATGATTAGACAACTAGGGTATTTGAGTCTCATGGAAAACCTCAAAAGTTCCCAAAATAGCAACAGGATGGCAGAAACCGCAAGCCATCAAAGATAATAAAGTCATTCAATCAATCAAACTACAAAGTATCTATCCATGATACATTATTATATTGAGCACAATCAAAGATATAAGATAGATATCGGATGAATATCAGAAATGATGTTTAGACGACCACTGACTATATAGTGCAAGGAATGAATATCGAATGACATATCAAATCATTTACATTATACCAATCCATATCATCTCATTTAATATATGGGTGATTAATTGATTAAGATCTTGTAATGAGAATGATCAATTATTTTGCATGATTGTTATATATTATGTGGTGTCATATTTTCAAAATTGAAATACACAGTTTACATTCATTCCTTACGTTTTAAGTGATTAAAGCATACAGGTTCATTTCCATTAGATTATGATTATGTACATAATGCATTACCATACATTGCATAGCATACCATAATCTGCATCAAAATAAATGTATGCCCACAAAGCAAAAATAAATATGCGTTTAAAAATAAACATCGCATCCATATGCATACATCATATATCACACATCTAATCATCTAGATCACTGCATATCATCATCATAAATTAAAATAGCTATCTAGTGCATGCCATCCATACATCGTATCATATAAATATAGCATTTACATAATCCTTGCATGCATGTGCATCAAATAAACATAAAATCAAAAAAATAAATAAACATGTACACATAATGAGACATAAAAGATCATATCATATATATATATATATGTGTGTGTGTCCAAAAGAGTACATAATGAGTACAAAATACCTGTAGACTACAATTATATAGGTCCTCGAACTTACACACAAAATGATATATCAAAAATGTAGTCGACAACTGCTATAACTTAGATCTAGGCTGCTCCCCCTGTACTAGAGCTCTCATCGCCTCCCTCAGCACTATGCTCTGGAGCCTGCTCTCCTGGCTGACCTGGAACCTATGGTGGATCCTGCTGTGGATCTTGCTTGCCTCCAAAGCCTAAGGCACCCAACACCCAACACTTGTTCATTGACTTAGGTGCATGCTCCATGATTTGTGTCAATATTTGTGCTTTCATGATGGTATAGATCAATACAGTATCTAGGTGCATGCTCCATAATTAAGTCATAAGGCAATCACCGTGGGACACCATAACTTTAGCCCTGAGTTCTAACTTTTCTTGGCTTTTTATTATCTCAGGCACTAACCACAACTTTTAGCTATGATTATTTTTTGGCCCGCGGTTGTAACCTGCGTTCACTACTGCATCCCATAGCTCAGACCTATAGTAAATAGAGGAAAAAGCAGACAGCAGGAAACTCAGTGGGCAATAGAGCAGGAGCTAAGGTAGGCCCCAATTTCACTATCTATTTTAAAATTTCTTATTTGTGTTTTTCCATAAAGCATTGAACTGTTATAAACTAGGAACTTAAATAAAAAGGTTAATGAACAAGTCTTAGTTTATTTCCATTTTCCTTTCATTAGAAAGGCATTTTTGGGAACAAAGGACCTCTGAGTGTAGTCCGCCCCTAAATACAACGACCTTGATAGATATTGTGTGTCATTTGCATGATTGAGGCCCAATTAGTGGCCATGTCATTGTAATTGCATCATCAAAATATCATATAGGATATTAGCATGCATTCTTTCTGAATTTAAAATATTCCTTTCTTTTCATGCATATCATGTAGGAATGATCATTATTCTCTTTTATGCATTTATCATTTTTGCAAAGTAAAAGGAACCACACACACCACTTGACACTTAAATGCTAGTGAGTTGGGCTTCATCTCTAACCACTAGTAGGGTTCAATGACGGTGGATGTAATTTCCATCCGTTGGCCCAAATCCCACGTACCTTGTGTTACTAGACCATACCGGGTCCAAGATCCTTTCGTACCCTAAAAAATTTGCATATACTCCTCTTCGGAGGGTATGACGCTGATCGAGGGAAAATGGGTGAGGAACTGGGAGGACCTGTGCCCCCTGACCATGTGTGGGCTTCACATTATAGGTTGGTTTACGTGACTTAGGTTTCATCTCCAAGTTATTGAGCTATGGGTATACATGTGAAAGCCAATTCAACTGAGTATAAAATCCAATAATCTTTCAAAACATGTGAGAGTTTCTAACACTGATACAACATATATGAAAACAACATCAAACAATTTAGGGCTCATAATAAAAATTTAAAAGAAGATAATCATCATTTGTATACCTTTTTTGCATAATAAAACACATCTAGATGTTAGGTACATAAATTATGAACATATGGGGTGATCAAAAAAGGTCTAGGACCGATGCCCATGATCAACCCCCAACTGATTCACAACAACATGTGTCGAGTCCTCACACACATGAGCGAATCAAATGACGTTTGGTGAGCATTAGAGGTGACAACTCGACACGAGGAGATCTCGTTGAGCAGACCCTCGATAGATGAGCTTCAGTACAGTCCTCTAGGAATAGGACTAAGTGCGAAGCTTCTCAGCATGAGGATGCTTTACTCCAAAGCCATTATCAAGATCGCACTACACACGGGTCCACAGGATTAGTCGAGGAATATGTTGTGCAAGGGACCAAGTTGGTTACCATACGTACTAGGTCCATAAGAGGTTCTAACCCTCCACAGTCAGAGTATAGACGGACCAGAGATCCGTCCATTCAGGGGCAAGAGGATAGGCTCGCTTCTGAGCATAGGTCCACCCATACTCTTGCACGTGGCCCACCATGCAAGATCACCATTGATATATCAAAGGTGGGAGCTAATGGAACACCATCGCATGAGTGATGGAGGTCTAGATAGTTAGATGGTCTAGGTAGTGTTCTTGAGCAGCTAGGTTGAAAGCCTATAGCTCCGCCACTGGTGCTTTGAGTGAGCGTAGTGACAGTTGTATCAATTTCACTAGAGAGCATGGAGAGGATTCTAAGCGCCCTCATGTCACATGTCCTCCATCCACACATGGTGGTTCATAGTTTAGAGCACAGTAGGATGTCGATGCCATCTTCATAGATAGAGGCAAAGGTGCAACACATTTGTCTGATGGGTACAAAACCCATAAGGTAGCTCGTACAGAGCATACACACCAAAGGTCTCCCACGATCGACAAGATTGATAGATCACATAGACTGGTGTCTGAGAAAAGATGTCAACTCCTCCAAGATCAATTGGAGGATGCTCACCTAGAGAAATAAAATATTGAATATGAAAATCTTCAAGTGCAAAGGCTCCTACGATAGAGGTTATATGAGCAGCACATGCACGAGGAGCGTATTCTAGCTCAGAAGGAGCACATAAAGCAGGAGGATCAATTAGCTAGGGCTGGCCTATACCCTCTCAATGAGCATAGAGAGTGTGTGTATAGGAGGGATGTGTCCCTAGATGATATGCATGAGGAGCATAGAGACCCTCGTACTCATGTCAGTGCCCAACAAAGGGAGCAACTACCATCGCTAAATGATCTTAGACATAGGCAGCATGAGCATGTAGATGTAGACGAATAAGATCAAGAGTATCCTGAGAGTTACTGAGTTGAGGAGGAGGAAAAGCCACTTCCTCCACCTCCCTAGAAGAAGACATTACCTCCTAGACCGCATCCACATCAGCTTAGGGAGGAGGACTTTTTGTCTTCTGAGGCATACAAGATTTTGGCCGATAAGGTCAAAGCAATAGAGAGGCAAGGTGCGCCTATTCAAAAGCCGACATTGAGGAAGATACACAATGAACCTCTAGACCCCTTGGTACCTATGCCTCCATATCCTAATAATTTTGATATACCCAGGTTAGAAAAATTCAAGGGTGATGAGGATGCCCAAGAGCATGTTACGAGTTTTTTGGATGCTTGTTTCTAGATAGAGAGTCATGATGCCTTGTTGTTGCGCACCTTCATTATGACACTCTTCGGCCCGACCCGAGAGTGGTTCAACCAACTAAAGAAACATAGTATTACTGGTTTTGAGTAGTTAGCTAATGCATTTCTTAAACACTATTCATTTGGCATTAAGAAACATGCCAACCTTTCCGATTTGGCTACGCTAACTCAGCACGACAATGAGCCCATCGAGAAATATAGAAAGAGATGGCATAGAATAATGGCAAAGCTGCCATTCTCTATTCCTACAGCATAATTGACCTGAATGTTTACAAAGAGTTGTGCCAAGTACATCTCACTACTGTTGTAGCTATAGCAGTTGCTACATTCAAGAAATATTTGGTGTAAGCCAAGGTGATCGAGGACATCAAGTTGCAAGAAGGTAACTTGAAGCTCAAGACCAGGAAAGAGGGGTTTAAAAAGAGTACTACAAAGCAACAAGGCAAGTAGGCCCACGTGAATCAAGTAGTACTAAATCTTGGAGGAGAGGACAAGGGATAGCAAAAGCCTAATTATCAGGCCCAACCTCCTCCTATGCGTTATGAGACACACAAAAACAATTATAAGGGCAAAAACAGAGAAGAGTGCCAACCCCACCAGTTCACACCTCTGAAGAAATCGATGACTTCGATTTTCCATCAACTGTATGAGGCCAAGACCATACAATTACTCGAGGTCAAATTAGTATATCTGAATGTGCCAAAGTCAAAGTGGCATCAAGACGATCTGTTCTGCATATTCCATAGAGCGAAGGGCCACGACATCGGGACATGTTGGTCCTTCAAACACATTATGCAGAACATGATAGAAAAAGAAGAGCTTATAGTACCAGGTAATCCATAGGTACCCAACAACAGAAACATGGGAATTTTCAAGAATCCACTACCTAATAATGAGGCACCTTGTAACAATGTCGACCAGGTCAATCAAGTGAGAGTCGAACCACCTACCCAGGGGTTCGTAGGCATGGTCAATGTTATTACTATACACGGGAGGTACGATCAACCGAATCAACCTCGTGCTCTCATTAGAATACAAGCTACACTGGATCAATGACCAACTGATAAAATTCTAGGCCCATCAACGAGACCGATGGTGACCATAAGGAGCAGGTTAGATTAGAACCTGCAAACAACTCCTGTGAAGTTGTCAATAAATGAGCTTATTTAGCAGTCCCCTAGACACAGGGAGAATCTTATGGATATTTTGAGGTCCATTGAGGTACAGTCCCAAGATGCACACGCATTTAAAAATTTTGTGGGACATGTACAACAGTGTCATGAACCCATGATACAATTTTACAATCATGAAGTGAAGATGGTTCCTACTATTACAGCTAACCCGTTGGTGCATATTATCACATGTGTTAACCACATGCCTTTAAAAAGGGTCTTGATCAACACTGGGTCATCGATAAATATAATTAAAATCAAGGCACTAAGCCATCTCAAGATGCCCAAATCACACATTGTGCCTACCACATTTACATTGAGAGCGTTTAACGATGCACTATGCTCGACGATTGGTATAATTGTTCTACTTGTTTAGGTGGGACTCAAGACCATATTTGTGATGTGTCACATGATAGAGGGTGCTATGCAGTACAAGATTCTACTTGGAAGACCTTAAATTCATGAAATGCATTACGTACCCTCGATCTTGCATCAATGCATGAAGTACATTCACGAGGGATAGGTTCACATAGTTTCCTCGGATGAAGAACCATTCAAGTTCATGAACCTAATAGATTTACCCGGGGTTTTGTACTCCTATTGATGCACTTGGATATTTGGATGCACTTGGATATTTGGCCTGCTTTACCGTTTAAGATTCCAAGAGGTAAACCAATAGCCCATGCTCAACTATCAAAATTTGTGTCACACAGATCTAAGCATATGACTACAACTTCTCTAAAATTGACTACATCGGCAATGCATCAACAAGACAAGAAGCTAAAGGTGAAATTGGACAAGAAAGTAGAAGATCATATGCCCGGACTAGTCGCCAATGAGACTTCCACTCCCATGGATGTGGAAGACCATCAAGACAAAGCCAAGGAGGTGCCTCAGCCTGCTTTGCGTGCATCTTCAGTAGGGTCATCTACACTACAGGTGATCGTTCATATAGCCAACACTGGGTTAGGTGAGTATCTTGTACAAAATATTACTTTTGGACCTATCCTAAAGATTGCATAAGAGATGGGCCAACCACATGCCCATCGATTTCTGATTGGATTTGTAGTGTCATTGGGTGAGCCACCCAACCAAACAAACTTCATCTACACAGGGCTAGATCAAGCACCCATTAGAATGTCTATAGATGAGGATTATGATGAGCCATTCTCTATGAATGTGCACTATCTATCCAACCCAAAATATGCCATGCACATTTTTGAGTCATATCATTGGCATGGACATGGCCTTGGTCTTTTTGAACAAGAATGTAGGACTTCGCTTGAACCTCATTATCAGTTAGCTATCGATAGGTTTGGGTTAGGGTTACAGGTACAGGATCATGATGATTTTCTTGCTACATCCTTTGATCGCATGTACCTAAGTTTGGGGGACGATGTGGATTTTAATCCATATCACCCTAATCCTTCCAACTTTTGGAGGACTTGCCAGACGATATCGTTTGTTACCATAGGGCCACTCTATTCATATCATGATGGGCCATTAGAGGACAACCCCAGAGGCAACCTGGGTAACCAAATCTGTAATGCTATCGACGACATTGGTATGCAGGGGCATAACCCCACTACTGTAGGTGATCTCGAGTTAGGAGATATTTGTGATGATGATGGAGAGGAGTCCACCTCTAAAATAAGTGGACCTAGTTATGATGCAGATGATGAGTCCTTAAATGATGATCAATCTGAGGAGGAAATCAAGCCGACCTTTCCAGGTTGGACATTTATACACCATCTACTACCTATGGAACAAGTAGAAGAGACAAATGAGAGCTTCATAGTCGATAGTGATTATGAATATGAGACAAAGGAGGCCTACTTAAGGCCTCACCCAGCTAATCTCCCACTATTCATAAACATAATAAAGTGGTCCATCCATGGTAGTGACCACAGTGATGTAGATGAAAGGACTGATTCTAAGCTTGTGTATCCATAATATCTATTGCCTAGGGAATCAGAGCATGTTATGAAGGAATTCCCTCCCAACATTGAGTGCTTTGAGGAAGAAGCAGTGCTAGTTTACACGATAATATCATATATATGATTGTTCTATTGGATTTATGTAGATAGTGATGATAGTGACCATAGAATCAGATACATGGGGCCACATCTAGCAAATTGTCCCTTAGAAGAGGGGGGAGGTGACAAATTGTATTTGTATAGTGATGATAAGAATTCATTGGAGATGGCCTATTTGGGACGACATCACCTACGTAATAGTCCTCCACCTCGAGGTCCCCAACCTATTACAGTTGTAGGTTTACGTCAAGAGATTAATCTCCATCGTAGCTTGAGGGAAAGAAGAGAGCTTGAAGAGAGGTATCAGGAACTCTTTCCCCATCTGCCTATGTACGCAGAGCTCCTTGAGTTGAGATATCCCATTTTATAGCTAGTGCACCAGGAGGATCCAGTTATATGGGCATCCCACAGAGAGGATTCGTTTGTGCCCGTACCATCCAAGCCAGATCTTAGATACAAAAGCTACACTTCAGATATAGAGTTTTGTCCATGTGGTTCTAGAGATCAATTCTATTCCATAAATATGGTATCTATTGATTTGACCACTCCACTTTGTAATACAACAGATCCGTCCAAACTGCTGCATCTGAACATGGATGCTATCGATTGGGATTGCATTGACTCGTCGGTCTAGCCTGAAGATTTTTTTCCTAATGAAGAAATGCTGCAACCATTTTATTTTGTGCCAGGATATGCTTATGATGTTTATCATGCTGAGGGTTGTTCCCACAAGGAACATGTTAACCTAGCTGATGACATCCATCTAATTCCTACACCTCACCAGCTTGAGGAGGGATCACATATGTTAGTAGATAAAACCTTCGATGTGGATATTAGTAAAGATCCCACTAATCCAAATAAGGTTAGATTTGGAGAGAGTCTCACTCCGGATGAGCATGATAGCATCATCCCTCTACTGAAAGAGAGACCTGATCTCTTTGCTTAGACTTACAAAGACATGTCGGGTCTAGATCCGAAATTGGTTACTCATAACCTTTCGCTAGATCTGTCGAAGAAGCCAGTCAAGCAAAAACTCAAAAAAATGCATCCAAAAGTAGCCTTAATGACGAAAGACGAGTTTTAAAATATGTTGGATGTAGATTTTGTCATCTCCATCAACTATCCATAATGGGTGTCCAATATGGTGCCCGTAGGAAAGCCATATGGAAGGATCCGTATTTGTACAAATTTTAGAGATCTCAATAAGGCAACACCCAAAGATTCATTTTCATTGCCAAATATTGATGCTCTGGTAGATGCTACTACAGGTCACAAAATGCTCTCCCTTATGGATGGTTTTTCTGGATACAATCAGATTCGGATTAAACCCAAAGATCAGCATAAAACTGCGTTTATAATGCCATGGGGGACATTTTGCTACAAAGTTATGCCATTCAGTCTTAAAAATGCTGGTGCCACATATCAGCAGGCTATGACATATATCTTTCATGACTACATGCATAAAATCTTAGAATATTATATCGATGACTTACTAGCTAAGTCGTTGCTATGAGAAGAGCATGTGGAGGTCTTAAGGAAGGTCTTTGATCGCTTGATAGAGCATAATGTCAGGTTGAATCCTAAGAAGTGCGTATTTGGCATAAATTCACGTAAAATCTTGGGATTCATCATTTCTAAATGAGGCATCGAAGTAGACCCAACAAAGGTCAAGGCTATTCTAGAGATGCATCCTCCCACTAATATCAAAGAACTAAGAAGCCTTTAGGGCAAAGTAGCATCCATAAAGCGATTCATTGCTCAATTATCGGATAAATATCGATCCATGAATCGACTACTACACAAGGGGGTCCCATTTGATTGGGACAAGGACTACCAAGCAGCATTTACTGAGATTAAGCAATACCTAGCAACACGCCAGTACTAGCTCCACCATGGTCAGATGTGCCTTTTCTACTATATATATTAGCAACCAACTTTGCATTAGGTACCATGTTATCCCAAAAGAACGTGCAAGGAAAAGAAAAAACCATATATTACATCAGTCGCACCTTGGTGAGTTATGAGTCAGGATATGCATATGTGGAGAAGCTTTGTTTAGCAGTGGTGTTCGCTACCAAGAAATTGTAGTATTACATGATAATTCATACGACATGTTATATCGAAACATAATCCTTTGCAGTATATTATGAAAAAGACATATCATAACACACGTACTACAAAGTGGATCGTGCTATTGAAAAAATTCAATTTGGAATTCATCAACCAAAAGTCCATCAAGGGACAAGTCCTAGCTGATCAACTGGTTGAGGCACCACTGTCCAAAAATAGACCTCTAACCATTGAGCTTCCAGATGATGCAGTATTCATAATATTTGAAGCTCCTGAACCCAAAGAACTAGAGAATAATGTTGATATGACATTGTTCTTTGACGGTTCAAAGTGTGAGCAAGGGGGTGGTGTAGGAATAGTGTTTTTCATGCCACAAGGAGCTCCAATTCCCTTTTCATTCAAGTTAGACTTTTTATGCACCAAAAATAATACTGAGTATGAAGACCTAATTTTGGGCCTCCACACAACCATCACCATGGATATTAAAAGATTAAATATTTTTGGTGATTCTTTGCTCATAGTTAACCAAGTTAAGGGGCTCTTTCAGTGTCAATGTCCCATACTGAAAGCCTACAAAGATCTTGTTGCCACTTATATGGCTAAATTTGAATGGTATGACATCGAGGCAATCCCTCATTCATCAAATAGGTTCATAGACACCATGGCATATTTGGGGTCCTTGATCCCTTAGAATCCGTCTGTCGATTTTATTACCATCCATGTTAGAACACTCTCACACCTAGTAGTGGAGCGTGCAACCTTTGATAACAAAGATTTAGTCAATATGATTATTGTGGAACCAACAACTGATTGGTTTCGTATTGCAAAAGAATTTATTAAGTAAGCACCCTGGGAGTCACTGACTTCTCAGAGTCCTATAGGGAGTGGTACTACCATTCACCATAAGGTTGTTTTCTAGTATGCATTTACAAAGTTAAATACGCAGGGGGAGCAAGTCGTCTTAGCAGTCGAAGCTGAGGCTTGTCAAAGCTGGATGTTGCAAATCCAAGACTTCTTAAAACTTGGTATGATCCCAGAGGGATTATCGCATGCCACAAGATGCACATTCAAATAGAAAGTGACTAAGTATGTCTTGATAGGAGACATTTTGTACTGACACAACTACGAAAGAGTTCTCTTTCGATGTCTTGATCCCCAAAAGTTATCTTGGGAAATTTTAGAAGCTCACAACGGTATGTGTAGTGGAAATTTCAACGACATGGCTATCATCAAATGCATCCTTTGTATGTGTTATTATTGGCCCACTATGGAGAAGGATTGCAATGTGTATGTCAAGAAATGTGTTGAATGTCAGCATCATGCTAATATTTCACACTTGCCATCACAGGCCTTACAACCCATTCAGGTGGCTTGGCCATTTGCTCAGTGGGGACTAGATATTATTGGCAAGATTTCTCCTCCATTGTCAGGCCAACATACATTCATTATCATGGCTACTGAGTATTTTATAAAGTGGGTAGAAGCCATTCCCCTTACAATGACCACTGGAGCTCGCATCATAGAATTTATTCTCAAGCATGTTATATGTCATTTTGGGATACCATCCAAAATAATTTTAGATAATGGAACTTATTTTAAGAACAAAACTGTGCGGGATTTAACGTCTAAATACCGCATTAAACATAGTTTTGCAACTCCATACTATCTGTAAGAAAACAGGCAAGATGAGGCCTCAAACAAGACTGTGGTAGCCATCTTGAAAAAGACAGTGCAAGAACACCATAAGGATTGGCATATATAGCTGCCCCTTGCATTATGGGCTTATAGGAATAGCATTCGAACGCCCTTTAGGGCAACGCTATTTTCACTAGCATATGGTGCTGAGGCCATTATGCCCTTAGAGTTGGAAATTCCAACGCTGTGCATCACATTGAAAGAGTTCATCGATGATGACACCACATGACAAGATTGCCTTGATCAATTGACGTTGCTTGATGAACATCGCATGAATGCCCTCGAGCATCTTCATGTTTATCAGGAGTGATTAAAATGATCTTACAATGTCCACCAGAGAGAATTTGAAGTTGGGGATCTTGTATTGAAAGAGAACCAACAAAAATTGAATTTGTCGCCTGATATGCGAGACAAATTCATGGATAATTAGCTAGGGCCTTACATCATATCTAAAAATATTGGTCCAGGTACCTATCGCTTAACGTCGCTAGAGGGTGTGGAAGAGCTTGAACCTCTCAATATCATCCATCTTAATGCGTTCTATGCTTGAGAGTGTAGTAAAGGCACCAAAAGCATCTGTAAGCCCTTTCATCAACCTAAAAGCTTCGAGGGTTTATCTACAACCGCTCGGTCATCCCAAAAGGCTTTGAGTTATCGAATTGAGAAGCTTGGTTAAGTAAATGCACCAAAGGCATCTATAAGCCCTTTGGTTAACCCAAAAGCTCTGAGGGTTTTGTCTCAACCGCTCGGTCATCCCAAAATGCCCCAAGCTCTATGTTGGGTAGCTTGGTCAAGTAAAAGCTCCAAAGACAGTTCCTCACCATTTGGTCATCCTTAAAAGATCCAAGGACATGTACTCATTGTTTGGTCAAATATGGAAGCTCAAAATCCATAAAAATCAAGAAAAATATATAAAATTCCAAAAGAAAAATCTGGAAAAGCTCAATATTAAAAAAAAATTGCTTTTACATTTCTCATTTTCATTTGCATTCAAGCATTGCATATAGGCATTTGTCATCCGTTGCATTCCATACAAGAATGGGTAGTGTGTGTCAAAATATTACAAACGACACCATGTTTGTGTTTCAATCATGCACCCTTGCATTACATCATCTATCATCTATCATAGTGAGTAAATTCATTTTTCAACACAACCCATCCTGTTGCTATAAAGAATATGCTAGAGTTTTTCGGTCATTCAAACATACGTAGTGGTCTTCTCAGGAGTTGGTAATAAATATTTTTTTGCTTTTGATGGATGAGGTTGAGTTAGTATAGCCCTTAGTATATCAGAATATTGTCACTAATGAAAAAATTAAAAAGAGTCTTAATAAGGACTAGGGGAAGATGAAGCCGTGACGCAGGACCGGGTATCTTGAAGCGAAAAAAATTGTTCTTGCTTATCCCTCTGTGTGGACGGTACATGAAATATGGGTAATTGGAAAAAGGATAGGTTCATTTCCTACCCATAAATCCCTTGCTTACAATAAAATGAGCAATATCCCCTAAGTGATATCCCACATCAATCCTCAAGACTGATACCCTTTGTCAATATTATAAATCGACATCCCAGATTGATATTCTACATTGATATCATACGATCAGTATCACAGATCGACACTGCAGATTGATGTCCTCCAGATTGATGTCACATATCGATACTCTAGAATCGATATTACAGAAGCAGTTCTCCTCAAAGTTAAATCCACAAAGGATATTTTTGAAGCTCATAAATCTAGAAACAAAGATAAAATGAAGATCGAGAATAAAAGAAAAAAATTTCTAGAGATCAAATAAAGATCAAATATAAAGATCCAATGAAGATCAGAAAATAAAAGGCACAACAAGGTCAAATAAAGATCACAAGATAGTGCAAAAATTAAGATGAAGACAAAACCCTTGCTTAAGAATCAGTAATAGAATAGCACAAAGCTAACATTAGTGATTCTTATTAGTTTGTACAAGCAAGTATCCCAATCATACATAGAAAAGGAAGGAGTGGGCCTGAGTCCCTAGAATTGCTCACACTACTGTACCTTACACACGATGATATGTTTGATGCATTAACATTTTGCTTATGTACAACCCAATGTTTGAATGTGGATGAACTAGCTTCAGGTGTCCTTCATCGCTTAGCGGTATGAGTCCAACTGAAATCTAAAACTAAGATTGTGTAAGACATTTGCAGATCCCCTATCTTAGCAATGGGCTGAAAGAATCTCGGCTGACATCGGGGTATGCTTATGTCTTACCAAAGTTATGCACTTGAACACATAAACGTAATGAACATTTTTGGCCTATCTTAACAAAAGCCTCACGATTCAAAAGTCTAACATGGTGAGTATACAACTTATGATTAGACAACTAGGGTATTTGAGTCTCATGGAAAACCTCAAAAGTTCCCAAAATAGAAACAAAATGGCAGAAACCGTAAACCATCAAAAATAATAAAGTCATTCAATCAATCAAACTACAAAGTATCTATCCATGATACATTATTATATTGAGCACAATCAAAGATATAGGATATATACTGGATGAATATCAAAAATGATGTTTAGACGACCACTGACTATATAGTGCAAGGAATGAATATTGAATGACATATCAAATCATTTACATTATACCAATCCATCTCATATCATTTCATATATGGGTGATTAATTGATTAAGATCTTGTAATGAGAATGATCAATTATTTTGCATGATTTTTATACATTCTGTGGTGTCATATTTTAAAAATTGATATACATAGTTTACATTCATTCCTTATGTTTTAAGTGATTAAAGCATACAAGTTCATTTCTATTAGATTATGATTATATACATAATGCACCACCATACATTGCATAGCATACCATAATATGCATAAAAATAAATGCATGCCCACAAAGCAAAAATAAATATGCATTTAAAAATAAACATTGCATCCATATACATACATCATATATCGCACATCTAATCATCTAGATCATTGCATATCATCATCATAAAGTAAAATAGCTATCTAGTGTATGTCATCCATACGTCGCATCATATAAACATAGCATTTACATAAGCCTTGCATCCATGTGCATCAAATAAACATAAAATCAAAAAATAAATAAACATGTACACATAATGAGCCATAAAAGATCATATCATATATATGTGTCCAAAAGAGTACATAGGGAGTACAAAATGCATGCAGGCTACAACTGTGTAGGTCCTCGACCTTACACACAAAATGATATATCAAAAATGTAGTCAGTAGCTACTATAACTCAGATCTAGGCTGCTCCCCCTGTACTAGAGCTCTCGCCACCTCCTTCAGCACTATGCTCTGGAGCTTGCTCTCCTAGTTGACCTGGAACCTATGGTGGATCCTGCTGTGGATCATGCCTACTTCCAAAGCCTAAAGCACCCAGCACATGGGAAACTAGTAACTACAATAGGCTAGTACTCTGACTGGTGGTCCCTAATGTCTATCTAGATCTCTAGTCCTAGCCTGTGATATCGCTCTATGTGTGCTAGAGGACCTGTGCATCCTCTTAGTCTTGTGAGTCCTGTGACTCGAGCTCACTATAGACTATCCAGTAGTCCTAGTTCGGGTCCTCTAAGACTATGGTATGAAAGGATCCTCTAGAACCTGTAGCCTATGCATCTCAATGTAATCGACGAGCTAACCAACTCAAGCGAGTCGGGCTGCATGCATCTCCGTGGTCGCCATGACCATGCTACGTAATCGCTCTATCTTAGCCATAGGATCTTGAGCAACTATTATACCTATCACTGGTGTTGTAGGAGGCCCCATAGTAGCTCGAGGAGGTGAAATAGCCCTCCTTGATGCCCGAGCAAGATCTTGCTCTACCTCTACTATAGTTCGCTATACCTATGCTAACTCTAGGGCAGTCTGTAGTCTCTAAACCTGGGCCTCTGCATCTATGTCCTGAGTCGTAAGCTTCGGATATTGAGAGAGTTTGGTTTTTTCCATGACCAACTTATTATACTTTGGTGTGGTAACCAAAGCACAATTCATATTTCAAGAAATCTAGTTGAGCATTAGTGCACCAAGAACATTGATATTTACATGTACTTCATTCGAAAACATATTTAGAATAGGGATCTTTTCTTAGAGTATATTCTGACAGAGAGTCAGATTGTAGACATATTCACCAAATTCTTTACTTCCACATGCTACCATTAATTACATGAGAAAATTGGGGTAAGGAAGTTGTCTTAGGGAGTGTTTCCAATCCTCTTCATTCTTCTTCTTCTTCTTCTTATTCTACCTCTTTTGGAAGATGGTTTTTTTCCATGTGGTCTTTTATCATCTCTCCAAAAGAAGTTATGCTATTGTACATGAGTACCTAATTAGGCCTTGTTATCGGGACTCATTTTTCAGTGGATGTGCCACTCACATATTGTACATGAGTACCTAATTAGGCCTTTTTTCCAATATTCATTTATTGTTGTACCACTTACCCCTAGTATCACTTTGGGGGGGTGTTAGAATAAATCTTAAGTCCTACTAGGATAGTCTAACTTGAGTTACCACTCTTGCATGAGGTAGATAAATATTGGAAATTTGAGTTAATTTGAGGTATTTTATGTTGTAATTGATGTCACACGGATCACATTTGGTTTTGGTGGCCAAAATATTTCATAAATAAGCATTTATGATATTTTGGAAAGCATGGCTATTTACAGGGTTTTTATGAAAACCAAGGCAGGCAAAATAAAAAGGTTTTATTTAAAACCATGGTGGGCTTATGTGGAAAGGAATTTTCTTAAAAGCCAAGGTGGAATTTTGTTTCATCGAAAAAGGACCTTCAATGATGAAGATATTAAAGTTTAAAGTTTAAGTTTAAATTAATGGAGGGCCGACCTATGTGCAATTAATGGAGGTTGGCATATATATATGTAAAGGTTTCAATTTATTTTGGAAAGTGGGAATATTATATATTGTCGAAAAACTTATTTTGAGGGATATTTGACTAACTTATTTAGAAGGAGAAATAAGGTGTGTGTAAAGAGATATTTTTGATTTTGCAAAGGGGTTCCAAAAGTGAAGTTTGCCTTGTTATTTTTCAAGAGGATTAATTATTTCATGAGGTGACAAGGTCTGCAATATTGTGATTTATTTTATTTTATGGTATAAGTGAATTTGGGAGTGAAAAGGTTATGCAATGTTTTTATTTATTTTATTTTATGGTACAAGTGGTTTTAGGAGAGATAAGGAAGTTGTGCAATTAAAGGCCTTGGTGATGATTATTGAAAAGTGGAGTAATGTTGATTATTTTGTGATCTACTAACCCTTGTGAAGATTGGCAAAATAATTTTGTGTTGAGTGTGGCAGATTTCCAAAGGGGTTTCTTCACTTCATAAAAGGTATGGGCACATTCTCCTATTGATTGTTTATGGTGGTTGATTTCTGAAATATCATTGGAGGGAAAAGGATTGTTTGTGGTTTCATTTTCGAAAGTGGTTGGTTGAATGCATCAAGGTTTTTTGAATTGAGAGTTGATGTTAAACCTTGTTTTATAAGCATTGTTATTGAAGCCCATTGGTTGTAAAAGAACTTGAGTTAGAAAAGAACATGAGTATCATTGTTATGTGAGATTTGTGGTTGAGCATTGTTGGAAACATTTGAGTTGGTTGATACATACTTGGACTAGGGTTGTGTGAGAGAGAGTTGTCCCTTGTGGTGATTGGTTGAGTTGAGTTGATTGAGCCTAGTCAAGTGATGTGTGAAGTGATTGTTCAATTCCTATGAAATAAACTATTCCATTATTTTGATTTGAGTTGAGAGTAATATTAGAACATATTGAGTCTCTAACAATTCTCTTTATTCTTCTATGCATTGATTTGAGTTTAGTTGAGATTGATTTGGGTTGAGAGTGAGTTTAGAACATATGGAGTCTCTAAAATTTATCTTTATGCTTATATGAGTTGATTTGAGATTGATTTGGTTTGAGAGTGATATTAGAACATATTGAGTCTCTAAAAATTCTCTTTATGCTTCTATGAAGTTAATTTGAGTTGAGATTGCCATTCATTGTTGAGTTCATTTTGAGTACTAATTGAGCATGATTTATTGAGCCTTTGAGAAGGCCTTTGGGACATATTTGAGGATAGTGTTGGGACAAATTTGAGGATAGTGTTTGGACAAGTTCTTAGTGAGCTTGTTGGAGCATATTTGGGCAAGTTCTTGGTGAGCTTGCTAGAGCATATTTGGAAAAGTTCTTGGTGAGCTTGCTAGAGCAGATTTGGGCAAGTTATTGGTGAGCTTGCTAGAGCAGATTTGGGAAAGTTCTTGGTGAGATTGCTAGAGAAAATTTGGAAAAGTTATTGGTGAGATTGCTAGCATAGATTTGACAAGTTATGTGTGAGCTTGTTAAGCAGATTCTATGTGAGCCTATTGAGCAGGTTCTTAGTGAGCCCATTGATAGAGCTTTGGAGGTGATAGATTACAGAGGATAGAGTCTCAATGGATAGAGATCCAATAGCCAACATAGTTGAAGATAGATCTGAGTGATGAGTCTTCAAGTGGAGAGAGGTCCATCAGTTAGTGCAGCAGAGAGATAAAGTCTTCTAGAAGATCACATAACTAGATCAGAAGGGGAAAGAGTTCTCCTATGGAAGAGATCCACGAACTTGAGATTAGGGGATTAGCATATCCTTTGGACAAAGGTCCATAAACATTTTAATTTGGAGTGATTCTCAAATATATTGATTGAGAAAGTTTTAGTAAAATATTTTCTTCGTGGAGTAGCCCACATTGGGTGAACCACGTAAATTGTTGTCTCTATTGTGTATGGTTTTTGCGTATTGCTTTGATTACTGCTATCTTTACACAACATAATATTGATTTGGAAGAAAAAGTAAAAAGTGGTCTTATACTGTTCACCCCCCTCTTAGTATAAGCTTGTGTTATTCAAGTAAACTCCCAGTTAAGACTAGCTCAGATCTATTGGGTTGTTATAATACAATGGATCACATTGATCAACTTTGCTATTTATACAAAGTTGATCCCATGAAATAAATAAATAAGTTGATATTATTTATAATCTCTTGTGGTGCTTTGTATATCTATTTACCTTGGGTTTAAAATATTGTTTTTTAATATTTTAACAATTTTAACTATTGAAAATTCAAGAGGGAGGGAGTGTGCATACAAAGAAGAGAAGAGAACATATATCCTTATCTAAACAAAAAAAATAGAGGAGAATGAAGAATCATGTAAGGACAATGATATACCAAAAAAGGATTGTATTCATTGAATTTAGGGAGAATTTATGGTCATTGTAAAAAATTTCAAAGTCAAGGAATACAAGAAGAAGAGAGAAGAGAAGAAAAGAGCAAGAGGAATAAAATAAGAGAAGGGATGAAAATGCATGGGCTCTAGGTTGGGGCTTCACTAGGCACTAGAGCCCTAGTGAGAGTGCAATGCATGTGAGCTATGATATAACCATATATCATCACACGCTATTATCAAAAAATCCCCAAAAATCTATATGATCAAGCAGTCATAAGTAAGCAATAGTGCAAGTATGACAAGTAAAAATACAAGAGGAGCAAAATGTTAGGAAACCATGGAAAATATAACAGGTAATCATGCAGTATGGACAAGCAAACGAGTATGATGGAATGAAAAAGAAAATGCATACCTAATTAATGATTGATTTTATTTTATATTTTATTAAACAAGCAATCAAAATGATAGTCAACACACATTATAATTGTACCTCCTATATTGACAAAAAGAACAAGCATGTAAGGGACTGCTTCATGAAAGAAAAATCTAGAAGGTGAGCCATATTGATGATTATAATTATGGAGAGGTACCTTCATAGCTTTTTATTTGGTAACCATAGCATGATGATCAATACATTTTTGAACAAAATCATTTTTCTTAACGTAGGGAGGAGCAATCCCTAACTTCGCAAGATCACTATAAGATAGTGAAGCGAGGTCCCTTTGATAAGCATAAGATTTACCATTAGAACACGCATAATTTATCATATAAAAAAAAAAAATGTTAGAGGGATAAGGGGGATCCTCATCCTCATTATTCCACTCCAAACCTTGAGATATTTCCAAAAGAGGTTCATGAAGAAATTGATAATATTGATCCCATGATGAAAATTTTATTAGAGGTTCCTCACTCACTTTTAGATTGTTGAATTTATAAGATGTTTGAGATGAGGAACATGGAAAAACAATTGATGAAACAGAAGGATAGAGGTCAAAATTAGATTGAGCTTGCTCAACCATTGAATAATATTCAAATGGTCAGGGGTCGCCTAGAATGGTGATAACTTCTTCCTTAAATTTGAACTTCAAGAACTAATGAAGAGTAGAAGGTATGACCTTCATTACATGAATCCAAGGACATCCAAGAAGAATATTAAAATATTTAGGGTAATGTACCACATAAAACAAAGTATCTAGGATCTTAGATCCAAATTTAAGGGGTAGGGATATAATGTCGTAATCTTCTTGGGACTCGTTGTTGAATGTTTTGATGATTGCATCAGGTTTAGTTAAATGTTCCTCTTTTAATCCAAAATTTTGGAGAAATTGATATAGCATAAAGTGAGGGAAGAACCATTATCAACCATAACCATTTTGATAGAGGTTTCCCAAATAAATGCAATAATGTAGAGAGAAGAATCTCTATGTAGGTTAGGAAGAAATATCATCATTCAAGAATGTGATATGATGTATCCCAATATAGCTTACAACATTAGCCGTATCACTAGGAGAAATTTCTGGAGGGATAGATTGTTGTCTTAGAAGTTTCCACAAAGATTCTCGAAGGGTAGGAGAATTTTGTAAGAGCTCTAAAATAGAAATCTTGTATGGGGTATTGGATAGATACTATTGAAGGTCAAAGAAGACTTTAAATTGAGGTCTCAACATTAAATGTGGGGCTCCTATTTCTGTGCTCTTTCTCTAAGTATTCTTTAAGACCAAGATGGGTTGTGATAAATAAATATTTTCATGTTGAGTAGACTAAGATTGAGCTTGTTTCCTTGTAGTTACTCCAACCATGCAAACCACATTACCATAGGGAGGAGGTTCATTTTGATAAGACACTTGATTAGCAGCTTACAAACCATGCTTTGGTAGTGGATCATTGAATATTCCTATATCCTAATTTATTGTTGATGTCTCCTGAGTAGAAGATTGACTACTTGATGACTAAGAATTCTCTATATTAATACATCCTATATCAATCAAATCCTATACCACATTTTTTAAAATTTTACCAGAATTCATCCAATGCCCTTCCACTCTATGATATGCACAATGTTGACTTGTCTTGTACCAATTAGCTTTAGTAACTTGTTTCCTTATGGGAGGTAACTAAATCATATTAGCTTCCAAAATTTATTTCAAAACTACTTCCATAGACATGTTAATCTTTGTAAAATATCATATAAATAGTCTCATAGTCCAAGATGGTTGGTAACTCTGGTTTTCAAACTGTTGAAGGCTGGAAGGCTTTTTTTTCAAATTTTTGACAAGCAGGAGGATGGCCCTCTCTCTACTTATGCGAACATTTCTCTATCCTCTGCTCATGAGGTGGGCTCCATTTGCCCCCTTGGGATTGAAACCGGGCCTACTCAATATGTTGTAGAAAATGTGGTTGTTTCCAACATTGGTCCCACTTCTGTGCTAGTTGGCATTTCCTCCTCCTCATCTCAGGAAGTGGGCTCCACAGAATCGCTTAAGGACAAGATTTGTGAAATTCATCTCCAATACTCAAGGCAGTAGGAAGATTCTAAAATATCTGGGTATTCAAATGATCAGTTTCAAGTGGTTGCAGACAAGGCAGGGCTTCCAGGGGGGAGAATGTTCCTTTTAATCCCAAGCCTTTATTTGCAAAGGTCTTGGGTGGGCCTTCCTCCTCTTACTTCTCTCCTCCTATTTTTGAGGTTTCTAGGAACAGGGTCAAGATTCCTGCTGATATCGCCAAAAAATTCATTGCTGAAGAATCCTTTTCCTTGGTAGGTAAAGTGGTTAGAGGTAATCCAAATCTTGACATCATTAGGCGATGGGCATTTTCTCATTTGAAAGTTCATGGAACCTTACAAATTGTTGGTCTTTCCAAGGGTTTTTTTGGGGTCCACATCAATACCCAAGAAGACGTTGGCCACATTTTGTCTGGAGGACCTTGGTTCCTTGGGTCCAAGAGTGTTTTTTTGATGAAATGGAATCCCGAATTCAACCCCAAAATGTAAAGCATTGACTTTGAACCTATTTGGGTCAGATTTCCAAATTTACCTTGTCACCTTTGGTAGGATTCTGTTTTCAAATCCATGGCTTCGACTATTGGAGACCTGCTTCTTATTCATAAAGTGACTCTTTCCAGATCAAGGATGCATGCTGCTTGCCTTTGTATTATGGCCAATTTAGATTATGCTCTTCCTACCTTCATGGAATTAGAACTTGGTTCATAGTATTCAAACAAGCCATTGAGTATGAAAATAAACCTTCTTTTTGCATTGAATGCCAATCTTAGGGCCATCTCCATGCTCATTGTCCTTCTATCTCTAAGAATGTGGTCTCATTTGAGCATCATAATGATTATATTTCTACAGCTAAGGAGAATGCCTTTCAAGTATCGTCATAGAAGGATAAAAGGAAATTTCTTCTATCCAGAGGAATAAGCTTCTAGCATGCCAAAGAATACAGAATTGAATAAGGATATAACTCTGCCCCTTTCATCAATTCCCTTGATGAGAAAGGGAAAAATATTTCTTTAGCAAATGCTTCCAATGAGGTCAGTATTTTTCTCACATGTTTCAATTTCAAATTCTTGCGGATTTAAAATTTGAGGATTTTTCTAATCTCAATCCTCCTTTGGATCCGAATAATCTCATCCAAGAACCATACTTTGAGCCAATGACTGAGAACCCTGATCATTTGGCTGAGGACCTCTCTCTACAAGATGATCAACCTTTGATAGAAGATGCTTCTATTCCTACTTCTTTCTTTGAACCTGTCAATCCTGTGATCCAGTGAATTCCCTCTTCCACATTTAGTCCCAAAATTCTTTGAAGCCAAAAGAGGTCTTCTATAGATTGTGGAATGGAAAAAAATAGGGGAAGAACTTATCATTCTGATCAAAGGAATCAAGATGCACATGAATATATTGCTAACGGGGTTCAAAAAAATCTATTTTCTACTGGAATCAATATCTCCAAGGAAGAAAAAAAGTGCACCAAACCTCCCCAACCACATGGAAATGGAGGCAAAAAACTATCCAAATCCTCCAAATGAAGATTCTTTCATGGAATGTGAGAGGCCTTAATGGTATAGCCAAGTAGTGGCTAGTTAAATCATTAAGGAAAGAAATCAGATTGACTATTTTTGTGATTCAAGAATCTAAAATTAGTGAACCTCTTGATAAAAATATTTATAATCTTATTTTGAAAAATAGTGATTTCTACGCTTGCAATGCTAGGGGTGCTTCTGGAGGCCTCTTCTGCTTATGGAATCCTTCTCTTGTGAAAGGAAACATCATTCACTCTAATGATGATATTTTGAGCATTCATTTCTCTGATCAAGACATCAACTGTTCTTGGGTCCTAACCAATATCTATGCTCCTAATTCCATTTCTGGGAGATCCAATATGTGGAACACTTTATCTTCTATCAGGAATGCTTTTTCTAATCTGACTTGGATCATTATTGGTGACTTCAACACCCCTTTGTTTCCTTCTAACAAAAGGGAAGGAGTTGAGTCATTTTCTAAAAGTATGGAGTATTTCTAGGACTTCATTAATGGAAAAAATTTGATTGATGTCAACTTAAAAGGTAATCAGTTCACTTGGCCAAACAGAAGGACTGGATCTTAGTTAATCCAAGTTAAATTAGATAGGGTGTTATTCTCTCAGGAAGCCTTTGAAAACTGGGGAGATGCCACCCTTCAATCACTCCTTAAAATTGAATCTGATCATAGTCCCATCCTTTTAGACACAAATAATCCAAAAATTTACAAAACCCATTTCAGGTTCAAAGTAATGTGGATGCAACATATTGATTTTAAAGAAAAAATCAGCCAATGGTGGTAAAATGAAATTCAAGGAAAACCTTCTTACATTCTGGCTCAAAAAATCAAGATCCTTAAAGAGAATATTAAAGTGTGGAACATAGACATATTTCGTAAAATCTTCCATAATAAGTAGGATATTATGTTGAGGCTCTCCCTAATCAAAAAAAACAATTAGGAAAATGGTTATTTCATTGCTGAAATTAAAAAAGAAGAGAAGGAACTATTAGCCAGATATCATAATATTCTTCAATGTGAAGAAAGTTTTTGGAGACAAAAATCCCCTCTTATGGCTCAAAAAGGGGGATTCTAATTCCAGATTTTTCCATGCTTCTACTATGAGACATCGCAACAATAATGGAATCAAGGAAATCCATACCCAGGAAGGAGGAATTATCGATGATATCAAAGAAATCAGGAAGGAAGGCATCTCCCACTTCATGCATCTTCTTCAGGCCGAGCATAGACCAAACTCACAGATGGCAAAATATTTTTTTCTCTAGTTCATTCCTCATCTCATATCTGACAGTATTAATAATAGAATCACAACTACCCTTTCTGATGAGGAAATTAAAGATGCTTTATTCTCCATGGATCCTGATAAAGCTCCTGTCCTAGATGGTTTTTCACCAAGGTTTTATCAAGCATTTTGGGATATTGTCAACAGGGATGTTTGCCAAGCCATAAGAGAAATCCAACACTCTAAAATCATTCCAATAGGCTTCAATTCCACCTTCATTGCATTAATTCCTAAAAATCCTAATGCTTGTAATTTTAATGATTTCAGGCCAATAAGTCTTTGTAATGTCATTTACAAGATTTTAACAAAAGCCATCATCATTCGCACGAGGGAAGTTATGCCTTTGATTATTTATCAGAGCCGAGGTAGTTCTATCAAAGGTAGATCCATCCTCAATGACATTATTTCAGTACATGAAGAAATTCATTTAGTATCAATCAACAAAAAAGTAGCCTGTCTTCTCAAGCTAGACATGAATAAGGCCTATGACAGACTAAATTGGGATTTCCTTTTTGCTATTCTCAACAAGTTTGGCTTTCATCCTGAATGGATTTCTCTAATCAAAGGGTGCATCTCCTCTACTTGGTTTTCAGTCCTCATTAATGGCTCTCCTGTAGGTTATTTTCAAAGAGTCGAGGGTTAAGGCAAGGAGATCCTTTATCTCCTCTCTTATTTATAATTGTTGTTGAAGCTCTGGGAAGAGCAATTATTGAAGCAAAAAATGTTGGTCTCCTCTTTGGAATTCAAGCAACTTCCCAATGTGATCCTATCACTCATCAATAATTTATTGATGATACTTTGATGTCCACAATTGCCTCTGTCAATGAAGCTAAGATTATTAAGAGGATACTCTTCCTTTATGAGCTTGCTGCAGGTCAAAGGATTAATTTTTAAAAGAGGAAACTTTACTTCCTCAATACTCCTCCAAGAAGATAGAACATCATTGCTGAAATCCTTAATTGTTCCATAGCTTATTTTCCTTCTTTTCCATAGCTTCTTTTCCTTCTTTTCCATAGCTTCTTTTCCTTCTTTTCAAATGAGAATGTTCTTTGGGTCAATATCATAAAAAGGAAATATCTTCAGGGATCACATTTCCTTCATGGGGAGGCACCTTCATCTGGTTCAGCTTTCTGGAAGGTTATTTGTGAAGCTTAATCTCTTTTGATCAAAGGACTAAGGTGGCAATTTGGTAATGGCATTTCTATTTCCTTTTGGTATGATAAATGGATAGGAGATCAACCTCTCAATAAAAATCCTATGTTTAAAAGGCTAAGAATTATTACAAATCAATTGGTTGGACCTTTGGCGGTAGATTTCATATCTTCTACAAATGGACGCAAACAATGGAGAAGGATTAACATTCCTGATTTTGAAAATGAATCAGCCTGTTTGTATAATCTTCTTTCTACTATCAAAATTTCTTTACATGACCAGACTGATTGTCCTATTTGGGAACCTACTGATTCTAGAGATTTCACGATCAAATCAGCTTACTTGCTCTCTCTTGACAGTATTGATACTCCCATCCTTTTCAAGCTTTTCTAGACTAAGTATTTGATTTCAAAGATTACTTCCTTTTCCTGGATTTGTATTCAATATCGCATCCTTACCACTGAAAATCTTATAAAAAGAGGTATTCCTTTGCCTAATAGATGCCATATTTGTCATTCTGATTGGGAATGCACTACTCATCTCTTCTTATTTTATTCCTATTCAAGAATGGTGCTTAACAAAATTTTCCATACTTTCAAGATTTCCTGGGCCTATCCTCCTTCAATTCTTGATTTATTCCAATAGTGGCCAATTCCTTTCAAAAATCCTATACTCAGAGGACTTTGGAAGTTTTGTTTGCATCATTTCCTTTGGCAGATATGGTTAGAATGCAATAAAAGAATATTTGACTTGAAGGCTTTGGATGCCAACATTATTTTCAGAAAAATCATCCTTCATGCTAAGGAAAATGCCCTTGCTGCTCCTTTTGATCCTTATCCTTGTTCATCCTTTGAGAAGGGCATCTTAAAGTTTTGTGATATTTGCATTGATGTCCCAAGGCCTGTTTCTCAGCCTTCGTCTAGAACCAACATCAAATGGCAACCTCCTCCCTTTGGGTGGGTCAAGCTTAATTTTTATGGGGCTGCAAAAGGTAATCCTGGCATTGTAGGGGCTGGAGGAATCCTTCGTGATCATAGTGGCAATTCCATATTTGCCTTTTCTAAACCATTAGGAATCCAATCAAATCATTCTGCTGAAGCTAAAGCTATGTGGAGAGGCCTTCAATTTCTAAAGGACATTCCAAGAAAAGTCATTGTTGAAGGAGATTATGAGATTCTCTTAATATTATAATTTCCTTAAAACTTCCAAGCACAGCAGGTGGAGGATCAGGACATTGGGGTACGTTGTGGCCACTCCACAACGTACCCCAAAAATTGGGGACCCACATTTTTGCTTTGAAAGTTTGATGTTTGCAGTTTGTTTTAAGGGTCTATGCCTTCGTTTCATTGTGCCTTTTGCAATTGTTGTCGGTTCTTGTCGACAATATTTTATTGTCGATGATTTTTTATTGTCGATGACTTTTTCTTGTCGACGACTTTTTTCTTGTCGACGATATTTTATTGTCGACAAGTTTTTCTTGTTGATGACTTTTGTCGTCATTTTCTTGTCGATGACTTTTGTCGTCATTTTCTTGTCGATGACTTTTTCTTGTCGATGATATTTTATTGTCGACGTTTTTTTTTATTGTTGTCGATGACTTTTTGTCATCATTTTTGTTGTCGACAACTTTTATCGTCATTTTTGTTTATGACAACTTTAGCATCATTTTTTTTTGTGTTTTTAGCAAGTTTATTGTCGAGTGTTGGTGTTTCTTGTCATGGGTGGTTCAGATAATGAAAACAATAAAAAAAATAATAAAAATAGATTTGTTTATATATATATTCTATATATATAAATTTAAAATTTAAAATAAATAAATTAGAGGATTTTTCGTTATTTAAACTTCAGTTTAATGGTGGTCATGGTGTTGATTTCTAATATGTTAATTTGGTCTTTGCAGGTAGAAGGAGCTAGTTTTGTTTAAGACGCGGTAGAGGTTGAACCAAGTGAACGACAACTACGTCTAGGCGAACTGGTTTTGACATGAACCCTATGATAGTGTGGCATCCACGGCATAAGAGGACACTTGGCACTCCCAGACATGACATAATTTCTTCCCTATGTAGACTTGACAACACGACTGACGATGCAGTGCTCACTGAAGATGAGATCAAGGTAACTACGATGGCGAATGGATTACGTATGGCCATGGGTGGTCATTGTCGTGAAAGGGTGGCATCGATGTTATCGTTGTCATGGCTTAAAATTTGATCACAGAAGCCTGCAAGTACAGAGCTTTCGTTGGTGGACACCTTATCATAAGGCCAAACTCTAAGGTTTGAATGGTCATGGGGTGGAATGCCATAGATGTCCATGGTAACGAAGACTGGCTAATGAACTGACGACACACCAGCAGGAGATGAAGGGAAGACGATGACGCTACATCATTTGTCGAGTAGATATTACGATAGACATTCTAATGATGACAACATTGAGGTTTCTCCGACGATGAAACAACAGAGAATGCAGAGATGTATACCGGTGTTCTACGGTGGGTTAGTTCACAATGGGCACACGAAGCAAATTCGAAGGAGGACAACATGGCATCGAAGACATCGAAAGCTACCAAAAGTCAGATATGAGCATTGAGTTTATAGTGAAAGTATCGTGATATGCTGAGGTAACAACACTAGCTGTCACAAAGTTATGAGGGCGATTTGTTTGGGCTTACTCCATAGCCAAACATAGAAGGCATCAACCAATTTAGGCACCCGACGAGACACCATGGTGATTAAGGCAGAAACATCTATGGAAGCCAATAACCCGGGCGAAGAGCATTATGGCGTAGGTGACGTTAGGTTTTGGGCGCATCGAGCCATGAACGTCAGAAAATAACATCGGTATAGCAGGTAGTCGAAGGTGCCACAGAGCAGCGTTTCATCGAGGTTTTGATAGTATAATAACGATGATGTCGGTTACAATCAGTGTTGACAGTGGTAAGGTTGTCGTTGCAGAATATCGAAATCAAATTATGGCACGTTCATAAACACTGAAGGTCATTGAATTATGGGAGGTTTCTCACGTTTATAAAAGGAGTATTATTGAAAACAAGACGAATTTCATCTTGCGCTATAATAGGAAATCTTTGGGGAGTTATATTATTTACAAGGGCCAAGGGATAATAATGTCTAAATGTTATTATATACAATATGTTACTAAAAGGCAGCGGGTTTGTTTGTTACAAAGCCAAACGTGGTTTGGAAAAGGAAAAAAAATAAACAAGTGGTCGGTTGATTTTTGTTTCATGTGAAACTCGCATTTTGAAGAAAATACTTAGAGAATGGGGTTACTAAGTATAATCGTGGCTTACTCAATAAAGTATTATGGAAACGAAAATAAAACGAATGAAATGGAATTTCAATAAAAAGTCATTTTGAAGACTTTTGAGTGGAAAACAAAATGAAATTTTTTTTTAGAGGGAAATGAATGACGCCATTAAAGAAATGAAGAGGTAAACTAAAAGCCATTGAAAAGAAAATGAAATGAACAGAGGGAAAATGAAACGAAGAGATAGGGCATATGGAAAACTTCAAATACTACAACGAGATGCTAAAAGAGGGGTTGGAAACTTCTAAAACAGAGTTGCAGAGCTGAGGGCAAGAGGCCATTCTGGACCTGCTTTGGATTGTTTTTCTTCCACTTTTTCTGGTTTTGGAGAACCAGATTTCTGCCATGTACAAGGACATATTTTTAATGCAGATAGTTTTTCAGAAAGTTGCATCTTATGGACAAGAAAGGAGGAGTCATTTTCTGCATGCAAGATTAAATGTCTATTTTTTTCCCTTTTCAGATTTTAGGCTTGTAAATGGAGTTTATGCAAGTTTCTTGATTGCTTCATGTGAATGCTTAAATCTGAAAACCTCATTTAAACCCTAGGAGCCAACACTTAGCTTATCCGGATTGTGCTTGTTTTGCAAGTCCAATAGGTTAGGTTGCATGCATGAAAACCTCACATCTTCGGTTTTGCCGGAATAAGATAGCATCAAACTGAATGTATCATGTGTTTCATTTTCTGCATTTCATTTTCATTTTTCTGCATTTTATTTTTCCAGAAATTTTAATTTTTTTTTTAATTTTTAGGCATTAAAATAAACATTAAAAAAATTTCAAAATCCAAAAACAATTTCACCATTGCGTAGGTTATACTTCATACTTCCAATACGCACTTTGAAATTTCATTTTCGGAGTTGTTTAGTATTTTTAAAAATTCATCGAAGTTGCTGTTTTATTACAGATTTTGAAAAATCCGAAAATAGAAAATTTCCATTTTTGGGCCGAATTTCATTTTTTCAGTTTCATGCTTCATTCATGAGCCTATGATGACATTCCCTTCATGAAAATTCTAATTTCAACGAAGGAGTCGTGTTTTATGGCACTTTGCAAATTACCATTTTGGGAGCAATCAAAGCACTAAATTATTCGTCTTGATGAAAATCTGATTTCATTTAAGAAGGATAATTAAAGTGACATTTTGAAGCTACATTTGAAGACCCTATTCATCATTGAGGATTTAATGCAAGATAAAATCTATTTTAAAACCCTCAAGATAAAAGGAATTAAGGCACTACATCGTGGTCATATGAGGGCCAACTCACATTTGCTTTATTTTGGTTCAATGAACAATCACTAAAGTTTCATGGTAAAATAAACCAACATTGCCCCTTGTTTACTAGTTACTTGCAATCACTAAGGTGTTCCAAGCATTTAAATTGAATATCTTTATTTGAGATTACTAATACACATATGCAAATGCTAATATAGCGGAGACCTTGGAGAAGTTGTTTGTTTAACTTCTTTGCAAGAGGGGATTTGGAACCCAAATCCTAAGGGAGAGTGTACTTTCACAATTGGGTGAAAATACCACTCAACATTTTGGCGCTAGAAGGAGGGCCTGAATTGGTTTATTTCGGTGTGATTTAAATGCTATAGGGATTTAAATTTTGAATATTTCATGCCCTATTGATTATTATCTTTAGCCCTCTTTTAACAATACAACCTTGTAGTGTTAAAAGGAGGACATGAATTGCTATGCATTGTTCTAACGCTTTTGATTGTTCATACAGGAATAATGTGTTTTGATTTGATTTTGAAAAATTTTGGTCTTGACTAACGAGGTTGTCTCCATGCAATTACTTTCATTTGATTTTAATGGATACATCTCTTGGTTGATGCTAACATGATTATTCATACGTTACATGTTTGATATTTGCTAGTCATTTCATGCTTATTTGTAAGGAATTATTTTGTCTAAAATGTATTTGTTGTCGGTATTATGCTCTTCACTTGCGTGTAATGCGATCTTGTGAATCGGAAAGCCTACAACACTAGGAGTATGCTCTTCACTTGCGCATATGCGATCTGGTGAATCAGAAACTAATTTACATTTTTAGAATATTGCTTTGTCATGGTTCCTTCTTTTATTCATGACTAACAAATTGGTTTTGAAGTTATTCTTTGAGTTTCATTAATGGCTACAACTGCAGGAACGTGGTATGGGATACATGTTAATCCTTTGAACATTAGTGGAGATTCTCATGATTTACCCAAGAACGTAGAAAAACGTTTGCCCAAATTTAAACACAATGGTCCAACATTAGCCGAGGAACATATTCAAGCCTATGTGGATATCCTAGTTAGATGGAATGTCGAACATGAGGATGTGGCATGTAGAATGTTTCCTGGAACCCTAGATGAGGTGGCATATGATTGGTACATCAATTTACCCACTGGTTCTATTACATCTTGGACTCAATTGAAAGATGATTTTATCAATCAATTTAGGTTGCTCATTGATCCTCTCATGATATATCAACAATTTACTTCTTGCAAAAGAGAACCTAATGAGCCAGTGAGAAGTTTCAACTTGAGGTTTCGAAAGCTTTATGCGAGATTAATTTCTCCCTATACTATTGAGGAAAGTGGTGCTCTTCAAATATACTTTCGAGCATTGGATCCATTGTTTGCCATATTTGTTAGGATGAATCCCTTGGTTACTGATCTTGCATCGGCCTACATAGAAGCTATGATTGTAGATCAACAATTGAGGCCACAAGGTTATGGAATGGAGCAATCAACTATGGTAGGACAACTAGGGGCTTGCAATCAAACCTCGATGGTAAATCAAGCGTGGGCACAACAAAATTTGATATCAAATGTTTTTCCCTACAATCAACTTTATCCTACCATACCAACTTATGCTCCCACATGTGCTTATACAAGTACTTCCATCCATCCAACTATGCCTCAATTAGAGAATCATGTGGTCACTCATGGAACCATTGCAACAAATGTTCAAGCTTTGTCCGTGGATATCAATCCAACTAATCCTACTACTTCTACCACTCAACCCAAAGAGTTCGTATCGAAAGTAAAAGAGCAAAAGAAAGTGGTTAAGAAGGTATGTAGGCATGTTCCACCACAAAAATGAGCACATCAATGTATGCATCCAAATCATCCTAGGAAGAAAATTCATAATGCCGATCTTAATGATGTTTCATGTTATGCTTCTTCAAGTGATACAAGAGATTTTGAGGTGACTTACGTTGAAGTAAATACCTATTCGAAATGTCTTGAAGAGCATGAAGATTTTGGAGAAGAAATTCTATGGATGGGTAACAAGAAGTTGGAATCAAATGATCACCATCTTGTTTTGGAAAAGAAATATCTAGAATCATTACCCAAAAAGGAGGATTTGGATGAACAAACTTATGTGGATATGATTTGGTCAGATGTACTTGCAAAGGATTGGAGCAACTATATGACACGGAATTCAAAAATTGATCCCATTATAGAAGCTCCTAAGCCATCACAAGTGGCTGAAAATGAATTTGAAAGAAAATCAACAAATGAAGTTGAAGACATAATCGAATTTCACCACTTGTTCTCGAAAGACACTTTGGATGATGTTCTCGAAAGTGATGACCAAGAGGATCCACACCTTCCAAATTGTGATAAAATTGAATCATGGGTTACAAATTTGGATTATGATAGCTTTACCAATTTGAATTCAAGAGATAACCCACTTTTGGAAATAACTGAACCATCTAAGGAAGGTGAAGATGAATTGGATGAGAAACATGTTGATGAATCAGAAGATGAAGAAGAAGTACTTGAGCATCACAACTTGAACTTGGAAGATGATTACTATGATTCATGGAAGAAATGGGAAGAATATTATCAATCTAAATCTTCTAATAAACTTGTTGTGTCAATTAATATGCAGGATAACTCAATTGCTTCCTCACATGAGGATACTATAAATCCTGTACAATTTGAGAAAGTTTTGGAAGAGGAATTCGAATCTCATCAAATTTTGGAACATGATAAGGATTCTACAACCATGAATCAAGAAAGAGAGTCATTTGCTTTAGATTCCTTTGAAGGAAAAGAAATTGAAAATCTTGATCCACTTACTTGTGCTACAATGACTATGCCATTTCAAAATGAGAAAATTACAAAACCTAAATCATTTGGGTTTGATATCATTGATGATCCAATTGAAAATCTCACGTTACCCAAAACAACCCAAGTGATTGATCATGGAAATGTGTTAGTTAACCCACCCCTAGATAGACAAGACTTATGGTTTGAAAGGGATGGACATGTTTTCAATTGGGTACCTAAGTTTGGTGCCTTTGATAAACAAGTCATGGAGAAAGAACAAGTGCTACATGATGATGAATGTCATGAGAGAAAAGAGGAATTTTCAAATCCTCTTCAAGTAAGGTTAAATGAAAACATGCCAAAGGTAAAATCTCACCTTTTTGGTTTCACCATGCAAAATTCGAATGAAGGTTTGCCTAATGAATGGTTTGATTCAAATATTATTAATGTTATGGCTTTATTGAATGAAAATGAAAGCTTATTTCTACACCATGAATCAAAGTGCGGAATGGACATCTTAAAGAATAGACATAAAAGAATTGAATATCAATCATTGTCTAATCAATTTGAAAACTTGAAACTCCACCATAGGATTATTAATGAAACTAAATCAAATTGGTATGGTGAGAGGGGCAAGTTGAAGTTTGTTTCTTTGTTTGGTTTGATCTTGTTTTTGTTGGATTCCTACAAAACTTGGTATGCGTATCACGTCATATGTCTTTTAAAGAATTCTAATCAGGTTTGGGATCCGGGAAAATGATAATCCAAACTTTGCACCATCTTGTATTATATTGTACATTTGTATATACTTTTGGTTTTCGTGTTTTGGTTTTGGATTGGATCTCATTTTGGTTTTAAGTTTTGTGTGTTGGTCCTTTGGACACTTTTGGTTTGTCTTGAAAAAAAAAAAAAAAAAAGAAAAAAAGCGAGATGTCAACTTATGTCCTTATGAATGTTGACTAAGACTAAGAGAATATGAAACATCGGAATTGTATTGCAGAAAGCTCCACGAGTATCGCAAACACATTAAAGAATATCGTTTGGAACTTGTGATGCATGAAGTTGTCAGTTTTACAAATTATGGCAAAGTAGGTGGTATACTCCATCCACATTTCAAAAAGAGCAATGCATTCATCCATATCTCATGTTACATTCCACATTGCATATACATTTCATCTCAATTGCATCTACATTTCAAATACAATCATTGAAAAGGTGTCGAATCCTCTTAGGGTTATTACATAACATATATTAAAAGGATCCTAAGGTTGGGAACTGATGCCCGAACTATCTTGAACCAAACACGTTCTACACATATTAAAGAGGATCTTGAGAAAAATGGTCAAAACCATACTTGGAAGAAAAGGTGAGGCGAAAGGAGTATTTCGTGTCTGTCCTATCATGCAACATAATCCTTAAAACAGTGGTTTTTACCACTCCCATAGTGCTTAAAGCCTAAAATTAGAGTAGTAAGGATAGGGTTAAATCCCCATCGAACTTAGGTTGAGGATCCAACTCCCCAAAGCTCTGATTTGACCTTCATGGAGTAGTAAGGATAGGGTCTAATTCTCATCTCGCTTAGGTTGAGAATCCGATTCCCCAAAGCTTCTATTTTACCTCCATCACGCTTTAAGAAATTAAAAGCGTGATCTACACTCAAGAACTTGAAATTCCAAAGCAAATATTTTTCATTCTACTTTCATTTCATCATTAATATTGGATTGGAAGGATCGTACTACATGTCCCTTGCAAGGATGGGTAGTCATCCCCAAGGTTCAAGAAATCAAAAGTAAAGCCAAATCCTGGATTATGGGGTTAATCTCCACCGGGGCTATAGACGCCTGACTGGCAGTGGAGTATGCTCATGTGTGGCAACATGTCTTGTCTAAAAGCAAGACCACTAACTGCTCAAACGGATAGGCTAGCCTGACAGTTTCATCCATAACAGGTTAAATCATTTTGTTCAAGATGAGGTAATGAACTCCAGATCAGAGTAGTAAGGATAGGGTTAAATTCCCATCTCGCTTAGGTTGGGAATCCTATTCCCCAAAGCTCTGATTTCACTTACACTTGCACATGGGTTCAAGATGGTAGTGACACATAACCAACTTTGGGATCTAGTAAATTAATTCAGTATACACATATTTGGTCCTAAGAGGGTTTGACAGTTTTAATATGTTTGTTCATGGTACTAGAAAGTTTGAGCCTTTGCAAAGCAGGTTGTTATATCTCTAGCATCTTCACCATACATTAAATCCTACAGGAATCATCCATAACTTCTCATATGCATGAATCATAAGTGAAACAGATGATGGAATGTTGATCAATTTCAAACGATAAGGAATGAATCACACCGCACACATTGAGCTGATGCTGAATAATTCTAATGCTTCATGTATTTCTCATCTAGTTTCATTCTTTGGATATTTGTTGATGCTTGTGTTTGAGTTTTGAAGGTTTTTAGGTTGGGTTCTCACCGAAATGCTCAGGAGCATTTCCCAGTAGAGTCGCCATTTGTTGTGGCCGCTCCACAACGTACCCCAAAAATTGGGGACCCACCTTTTTGCTTTGAAAGTTCGATGTTTGCAGTTTGTTTTAAGGGTCTATGCCTTCGTTTCATCGTGGGTTTTGCAATTGTTGTCGGTTCTTGTCGACAATATTTTATTGTCGATGACTTTTTCTTGTCGATGATATTTTATTGTCGACAACTTTTTCTTGTTGACGACTTTTGTCATCATTTTCTTGTCGATGAATTTTTATTGTCGACATTTTTTTTTATTGTTGTCGATGACTTTTTGTCATCATTTTTGTTGTCGACAACTTTTATCGTCATTTTTGTTTATGACAACTTTGTCGTCATTTTTTTTGTTTTTAGCAAGTTTATTGTCGAGTGTTGGTGTTTCTTGTCATGGGTGGTTCAGATAATGAAAACAATAAAAAAAAATAATAAAAATAAAATTGTTTATATATATATTTAAAATTTAAAATAAATAAATTAGAGGATTTTTCGTCATTTAAACTTCAGTTTAATGGTGGTCATTCAACAAAAAGTAAGCAAATTCTTAGTAAGCAAGTCAATGTTGTGGTTCAACACATTTTTAGGGAGGGCAATTCTGTCACTGACAAATTAGCCAACATTGGAGTCAACGCGTAAGGTTTGATGACCTGGACGGATGTCCTCCCCAAGGACGTGGCTGAGTTGGCAAATCATGATAAAAATACCATATGCCATGATGAATCTCAAAATCCTTAATTTTTCTATTACCAAAAATCTTCCCTTTTTCGTGATTCATAGGGCCCATATCCAAAGTTCCAAAAAGTTCCAAAATAGAGATTTTGTTCATCATTCCTATTATTCTCCTTTGAAAAGGGGATCCATGTTGATAATGTCCAATTCTCTGTCACCTATTTTTTATGCCCCTTCATTTTTGATAACCATTTCCATGAGGAATTTTGATGCCATGTCCACCCTAATTTTAAATCATTTCAATATCATGTGGAATGATGCTTGTAATTTTACCTTTTTGAGAACCCTGTCTAAACGCTTTACCTTTCGCATTCTCCCGAGGCTTTCTCAAGTGTATATCCCAATCCCTTCTAGGTTTTGTGCCTATTTTTGCCATTGGCCCTATCATGTGAGTATCCCTAGAAGACCCATATTAATTGGGATAGTGTTTTAGATTTTTATTCTCACTCATTTTCATCGGTTTTTTTTACGCTGTGCCCAATGCTCTAACCATCATTATCCTTTTTGCCAAGGGTTTATTTTTGGCCAAGCATTAATTTCAATTTAGTCCTCTTATGGTATGCCCAAAAAATTTACCATTCCATCTCTATTTATTTAGATCTGTGGCTTTTTTTCTCCCAAATTGCCATCCTTCCTTATTTTCCTTTGTCACAATGAAGGAAGAAAAAGTTATTTTCATCGAGCCTAAAATTGTTGATTTGGATTCTATATCTACTGACATGTTCAAGGATAAGCATGGGATTATCAATTTCTTCAATATTTTTAGCGGGGTGGACGACAAGATCACTAAGGCATTCATGACAACCTAGGATAATGGGTTGGTCTCCATCCATGGCGACCAGTTCCAAATTTCCCTTGAGCTGCTGGTGAACCTGATAGGGCAAGACTTGGAAGGAAAAATAATCAGAAGAAACAAGAACAACTAGAAGGCAGAGTTGATACTCTTCGAGAAAAATTCACCCATCCACAAGAAGGTAAATAAAGGTTTATTTTGCTATGACTTGTCAACTCCCTAGAAAGAAATTTTTAAGCCAATAATGTAATATTTTACCTGTGACAATCCTGAGTCTCAATTATGTTGTTTTCATATTGCATTTTTTAATCATTTATAGGATTCAAAAATTATGAACATTCTCACTGCTCTATTTTGGTCCATGGAATATACCATCACCACCAACCATTCCAAGAAGGATGAGGCCAAACCTTGCCACTAGGGTCTTTTCAAGGTCCTTTACAAATACCTCCTTCTGCAATTCCCTTCAGGTAATCTCCCTACCCCTAAATATGATGAGGAGAATTCTTCCTCAACATTGATCCCTAAAACTTACAAATCCAAAAGAAAAGAGAAAGGGAGAAAATATATTTCTGAGTTCTCCATTAGAAAGAAATCCAAACTTGAAAAGACCCCTATTCGTAGTTCCCAGAGGCTAAAGCATAAAGAAGCTATCAAAACTCCTTCGTCCACCTCTGTAAAAACTCCAAAGGACAAGTCTTATTCTCCTGACCTTGTCAAAAGGTATCTTCATAAGCTGGATGTGCATGCTACTTTTGCCACCATTGACCATCTTGAAACTGCTCACTTGGCCATTGGAAAGGTGATTTCAACCCTCAAAGAGCAGCACCATGCACTTAGCCTTTTGTTCTTCTGTGAAAATTTTGAGAACATTTCTACCCTAGCTGGTGCTGAGGTGTCCTTCGACACCAAAACTGATGTCAAAGATACTGCAAATGATGAAGATGTAATGGATATTGCTAAGGAGGCTTGCATCACTATTCCCAAAGATAGCAAGGAGATTTTTGCAAAATATACTATTTTGAAAGGGGCTGCTTCGTCCCTCATGCAGCTGGACACTCCTCTTGATGACTAATGGTTCTTCCTCTAGTTTCCTGGGTCCTCTGCGATAGTGGATTATGTCTTTTTTGGTTCCTTTTTGGTTGAGGACCATTCCTTTTTGAGACCTGTTGTTTCTCTTAGTGTCAGTTTGTTCAAGGTTGCTGAATCATTTTAGTTTGAGGTGTATTTTTGAGATTGTATGTTGTTTCATATGGCAATTTTTAGTGTCCTTCTCCTGTTCCTTTTTGATCCTCTGAATATCCTCTGTTGTACAAGGCGTTAGGGTGCCTTTCAAATGCCCTGGTTTCAATAAAATTATTAATCTACCAAAAAAAATGTTAATCTTTATAAACGTCCTTTGGGGAGGTCTTTGAAGTATCATCTTTTATAGATTATTAATAACATTATTAACAGGCCTACCATTCGCTGCATCATCACCTACCACATCCTTATTATTATATTGTAACTTAATGGTGTTATCCTCTTTTACTTTAAGTTGTCATCTTTTGATAAGAGCCTATTCCACTTTTCTTGCTAACTCAATTTCTTGATCAAAAAATGTGATAGTTTTTGTCTCTAATGCATAAGATAATTGGTCTTGCAATTTTTCAATAAATATCTCAAGCATATCTCGAGAAGGTAAAGTATATCTCAAGCATCCAACTAGAATCCAACAAGACAAGAATTTTGAAAAACTCTCATATTTATCTTGTTTTAAATTATAAACATCTCTCTTTATCCTATCCTTTTCAACATAAGCACCAAACATCTAAATAAATAATTCAGCTATTTCCTCAAAAGTTTGCAAGGAATAATTAGGTAGTCGATAGTACCATTCCAATGCCATAACACCAAGACTTTTAGGGAATGTTTTTAGTAACAACATGTCATCATATATGATATCATGGCATGTTGTTATAAATACTCTTAAATGCTTTATTGGATATTCTATCCCTTTATATACAAGTAATTCTAGAATAGAATAGTGCTTAGGATAAGGCCTAACAATAACAATGGGGTCCAATGGTTTATTGCACATTTCTTTATAACTATAAGTGAAATAGGAAGGCTAAATAATCTCCACTTTTGAAACAAATTATTTTACCATATTTGCAAAGCTCTGTATCTCTGGATTATTTCTATGCAATGCCCCTAAATTCCCTAAGGGATGGGTATAGGTAGGAGGTCAAAAATGTACGTGGTTTATTTTGGAGGTATTGATACTATTGTGATATGTGGTATCTTGCTAGGGAGGATAATTAGTAATTGGTGGAATAGAAGTAAAATTATTGAGATAAGTGGATTGAGGAGGATCTTATGGATTTTCTCCAACATTGGTGCTTATAGTAGTGGCACAAGTTGGTTGATGGATAATATTACCATGATTCAAAGATTTAGACAAAGGGTTAGTATGAACGTGTCTTAGAGAGTGTTGGAGGAGGAGGAGTTTCACCTCTTTTGAGTCGAGCTTTTTGGCTCATAGATTTGAGCAAGTATTCCTTATAACGTTTCATAAAACCCTGCACATGATCAGATTATTTAAATATGTAGCACCCATCAATCCCTTCAAGGGGATCATAATTTGTTTCAGTTTCTTAATTTTATTGCTCTTTTGTATCAAGGTTAGGATTCTCTCTATCAATTTGATCATATTTTTGGGGAACATGATCAGACTCAAGAAGCTTTCATTGACTTCTAAGGAATGGATCCATTAGAAATGAAAGGATAGAAGATAAAACTAGCAAAAAATACACAAGATAGTTTTTAAGATGTTATTAATGTTCTTCTAACTCTAGGTAAAAAAATTAGTGGTCTTATTTAAAGTTTTAAAAGAAAATGAGGTGTTCATGTTGGGTTCACCAAAATGTGTAGAGGGGGAAAATTGCCCTACCACGTAAGATTCTTGGTTGGATCTATAAAAGAAAGCCAAGGTGATCATAGATTTGTGTTGTTCTCTACACCTCGGTGTAAAAAGGGGGAGAGAGTTCACCAGGAATGGCTTTAGGACTCGCTCCAATTCTAGGGGTTCAATAATGTTTGATGTATTCAGTTCAAGACAATTACCTATGTTTGGCATTTCTAGATCTAAGTTATGAAAGATAAAGGAAAATACAAAAATATAGAATGCAAGAATACAAGAGTTAACCCTAGAATGATTATTTCTTTGAATGATTTCTAACCTAGGGATTGCAAAATGATATCCTTTTGAGAAAATGTGCAAGAGAATATACACAAGAAATATTAAACCCTAAGTGCACAATATATGTTGTTTTCCTTTCAAATACATAGAAGTTAAAATATATTTCTTTTTATATTAGATATAGGGTTGAAACAGGTGTAAAATAAAATCAAGCAACACCAATACAATAGATAAAGTAATTAAAAACATAGTAATAACACAAGATTACACAATATGGATAAGCTTTTATTAATATGGGCGAATCTCAAAATTATACAATCAATGTGCCCCAATAGGGGTTTTACAATGCTTCTGTGATATAGATTTTACAAATGCTAGGGTTCTTCGAAACCCTAGCTCAATACACAACTGGTGTCTTCACATTTATATTTGATCCAAATAAGGTTGCAGGTGGGCTTGTGTATCCTAAAAGAGCCACCCTAGATTCAATAGCTTCCATATATATGATCCTATACCTGCAATCAGAGACAACAACAAAAAGGAAATTAGAAGCACCTATGAGGGCTCCACTGTGTGAGGCCCTTAGAAAGATAAAAAAACTAAAACCCCTAGATTTTGAATGTAAATCTAAAAATAGAAGTTTGGGAACATGAAATAAATTCTAATAAACTTCTTACCTTGTCAACACTCTAATTTATATTTCTGCTTCGATCGTTGATGGTTGCAAGGATGCCTGAATGACACCCAAGGATTGGAGGACTAGATATCTGCTTCCAAAAATACCCAAAGGTGTTCTAGGAAGGCTACAAATGCACCTGAGAGTTCCAAAAATATAGACCCAAGATAATAAATGAGGACTCCATCATAACCACATTTATACAAAACATCCCCCAAGAGAATTAAAATGAGTTATATTTTACTTGAAAGTGCATTTAGCAGTTCATGACATGTCTAATGGGAGTGTTTCAAACTTGAGTAATGCTATTATTTGGTTTGACCAAGGCTCATATGGCTTTGAATGGATAAAGAAAAAATCCTTTAATTACTTAGATTCAACACATATAATTGTAAACTTAGATATCATTGTAATAATAAGTGGTTGCGTAGTTATTTATATCCATTTCCTGGTACTTTCAGTGGCATAAAAGGTTTAAAATGATTATGGCATGGTGGTTATAGGGGAATAATGCACAAAGATCTATGTGGTATATTTTAGGGCAGACAACGTAGAATACTATGGCGGCCATAAAAGCCAGACAACCTACTAGTATTCATGACGACTATTGATTCCATCATGTAAATTAAATAAATAATAATAAGTGGCTGTACCTCTCCTTCGAAGTTCTTTGGAATCAATTATCCTAGAGTGGCCATTGCATCTACAAATATATTAGTTGAACATGGCAAACTATCGATTTCAAACCAATCAAATTTGGCAAGCAATTTTATTGCTACTTCATGGTAAATCTTTATGGTAGGTTCCTTGCATTGATATTCTCCATTTACTTGATGAATGACAAGTTGAGAATCATAAAATATCTTGATACGCTTTATACCCATAGCTATGACTGCTTGAAGACCTAAGATTAAGGCTTCATACTTTAAATTATTATTTGTGCATTGGAAGTCAAATTTGAAAGATAGGGGAATAGGTCTCCACTGTGGTGTATGAAACACGAGTCTAGCACCTTGAATTTTTATCTTACTTAGAACTATAAAAGAATAATGTGATATCGACATCTTCCTCCAGAATGACATCTTCCTCATGTTCAGTGAAGATGAATACTGAATCATCTAGAAGCTTAATAATCAAGGGTTGATCACTAGGAAGTGGAGCTTTCACAAGCTAATCGACTATGACCTAACCTTTAATGGATTTTTGGTTGATGAACTCAAGATCAAATTTAGTTAGAAGCATTATCCATTTTGCGGTGCAGATGTTATTGTAAGTGCGAGACTTCATATAACACAAAGGATTTTTCTAGCTATGACATATGTGGTGTGACTAAGCATGTAATTTATGAGTTTCTTAGTGGAAAAATCCATTGCTAAGAACAATTTTTTCACATAAGCATATCGAGTTTCATAGCTTACCGATATTTGACTAATGTAATAGATAGCTTTCTCTCGATTGTTTTCATTCTTTTGTGCAAGCATTATCCCTAATGCAAAGTTCGTTGCTAAAACATAAATATGGAAGGGGACCCTCAGATGAGGAGGAGTTAAGACTGGTGGAGAAGCCAGGTATTTATTGATGTCATTGAAAACTTTTTTGTATTCATCTATCCATGAAATGTTATCCCCTTTTGTATCTAGTTATTGAATGGCCTGCATTTGTCAAAAATTTGAGCAACAAAATGATAGATCAATTGGATATTTCCTTGTAAACTATGCAATTCCTTTAAGTTTTTTTGGGGAGTCATCTCCATGATGACCATGACTTTGTTTGGGTCCACTTCAATTCCTCTTTGGGAGATAATGAATCCTAGTAGTTTTCTAGAGGTAACACCAAAGACACAATTTTTGGGATTCAACCTTACATTATGCTCTAGAAATTTAATCAAATATGTAAGAAACCAATGTGCTCTTGTCAAGTTTTGAGTTTTACCAAGAGATCATCCACATAATATTTAATAATATTATGCATGTAATCATGGAAGATGTATGTATTGGCACATTGATAAGTTGCACCTACATTTTTGAGGCCAAAGGGCATCACCTTGTAACAAAAAGTCCCCCAAGTTGTAGTGAATGCTATTTTGTGTTGGTCGTAAGGATTAATTCAAATCTGGTTGTATCCTAAAACATCATCCATTAGGAAAAGCATTTCATGGCCAGTGTAAGTATTGAAAAGAATATTAATGTTTGGAAGAGGAAAGTCATCCTTAGGACACACTTTGTTAGGGTCTCGTAAGTTAGTGCAAATGCGTATCACCCTGTTAGGCTTGTGAAAGGGTACCATGTTTGAAAGCTGTAGACACCAAAATCTAGCCACTTGTCATCCATTTGTCTCCAATAATAGGCCACTTATTATATATATATATATGTATTTTTTTAATATATATTTAAATATTAATATTTTATATATTATACTTATATAAATTAATCCTATCGCTTCACCACATTTTAATCTCAATCATTCATCCACATCAATCCATGCTACTTGCCTAGATTTAATCTCCACCCTTCTTCATGTTTTAATCTCGGCCACTAATTTTGAGTCGTTAAAATCCTAACATGTTCAAGAGAAGATTATAAAAGAGGAGTCATTTTGATGAATCAAGACCCTAAGCTCTCCCTTAATCGAAGGTCCTTGATTTTTTTGAGTTTGAATTCTATCGATGAACATTCACAAAGAATTATTAGAAGGTCTAAATCCCTAACAATAAACCCTAGCCATCTCACAGTTACTCTTTTCATCCATCATCACTCTCACATAGTTCACATCCATCACTGCATAACCCATGCAGAACCAAATATAGTTCTACGACACCTTCCTCAGCCCTCGAATACCCTGGTGCATCTGCTATCATCATAGAATGCCCTGGTGCATCTACCACCATCACAGAATGCCTTGGTAGATCTACTGCCATCGTAGAACACCTATGGGTATTTCATGTAGTATATCTACAGTCTTAAAAACCTCAAGAACCATTCGAGCATCCCCGCAACCATCATCGATCAAAGAAAAAGTAAAAAAATATCAAAGTGATAAGGTAAATGGTATTTTGTGCATTTATTTCATATTCCTACACTTTTTTTAGTTACATTTTGTAGCATCTAGGGTTTAGTTGTTTTCATATTTTAGAGGTCCTCACCTTGTGGAGCCCTCACATGTGCTTCTAATATATATTTTTTGTGTTTCTTATTACAGGTACATGATCATATTTTGGAAGTTGTTGAAGCTAGGGTGGCCCTTTTAGGATACACAAGCCCACCCACAACCTCGTTTGGATCGAAGACAAGCGCGAAGACACCAACTATTATTTTGAACTAGGGTTTTAGAGAACCCTAGTAATTGTAAATTTGTATCACAAAGGTATTGTAAAACCCCAATTTGGGGCACATTAATTGTATCATTTTGAGATCCACCAACATTAATAAAAGCTTATTTATCTTATGCAATCTTGTGTTATTTTTGTGCTTTTGATTATTTTATCTTGTGTATTGGTGTTACTTGATTCTAGTTTACAAAATGGCATTCACGGTGGGACCCTCAAAGGGTTGTCTATGTTAATTTACTTTGTTACCTTTTTTTTCTGTTTCTATTTTACAGGTTCCAAAAATTTGATCGCATGATTTTCACAAAAATAGGGTTTTTGGAGATTGCTGAATTTGATTAGAGGTTGCACGGATGCCTTGAAATGCTCAAGGGATGCCCTAGTACATTTAGAATATGCCTTGGTGCATTTTAGTGGCTCGTAGGTGCATTTCATAGAGTTTCCTAGTAAACCTACTTCAAACCCTAACCCATTTTTGTTTCATTTTTCCTGCTTTTACAATAAAATTGATAAAAGAAAAATCATTTGATTTTTGATTAAAAGAAATTACATTCATTTGCATCTTAGGCATTTAAATCCACCATACACATTGCATTTAGAGTATCACTACATTCCTTATAGATCATATTTATTTTAGATTTCTATTATTTTTTGGTGTATTCATTCACTATTCCAGCATACTATTTTCATGTGAAATTGCAAAATCATAAAATAGTTTCATAATAGGGTTAAAAATTTCTATTTTTACTTTTCTAGGTTGGAAAAATATTAGAATACATAAGTATACTCCTGCATTTGGTGATTCAAGGTGAAAGAATTAGGCGAACCCTGCACTGTTGGAACCAATTGATGATTCAGAGTGGGACTTAAGCAGTGTACCCTAAGTTATTTTGAGGAACTTAGTATTATTTTTTTTGGCTTCTAATTTAGACCTATGAAATAGGATATTTTTAACATTGTATGAACACAATAGATAACATAAATTTTAAAATGAATCACACACATTGCACACATCACAATAAATAGTAGTGAGTTGGATTTCATCACCAACCATTGTTTGATATTTTGTGATGGTGGGCTTCATCTCCATTCATCAATATCTACCTTTAGCAACCATAGTCACCCATGAGAAGAATTTTTGGATTTCATCACTAGGAAGAATCTCATTTTCCAGTTAGTCATAGATTTTACCTTGCATAATTTAGATTAGCACATTCATAACACACAAACCTCACAAAAAATATAAAAGAGATAAAAAACAAGAAGTAAGAAAAATATTTTGCAGAAACATAGGATTGAATTGCTTGTTTAAATTTTGTAAAACTTTTTATTTGCATTTCTTTCCTGCACATTTCACATTTGTTTCACTAGCTTATGGTTTTAACATGAAATAAAACAAAAGTATTTAGTTAAAATTCCATCAACCAAGTCATTTATCCATGGAGTGTTCAACATATTTCACTACCACTTCAATGGTTAACCCCATTTGTGTGATACAAACAAGTTGTTTAGATTTGTCTATAGGTCCCTCACACATTGTGCATACTTCAAATGTTGATGTTTTGCATAGAGCCATCCATACATCCATTCCATAAATAGAACCATCATCCCCCACCAACCATAACATAACCTACATAGACATGGCTAAAGTGGAAGCTTTTCAAAGATTTGCTAACTATGTTCTAGAACAAGTCCACAGTCCACCCATGCATGATCCTTATTTTCAATAGGAACTTACCCATTCCTAGCCTTCTAGCTTTACCCAGGTGTACACTAACCATATTTTTGAGGCATCATGTGCACCTTCCTAGAATTATTCCATTCCACAATAATCATGTGCTCCAAGCACTTCCATTCCACCTTCATACACAACCACCTATAGCAATCCTTTGTATGAAGCACATGTCAATGATGCTTCATAAATGCCAGCCTCCATCCCATCCAATGTCTCTCATCTAGTTGTAATTCCCATTGCAACTTATCCTCTACTCACCTCATCCATTCCCTCCACATCCACACCTTCTAACTCAGAGGTGGCCATACAGAAAGGATGGCAACAACTCAATAGATTTCTTATGGCTCAACAAGGTGCTTAATCTTATTCCCCATAGCAAGTACAAGTGGCAGATTTAAAGACCCAACCTATTTCCACCCAACCCATATTTTTCACTCCAAATCCATCATGGGTACCAAAATATTTTGTGGTTTCCATTCCCACACCACCATTAACTCACACCCATGCCATTACCACAAATCATAAAATTCATAGTCCTCACACATCATCTTCTTTTCAAAATTCACAATTATTTCTTCATCAACCTCAATATCACCAAATTCAATTCACTCCACCAAATCATCACCATATCATCACACCCCAACATCTCACCACTCCACCTTCACAAAATCACCAAGTAATTCAGGGCTTCCATATACCTGGGGAAGACCCTCAAATTCAAGCCATGCAACAATAAATTGATAGCTTGATGCAACATACTCATAGTATGATGAACTAGATATCAAATATAAGACAACTAATAAATCAATAAATTATTTTTTTGGTACCATCATCGCCATATATGATAGATTTTACAGTATCAAATTTTGATAAATTCAAAGGGACCAAGGACCCTAGATAGCATGTGAGCACATTTATCCACTCACTTTTGAATCCAACATCATGATGCTCTAATGCTTCAAAATTTTGCTTAGACATTGGGTGAGATACCGTAGAGTGGTACAACCATTTACCTCATCACATTATTTATACTTCTGAATAGTTGATTGACTAGTTTCTCAAAAGGTTTTTCTCTCAATGTTAGAAAGAAAGTATCATTGTCTAATTTATATGGTTTAAAATAATTTTATGTTGAGTTAGTATATGATTTTGGTAACCATTGGAGGGTTGTTATAACAAAATTTTCATTTGCCCTACCAATGGAAGAGCTAACCTGATTGTTTACCAAAAGCTACCTAAAACCCATTTCTTGGTTATTACAATTACAATAGTATAGATCATTTGAGGAATCTCTTTCCCAGGATAGCATCATTGAGGAGATCAAAATCCAAGAAGGCGTGCTTAAGCCCAAAAATAAAAAATGGGAGAATAAGGGCCAATACAAAGGTAATTATTTTTTCCAATCAAACCAAATCAGGCCAATCAGGTTAATCAAGCCAATCAAGTCAATAAAGTGGTCATGAGCCAGCTGATAATGGCTCAATAATAATATGTACAATAGTAACTACAACAAATCACATATCATGCAAATCCCTCATCATCATAACAAGTCTAAAACATAGTGCCAACTATGGAAATTCACCCACATTGACATTCTATTTGACAAAATCATCAATACACCCCCTTAGCCAAATCATATACCTCCATATTCCATAGTTTGTATGATACTAACCAACTTGACTTGCCTGAGGTTAAACCAGATGACCCTACCAAGTGTAGTAAACACTATAGAGAAAATTTATTCTGCCCTTATCATAGGTAGAATGGGTATGATATAAATAGTTGCTACAAATTCAAAGGCATAGTGCAAGATCTCATTGAATTAGGGGCCATCAAGCTTGATAGTCCCTTAGCTCAACAAAACCAAAATCTTGGTATTTATCAGACACCACTTCCTCATCATGAGGAGGTACAACCAACAACAAGAGGATTTAAAACCAAGGCCCCTCCTAATAAAGTCAATCATGTTCAACAATACCAAGGTTTTGTGGGTGCTATCCATGTAGTTACCCAAGGTCAAAAATGCATTAACAATCAAAAAAATGTACAACGACAACATGTTCAATATCCTGTAGAACTACAAGCAAGTGTGTCTCAACCTACCATATCATCATAACCTATTCAATTTTCCACCAATCCTGCCCAAACTATTCATATTCAAAGTCATCCATCTCTACACATTCATCCTCCCAATCATCCATCAAGGCTAATCATCTCTTTGAGTAGCTGACTAGCCACTAGACTTAAAACGGTTTCAACTAAAATTTCTATCTATGAGCTTATACAACAATCTCCTCCACATTACGAGGCATTAATGGATATTTTAAAATCCATTGAACTTCAATATTAAAATGCTAATGCCTTTAGAAATTTTGTGGGGAGCATCCAAACATGCATGGAGCCTTCCATTGAATTCTATGATTTTAAATTTAAACCAATATCATCAAAATTAGTGGACCCTCCATTGGACATCATGGTTCAAATTTATAGGAAGACATTCAAACAAGTTTTTATTGATATCGGATTCTCTATCAACATCGTCACCAAATAAAATAAGAATTTAGATTGAGGTCTCAACATTAAAGGTGGGGCTCCTATTTTTGTGATCTTTCTTTGATTATTCTTTAAGACCAAGATAGGCTGTAATGAAGAAATATTTTCCTGTTGAGTAGACTGAGCTTGATCTTGTTTCCTTATAGTTACTCCAACCATGCCAACCACATTACCATAGGGAGGAGGCTCATTTTAATAAGACACTTGATTAGCTACTTGCTAACCATGCTTTGGTAGTGGATGTCATGACCCATCCCCCTCGAACCTTGTCAAAAGGATATTAATTGATCATGGGGATCAATTAATACCCAACAAAAAGGGGTCATAGACCCTAAATAATTCTACAAAATTCCAATTTAGGAATTTTGAAGGGTTTTGGAGGAAAAGTAATTGTTATGAAAGTTAGTTAATCATGATTGATTAGGATAATTGCATTTAATTTTGAATACAATTAAATGTCCAATTCTTATTGGACCAAATTAGGCACTAGTATTATTTAATATTTAAGGTTTATCTTATTCATCTCATGACCTAATTTGGTTGGTGGAGAGAAAAGATAGATTCTCTCCTCTATTTTAAATAGGGATGAATTTGTAGTATGTGGACCATATGGGGCACAAAACAAAATAAGGCCACCTACCTTATCTTTATTTGAACCCTATTATACTTTTTGAATTACCCTTCACGTGGCATATATGTATTATTTGGATCAAGGTATATTTTAATATTAAAATAATAAAAACACTATTTGGCTCATGAGAGAAGTTTTCTTATAAATAGAGAGCCTCTTGGGAAAAGAGGGAGGTAGAAAATTTTGGGGGCTTAGGGAGTATGCTCTCCACTTTGGTGGATCAGAAACCACAAAATTTTTGGAAAATACTAAAGTTAAACTATAGGTATTTGGCCAAGATGATATTTAGGGAACCTTGGAAGATTCATAGAGGATGTTGATTGAAGAAGAGCAAGAAGTAGGGAGAAGAATTTGCAGGAATTGAGGTTTGAGCTACTATCATATATTTTGATTATGAATAAAAATTGGAGTCTTGCTTCCTTTCAATTTAATTATGCTCAATTATAATTCACCTTCCAATGCTTACTTGCTTAAACCATCGGGATCCCAATAACCCCTATAAATGATTAGATTATTTGAGTAATATCTAGACTCCTACCTTTGGGATCTTATTAATATGCTATTCTTGTTTTAACTAGAAGCAGACTTAGGTTGTTTAATTTGAAGTTATTCAATGAAGGTTCGGCTTGAGAAGTTGTAGTATAATAGATATAATATTTTATTTGCTTTGTAATGTAATAAAATATCAACCTCTTCACATAAGGATAGACCTTAATGCACATCATACTATCTATTATAATATAATCACCCATCAAATCATGCAAACAACCACAAAAACTAGCATATTGAATTATTCACCGCCACCATCGCCACTAGCGATGCCCCCTTGGCCATTGTTGGTGGTTGTAGCACCCTAAAATTGGCACGGTTAAAACCTTAGTAAAAAGATAAAAGATAAAAATTTGAATTTTAACCCCAAATTGCCCGTTAAACCGCTTGTTACCTGCTTTCCTCATTTTTTGCACCATTTTTAGGATTTGTTTTGACCGTTGGACAATATCATCGTAGATTAGACGAAATCATCCCCGATCTGATGAATTCATCTAGAATAGAATGTCCAGATGATTTCGTCCCAAAACTAAATTTTCATAATTAGCTTCTGTTTCAACAACCTCTCCAACTTGGGTAGAATGCAGTTGGAGATTTCCCTATTGGAGATCTCCCAGATTGGGATAATCCCCAACATTATAACCTCTTCCTAATCCTATATAAACTAGGATTTTTCTAGTTTATCCCCCTGAACCCCCTAAACCCCTTAGCTAATAGATTTCCCTGCATATTTAGTTTCTTATTCCCTCACACTACTGTCTGTATTCTGTATTTTGCATTTTCTTGCAGGAACTCTATTGTTTTTCAGTCGAAGCTAGCTCGGATTATCGTGGACGATCTCGGATGATTACGAATGATTTTGTCGAGGAGTGCAGATGATCTCGTACGATTGGAGGTGATCCTGACTGTAGTCCAGATTGGGGGCAATCAGAACCTAGAGTTTGCATTTCCTTAGCTTTTTTGTAATTTTCTATTGTACTTCTATATTCTCTTAAATTATTAAACTTATGCATCTTGGAGTTCACCTCATCTAATATAAATGCATGATAAGATCAAAATAAATTATGAAGTTGATGCTTTTCCTCTTTAATTACTGTTTGGATCTGTCATTCAGACAAATTTATAGTTATTTCTATCATTTCCCTTCGCTTCTATAGTTGCATCTTGGGTATTTTGTATCTATTTCTATGATTGCAGGTTTTTGACGAATTCATATGACGAATTCATCTGATGAATTCATCAAATTTTATATGATTATGTCTGATCTTAGATGACCTATGATTTGGGATGATCCTATGAAATATCAAACGATTACATACGAATTGAGGTGATTAGGACTGTTACAAAACTTAGAATCTTCATCAGACATCTAGAATCAGGTATGATAAATTCTAGCTAGCATATTCTCTATTATTAACATTCATTCATGTTTTCTGTATTCATTTAAATCAGCATTGGCATATAGAATAGTTTAGATTCATCTTGGACAAACCTAGGAGTTGAATGATCGAGTATAAAGATGAACACATCAAACTCACTGTCAACCTAGGCGTGGAAACTACCTTTCAAAAGTTTCCTAGTGAACCCAACATGCATCAAAAATTCACCCTTATACCCCTCCCTCGAGAGGCGGGACATTCAAAGGGTCTCTTAGTTTGAGGTATTGTCCCATCCTTTTCACATCCCCCTTCCAGGCATGGATCCTATAACCTGAAGGTAAGGATGCAAAATATTTGAGAAATACATTTTGGTGAACCCGATGTGAAACAAAACCCAACATGAAACAAAAACCTTTTGAAAATAAAAATAAGAAAAAAACAAAACATAAATGCATTTAGAATTAAAAAAAAATTGCATATCGTATTTAGATGGTAGACTATAATAAAAGACGAGCTGTCGCCATTAATGTTGAAAATAAATTAGCAGTTATAGAGATTACTTCTGTGCTTAGAGTACCTCAAACAAGTAGGGTTCAACCTTTGTGGGACGAACTTGATAGGAGATTGAATCTCATTTCATCTAGAGCAACCGATCTTGGGCAAATTAAGAGGTTTGTCCTAGATAGAATCTTGGATCCCAATCAAGTGACTTTGTATCATGAACTTCAGAGAGCTTGCCATAGGTGGTTAGCAGATAAAAGAGCCCTTGTGTCTTCTAAGCTGTATACCTTTGAGGAATACCTCAATAATGTAGTTGTAGTACATAAATTTCTATCTCATATAGAGGACCCATAGGTCGTTCTTACAGATAGACAAATATGGAATAGAGTTCCCAGAGCTGTGTTATATCGAGAGCATTGTGATGAGATTTATTTTTACAAGTGATCGAGGTTCACAATTACAGAGAAGAAAAAAAAATAGTTTTGATTTATTCAATATACATGAGAGAACTACTGTTACAGAAAAATTTATAGAAATCACAAAGAGTTGCACTTTACAGAATATTCTCAATTCTAAAATTACAAAAATATATCATCTTTCACCAAATTTCACCCCCCCTGTGCATGCCTCTGTTCTCCTTTTTAAATGTTCTCAGGTGACGCTTCATTTCCAGCTGGTGGCCCTTCGTTTCCTCTTCCAGAACCTTTTGTTTTGTCTTCCCGTGCCACTTCATTGTCTTGGTATTCGAAACGTCTACCTTTTTGACTCTTCATCTTCGAATTTCCCTTTGGGCGCAAAAATATGACAGGTCATGATATCGCGACACCTTTCGGTCTTTGGCCCCTTCTCTATCCTTGCACCACAAAAATATGACATGTCATGATATCGCGATAGTTTTGCTCCTTCGCTCCATCTTCCTGCTTTCGGGTCACAAAATCATGACATGTCATGAAATCGTGACATCTTTGTCTTTCGTACGCTCTTTCTACTTTTGGGTCATGAAATCATGACATGTCATGAAATCGTGACATATTTTTCTTTCGTACGCTCTTTCTGCTTTTGGGTCACAAAATTGTGACATGTCGCGGAATCGCGACATGTCACGAAATCGTGACATCTTTGTCTTCCATATGCTCTTCTACTTTCAGGTTGTGAAATCGTGACATGTTGCAAAATAATGATATATTTGTCTTTCGTACGCTCTTCTACTTTCGGGTCACAAAATCATGACATGTCATGAAATCATGATATCTTTGTCTTCCGTACGCTCTTCTATGAAACCTGTCGCGATATCGCGACAGTTTCCCTGCTAGCGTCTTTCTCCATTTTTGTGTCGTGAAATCGTGACACCTTTTATGTCGTGATATCATGACATATTTTCCTACTGACTTCTTCCTTCATTTTGTGTCATGATATCGTGACACCTTTTATGCCGTGATATCACATCTTTTTTGCCCACGTCCTTTGTCTTGTTTCGATCGCGATATCGCGACACCTTTTATGTCACAATATCGTGACATATTTTTTGCCAACATCCTTTGTTATGTTTTAGTCACGATATTGTGACACCTTTTATGTCGTGATATCGTGACATATTTTTCGCCAAAGTCCTTTGTTAAAAACATGTCGCGATATTGTGACAGCTTTTATGTCACGATATCGTGACACTTTTCAACACTTAAACATTTTTGTTTTTTTTTTTGTTAATGCAAGATTGCAGTGCTGCCCTGGATGCTCCTGCATCAGACACTCGGGGTTGATTTGAGAAGTGATCCTCACTTCTAAAATATTAGAGGAAGACCCAAGCGATCCATCTCCATTTTTGTCAGCCAAGTTGCATCTTCTGCCGGTCTGCCTTTCCACTTGACCAAATATTCAAAATACTATCTGTTTCTGGTACTTCTACCTTCTCTTGTGTCCAGTATTTCCTCTATCTCATCTGTGGTTGGAGTAGATGCTGGAATACTCCACAACTCTGAACTTGGTGTCTCACTACTATCCCCGTCATGGTATTTCACCAAATTTAAAATATTAAACACGGGTGATATGTTTAACCCACTTGGCAATTCTATTTCATACACATTGCCTGAATCCTATTTTGCTAGGATTTTGCACGGTCTAAACTTCTTCATATTTAGTTTGTTATAGGTTTTAGCAAGAAATATTTCTTTTCTTAGATGGACCATCACTTCATCCCCCACTTTGAATTCCTTAAACCGTTGCTTCTGGTCTACTTTCGTCTTATATTGCGTATTCATTTTAGTAATATGCTTCTTCACTTCTTCATGCAGGTTCTTCAGATGCTCTACAAAATCCTCAGCCTCGACACTACACTTTTCCCCTGTATCCAGCTTCCTTAACTCATAAAAATTTCTTCAACTGCTTCCATATATTATCTGAAATGGAGATTTGTTGATACTCCTATTGATAGAATTATTACATGCAAACTCCGCCTGCGGTAAAATCAGATCCCATATTTTGGGCTTATCTCCTATCAAGCACCTCAATAGGTTACCCAAACTTCTATTTACCATCTTTGTTTTCCTATCTGTTTATGGGTGGTATGCTGAACTGAATTTCAAATTTGTCTTTAGTTCCACAGGGTTCTCCAGAAATACCAAAAAAACTTGGTATCTTTGTCAGAAATGATACTCTTCGGTAGACCATCAGTCATACCACCTCTTTGAAAAACAAACCTGTAATATGAACTGCATCATTAGTTTTCTGACAAGGGATAATATGTGCCATATTTGAAAGCCTATCAACTACCACAAATATGGATTAATTTCCCCTCTGTGTCCTTGGTAGACCAAGAACAAAATCCATGCTGACATCTTCCCATGGTTTCTCCGGTACAGGTAATGGCTGATATAATCCGGTGTTCTGTCTCACACCTTTCACCATCTGACAGACTCTATAGCTTTGCAAAATTTTTTGCACATCTTGCTGCAGTTGCGGCCAATAATAATTCTCGCTCACAAGGGCAATGGTATTATCTTGACCAAAGTGCCTAGCCAATCCTCCACTATGTTTTTCTTTGACTAGGTTTTCCCTCATGGAAATTCTTGGAATGCATAATTGGTTTCCTTTGAACAAAATTCCACCTTGGATCAAAAAATCCAACCACTTGGTTCTGTCCAAGGTAATGCGGTGCCAAGCAATCCTTCCAGGCTTCTACAAAATCAAGATCTTCAGGGTACAAACCATTCAATTCATCAAATCCCAACTCTTCCACCTTCATTTCTATCAACAAACTCTGCCTTCTACTCAAGGCATCTGCAACTCTGTTGGACTTTCCACTCCTATGCTTCAACACAAAGAAATAACTCTACAGAAACTCAACCCACTTCAAGTGCCTCTGGTTTAGTTTTCCCTGGCTATTTATATACTGTAAGGCCTGATGATCGGTATATAACACAAAATATTTTGGTAGCAAATAATGTCTCCACTTCTTCAGGGCCTGAACTATAGCATAGAACTCTTGGTCATACACTGAATACTTATTCCTGGTCTCATTGAGTTTCTCACTGAAGTAAGCAACAGGCTTGTCTTCTTGACTCAGCACAGCTCCTATGGCACTGCCACTGGCATCACAATCCACCTAAAATACCTTGTTAAAATTTGGAAGTGCTAAAAAGGTTGCTCAGTGACCTTATTCAACATATCAAAGCTCTTGTCTGCTCCTAAGGTCCACTTAAAGTCTTTTCTATCCCCTCTCATTGTTTTCGTAAGGGGTGCACAAATACTGCTAAAATTTTTGATGAATTTCCTATAAAAATTGGCTAGACCATGAAATGATCTCACTTCAAAAGTGCTTCTTGGAGTAGTCCATTCAATGATAGCCCTCACATTTTCTGGGTCCATTTTTAGACCTTCAACTGAGATGACAAATCCCAGGTATACCAAATCCTTCTTCACAAAATTGCACTTCTTCAAGTTGATCAACAACTATTCTTCCCTTAGCTTCTCAAAAACCCTCCTGATATGCATCAGGTGCTCTTCCAGAGTTTTGCTGAATATCAAAATGTCATCCAAATAGACAATAACAAACTTGCTTAAAAACTCCTTCAGCACTTCATTCATCAACCGCATGAAGGTGCTTGGTGCATTGGTAAATCCAAACGGCATCACCAACCACTCATACAAACCTTCTCTGGTTTTGAAAGCAGTTTTCCACTCATCTCCTTCTCTGATTCGAATATGATGGTAGCCACTCTTTAGGTCAATCTTGGTGAAGTACTTGGCTCCACTCAAACAGTCCATAATATCGTCCATCCTTGGCAATGAAAATCTGTATTTGATGGTGATCTTGTTGATAGCTCGAGAGTCTGTACACATCCTCCACTTTCCATCCTTCTTTGGTGCTAGTACTGCAGGTACTACACATGGACTCAAGATTTCTCGAATCAGCCCCTTTTTCAACAACTCATGGACTTGCCTGCTTAGCTCCTCACTTTCCATAGGAGTCATTCTGTGGGCTGCCTTGTTGGGTAAACTAGATCCAGGTACCAAATCAATATGGTGACTGATCTTCCTCATTGGTGGTAAACCCTCAGGCACATTGTCTGATATAATGTCTAGAAATTCTTCTAACAGGAGTTCGACCTTTGCTGGAACATCTGTGTACTATTCTTTCTTAACAGTAGGGATTAATGCATAACACATCGAATCCCTCTTCAGGCCATCCAAAAACTGTCTGCCATCCACCAGGCAGATTCTGGCACTTCTACAGACTTTCTCATCCACTTCTTTTAGTGGCTTCAATTTGTGACGTATTCCATCCTTTGTCAGAGAGTATGTATTTGCCTACCCATCATGCACTGCACATCTGTCAAATTGCCATGGTCTTCCCAATAGCAAATGACAAGCATCCATCAGCAAAACATCACACAGGACCTCATCCTGGTAATTCTCAATGTGAAATTTGACCAAACACTATTCAATGACAAGAGCTCTATGGTCTTTCTACAACCACACAATTCGATATGGATGCGAGTGCTTCTTCTTCCCCAATTTCAACTTAGTAACCATATCTTTTGAAACTAAGTTATCTGTGCTACCATTATCAATGATAACATTGTAGACCTTCGCTGCACATTTGCACCTTGTGCAAAATAGGCTCTTCCTCTGTTCTAGTTCTTTTTCGTCATTCAACAATGCTCTTCTTATCATCAACACTTCTCCTCCTTATGCTTCTTTAGAGTGTTCTAACTCTGCACCTTCATCTACCACAACATCTCTGGCATGACCCTCAGGTCTCTTGTCCGTCCTTTATTGGTGTTGAGGACACTCGTATGACCGATGTCCCTCTTCTCCACACTAGAAACAGGTTCCACGAAATACCCCTCTTCCATACCCATGTCTAGGTCTACCTCTTCCTCTCTAGTAGCCATTGTTCTGATCATGTGAGCAGTAGGTATTCTCTTTTTTTGTTCCTGGGGTTTGCTTGTTTCCCAAGTCTTCTTCTGGTCTCTGTAATTTCCTCCGTCGATTCTTCCACCATGACCCCTTCCTCTCTATTTGCATTCAAATATTCAGTTCAATTTCTCTTCAACCTTTAAGGCCAATTGATACACATCTTCTATGGTGGCTATTTTGATCAAGCTAAGTTCTTCCTGAATGTTCATTCTCAACCCATTGATGTATCTGGCTACTTTCTCCTTATTAGCCCCTGAATGGAAAATTCTGATGGAGATCTTGTAGAATTTTTTTGTGTATTCTTGGACAGACTTGCCTGACTGTCTCAAACTTTGCATCCTCCTCAACATATCCAACTCGTAATCTATGGGAATAAAATTTCTCTTTAGTTTCTCCACCATTCGATCCCATCTGGTTATCTTTTCTTTTCCATTTTTGTTTCTTTCAAGTTGTACTCCTTTCCACCATAAACTAACATGGCCTTTCAATTTTGCTTTTGCAAATTTTATCCGGTCTAGATCTACAACCTCCTCATACTCAAAGTATTCCTCCATATCGTTGATCCAATCAATCAAATATTTCGAGTTGAGATTCCCAAAATAGGTAGAGACATCAAACTTTGACCTCTTATCGGCCTGAGATAGGGCTTTCAACAATCTAGCTTTAGAAGGATCCAATGTTTCTTCATCATCTAATGGATCATCAGTTACCCAGGCTTCATCGTCACTCTAGTCTTCTCCTTTTGGCTCAACTCCTCTTCGTAACTCTTCTTGCAGGGCTTGCACTTGCCTTTGCAATGCTTTGAAATTTTCTTCAGGCACTACATTTCTCCCACGACCATGATTCTTTTGTGGAGGTATTCTGCTCACTTCTCTCGCAAGTATGAATCGATCTTGGTGTAAAATAACTCATTTTTGGCACTTTGTTTACATGCTTCAGGGACCTTAAACTTCTCTCTTCTCAAAACCCTTCCACAGATCCTGGCATAAGCTGCCTCACTTTCGGCAATCTACTCACACACTTAGGAACTCCTGCTCTGATACCACTTGATCGAGGTTCACAATTACAGAGAAGAAAAAAATAGTTCTGATTTATTCGATATACATGAGAGAACTACTGTTACAGAAAAATTTACAAAAATCATAAAGAGTTGCGCTTTATAGAATATTCTCAATTCTAAAATTACAAAAATATATCATCTTTCACCATTTTTTTCCCCCCCTGTGCATGCCTCTGTTCTCCTTTTTAAAGGTTCTCAGGTGACGCTTCATTTCTAGCTGGTGGCCCTTCGTTTCATCTTCCAAAACCTTTCGTTTCATCTTCTTGTGCCGCTTTGTTGTCCTAGTATTTGAAATGTGTACCTTTCTGACTCTTCGTCTTCGAATTTCCCTTTGAGCACACAAATATGATAGGTCATGCTATCGTAACACCTTTCGGTCTCTAACCCCTTCTCTATCCTTGCATTGCAAAAATACGACATGTCACGATATCATGACAATTTCGCTCCTTTGCTCCATATTCCTGCTTTTGGGTCATGAAATCGTGACATGTCATGAAATCATGACATATTTGTCTTTCATACGCTCTTTCTACTTTCGGGTCGTGAAATCACGACATGTCATGAAATTGTGACATCTTTGTCTTTTGTACACTCTTTTTGCTTTTGGGTCATGAAATCGCGACATGTCGCAAAATCATGACATCTTTTTCTTCTATACGCTCTTCTGCTTTTGGGTCGTGAAATCACGACATGTCGTGAAATCATGATATCTTTGTCTTTCGTACGCTCTTCTACTTTTGAGTCACAAAATCATGACATGTCACAAAATTGTGACATATTTGTCTTTCGTATGCTCTTCTATGAAACCTGTCGTGATATCGCGACAGTTTCCCTGCTAGCGTCTTTCTCTGTTTTCGTGTCATAAAATCATGACACCTTTTATGTCACGATATCTTTTCCTGCTGACTTCTTCATTTTGTGTCACGATATCACGACACCTTTTATGCCATGATATCGCGACATCTTTTTTGCCCATGTCCTTTGTCTTGTTTCGGTCGCGATATCGCGACATCTTTTCCGCCAACGTCCTTTGTTATGTTTCGGTCGCGATATCATGACACATTTTATGTCGCAATATCACGACATATTTTTTGCCAACATCCTTTGTTAAAAACATGTCACGATATCACGACACTTTTTATGTCATGATATCGCGACACTTTTCAACACTTAAACATTTTTGTTTTTTTTTGTTGATGCAAGATTGCAGTGCTACCCTGGATACTCCTGCATCAACAAGACAGAATCTGAAACAGATAATATCACTATAGCACACTTTATCAAGTTCTTGAAAAACCATTTCCAATTTGAAGAGGAGCATTTTATGACTCCTGATGAACTTGATCCTATCAATGATATCTATAAAATATTTATAGAAAACTAAGCTATTCTTTTATTATTGTTATTTCTTGTATTTAGTGTACTGTTTGTTGTCTTTATAAGCATAAAACAAAAATAAATAAAAACAAAACAAAATCATAACAAAAAAATCAAAACATTTTCTTTTAAGCATTATAGTAGGTATATAATTAAAATATATACCTCCCAAAATCTGTTGTAAATATATTAATATATATTTGCTAAAATCTAAATTTAGACATAATGACTAGACTCAGGAATGGAAAACAAATTGAAGTAGAAGAAGATTGGTTAGGAAAAACCATAAATAAACCAGATGCCCTTCTTGAAGACCCAATTTAGGAAGAAGGAACCTTAAACCAACAAGAAGAAGAATTTGTGGACACAAATGAACAAAAAGAAAATGATAGAGAGGAAGGATCCTCATCTCCTAAAATATCTCCAGAAGGAGCTGTTACTTTTGAGAACATGGAACATTTTTGGAAATTCCTCAATACTAATATTGGCACTCTTAATAGAGTAGTTCATATGGAAAAAGATCAAATTAGTGACACTCAAGCAACCCTAGAAGATATATATCACATACGCACTAATCCTTTGTACTTTGTTGATCAAGAGAGTGATCAAGCTGGACCGTCCAATTTGGACATGGCTACTATAATCCAGAACATGCAACAGCAACAGGTTACCCAACCACCTAGAGTGCCTGTTATCAAGCCAAGGGTTATTCCCACACAAAAGAAACCTTCATTCACTACTCTATTTTGCCACGCTATTGATCAATATACCTCAAATCAACAAAAGCCTAAAACAAAACCAAATACCAATTTCCAACAATCTGGGATACAACATAATGCTACAACAAATCTTCTTCATAATACTCTTCCTCTCAATCATTTTCATAATAGCAATATAGCATCTAATCCTTATGCCCCGCATCCCTACGCTCACAAGTCCCATACTCATGTACCACCAAACCAATATGGTGGACAAATTGGTAATCTGGAAGCCATGGTGAAATAGTTAGTCTCTCGCATGGACCAGATAGATCCCTACCGTCCCTCGTACAATTATCGAGAGATGTGTAGTCAACCTCTAGATCCTATAGTTGTAGCACAACCATATCCCAAACACTTTCCTATGCCTATCCTACCTATATATAAAGGAACTGAAGATCCCATAGAGCATCTTCGTATGTTTAGGATAGCATGTCATGACATATCACATGATGACTTGTTATTACTAAAAATGTTCCCAAAAAGCTTAGGGGGGATGGCATTGGAGTGGTATTATCAACTACCCACTCATTCTTTGAGAAATTTCGAAGAGACCACTGAGTCTTTTGTGCATCAATTTAGTGCCTATATCGAAAGGCATGTAACCATTAAATATTTGTACAACCTAAAACAAGACAAAGATGAGTGTTTTGCTGACTTCTTAGCTCAATGGAGGCAGTTGATAGGAAAATTACACTTTGTGTTACCTTATCGAGAAATGTTGGATATTTTTATCAATAATTTACAAGAACAACTATCCTATGAATTATCAAACTGCTACCTTGACCACATTCGATCAAGCTATAGATTTAGCTCGAAGGGTGGAAGATGCTCTCATTAGAAGAGGTCAACTCAAAAAGAAAGATGATGAGAAAACATCCAGAAATCAATATAAAAATAAACAAGTTGTGGGTGACGGAGTCAATGATAGCAGAAACATTGCCAATGTTAATACTACGAAAACAACAGAGAAGTTTATATTGAAACCTCCTGATAAACCACCCCAAGAATTTACTAGGTTAAATCAACCTTTATCAACCATTCTCCCGCAATTACTAGCACGAGGTTTGATCCAATTACCAACTATCCGAGAACCTGATCCAACTATACCCGGATACAGAGCTGATTTACATTGTGATTTCCATAGAGGACCTGGACATGCTACCAAATCTTGTAAAATATTAAAACATAAAATACAAGACCTGATTGATAACAATGAGATGGAGGTGCAAGCCTTTCAACCTAAACAAAATCCTTCTAATAATGCTCAAAAGAACATTCCCCAAAATTAGAATCAGAATGCCAATCAATCATTGGACATATTTCAACATCCTTTACCAAAGCATGGTAAAGAGGTGGCTAATCAAATTGAGCATCATAATGTTCCCCCTCCTACCCGATATGTAGGGACTATTAGTGGACAATTACCTATTCATGATCCTCAAATATTTGACACAACTTTATCCATAGTTACGACTAGACCTCTACATAATATTCGGATACTTGATCTTAGTGACACCGAATATGAGACTGAAAGTGACATGGAAATCACCTCAAATCAATCGAATAGTTCTGAAGATGAATCAGATCCTATTCAACCTATCACAAGTTCTATGGTTCCAGAAGAACCATTTCCTAGAAGAGTCACTACTAGACCATCTTCTCACCAAATACTTTCTAATGAACAAGCCATAAATGCTAGACCAAGACCTATTCATCACTTGCAAAATAATATTGTAGGAACCATCGGAGCCGTTACTAGACAACAGGCTCAAAACTCTCAACAGGATCAAACTCAGAATGATGGATCAGCTCCATTTGTTTTGAAAAATCCCAATAAAGGGAATTATGCGCCTAATGTTCAACCTAAGCCTCCTTATAATATTAATGAACAATTATCCAATACTAAAGCTAGAATTTCCCTTTTGGACCTGTTAAGATCTTCTCCTACCCATAGGGATGAATTAATGCTCACATTAAGCCAAATGATGGTACCACAAAATATTCAACCTGAAGCCATGTCCAATACTATCATAACTCGAGAAGTCGATTGTATTGACTTTCAAGATAGAGATATCCCACAACATAGTTTACATAAGGATAACCCCTTATATATTACTACCCTAATTGGGGATGTAGCCGTTAAACGAGTCTTGATTGATAATGGTTCATCTTTAAACATATGCACTTTTGACTTCTACCAACGATTTGGGTTTAGAAGTGACGAAATGAAAAGAACTGATATGATTATAAAAGCCTTCAATGACGAAACACAAGAAACATGTGGAGTCATTACTATACCCTTGCAAGTTGGTCCTAGAACCCTAGATATGATCGTGTTTATTGTACATTGCCTTGCATCGTACAATATACTTTTGGGTCGCCCTTGGATCAACGCGATGCGAGCGGTTCCATCCACTTTACATCAGTGTGTTAAATTCAAATTTAAAAACCAGTTGGTTACCATTCATGGTGATCCTAGACCCTTTGATATGTGTGCTTTGGCAGAACCTGTTGGAGTTCAATTTTACCCTGCCCTATCATCCACACATCCTAATTCTCATCATCCGCCCAAACGTGTGAAACACACACCCATAACATCATCTACTCTTTCAACTACACCTATACATATAGCTCAACCATATTTTGAACAAACCACATTAGGACCTCGAAAAGATCCCAAAATTACAACCAATGCTTCCTATTTTACTCCTATATCTTCCATACCTATAGACTCACCCATCAATATCCCTATAACATCTACATCCACTACAGGCATCCTTTCCACATCCGACGATGTAGGAAATGTTCCTTCTACCTCTTATGCTCTCACTGATGAGCTCTTACCCGATTTATCTAAAATTCTTATATCAGAAGAAACCAACACTCGCCATGCAAACTTCCCTTCTTTTAAATAATCTCCCACCCTCTCCTCGTACCTTGGGCCTCCCACAGCCTATGGGAAGTATCTACCAAGTCGGGAGTTGTGCTTTTATTTATAAGGGATATGATTGGGGAAGAATACCCAGAAACATTAAGACACATTGTGATGGATATGCTAGATGCTATTTTGCTAATGAGTATCTTAAAGCTAAGCCTATAATGCTTAAGCTGGGATATAAAGGGAAAGGTTTGGGACCTTTCCAAAATGGTATGAAAGAACCTTTTGAGGTAGAACCGTGGCTTGCCTACTGTGGTGTGGGCCTATTTTCTAGTAAAGGTCAGCCCTTCCCATTTGAGGATGATGACCATCTTGTATGTTACCAAGATTATCTCGATAAACAAGATTCTTTGCATGCAAAGAATAATTCCTTTACCTGCAATATGCTATCCATAGCTTACCCTGAAATGATTGCCGAATCCGACGATGAGTTGGAGGGAGATATCTTTCATGATGTTTCCATTGAGGAATTGTTATATAATGAATTTTATTTTGATGGCTCTATACCGAGTATAGCCTAGCTTGAAGCTACGACTCCTCAAGATGAATTATCCAAGCTAACCTTGGAAGAATTACAAGAATTGGGTGTTTCACCCGCCCCACCTAATTTTGAGAGAGATTTACATATGGAAGTTGAAAACGTTATAAAAATTAACATTGGAACCGAACATAACCCTCACATAATCAATATTGGATCAGAATTAAGTCAAGAAAAACAAGATAAATACATTTCATTTCTTAAAGACTATGAAGATGTCTTTGCTTGGACATATGAAGACATGCCAGGTTTGGACCCTTCTGTAGTTATGCATCATCTAGTAGTCCATCCAGATGCTAAACCTGTTAAACAAAAACTTAGAAAAATGCATCCTAAAGTGGCCTTACTAGTCAAAGGAGAATTAGAAAAACTCTTAAATGTTATTTTTATACAAGCCATTGATTATGCTGAATGGATCTCAAATGTAGTTCAAGTAACTAAGAAAGAAGCCACTAAAGTTAGGGTTTGCATAGACTTTAGAGATATTAATGTTGCATGCCCTAAAGATGATTTTCCTCTTCCCAACATGGATCAGATCATTGAATTTACTGTTGGAAGTGGAATGATATCCCTAATGGATGGATTTTTCGGTTATAATCAGATCAGGATAGCTCCTGAAGACCAGGCTAAAACAACCTTTATTACCCCTTGGGGAACCTTTTGTTGGAAAGTGATGCCATTTGGCTTAAAGAATGCAGGTGCAACCTATCAACGAGCTATGACTTATATCTTTCATGATATGATGCATGATATCCTACATGATTATGTAGATGATATTATAGCTCATTCCATCAAAGAAGATGATCATTTAAATGACTTGAGAAAAGTATTTGATCGGTTAAGGGAATATCTTATCCGACTAAATCCAGCCAAATGCATATTCGGAGTTAAGTCCGATAAATTATTAGGGGTTATAGTCTCTTTACGTGGCATTGAAATTGACCCTCTCAAGATCACGGCTATCACAGATATGCCCGCACCCACCAATATATCGGAATTACGAAGTTTACAAGGTAAGCTTCAAGCTATTCGCCGCTTCATCGATAAGTTGGCGAACAAAACTGGACCCTTTCTTAAGCTTCTTAAGAAAGATGTCTCTTTTCATTGGGACGAAGAATGCCAGGAAGCATTTGGACTCCTTAAGCAATATCTCCTTAAACCACCGAGTGCTTTCCCCACCTAGATCTGATCATCCATTTATCTTGTACATTTTTGCTTTCGATTCTGCCTTAGGAGCTATGTTAGCTCAGCTTGACGATGAGAAGAAAGAACGTGCTAATTATTACATCAGTAGAACCTTAATCAGTTATGAAACTCGCTATACCATATTAGAGAAGTTATGTCTAGCGATCGTATTTTCTACACAAAAACTACGACATTATATGCTCAGTCAAAAAACGTATGTCATTGCCAAATTCGACCCTTTGCGATATCTCATGAGTCGATCGTATTTATCTAGTCGCATAGCCAAGTGGGTTCTTGCGCTAAGCGAATTTGAACTCACGTTCATAGGACAAGAAGTCTGTTAAGGGTCAAATCATAGCAGATCAATTAGCTGCTGCACCCTTAGAATCTACTCATCCCCTCATCATTGAGTTTCTTGATGAATGCCTTAAACTAGAGGCAGACCATTCAGAGCAATGGTCCCTATACTTTGATGGAGCCCGATGCATGAGTGGGGCTGGTGCAGGTATTATTTTAATATCTCTACAAAAACATCTTATACCTCTGTCCTTTAAATTAACATTTGCTTGCACCAATAACACTGCTGAATATGAAGCTCTTATCCTTGGATTACGAGCTGCCTTGGCACTAAAAATTAAAAATTTATTGGTTTTCGGTGACTCTCAACTTGTCATAAATCAAATCAATGATGTTTATCAGACCAGAGATGATAAATTACGCCCATATAAAACATATGTTTTGCAATTATTATCCTTGTTTGATCAAGTTACTTTGGAAGCTATTCCTCGAACTAGCAATCGTGCGGCTGACGCTATGGCTGCAGTTGCATCTCTTTTACCCTTGGAGTTAGACGATGAATATGCTACCATCATTATTCATCGACTCTAGGAACCCGCTTCAAGCAAATCATGCTTAGAACCTTTGGATGTGTTTCTCATCAACGAAACAACTCCTGAACCATGGTATACTGATATATTTAATTTTCTGCAGAAAGGAACCCTCCCTGATGGTTGTACTAGCAACCAGCGTAGGTTATTACATAGACAAGCAAGTCGCTTCATGATTATTGGTAATACCTTGTATAGAAGATCTTTTGAAGGCATCTTACTACGATGTTTGAATCTAGAAGAATCTAGATCCGCTTTGAATGAAGCCCACAATGGATCTTGTGGGGGACATTTTAGTGGTAGCGCCATTGCTAAGAAACTCCTTCGGATAGGATATTTTTGGCCTACCATGGAAAATGATGCACATAATTATGTGCGACATTGCGACAAGTGCCGGAACACGCTGACCTTGTCCATGAGCCTGCACAAGAACTGCGAGCTATTTCATCTCCTTGGCCCTTTTCAAAATGGGGCTTAGACATCATTGGAAAAATCAACCCTGTGTCATCTGATGGACACAAATTCATCATAACCGCCACTGAGTATTTCACGAAGTGGGTTGAAGCTATGCCATTAGCTTCTTGCACTGGAACACAAGTTTCCAAGTTTATTTTTAATCAAATTATTTGTAGGTTTGGAATTCTTGCCAATCTCATTTTAGATAATGGAACTTGTTTCAAAAATAAAGATGTTAAAAAATTATGTCAAAAATATAAAATTCAACATCGTTGGTCCACTCCCTATTATCCTCAGGGTAATGGCCAAGCAGAAGCATCTAATAAAACCTTAATCAAAATTCTCAAAAAATTGGTCAATAAATCCGGTCGAGATTGGCACATTCAATTATATCCTGCTTTGTGGGCCTATCGAACTAGTGTTCGAACCCCCACTGGAACTTCACCTTTTGTTTTGGTTTATGGTGCTGAAGCCATTTTTCCCTTTGAATTAGAAGTTCCTTCTTTAGCTCTACTACTTCAAGATACTGAAGTAGGGGATGAATATCGTGTTGGCAGACTTAGTCAGCTAGAACTTCTAGATGAAAAGCGCATCAATGCTTTGGAGCATCTTCGTGCCTACCAAAACAAGCTTAAGAGAGCATACCTCAAGAAAGTTCATCATCGATCCTTTGAGATCGGCGACCTTGTCTTAAAAGAAAATAAAAAAAATACTAATGCAACTAAAAACCTTAAAGGTAAATTTGAGCCCAACTGGCTTGGACCATATGTCATCACTGCTAAATTTGGATCGGGAGCATACAAATTATCTACCTTAGATGGTAAAGAACTTAAAGAACCTATGAACATTATGCATCTCAAACGCTACTATGCATAAAATTTGGTCATTTCATCATTGTATATATTTGTTTTGCATATTATTTCCTTTTAGTCACTTATTTAAAACGTTTCAAAAACAATCACCTTGTATTTCTTTCAATTCATAACTTAAAATCAAAAACAAAAACATCAAAATCATCAAAATCTTCAAAAACATCTTTTATTTTCGTACCTGTCAAATCGTGAAGTATTGCAGTTATATTTTCAGTTATTTTGGATAAATTAGCATTTATTTGGAATCCCACACTTTCACATTCACATGAATAAATATCTTGATTTTATTTTGGTATGATTATTAATCTCTCTTATATCAAAGTCCACATTGGCATTAAATAAAGTTTTGAGCATAGAGAATTGATCTTGTTATTTACTTGAACCAAGTATATCTTTTCACATTAAAATGATTTCATTGCAAATTCGATATGATGCTACATAGTAGAAGTGGTTTCTTGAGCAAAAAGTTTCCCCTGCTATCCTATCATGCACATGGTCTAGAATCTTTGAGAATTGACAAAAGGACAAGCTCACCCCTACCCAGAATAAAAATCCCTTGCTCTACAACTAATCCGAGCAAGTATCCCTAGCATAGGAAGAAAAGAAAAGTTCAAGAAAAAGAGAAAAAGAAAAATGTTATTTTGTATCATCACAGCAATATTTCAGCATTATCTCAAATATCAAGCAAAAATACAAAAGTACAAAAAAAAAGAAGCAAAAGAGAAATGCAAAAGCAAAATGCAATAAAATCCTTTCCCTACCCCTTGAAAAGAAAAGAAGGGTGAATGAGCTTGAATCCCTGGAATTCTCAATTATTCGAAAACTGTGAGGTAAGCCCCATAACAGGTGGTTTGTGCCCAACCCACTTGGCCTTGGGTAATTCCTAGCGTGGTGATATGTCTGTCACATTAGCGACCTTCTTTTGTACAGACCTATGTCAGCTTATGGATTAGCTAGCTCTTGATAACCTAACTTACATAGTAGTCTGGTATGGTTACATGCATATAAATCATGGTCAACGAACATTCATTTGGTTAAGGCAAATTACTTGTATCAAATTATCTTGCTCAAAATTGGTGAATGAACAATACAATCGCACACACATTTGTATTTGAGAGATTTTGTATCATTATGATAAATCAAGATCGGTAATGAACTCACATTTGCACATGAGGATCCCTTATAAATCTACATTTGTCTTTGAGATAATTTAAAATGTTTCTGTAATTCTTTTCGGAATAATTTTATCCTTTTATTTCAGAATTTTTGTTTTGTATAAAAGCAATTACATACATCTTTTCACAAAATCACAAAAATGATTTCAAACAAAATTTTCATATTATTATTTTTCTGTTTATCAAAAGTCAAAAATTCATCTTGCAATAAAACCAAAATATCTATTTTCTTCTTTGGATTTCGCGATGATGGTATAAGTCTATACCTATAATTCTATGCCTAGCGCAAACCATTGTTCTAATTTTATTTTCCATTTATTTTAAAACAAATGCATAAAAAGCATATGACTTGCATCATTATGTTACACAATTATGCTTTAAAACAAACGAACGAACACTTATTCTATTTCATGTCATTATGTCAACATTCAATTTTGCAACCATGGTATAATTTCTAAGGAATTGTTCAAAATTTTATCACACTTAGGAATTTATGCCTAGCAAAATCATATTTCTTTTAGTATCTCATGCATACTATTTTTATGAAAATCTGAAAACAAATCATCAAACCATCATCATCTCCATCATCACAACACAAAGTCTTAAGACAGTCTCTTAAGCACTCTTTTACTTTTAACAATATTTCTATACTTGGGATTAGCTTGACGACCGAGTGAGCGGCGACTCCATGAAATGGTCTATAACAGCGACAATGTCCTTTGAAATTATTGTTAGAAGTCTCTTTTTATTTTTCATCAAATCACACCACAACAACCAATTGTTTACATCAGATTATTTCATTTAAAATTTTACAGCATGACATCAAATTATAATATTTCCAAACAACATAATTACATGAATCATCAATCAAACAAGCAAACAATTCAAACATTGAAGCATCATAAAAACATATGAACAAGTCATATCAAAAAGATCATATATATATATATAATTATATACATCATATCAAAACTGGATTGGTATGCCACAATCTATACCCTGGCATACTCAATCCTCTCAAAAATCTATACAATCTCTGTGCAGTCTATAGCCACCTAGCCTCGAGAAGCCCTCGAGCTCTCAGCCTCATCTCCTCCCCCGCCCTGACGTGGAGGAGGTGGTCCCATAGAGGTCCGGGCTGTATCTCGGGTCCTCATCGTCGATCGTGAGGATGTCCTCGTCGATCCCATCCTGATTGGTTTCACAATGTTGGCTGGCAGCTGTACCCTCTGGCCCTCTGGAACCAGTTGGAAGTATACCCCCTGGTAGAATGTGGTCTGCATCATAGACCACACTAGCTCATCCCTGCTCGCCCCTCCACTCGCGTCCTGAGCCGTGTAGTCTCATCCTGTAGTGTCCATACTTGACCCCTGAGCTGAGTAGCCTCATCCTCTAGTGACTGCACCTGAGCTCGAAGGTGGGCAGCCTCAGCCCGGAGAGCCGCCGTCTCGTTGCTCTCCCCTACGTCGACACCCTTGCCCTTATCAGGCGATGGTGGTCTCTCCCTCTACTATGAAGGGAGTCTCTCCTCCCTCTGCCCTGTCTCCCGTGGCCTCTGTGGAGCCTGACCCATCCGCTGGCATCTCTCCTATGGGGACCGCCGCTGCTCTCTCCCCGTGACCCCGCGCTGCCTCAATAGCAGCCTGTCATCACCTCCCCATCTGGCGCACCACGGCGTGCACTGGACCCTACGCCCTCATCATCCGAGGAGGGTGGATGCCTGCATACCAGGCATCATAGCCATCTGCAACCCCGATGTCATCACCATCCACTAGCTGGATGGGGGCATCGTCCACGTCCTGACTCCAGAATCACTGCATATCTGGAGCCCCGCTCAGTGTAGTACTATCCCAAACAGTCCGAGAGTACTCGTAATCCTTGAGAGAAGGGATCCCCTATTGTAGACCGAACTATCATAGTACCCGATCATAGCGGTGGAGCTCTACCTCTCCCCGCTCCATCCTCAGCTAGCAGACTCACTTGATGCGAGCTAGCTCCTGCCCATCCTCTGCCCACTCGGGGTGCTCTCGCCATGGCCTCCAGGTGATCTGGTCTAGGATGAGGTCGTCTAGCAACCTCCGTGACATCGACAGATCTATCTGCCACTGTGACCCCCTTTGTAGCCACCAATAGAAAACTCGGGGCCTCTCCCGGTCAACCCCTATCAATGGGAGCCCTATCGGCCTTCGCACCATAATGTGCTCCCAGCACCAAACCTGTAGCAGCGATGTCAAGACCAGACATCGACCCCCCTTGTATACGACCCCATGCAGGATCCTATACAAGCGGCAAAGTACAAAGCTGCCCCATGCAAATCTGTACCCATGGTCTCTCATGTCGCAGACTATGTCTGAGAGCACCCACGGTAGTCTGCACCCGCTCTGGTGGCACAGGAGTAAGCCACCGACCACTCCTGCCAAAACCCGAGTCAGCCTAGATGCCCTAGGCATCTGTCGTAGAGACTCGATGTTCACCCCGCCCTTCTCCAGGGCGAAGCTCGGGTCTCTAGTCAGTCTCATCATCGCCTGGCCTTAATTGGCCGTAGGCATCATCAGCCATCCCTGTATGGGGATCCTCATGATCCTCCATACGTCCTCTAGAGTGGGAGCCATCTCCCCTATCGGTAACCGAAAGTAGGACGACCCCGGATACCACCTCTCTGCTAGGGCCATCAGTAGCCCCATGTCAGTCGATACTTGTGGCATCTCTGCCACATGCTGTAGATCGACCTGTGCTAGTCGGTCATGCTCTGCCTGGTCGAGCGTGGCTATGTCATCTCTTAGTCCACCGTATTTCCATTCCCGACTCTTTAGTAACCCTTTCTGCAAAACAAACAATAAAACAACAAAATTCATTAATAAATCAATCATTAAAATCAAATTAAACACATTTTAAAATCAAGTTAAAGATGATATCGTCCACCATTGGATGATATCGTCCCAAATTGGGCAAAATCATCCTTTGTGAGGATGAAATCATCTTCGATTTTGCAACTTGGGGATCGCCCCTTGTTGGACGAGATCGCCCCTAATTCATCGATTTCGCCCTCAGACGAAATCGACGATCTAGGGACGATTTTGATGAAATCGGGACGATTTCGTCCCGACGTCGTCGACGGCCTAAAAATGGCCGCGATGCCCCAAACAATCAAATTTAAATCAAAAAACTTGCACAAAGTTAAATCAAACCTAATCTACTAGGATTAGATCCTTACCCGTAGCCCGCGTCGGACCTTTGTCGCTCTGTGCACTGTCTCCACCATTTTTCTCTCTGCAGAGCTCTGGAACAGTAAAAATAAACAATAAAAATGAATTAGGGTTTTACCCTATTTTTCTTAATTTTATTTAAAAACCATCAACATTTTAATTTTTTGCTTTTCTCGCATTTTTTCCTCAAACGTTCGATTTGGGTAAAAACACGGAGGGGGCACCATAGTTAGCATTCGTACGATTCGACCAAGAATCGTCGTCTAAAAAATTGAGTATATTTTTGCTTTCTCGTAAAACGGGAAAAACTCGTCTTTAACGCATTTTCTTCAAAAAATTCGCTAAAGAGGGGGCAAAATGTAGCACCCTAAAATTGGCACGGTTAAAACCTTAGTAAAAAGATAAAAGATAAAAATTTGAATTTCAACCCCAAACTGCCCGTTAAACCGCTTGTTACCCGCTTTCCCCATTTTTCATGCCATTTTTAGGATTTGTTTTGACCGTTGGACGATATCATCGCAGATTAGATGAAATCATCCTCGATCTGACGAATTCGTCTAGAACAGAACGTCCAGACGATTTCGTCCCAAAACCAAATTTTCATAATTAGCTTCTATTTCAACAGCCTCTCCAACTTGGGCAAAAACGCGTCTATGCAGTTGGAGATTTCCTTGTTGGAGATCTCCCAGATTGGGATGATCCCCAACCTCCTAACCTCTTCCTAATCCTATATAAACTAGGATTTTTCTAGTTTATCCCCCTGAACCCCCTAAACCCCTTAGCTGATGGATTTCCCTGTAGATTTAGTTCCTTATTCCCTCGCACTACTGTCTGTATTCTGTATTTTGCATTTTCTTGCAGGAACTCTACTGTTTTTCAGTCGAAGCTAGCTCGGATCGTCGTGGATGATCTCGGATGATTACGAATGATTTTGTCGAGGAGCGCAGATGATCTCGTACGATTGGAGGCGATCCTGACTGTAGTCCAGATTGGGGGCAATCAGAACCCAGAGTTTGCATTTCCTTAGCTTTTCTGCAATTTTCTATTGTACTTCTGCATTCTTTTAAATTATTATACTTATGCATCTTGGAGTTCACCTCATCTAATATAAATGCATGATAAAATCAAAATAAATTGTGAAGTTGATGCTTTTCCTCTTTAATTACTATTTGGATCTGTCATTTAGACAAATTTATAGTTATTTCTGTCATTTCCCTTCGCTTCTGTAGTTGCATCTTGGGTATTTTGTATCTATTTCTGTGATTGCAGGTTTCTGACGAATTCATCTGATGAATTCGTCAGATTTTAGATGATTCTATCTGATCTCAGATGACCTTCTATGATTTGAGATGATCCTATGAAATATCAGACGATTACGTACGAATTGAGGTGATCTGGACTGCTACAAAACTCAGAATCTTCATCAGACATCCAGAATCAGGTATGATACATTCTAGCTAGCATATTCTCTATTATTAGCATTCATTCCTATTTTCTGTATTCATTTAAATCAGCATTGGCATATAGAATAGTTTAGATTCATCTTGGCCAAACCTAGGAGTTGAATGATCGAGTATAAAAATGAACACATCAAACTCACTATCAACCTAGGCGTGGAAACTGCCATTCAAAAGTTTCCTGGTGAACCCACCATCCATCAAAAATTCACCCTTATACCCCTCCCCCGAGAGGTGGGACCTTCAAAGGGCCTCTCAGTCTGAGGTATTGTCCCATCCTTTTCACATCCCCCTTTCGGGCATGGATCCTATAGCCTGAAGGTAAGGATGCAAAAAATTTGGAGCGATACAGTAGGTTAACACTTACCTAGTATAATAGCACTTTTAAGGTGGTACTATGTTGATGATATGGCACATGTGGTATTAAGGTTTCCTCACATGATGTTGTATACAAAGACCATTATAATACCCTACATCTCGATCACACAAACTTGGGAAGGATATTTGTCGTAAGTGTAACCTATCTATGGATTCAAAGTATTAGTCATAGATGGTTTTCTCTGTACACTGTTATCCTATCCATCACAGTCGATAAAAACCATTAATACTAAACCTTAATACCTCTTGGGATTATTAGTCTACTATTCTCAAACTGAGTGGCACTACTTTATATATATTGTCTGATTTTCATGATCAGGAATGCTAGGTGTATAGGTTTAATAACCAGGTAGGCATAATAATATTTCTAGCATCCATCTATGAAAATATTTATCCTAAGTATCGTCCATTGTATTCCTCTATTTGGTCCTTAGTGATTGTAACTTTTGCTCATAGATATGTCAACCAACTTATACTGAGAAATATCCACTTGGAAGACATGAATTTCCTCCTTGCCCAAAGACTTACGTGTCATCCTACCGAAAGATTTCTGCTATGGACCTGTTGCGCATTAGTTTACTATTCATCTTAATAAAATATCAAAGTTCAATCAACCTTCTAGATATGATGGTGATCATCAAAATTTCACTGGGTGTATCGCTTTGTTGAGCACAAAGACCCTTCCCAACCATATGGGACCAAACAATATAAATATTCAAAATTAATTTTTTTAACCTTGCTTCTGATGTTTTCTCTTGTCGACATGTGGCATGATTATTCAACTCATTGAATAGGTGGAAGAGGGTCATCTTAAATCAAGATCATGGGAAATTATCCCACATGTATTGTATTTAGAGCTTCTATCTCTTAATAATCACCAAGACTTACATATGGAATAACCAGTGCTTAACCACACCTAAAGTTTACTTAGAATCCCACTATGCTTCAAATTTGATACCTTGAGGTATTTGAGGGCGATTTGAATGCCCTATGTTGGCAATACTCTTTGGTTAGTTCATGAATACGTATTAGTGGTATTCGATCGACGGTGTTAGTTTGTATAAACATGTTTTGACTAAAACACTTTGTTTAATTAAAGGGTTGGGTTGTAGAAGATTCCAGGTAAATCTTAATTGACCATTGGGACAAGTTAACAAATACTAGTTTAGTGACTGTTGGAACAAGTTAGGCCTCTAATGATCGTTTGGTCAAGTCAAACCTTTAATGAGGTTAGAAGCTAAATATTAGGAAGACAATTAACCTTTTTAACCTTTTTAAATCCTTAATGTTGGAAGTATAAAGTGTTGGGTTTTTAGGAAAACCAAAGTAATAAGTTGTTACATGAAAGGGGTTGGAAAACAATTAGGAATTAAGGAGTTGATTTAAATAAATTAAATTTATATCCTTTAGTATAAATTCCAAAAGCCTTTGTTTATGTGAAACCTAAGCAAACTATGAATCAAGGGAAAAAATTATTTAGGTAAAGTCGAAGTAAATTCCTTTAATATGGAGATTTCCTTGAAAATAAATCCTATAGCAAGTTTTAGTATAATATATTAGTTTTTATTTTGAATAGCTTTTGGGATGAAAATCTGGTAAGCAAAGGATGAAATTGGTAAAACATTCTTAAATCTCCTTTTGGTAGAAATTTGATAAAGATACTAGTTACAGACTCGTAAGGAGAAAACACAAATTTATAGATAACTTTAATGTAGACTTTTTACCTAATTATGTTGGAAGAAAGAGACATAGTTTGTATTAATGATGAAATAGATTATGATTTTGGATTATTAAATAAATAGAAATTGTTGTTTCATGAATTAAAGGTATGGGACTTTTAATTCATTGAATGAAGGATTTTTTGTGTGTCAATACTGGAGAATGGATTTGGAATTCATTCTCAAGGGAACTTATGGGGTTTCCTCCTTGATAATCGATGAAGATTTCTCCTTAATATGTATCCAAGGATCATTCATAAACATGGAGGTATAAGAATTTTGTGGAATTCTTATGTATTTTATTGATGGCTTAGAGAAAGGAAATCAATGTTTCCTTATTTGCATCTTGATTTGATAAGAGATGAATTGATCTCTTATAATTGTATAATTGATTTAGAGAAGGATTCATGAGATTCATTTCTATATTGTAATTATGAAACTCTAAGTTTATAGAATGAGAGGAAGACATATTTTGAAGGTTGGGTTTATTCCTCGTGAGGGTTCCCAAGATAAACACTATGTCACTCTAATTTATGGTTTGCTTTGTCATTTCCTATGAATATTGCTTTTATTGGTAAATAAGATACTTTATATTGTTGGTAGGGTTTTTAAGGATCCCTTAACCTAATTACAAAAACAACCATTATGGCAATGTCATAATAAAAGATAAGCTGAAAGACTTTAGTAGGGCATATACTAACATAAGCAAAATATGAGGATGCAACCTCAGACTTGAGAATCCAAAAATTATAACAATAACTAGAAAATGAGGATGCTACCTCAAACTTGAGGATTCTACTAGAATAGATACAATATTTAAACAAAAAGCTATGACTAATGATGTGCATGCTTCCATGCAGGGAAGATAGAAACCAAAAAGACTTATATTAGCTAAAACAAACCAGGTAGTCATAGGCGCAAAAAAATAAGGAATGAGGAAATTAGTCCTCAGTCAAGGTTTTTTCCTCTTTCTTAGTATCATTCTTCTTGATGTCCTCAGGCTCATATTCCTTGGGTTCAGTCTTAACTGTGACCTTATTCACTTTAGAACCTCCAACCACTTCCTGACTAGGCTGACCACTATAGAAGAGTTTTTGTAGTCCTTCTCTGATGTCCATAATGTAATTAACCATTGAATTCATCATTATCATGGTGGAGGAAATGATGAAGTCCTTGAGTCTTTTGTCTTCATTCTACATTTCTTCTTAATCATTCAAAATATCTATGATGTTGCACCTGGTGGCCAGGTTTTGAAGCCTAGCTGACTTCCTCATCGGTTCTTTTGCACTGTCAAAGCTTATGCTTTTCCTTGCCCTCAATTTGGTAACATATTGCATAGCATTTTTCTTCCTCTCAACAAGGGGTGGTTTCACCATGGGGGATTTAGAAGAGCTGGTCATGACAAGGTTAGGCTTAGGGATATTAGCCAAAACATAAGTATAGATAACTTTGTACATACCCTAATGCCAGGGGAGGTCATGATTTTTCTTGTCTCTATATGACGCAATGGCATGATTCATGAAATTGAGGAAGAACAGAGGAATGCTGAGGGGGTTAATAGCTTTGTAATTATTTACGAAGGCCAAGTGATAGTTTTTTAAGGCTTTGTTAGGGTTATCAACTGTAATGAACTCCATGATAGGTTTCATCATAGAGTCCCAAGAAGAATTGAAGTCACTCCTAAAGATGTCAGGGCTCTTGGATTGTTTTAGGATTTTTTTATTCCCTTGAAAATTGGCTAATTCAACCTCCTAATTATGTTTGTGACAATGGATGAAATGACCCTTACGGTTTTGGCCAGTTATGGATGCTAAAATATGGACATCAAAAATGAAGTTTATTCCACGCAAAGAGACAACCCCATTGTCCTAAGACTCAAGGAAGGCAATGGTGATGTCAAGGTCATTACCAGTAAACATATGGAGGAAAGGGAAAATTTTATATCTTGGAGGACATTTTTTGCCATGGAATCATAGACAAGGGAGTTGAGCTCAAGGAAATCACTCGACATGGTGGGGGTAGGAGGGTGACTACTGAAATGCAGATAGGGACTGGAGGAAAAAACAAATATGGGGGGACACGAGCAGGTGAAGGACAAAGTGTTAGGTATTAAAAGGATAGGGAGATGGGGAGGGGGTCCAGAGAGGTCATGGGTGGTAAAAAAACTAGCAAAACAAAGTGAGGAAGTGAAAGACCAGGAGTGGAGGTAGAAGTGAAGCGACTCATAGAAAGGGGGATTACACGCATGACAAGGCAACCACCTCATGCAAGGACTCACATAAAGGTAAAATTTGAGCTTAGGAAACTTGCCATTATCAGGAGAATCCATCGAGATAGGTCTAGGGAGATTGGTAGGGAATGGCACACATCCCAAGCTACTAGGGGTTATAAATATTAAGGATTGTGAATCCAACCTGTCATGACCATTGACCAAGGTGGAGTTCTTTTTGTTATGCCATGTCATACCACTATGAGTGTGGGAAATGCTCTCATCATGGATATCTGTGGTAAATCAATAATTGAAGATGTCCATTCCATAGGAGGTGTAGTTTTGGTTTTACATATTGTGCGAAGTATTGAAAAAAGTGCATCTTTGGACATATTCATGCTATTTGCATTGGAAACCGCAAACTAGGACCTGTAAAGGTTGAAAAACAATGCCAAAAAATGACAAAAAAGTTAGCGTGCATTCCAAATAAAGAGGCCTAATGGTAGATTGCTAAGTGGCAGTAGGTGATGAAGTGGTGGAAGTGGTGGGGGTAGTGGAAGTGACATGGACTTGCCAGTGGGAGTTTAAACTATGATGAATGGGGGTGGAGGGGATAGGTAGGTGGACACGAAGAAAGTAGTAGGTCATGTGGACACAGAGGTGGTGATCAACATTATGAATGACAGGGGTAGCTTTCCAAAAACCATTATGAATAGGAATAATCACATGGAGCGTGACAATTCTTGCAAACCTATTAATATTAAGCATGAGTATAAGGTTGTCCATCTTGAGGAAGGACCTCCTATTGAGGAAAGTTGATTTGTTGTCTCTCTTGATTTGTTAGCTAACTTATCAATGACCCTATTAGATTATCTGAAAGTATGCTAAAATATAATTTATTGCAATTCGAGGACTAAGGTCCTAGATTCCTCAATATAATCTCTGACTCTCCAGGAAGGTCTACAATTTCTATTCTTGAGGTAAGTAATAATGTTAAGGATATCACCTTCAACTATTAGTTTGGTGTAATGGATCTTGGAGAGGCATAAACCTCTCCACATTCTTTTGGCTTCAGCATCATGGTTAGTCTGATCACCTAGACCTTCTACAAAATCAAGGATGATTTCTCCTTTGTGGTTTCTCAGGACACCTCCAACCCCAACCTTGCCTAGATTATCCTTTGAAGCTCCATCAAAATTGATTTTTTTCCATCCTATCAGAGGAGGTTTCTAGATAAACTCAAGATAAATATTGGAAGGAAGGTGAAAGTCTTCTAAGGACAAACCCAATTCTATTCCAAGGTCGGACTCAGCCTTGGAGGGAGGTTTGGAAGTTGGGGGATTAAGAAAGGTATTTTCCAACTCAAAGGCTAAGATTTTAGAAGAAATGAGCTTAGGGACCTTGGGATTATTGGAGAAAACTCTAATGTTTCTTTTGAACTAAATTTTCCATAGGAAATGGTTAAGGGAAATCTTCCAGAAGAACTTGAGGCATGGGTCATGGAAGAGGGAAGGCCAATGGATGAAAAGGTCTCTTATGAAGTAGGGTCTAACCCACTGAATGTGGAAGTAATGTAAAATAGAATCAAGGATGGATGTGGAAATAGGGCAATGGAGGAAGAGGTGGGAAGTGGATTCCAAAGCATTGTGGCAGAGGTAGCATCTATTGGGGATAGGTAAGCCTTTTTTCATGAGATGATTGATGGTAAGGATTTTCTCTTGGATAGCAAGCTACAAAAAAAAAAAAATATCTGGAATAGAATGCTTGATCCAAACACGGTCAAAAGGAAGCAACAAATCCTCGCTGTCAAGGAGGAGAAGATAGGCCGATTTAACAGAGAATTCTCCACTCTCAGTAAGTTCCCAAATGAGTTGGTCCACATAATTATATGAAGGAATGATAGTGGAAGAGAGGAGGGAGTTCAATAGTGTGACCACCAAAATGGACTCACACATATTATTCCTACTGTGTAAAATAAATAAGAGATACAAAAGAATGCATTGCAATATTGACAACAAATTGGAAAGAAAAGAACACTTTTATTCCATTTAGAAAGAAGCCAATTCCAGTTACAAATACGTCCCTCTTAGGGATACCATTTTGATACTCTTATTATAGTAGGAAAAGCATATGAAATCCCTCTCAAGGGTGAATGTGAGTTTCAGGCCATTTGGGGTGACACAAACTGCTCTAGGGTGGAGTTGACCCTCTTCTTCGTGTTGAGGAAGGAATTGGATGATTGAGTCTCCTTCAAATATGCTTTCCTATGGTCAAGAAACAACACAAAAGCATTAATAGCATAGGCAACCTCTCATGATGAGGCCCTTTGAGGAATGTGAACTTAAAGATGCTATAACACTAATGAAATCAAGAAAATGAACAAAACATGCTATACTTATACCAAATTCATAAAGATTGCTTGAAACATAGAAATGAAGAGTACTGCTCTCTATCTAATAGACTAATTGCATGAAATGATGCATGGAAACAAGATATTAGTACAAAGTTTCCCAAATGGAAAGAACTCACATAAAACCCTAATTAAATCGGTTAGTGTCTCTAAAACATGAAATGAACCACTAAATTGCTTAATCTAATCTAACAAATCACGATGCAAAAGAAACAGTAAGGAAATATTTCATCGATTGCAAACCATAGCTCTGATGAGCGGTCTACAATGTACACTGTGGCTATCAGCTACGACAAGTAATCAAGCAACTTTAACCTCCAAATCCAAGGCTATGGGCTCGACCTTCCTTATCCAATTGATGATAAAGGGTCACCTTGGTGTCCTATGACTAGTTTGGCGGTTGAATTGCGTAGTTGGGCCTCCGTTTGCCCAAATTTACATTTCTTGGCATTCTAGCTCCTTAGGGCATCCATGACACAAATTGACATGATGCTTGGTGAATTGGCAAGTGAATGGCAACTAAACTCTCTCAGTACACTCAGGTGAGTCTACAATCCGATAGGGCTTCACTGCTCAAATGCTCTCTCTCTCTATATCTTTTCCCTAATTTGAAGGGGTACTTATAGGATTACCCAAGGGATAGGGGTGGCTTCATGGAGAAGCCAAGATCAAGAAGAGATGGTTAGGATAGTTGGATTGGAAGCTTCCATCCTTTAACCACCTTCTTCTAGAACAAATGGCCATTCAAAATGATTTGGATTGGATGAAGGCCAACTAAACTTCAGTTTAGACCACAGGTGACAACTATGGCCTAATTTATGAACCATAGGTGTCAGCAGCGGTTCAGACTGTAGATCGTAAGTCTTAATCGTGGTTTAGTATGATAAGGCCAAGAAGACCAAATTGAGTGGTTAGAACCACTACTCTATCTTGGAGTCTATCCAAGATCTTCCATATGGTCTTGTAGCATGTCCCATATGAGTAGTTGCCCTTGACATGACGTGTTTTAGGTGTCTATAAATACCCCTTTTGAGATGCGTTGTGATATCGAACAACACATGAGCAAAAATACACCACCTAAAATGATGTCAAAGGTTGTATGATGATCATTAGTCGGATCAACATTAGATACCCCAGGTCCTACAAAAGGACGCATATCCTAGAATCATTGCTTCCAACTGAATGAAAGGCTTAAATTTGCAAGAGCTTGCACTCATCGTCAGACATTCGGGTAGCTTTGGTGCTACAATAGGAGTTAGGCCTATATAACCAAAAGGAGGAGAGCTACAAACTAATTGTCATATTTGCTATTTTCCCCAAGAAAAGGGGTAAGCTTATGATAGTTGTTGATAATGATTTGCAAGGATGAACGCAATTTTGACAAGATCAAGGGATCTACGATTTTAGGGATCTTTTGTTGACTTTGATTATGATTTGAAAGCATGACTACCCCCTCAAGTGATGAGTCGATGAGGGTAATGATGATGAATGAAGCAATGAGGTTGCTTGACCATTATGAATGATCTGAATAAGATTATAATTGATCATTAAATTACTTGGTTAAGCTTAGTTCAACTATGATTACAACTATGAATAGTAATTACACATTCCTATCCCATGGAGTGGTTAGGCTGCAATAGCCTTCTTAGGGAATAAAAATGATACAAATCCACTTAGATTTATGTTGAATAAATTTTTTGATGATCTGTTGAAAGGATGTCATAGGGGAAATGACATGAAATGCCTCGTTCCTATGGAGAGGTCCAGCCTTGAAGGTCTTCTTCGGGATTGAAAAGAAGCATGTCAAATCAACGATGACAATTTTACCCCAAATGTCCTTATGGTTATTTACTCATCTCGTCGGATTGCATGGAGCGTTAGTCATTGCAACCACCAAGTGTCTAGGGTAAATAACTAAATACAAGGTGCATTTGGCCTTTTATTATTTGATTTTTTTTTGTTAATTTGAATTTTTAATTGATCTTGGTGCTTGAAAATCACCAAATTTGATAAATTGATTGCTCTTATTAAGATTTTAATCCGTTAGGAATCATTAATTTATCATTTAAAACATTCCCACGATGGGATTTTAATGCATTTAATGCCAGTTGCAAACCATGCGTACGACCTACGGTTGGTATTTCAAATTTTGGGAATCGCGGCTCAGGGCTGTGATAAAAAAACCCTAATTTTGGGACCGTGATTTTTAGCTACAGTTTGACGAAATCAAAAAAAGGTATATAAATTTTCCCATTTGAAAAATTTCTTTAATATTACTTGAAAGCGATTTGCAACTGGAGAGCTCTGAGAGGTGAGGAAGCATTATTGACATGAAACACTGGTGAAACCTCTTTTGACTACCTCATACACATCCCGATGGCAGACCCTTTATAGCCTTCATCTAGTAGAGGGATCAATATAGGAAAGGTAACCCTAAACCTAATCCTCGCACTCCTTACCAGTTTAAAATGAACCTCATTAAGTAATGAGTTAATTAACTTCACTAAATTGTTGGTAAAGAACTTCAAGTAGTCTAGGCTAGGTTAGATTTTAATTTTTTTGGGTGCCAGGCTAGGAAGTGACCCAAAAAAGGCCACATTCCTAGATCGCATCTAGCAGATGCAGTTCCCAATTATCAGATTTGGGACCACAAATATCAGCCACGGTGGGATTCAAATTCCAACGGTCAAAAATTTTATTGTTACACAAACCACAACTTTGGCCTGCGGTTCCCAACTTTAGGAATTTTTTTCAAATTTTATTGATTTTTTTTTAATTTTTCTTGGTAATTAATGCCATTTATTGCAATTCTAAGATGCATTTTTAAATTTTTTTGAAATTTTTGATCACTTTTTGCATGTTTTTGTATTTTTAGCAATTTTTAGATTTGTTTCTCTTTTTAGGTCATTTTTTAGCTATTTTTAGTTGTTTTTAGTTATCTTTTTTCCTTATGTATTATTTCGTTTCAAAAATTGACTTATAGAGCTAGGGAGTCAGATCTCCTACGTACCCTCCATGGATAGCTTACTGAATTGGAGTGGTAGTGTTTTAGTGTGGTTGGCTTTGGCTATGTGCTTGATCTACCTACGATTAGGGTAGATCAGGCGTACATGACTGTGTTGGCCTAGTGCTAGGATACGTAGACCAACATATTTCACCTGCCTATAGGTGAAATGACTATTACATTAAAGGAAATCTACCATATATTTAGGATATTGATTTATGGTGAGCCCATCACCTCATATCCATTTTGGAGCAAGGAGGATGTCTTCGATGAGATATTTGGCGATCACAACAAGGATGCCCAGGGTAGGGCTAATAATGGGGACGTCCACATCGGATACTAGTAGGGGGAGCACATATTATCTATTCGAGAGGCTGTATTTATGTACCTAGTTGTTCAAATTGTGCTTCCACACTCCTCGGGTGTGAGGATCCCCTAGAACCTCATGGACAATGTAAGGAGAGTTACATAGAGCTCCATGCGACAACCATTGCTCTTGGCTTGGGGGAGCACTTTATTGTGTTAGCTATACCAAGAGTTATACCAAGCTACATGCAAGAGCCAAGTTGGCATCAACTATAGCCTATTAATTTAGATATGGGGTTGGCATCATATCAGGATTGAGCAATTGATCGACTTGCCACTCATTATCACTACTATTCTTGATACATGCCAGTGCTATACGACATACTAGCCCCATGAGGAGGAGGGATTCTAGAGTAGATCCCACACTGGGGACGTGGACCACTAAATCACTAGATTTGCATAGCTCTACATAGAGTGGCATCTATCGATGCCTAGTATTGGAGAGGGATTTACCTTGGACTCAACCAACATCGCTTGGGAACAAGGCTGATGACTTCTAGGATTTGGGCATGGCTAGGGCTAGGACCACCCCCATGTATGAAACTTGGTGGTCCCTACTATAGTGGCAGGTATTGAGGCCCCTTGATCGGATGGACGATAGGGTAGATATTTATCCAGAGGGGTGCAATGTGTGCCAGTGAAATAAGGGTAGCTGAGGTGTAAAGGTAGCCACAGGGGATGCTCCATAGGTTGAGGTCGATGAGGAGGTATTATAGGAGGGAAAGACACCTCTTGACAGTGAGGTGGGGCAGTTACTAGCTCAGTTTACTGATCTTTAGAGTCAGGTTGGGAGGCTACAGACCCAATAGTTGTAGTGGGACACTTCTATCACCTTACTAGAGATGAAGTTGGCTCATAAAGAGAGGCAGCTATAGCAGGCCAAGGAGGAGATCACAACTCTCATAACACTGGCTATAGTAGTGGAGACATAGGTCCGTGATCTCACCAGTGCACATGATGTAGCACATGCATGATTGAGTTTGACTATTGTAGAGAAATATCTACTCAAGGTACAAAGGGAAGATCCTTCATCTTCCCAAGCCATCATGGGACCTCTAGACACACCATATTTATTGCTGCTAGGCGGCCATGACCCCATGGTAGAGATCCATTGCTTACAAGCCCTCATGGAGGAGGAAAATGATAGGCACACAGGTAGGGTAGCCTGTATAGACCAGCTAGAGGGCTACATAATGTTGATTTATGGGTAGGTCCCAGAGGATCCACATGATTTCGGGTCATAATAGATTAGGACCAGGATGACATGACATTCCTCTGCTAGTTCTAGTCATAGGGCCCACAAGATTGAGAGGACACATAGGTCATCTAGCACACATGGAGCTATCTCGCACAGGACCCGTAGGGATGGTAGGGGTGTTGGCGGTGACTATCAAATTGGGGGTGTAGGCCCTCTATAGTACATATCTACTGAGATATTAATTATACTATTTTTGAGTGTAAGGTCAAGGACCTACATAGTTGTAGCCTATGGGTATTTTGATATACCTCTATGTACTCCTTGACACACACACACACACACACACATACATACATATATATATATATATATATATATATATATATATATATATATATATAATAAAAAATATAAATATATATATATATGATATTGATCATTTTTGGCTCATCATGTGTACTTGTCATTTTTATGTTTTATGTTTATGCACATGGATGCAGATGTTTATATTGATGCTATGTTTATATGATGTGATGTATGAATGACATGTACTAGATAGCTATTTAATTTGTGATGATGATGATGATATGCAGTGATCGAGATGCTTATATGTGATATTTATGATGGATGCATATAGATGTGATGTTTACTTTTAAATGCATGTTCAATTTTGCTTTATTGTATGCATTTAGTTCATGACGATGTCACAATATGCTGGTGCAATGTATGTAATACATTATTTACATGATGGTAATATAATGTAAATAAACCTGTATGCTTTAATCAATTAAAACACAAGGAATGAATGCATTATGTGTTTAAAAATCTAAAGGACGACACCACAAATTTTTTAAAAATCATAAATTTAATTTAAAATCCTCATTACAAGAATTTAATCAATTAATCACCCATATATGAATTGCAATGATATGCAGCGGTATTATGCGAATGATATAATATGTCACTCTATATTTATTTTTGTAATTTGAGAGATGTGCACAATATAGTCAGTGGCCGTCTAAATATCATTTCTGATATCCATCCGGTATCTATCCTATATCATGAAAACTTTGTGCTCAATGTAATGATGTATCACTTATTAGATACTTTGCAATTTGATGATTGAATGACTTTTATTTTTGATGGTTTGTGATATTTGGTATTTTTGTTACTATTAGAGAAATTTTTTAGGTTTTCCATGAGACTCAGACTCCCTCTAGACTTCTCAAATATCACATACTAATTGTACAAGGTTTTTTTTGGACAATGCTTTCGTGGGACTCCCCAATTGTTCATTACCCCTGTGTGTGCATGTGAGTATTTTTAGATAGACCATAGGCATACCCCAGATGTCAATCGGGACTCTTACAACCCATATGTGAGATCGGGTTCCTCCTATGTTCGTATCATCCTTATTTCAGACTTGATTGGACTATAATGCTAGACAACCCTAGGCACCCAAAGCTAGCTCATATTACAAATTGATCAGGACTACCCCTCCAAGAACAGTCGAGACTCTTTCAACCCTTTACTATGATTGGGTATCACCCAATAGAACTACTACTTTATAAGTATGCGAGAATCTTTCAACCCATTGCTAAAATCGAGGTTCACTCTATGGCTTTGAATGGTGAACAATTCAGGGATTCAAGTTCTCACCCTTCTTTTCCTTTTATTCATAGGGATACTTGGTCATGTGTAGTGATAAAAATAACTGTTTTTCATGTTTTACTTTGAGTGATAAAAATCATTGTTTATTCTTGTTTTTCTTGAGCAAGGGATTTATATAGTGCTTTTTATTCACTATGTAACTTTAGATTTTGAATTTGAACTTGATTTTGATCTTCATTTGATCTTTGATTTGAATACTAGGGGTTTTAAATTTTGAGATGTCAATTTGGAATATCGATTTTAGGATATCGATGTGGGGTATCAACCTATGATGTTTATTAGGGATGTTACTCTGGGATATTGCTCCTTTATTTGTAAGCAAGGGAATGTAAGGGTAGCGGAAATATTGTCCTTTTTCCAAGGTTCACCACTCTAGACCGAACTATTTGCAAGATAAGCAGGTAATCAAACCCCTCTCTCTAGACACCCAGGATCACTTTTGCAGCTTTCATCTTCCCTCATCTTAGCAGGATTTTAAATGTTTCAATTAGTGACGAGATCCTGATATGCCAAGTACTATCACAACTAGTGACCTCATCTACAAAAGCAAAGAAAGCTTTCTACGACATATGAGAAACCCACTAGGTATGGCTGAGTGATCAGATAAATATAGTATATTACTCATAGCAACAAAAATGGGTTGTGTTGAAAAACACAATTACTCACATGAATGATAGATTATGATAAATACAGAGGTGCATGATTAAAATACAAACATGGTGACATTTGTAATACTGACACACAATTCATTATACTATGGAATGAAACAAATGACGAATGCCTATATGCAATGCAATGATGAAATGTATGTGTGAATGCAAAATAAAAATGCATAATGCAGATGCAAATATTTTTGGATTTTATGCTTTACCATTTTTTTGGATTTTATTGCTTTTTAAATTTTTATGGATTTTGAGCCTTTATATTTGACCAAACGATGAGTACATGCCTTCAGAGCCTTTAGGAGTGACCAAGCAATTTTTTAGAAACCCTTGGAGCTTTTAGGTTGACCAAAGGTATTATGAGCACCTTTGGGGCTTTTGGATTGACCAAAGGGATTATGAGCACCTTTGGAGCCTTTTAGGATGACCGAGAGGTTTTAAGAAAACCCTCAAGGCCTTTAACTGACATGACCAAGCAATTTTAGGAACCCTTGGAGCCTTTGGGGTTGAATAAGAAGTTTTAAGAAAACTCTCAAAGCCTTTTACTGACATGACAAAGTGGTTTTAGGAACCCTTGGAGCCTTTTTCTATGCTCTCAAGCATATAACACCTTAATATGCATGATGTTGAGAGGTTCAAGCTCTTCAACACCCCCTAGCGATGTTAGGTGATAGGTACCTAGACCAATATTTTTAGATATGATATAAGGTCCTAGCCAATTAGCCATGAATTTTTCTCGCATATCAGGCAACAAATTAGAGTTTTTTTGGTTCTCTTTCAGCACAAGATCCCTAACCTCAAAGTCTCTTTGATGGAATTTGATATTATAAACTCATTTTAGTCACTCTTGATAAATACAAAGGTGCTCCAAGGCATTCATGGGATGTTCATCAAGCAACGTCAGTTGATCTAGGTGATCTTACCGCATGGTGTCATCATCGATGAACTCCTTCAATGCGATGTGCAACATTGAATTTTCTAAATCTAAGGGCATAATGGCCTCAACATCATATACTAGTAAAAATGGAGTTGCCCTAGTGGGTGTCTAAATGCTAGTACTATAAGCCCATAATGCAAGGGGTAGCTGAATATGCCAATATTTATGGTGTTCTTGTATCATATTTTTCAAGATGGAAACCACTATCTTATTTGAGGCCTCAGCTTGATCATTTTCCTACAGATAGTATGGAGTCACAAAACTATGTTTGATTCTATACTTAGACATCAAAGCTCTCACAATTTTGTTCTTAAATAAAGTTCCATTATCCAAAACTATCTTGGATGGAATCCCAAAATGACATATGATATGCTCGAGTATAAAATCTACTATGCAAGCTCCAGTAGTCATTGTTAAGGGTATTTCTTCCACCCACTTTGTAAAATACTCAGTATCCATGATAATAAATGTATGCTAACATGATGATGGGGGAGAGATCTTACCAATGAGATCAAATCCCCACTGAGAAAATGGCCAAGATGCTTGTATGGGTTGTAAGGCCTACGATGGCAAGTGCATAAGATTAGCATGATGCTGACATTTGACACATTTCTTGACATACACATTGCAATCCTTCTTCATAGTGGGCCAATAGTAACCCATTCGAAGGATGCACTTAATGATGGCCATGTCATTGAAATGGCCACCACACATATCATCATGAGCTTGTGAAATTATCCAAGATGACTCTTGGGGCTCTAGAAAATGAAGGAGAACTCCATTGTAACCTCATCGATACAAAATATCTCCTATCAAGACATATTTAGTCACTTTTTGCTTGAATGTGTATCTTGCGGTACACAAAAATCCCTCTGGGATCAGACCTAGTTTTAAGAAGTCTTGGATTTGTGAAAACTTTGATAAGCCTCAACTTTGATTGCCAAGATGACTCGCTCCCCTTGCATATCTACATGTGAAAATGCAGACTGGAAAAGAACCTTTTTGTGAATGGTGGTACCACTCCTTGTCAGACTCTGATAGGTTAATGACCCTTAAGGTGCCTTCTTTAGAAAGTCTTCAACTCTACAAAACTATTCAGATTTTGGTTCCATGCTAATCATGTTGATTGACTCTTTATTATCAAAGGCTACATACTTCATTGCAGGATACAAGAGCATATTAACATGGATGGTAGTGAAATCCATAGACATATTCTGAGGGATTAAGGATTCCAAAGATGCCATGGTGTCTGTGAACCTATTTGATGAATGAGGGATTACCTCGATGTCATACCATTCTAACTTAGCCAAATATGTAGCAATAATTTATAAGCTTTTAGTACAGGACATCGACACTGAAAGAGCCCCTTAACTTGGTTGAATACGAGCAAGGAGTCACCAAAGATGTTTAATCTTTTAATGTTCATGGTGACGGCTGTGTGGAGGCCTAGTAGTAGGGCCTCAAATTCAACATTATTATTGGTGCAAGGAAAGTCTAATTTGAACTACAAGGTCATTGTAGCTCCTTTTAATGTGAAAAACACCATTATTGCACCACCCCCTTGCTCGCACTTTGAACTATCGAAGAACAAGGTCATATCAACATTATTTTCTGGTTCTTTGGGTTCGAGAGCTTTGGATATGATGAAGACCACATCATCCAAAATCTCAATGGTAAGAGACCTACTGTTTGACAGTGGTGCCTCATCCAGCTGATCAACTATGAATTGTCCCTTAATGGAATTTTTTCTTATGAACTCCAGATTGAATTCTATCAACAGCATGATCCACTTTGTAGTACATGTGTTATGATATGTCTTGCTCATCATCTACTGCAAAGGATTTTGTTTTGATATTACATATGTCATATGACTTAGCATATAGTGCCATAATTTCTTTATAGGGAACACTACTGCTAAACACAATTTCTCCACATATACATATCCTAGATCATAACTCACCAAGGTTCGACTAATATAATATATGGGTTGCTCTTTGCCTTACATGTTCTTTTGGGCTAACATGGTCCCTAATGTAAAGTCAGTTGCCAATATATATACCAAAAATGGCACATCTTGCCTTGGTGGAGCTAGTACTGGTGGCATCACCAAGTATTTCTTAATTTCAACAAAGGTTGCTTGACAGTTTAATGTAGGAGCATCCGATGGTAGCAGAGCAATCTTGCATCGACACAAAATATTTCTAAGTGTTTGCCTTGATGTCGTGATATCGTGACATGTCGTGTTTTTACGACTCAAGAAGGAGAGAGAAGGCATGGAGCAAAAATGTCATGATTTCATGACATGTCACGAAATCACGACCGAAAGAAGACAGGAAAGGTGTGGAGCAAAAATGTCACGATTTCATGACATGTCGTGAAATCATGACCGAAAGAAGACAGGAAAGACACGGAGCAAAAATGTCACGATTTCGACATGTCACGAAATCATGACCAAAAGAATATAGGAAAGGCGCAGAGAAGAAAATATCACAATTTCGTGACATGTCGTAAAATCGCGAACAAAGAAGCAAAAAGGAAGCAAGGAAGGAAATTGTCGCGATATCGCGACATTTCATGATTTTGCGACCCAAGAGGCGAGGAGAAGGTAGAAAGGAAAGATGTCACGATATCGTGACATGTCATGATTTCATGATCGAAAAGGAGAAAGAAGAGCCAAAAGGGAAATATGTCGTGATATCATGACATGTTGCATTATCACGACCAAAGAACGAGAGAAAGCACAAAGGATAAAAAATGTCGTGATATCGTGACATGTCGCATTTTTGTGACCCAAGGACGAGAGAAGGCGCAAGGGAGAAAAGGTGTCGTGATATCACGACATGTCGCATTTTCGTGACTCGAAGAGGGCAGGAAGGTAGAGAAGCCAAAAGTGTCGCGATATCACGACATGTCGCATTTTCATGACTTGAAGAGGGTAGGAAGGTAGAGAAGCTGAAAGTGTCACGATATCGTGACATGTCACATTTTCGTGACTCAAAGAGGGCAGGAAGGTAGAGAAGCCGAAAGTGTCACGATATCATGACATGTCGCATTTTCGCGACTCGAAGAGGGTAGGAAGGTAGAGAAGCCGAAAGTGTCGTGATATCACGACATGTTGCATTTTTGTGACTCAAAGAGGGCAGGAAGGTAGAGAAGCCAAAAGTGTCGCGATATCGTGACATGTCACATTTTTGTGACTCGAAGAGGGCAGGAAGGCAGGGAAGCCGAAAGTGTCGCGATATCATGACATGTCACATTTTCACGACCAAACAAAAGAAAAGAAAGCACAGGCGGTTACAGGGGCCGTTATAGAGGAAATTACCGAGCAGTGGTATATCGAACGTCATCAATGGTTGACATGTGGACAGAGCTTATAGTGGCAACATTGAATAGCACGTGGCACTGAGGTGCAGTGAAAGCAGAAAGGTGTTTCGAAAGCCAAGACAATGAAGAGGCACGAGAATTGAAATGAAGGGTCAGAAAAGGGAAACAAAGAGTCATGTCAGAGATTTTAAAAGGGGAAGCGAAGGCATGCACAATGGTGGGAAAACTTTTGAGACATAGTTGTAGTCGTGAAGGCAAGAGGGCCATTCAGGACCAGTTTAGGCTATTTTTCTTCCTGGGTGGAAGATGCTGTAAGAGAAAAGAAAATAAACTATCTTTTAGGATAAAGGAGTTTTATTTGGCAGACTGCTGCCATTATTGTAAATTATTTCCAAGTGTAATGAATGAGAATTAAGAATCTATTGTGAGCTATTTACAGACCCCCATCAAGTGGTATCAAAGCGGGAGTTCCTGAGTGTGTGAGCAGATCGCCAAAAGTGAGGCAGTTTGCACCAAGATCTGTGGAAGGGTTGTGAGAAGAGAGTGAGGAAGAATGCCTCCATGAAGAAACCATGGTGGTGGAAGGAATGTGGTACCTAAAGAAGATTTTAGAGCTTTGCAGAGGCAAGTGCAAGCCTTGCAAGAGGAGTTGCGAAGAGGGGTTGAACCAAGGAGAGAGGACCATAGTGAAGATGAAGCTTGGGAGGTTGATGAACCATCAGTTGTAGAAGAAGCAACAGATCCTGTAGAAGCTAGATTAATTAAGGCCATATCTTAGATTGGGAAGAAGACAAAGTTTGATGTCTCCATGTATTCTGGGAATCTCAATCCAGAGGAGTTGATTGATTGGATCAATGATATGGAGGAATATTTTGAGTATGAGGAGGTTGTAGATCCAGATCGGATCAAGTTTGCAAAAACAAAGTTGAAAGGCCATGCTTGCTTATGGTGGAAAGAAGTGTAGCTAGAAAGAAATAGAGGAGGAAGGGAAAATATAACCAGATGGGATCGAATGGTAGAGAAGTTGAAGAGACAATTTATTCCTGTAGATTACGAATTGGACCTGTTGAGAAAAATGCAGAGTTTGAGATAATCAAACAAATTTGTCAAAGAATATATAGAGTTCTACTAGATCTCAATCAGAACTGGACATTCAAAGGCTAACAGGGAGAAGATGGCCCGTTACATCAATGGGTTGAGAACCAGTATTCAAGAAGAGTTGAGTCTAGTTAGGATGAGCACCATTGAGGATGCTTACCAGTTTACCCTCAAAGTCGAAGAGAAGTTGAATAGATGATTTGAGGGTAAGCAAAGAGGAAGAGGTCATGGGGGAAGAACTGGTGGAAGGACCAGTGGAGAAAAATATAAGGATCAGAAGAAGGCTGGTGAAACCACTAATACCCAGGATCAGGAAGAGGGGAACACCTACCAACCCTGTAATCAGAACAATGGTTACCCAAGGGGGAGAGGTAGATCTGGACGTGGATTTGGAAGGGGAGGATTTTGTGGAACCTGTTTCCACTGTGGCAAAGAAGGACATCGAGCATACGAGTGTCCACAACACCGAGAAAGGATGAATAAGAGACTTGAGGGTCCTGCTAGAGTTGTTGTAGCCGATGAAGGTGTTGAATCAAAACATTCTAAGGAGGCAGAGGGAGGAGAAGTTATGGTTACAAGGAGGACCCTATTGAATGAGGAGAAAGGATCAGACCAGAGAAGGAGCTTGTTCTACACAAGGTGCAAAATTTTGGGTAAGGTCTGTAACATTATTATAGATAATGGTAGTACTGATAACTTGGTCTCAAAATAGATGGTTACTAAGTTATAGTTAAAGAGGAGGGGACACCCGCATCCATATCGGATTGCGTGGTTACAAAAGGACCATAGGGATTTGGTTAGTGAGCAATACTCAGTGAAATTTAATATTGGGAAGTATCGTGATGAGGTCCTGTGTGACATCCTACCTATGGATGCTTGCCATTTTTTGTTGGGAAGGCCATGGCAGTTTGATCAATGTGCAGTGCATGATGGTCGCGCCAACACTTACTCAGTGACGAAGAATGGAGTGTGCCATAAGCTGAAGCCCTTGAAGGAGGCGGGTGAAAAGGTATGTAGCAATGCTAGAATCTGTTTAGTTGAAGGGGGAAGATTTTTGGATATTTTAAAGCATGAGCATATGTGCTATGCATTAATTCCTAGAGTTAGGAAGGAAGAATGCAAGGATACCCCTGTAGAAGTCTTAGGACTATTAGAAGAATTTCCAAACATTGTATCTGATAATGTGCCTGAGGGTTTACCACCAGTGAGGAAGATCAGTCACCATATAGATTTGGTACCAGGATCTAGTTTACCCAATAAGGTAGTACATAGAATGACTCCTATAGAAACTAAAGAGCTAAACATGTAAGTCCAAGAGTTGCTAAAAAAGGGACTGATTCGGGAGATCTTGAGTCCATGTGCATTACCTGTAGTACTAGCACCAAAGAAATATGGAGAGTGGAGAATGTGTACAGACTCTCAAGCTATTAACAAGATCTCCATAAAGTATAGATTTCCATTACCAAGGATGGATGACATTATGGACTATTTGAGTGGAGCCAAGTACTTCACAAAGATTGATCTGAAGAGTGGTTATCATCAGATTCATGTCAGAGAAGGAGATGAATGGAAGACAACCTTCAAGACTAGAGAAGGTTTGTATGAATGGTTGGTCATGCCATTTGGGCTAACCAATGCACCAAGCACATTCATGCGGTTGATGAATGAGGTACTGAAAGAATTTTTAGGTAAATTCGTCATTGTCTATTTGGATGATATTTTAATATTTAGCAGAACCCTAGAAGAGCATCTGATGCAGGTCAGAAAGGTTTTTGAAAAGCTACGGGAGGAGCAGTTGCTAATAAATCTGAAGAAGTGTAATTTTGTGAAGAAAGAGTTAGTGTACCTGGGATTTGTCATCTCAGTCGAAGGTCTAAAAATGGACCTAGAAAAAGTGAGAGCTATCATTGAATGGCCTACTTTGAGAAGCACGACTGAGGTAAGATCATTTCATGGTCTAGCAAGTTTTTACAGGAAATTCATTAGGAATTTCAACATTATTTGTGCACCCCTTACAGAAACAATGAGAGGGGATAAGAAAGAATTCAAGTGGACCTTAGGAGTAGATAAGAGCTTTGATATGATGAAGAAGAAGGTTACAGAGCAAACTGTTTTGGCACTTCCAAATTTTAATAAGGTATTTTCGGTAGATTGTGATGCTAGTGGTAGTGCCATAGGAGCTATTTTGAGTCAAGAAGGTAAACCTCTTGCTTACTTTAGTGAGAAACTCAATGATGCTAGGAAGAAGTATTCAGTTTATGATCAAGAGTTTTATGCTATAGTTCAGGCTCTAAAGAAGTGGCGACATTACTTGTTGCCAAAAGAGTTTGTTCTATATACTGATCATCAGGCCTTATAGTATATTAATAGCCAAGGGAAGCTAAATCAGAGGCACCTGAAGTGGGTTGAGTTTCTACAGAGTTATACCTTTGTGTTGAAGCACAAGAGTGAAAGGTCAAACAGAGTTGCAGATGCCTTAAGTAGAAGGTAGTGTTTGTTGATAGAAATGAAGGTGGAAGTGGTAGGATTTGATGAATTGAAGGGTTTGTACCCTGAAGATCCTGATTTTGCAGAAGCTTGGAAGGCTTGCTTAGCACTTGTCACTTTGGACAGGACCAAGTGGTTGGATTTTCTGATCCAAGATGGAATGTTGTTTAGAGGAAGTCAATTATGCATTCCAAGGAGTTCAATGAGGGAAAATCTAGTCAAGGAGAAACACAATGGAGGGCTGGATGGACATTTTGGTTAGGATAAGACCATTGCCCTAGTTAGTGAGAACTACTATTGGTCGCAACTGTAGCAAGATGTGAAGAGGTTTGTACAAAGCTATAGAGTATGCCAGATGGTGAAAGGTGTGAGCCAGAACACTAGATTATATCAGCCATTACCTGTACTAGAGAGACCATGGGAGGACATCAGTATGGATTTCATTCTTGGTCTACCAAGGACGTAGCGGGGAAATGATTCCATATTCGTGGTGGTTGATAGGTTTTCAAAGATGGCACATTTTATCCCCTACCAAAAAACTAGTGATGCAGTTCATGTTGTAGGTTTATTTTTCAAAGAGGTGGTACGACTTCATGGTCTACCAAAGAGTATCATTTCTGATAGAGATACCAAGTTTGTTGGGCATTTCTAGAGGACCTTGTGGAAGAAATTGAAGACAGATTTGAAATTCAGTTCTGCATACCACCCACAGACTGATGGCCAAACATAGGTGGTGAATAGAAGTCTAGGAAATCTATTGAGATGCTTGATAGGAGATAAGCCCACAGGATGGGATTTGGTTTTACCGTAGGCAAAATTTGCATACAACAATTCTATCAATAGGAGTACTAACAAATATCCATTCCAGATAGTATATGGGAGCAGTCCAAGGAATGCTTCTGAGTTGAGGAAGATGGATACAGGGGAAAAGTGCAGTGCCGAGGCTGAGGACTTTGCAGAGCATCTGAAGAGTGTGCATGAAGAAGTGAAGAAGCACATTACTAACATGAACAACCAATATAAGACAAGGGTAGACCAAAAGTGATGGTTCAAGGAATTCACAGTAGGAGATGAAGTCATGGTCCATTTGAGAAAAGAGAGATTTCCTGCTAAAACCTATAACAAGCTGAAGATGAAGAAGTTTGGACCATGCCGAATTATAGGAAAACGGGATTCAGGCAATGCGTATGAAGTGGAATTGCCAAGTGGCCTTAACATATCACCTATTTTTAACATTGTAGATTTGGTAGAGTATCATGAAGGAGGCAGTAGCGAGACACCAAGTATAGAATTATGGAGTATTCCAACATCTACTCTAGTAGCAGACGAGATCGAGGAAATACTAGACACTCGGGCAGGCAGAAGTACCAAGAACAGATAGTATTCTAAATATCTGGTCAAGTGGAAGGGTAGACCTATCAAAGATGCAACTTGGTTGTCAAAAATAGAGGTCAACCACCTGGGTCTTCCTCCAACAGTACAGAAGTAAAGGACACTTCTCAATCCACCCTGGTGTCTGATGCAGGAGCATCCGGTGGCAGAAGAGCAATATTGCATCGACAAAAATATTTCTAAGTGTTTGCCTTGATGTCGCGATATCGTGATAGAGAAAAGTGTCACGATATCGTGACATGTCATGTTTTCATGACTCAAGAAGGAGAGAGAAGGCGTGGAGCAAAAATGTCACAATTTTGTGACATGTCACAAAATCACGATCGAAAGAAGACAGGAAAGGCATGGAGCAAAAATGTCACGATTTCGTAACATGTCACAAAATCATGACCAAAAGAAGATAGGAAAGACGCAGAGCAAAAATGTAATGATTTCATGACATGTCATGAAATCATGATCGAAAGAAGACAGGAAAGGCACAAAGAAGAAAATGTCATGATTTCATGACATGTCACGAAATTGCGACCGAAGAAGCAGAAAGGAAGCAAGGAAGGAAACTGTCATGATATCACGACATGTCACGATTTCATGACCCTAGAGGTGAGGAGAAGGTAGAAAGGAAAGATGTCATGATATCATGACATGTCACGATTTCATGACCAAAAAGGAGAAAGAAGAGCCAAAAGGGAAAGATGTCGCGATATCGTGACATGTCACATTATCACGACCAAAGAATGAGAGAAAGCACAAAGGAGAAAAATGTCACGATATCACGACATGTCGCATTTTTGTGACCCAAGGACGAGAGAAGGTGCAAGGGAGAAAAGGTGTCACGATATCGCGACATGTCGCATTTTCGTGACTCGAAGAGGGCAAGAAGGTAGAGAAGCCGAAAGTGTCGCGATATCACGACATGTCACATTTTTGTGACTCGAAGAGGGCAGGAAGTTAGAGAAGCTGAAAGTGTCGTGATATTGTGACATGTCACATTTTTGTGACTCGAAGAGGGCAGGAAGGTAGAGACATCGAAAGTGTCACAATATTGCGACATGTCACATTTTTGTGACTCAAAGAGGGCAGGAAGGCAGAGAAGCCGAAAGTGTCACGATATCACGACATGTCACATTTTTGTGACTCGAAGAGGGTAGGAAGGTAGAGAAGCCAAAAGTGTCGTGATATCGTGACATGTCGCATTTTCACGACTCGAAGAGGGCAGGAAGGCAAGGAAGCCAAAAGTGTCGCGATATCGTGACATGTCACATTTTCACGACCAAACAAAAGAAAAGAAAGCACAGGTGGTTACAAGGGCCGTTACAGAGGAAATTACCGAGTGGTGGTATACCGAACATCATCAATGGTTGACAGGTGGACAGAGCCTACAGTGGTAGCACTGAACAACACATGGCACCGAGGTGCAGTGAAAGTAGAAAGGCGTTTTGAAAGCCAAGACAATGAAGAGGCATGGGAATTGAAATGAAGGGTCAGAAAAGGGAAATGAAGAGTCATGCCAAAGATTTTAAAAGGGGAAGTGAAGGCATGCATAATGGTGGGAAAACCGCTGAGACATAGTTGCAGTCGTGAAGGCAAGAGGGCCATTCGGGACCAGTTTAGGCTATTTTTCTTCCTAGGTGAAAGATGCTGTAAGAGAAAATAAAATAAACTATCTTTCAGGATAAAGGAGATTTATTTGGCAGACTGCTGCCATTATTGTAAATTATTTCCAAGTGTAATGAATGAGAATTAAGAATCTATTGTGAGCTATTTGTAGACCCCCATCACAGTCCTCATCCTAATTGAATGGGACCCCCTTGTTTAGTAGTCAATTCATGTGTCGACATTTATCTGATAATTGAGCAATAAATCACTATATCGTTGCTACCTTGCCTTGAAGGCTTCTTAGCTCTTTGATTTTTGTGGGGGAATGCATTTTTAGAATAGCCTTGACCTTTGTCGGGTCAAATTCGATGCCTCATTTTGAAACAATGAATCCTAAGAGTTTACTAGAAGTTACACCAAATACACACTTCTTAGGATTCAACCTAACATTATGGTCTATCAGGCGATCGAAGACCTTCTTCAGGTTCTCTTCATGCTCAACACATAGTAATGACTTGACCAACAAGTCATCCATATAATACTCTAGGATCTTATGCATATAGTCATGAAATATATATGTCATGGCCCACTGATATGTGGCACCAAAATTTTTGAGACCAAATAGCATAACTTTATAGTAAAATATTTCCCATGGAATTATAAATGTGGTTTTATGCTGGTATTCAGGCTTAATATGAATTTTATTGTAACCAAAAAAACCATCCATTAAGGAGAGCATCTCATGACCTGTAGTTGCATCTACAAGAGAATCGATATTAGGCAACATAAATGAATCCTTAGGTGTTGCCTTATTCAGATCTCTAAAATCCATACAAATACAGATCCTTCCATCAGGTTTTATTATAGGTACCATATTGAATAACCATTTTAGATAGTCGATGGAGATAACAAAATCTATGTCCAAAATTTTTTGTAATTCATATTTCACCATTAAGGCTACTATTGGATGCATCTTTCTAAGCTTCTACCTGACTGGATTCTTTGATAGATCTAGCGAAAGGTTATGGGTAACCAATTTTGGGTCTAGACCTGGCATATATTTATAACTCCAAGCAAAAATATTAGGTCTCTCTTTTAGTAGAGGGATGAGGGTGGCACCCTCATCGGGAGTGAGACTCTCTCTAAATTTTACCTTCCTTAAATTGGTGGGATATTTACTGATATCCACATCGAAGGTTTCCTCTACTGACATGTGTGATCCCTAATCTAGCTAATGACGTGTAGGGATCAAGTGGATGTCATCGACAGGTTTATAGGTTCCGCATTGGAAGCAACATTAGCATGGTAGAAATCATAAACATATCCTGGTGCAAAATGAAATGGTTGTAGCATTTATTCATTAGGTAAGAAATATTCAGGCTCAATAGGTGAGTCAATGTGATCCCAGTAGATAGCATCTACATTAAGACACAATGGTTTGGATGGATCGGTTGGATTATGGAGTGGAGTGGTCAAATCAATGGAGACCATATTGATGGAATAGAATTGATCTCCAGGACCACATGGAAAAACACCTAAATCATTTTTGCAACTCCCATACTTAAGATCTAGCTCTAGTGACATGGGCTAAATGGGTCCTCTCTATGTGGGCTATGGATTACTGGATCCTCTCTATGCATTGATTGCAAGATAGGATCATTTGGATCGATGAGCTCCATGTACATAGGCAGGTCAGGAAACACCATGTGATATATCACATCAAAGTTTGGTGGTCTTCCCCTAAGGTGAGGGTTGAGATTGATCTTTCTACGCATGTACTTAGACGTATAATGTGCATTATAATAATGTAGGTAAGGAGGTCCCAGATAGGCTCTCTCTGTTTCACCCTTGTTGTCACTGTCGTAATGTAATATTTCACCACTATCCACTAGCATGGGACGCTTTATAAAATGTGGCCTCATATAGGATATCTCTTGATCACTATCATCACTGTTAGGTAAAATAAGGTATTAACACTATAAGTATGATATTACCTCATAAACTCGCTCAACCTCATCCCATGATTGATTATCAGATGAGGTCTCACTGTCCACCATTATATCCTTGTGATATGGCTTAGGTGGTGCTATGGTGATGTAATATACCATCTGATTATCCTGCTAGAATGCATAAGGATCAGGGTGATATGGGTTGAAATCCACATCGTCCCCTAGACTAAGGTACAGGTGATCTAAAGATGCTGCAAGCAAATCATCCTGTCCTTGTATTTTCAACCCTAGCCCAAACCTATCAGTTACCAATTGATAGTGCGGCTCAAGTGGAGTCCTACATCATTGCTCAATAAGACCAAGGCCATACCCATGCCAATGACATAATTTTAAAATTTGCATGTCCTATTCATGGTTGGATAGGTATTGAACATTCACTACGAATGGTTCGTCATCATCTTCATCCATGGATGTTCGAGTAGGAAGATAATCCAGCTCAGCATAGATGAAGTTCATTTTATTAGGTGGATCTCCCAATGTCACTACTAATACAATCAAAAAACGATGAGCATGGTGTCAGTCCATCTCTTGTGTAGTCTTTAGGATTTGTCCAAAGGTGACATTCTACACAAAATATTCACTTAACTCTGTGTTGGCCGGATGAATAGTCACCCGCAGTGTGGATGACATTGCTGATGATGTAGGAGAGGTAGGTTGAGGTGCCTCTTTGGCTTTACCCTAGACTTCCTCTACTTCCATAGGAGTGGGAGCCTCATTGGCGACTAGTTCAGGCACATGTTCCTTTTCCTTTTTGCCCACTCTCACCTTTAACTTCATTTCATCCTGATGCACTATTGATGGTGTCAATTTAAAAGAATTAGTAGTAGTGTACTTAGATCTGTGCGATATAGATGTCGATGGTTGAGCATGCACTTTTTTTTCACCTCCTTGATTCTTAACCGATGATGCAGGTTGAATGTCTAGGTGCATTGATGGGAGTATAAAACCCCCAAGCAAATTAGTTAGGTTTATAAATTTTAAGGGTCCTTCATCTAACGACACTATGTGAACCTGTCCCTCATGAATGTACTTTACACATTGATGTAGTATAGAGGGAACACAATGCATTTCTCAAATCCAAGGCCTCTCTAGTAGGTTGTTATACTGCATGGTGCCTTTGATCACATAACACATCATAGGGATGGTCTTTATACCCACCTGAATAGGTACAATGATTGTGCCAACTGTCGAACATAGTGCGTCATTAAACGCTCTCAATGTGAAGGCAGTGGGCACAATATGTGACTTGGGAAGCTTTAAAGGACTTAATGTCTTTATCATTATAATATTGATCAATGAACTAGTATCGATAAAGACCCTCTTGAATGGCACGTGATTGACACATGTGATGATATGTAACGGTGGGTCAGCCATAGCTATAGGAATCATCTTCATTTCATGATCATAGAATTGGATCATAGGTTCTTGGCACTGTTGTGCATGTCCCAAAAAATTAGTGAATGCTTGAGCATCCTAGGACTGTACCTTGATGGACCTCATAATTTCCATGAGAATATCCTTATGTCTAGGGGACTACTATATCAACTCATAAACAAACAACTTCACAGGAGTTGTCTGCATGAGCATCCTCTAATCGATCTTGGAGGAGTTGTCACCTCTACTCAGATACCAGTCTATGTGATCTATCAATGTGATCGACCATGAGAGGTCTCTGGTATATGTGCTTCATGCGAGCAACCTTGTGGGTTCTATACCCATATGAATGATTTACAATGCTTTTGCCCTTATCTATGTAGATGACATTGGTGTCCTACTGAGTCCTGTGCTGTGTGCCACCATGCACGGATGGTGGATGCAAAAACTGAGGGCACTTGGAAGCCTTCCCATGTTCTCTGGTAAATCTAATAATGTTGTGCCATGCTCACTCATGGCACAAGTGGGTAGAGCTGAAGGCTTGTAGCTTAACTGCTCTAGGATGCTACCCAAACCATCCAAATTTCTAGATCACCATGGCTCATGCAGTGGTGTCCCGTTGGGTCCCACATTGGATACGTCGATAGTGATCCTGCGAGGTTCACTATGCACGAGATTATGGACAGACCTATGCTCAGAAATAGTCCTGTCTGCATACCCATGTATGGGTAGATCTCGATCTCTTCTATACTCTGAAGTCAGAGGTATGGAACCTCCTGTGGATCTATTATGTAAGGGTACCAACTTGGCCCCCTGTATGATATACTCATCAACAAATCCCATGGATGCACATGCAATGTGATATCGATAATGGATTTAGAATGGAAAACCCTTGTTCTAAGAGGCTCTATGCTCTATCCTATGTCTAGAAGAGTGTATAGAAACTCCTCTATCAGGGGTACGCTCAATGGTGTCCCCTCGTGTCGAATTGTCTCCTATGATGCTCATCGAACGATGTTCGGGAAGCTCATGTGGGTGAGGGTTCAACACATTCTATTATGAATTTAGTGGGGCTTGGTCAGTAGCATCAGGCTTAAGCCTCTACTAACTACCTCGTGTCTCCACCATGGTGCACCTAGTGTCTAGATTTATCTTTTATTACACAAAAAAGGTATACAATGGTGATTATATCATATTAAATTTTAAATGTGAGCCATAAACTGTTTGATATTTTCAAATTTGTTGTGTAAGTATTAGAAATCTTATCATATTTGAAAGCTTGTTGGATGATAATCTTAGTTTAATTAGCTTTCACCTGTATACTCATAGCTTGACAACTTGGCTATGAACTCCAAGTCACGTAATCCAACCTATAATGTGTGGTAATGAAGCCCACACATGGTCAAGAAGCACAGATCCTCCCAGATCCTCACCCATTTTTCCCCAGTCAGTGTTATACCCTCTGAAGAGAATACATGTAAGTTTTCTAGGGTATAAAAGGTTCTTAGATCCGGTATTGGTCTAGTATCCAAGGGTACGTAGGATTTGGACCAATGGATGGAAATCACCCCCATCGTCGTTGAACCCTACTAGTGGTTGGATGTCACTCCCAACTCACTAGCGTTTAATTGAAACATGGTGTGTGTGGTTCATTTTAATTATTTCATGAAAATAAAATGCATCGTACAACACAAAATGTTCATTTTCTATATTTTATGCAATGAAATAACTTTTTAAAACAGAAAATGCAAGCTACATGCTATATGCTCTTTTCAATAATGCACCCATGATGATATGGCCTCTGACTAGACCTCAAAAAATGTAAACCAACACAAATTAATATAGCACACTGGATTCTGGGATGGATTGCACTTAGAGGTCTGCTGTTCCTAGTAGTTCCTAGCTAAAATGCAAAAAAAGAAACCCTAAGGACCTAATCCATTTCCATGTTCTTTTTATCCTTAATCAATTTAGGTTTCAATTTCGCTATTCTGGAAAAACACAGAGGTAAAATATAGAGACAAAAAGTGTCAAAAGGGCCTACCTCAGGTCCTCATTTGATCTAGCTTTTAAATCATGCTGTATTTTGTGTCTATTATGAACCATAGGTCTGATGCACGATTTAGACTATAGATCGCGTCTTGAAGTCGCGGGCCAACAATGAGACCGCAACTATGAACTATGGTTTGCACCTGATATCCAAAAACACATGGGTCAAAAATAAGATGCTAAAAATATGGAGTTCCACTGTGATCAACATCTGTGACCGTTGACAATTTTGTCACATTTCTTAAGGGGTAGAAAAAAGAAACAAGTTTTGTATAGTGTTGTGTAAAGTTTTTTGCTTTGTTATTTTTATTTTGAAAAGTTGCAGCAATTTTGGCTTCCAATGCCACCCATTTGTACATAAAGTAGAAAAGAAAGAACTTCGCTGCCGAACAAGCTAGAGAAAAGAGCTTCGCCGAAGGAAAATAAAAATAGCTTCGCACCCGAAGCATTTCCAACACTACTTCGGGTAAAAGTTTTGCGAAGTAGTTTTCGCCGAAGTAAAACACAAGGAAAAGAGAATGAAACTACTTCGCGCCCGAAGCATTTCTAGCAGCTACTTCGGGTGAAAGTTGAGCGAAGCGGTGTTCAGAAGAAAAGAGAGCTTCGCACCCGAAGCATTTTCAATACTACTTCGGGTGGAGTTTTTTGTGAAGTAATATCACCGAAGTAAAATACAAGGATAGCAATAGAAGAACTTCGGGCCCGAAGCGCTTCAAGCAGCTACTTTGGGCAAGATTTCTATGAAGCAGTGTGTCGAAGAGAAATACAAAGGAGAAGGCAAGAAAACTACTTCGCATCCGAAGTATTTCCATCAGTCACTTCGGCCAGAAAATCAGCGAAGCGAAACTCAAGGAGCATTGAAAGTACTTCGCCAGGAAGTTGCCGAAGTACTCACTTCGGGCCCCTCCATCAGCGAACCATTTTTACTTCGCCAAAAGCTCATTGCGAAGCATTTGCTTCGGCTAATTTTGTGTGAAGTACTTCTACCCGAAGTAAAGGAATGCAACATATTTTGAAGACAATTGCTTCGGCCGAAACCTTCCCGAACCACAGTTTTGAAAGAAGATCGTAGCGAAGCATTTCTCCAAGGCATCAACGAAGCAGTTTTGTCAGCGAAGCAGCAAGGACGAAGAAGACCATTTTGCGAAGCAGATATGCTTCGGCACAAACCAACCCCAAAGCAGTTTTGCGAAGCTCAGTTTTGCGAAGTATAATCCAAGGAGGAGTTTTGCTTTGGCCCAGAACCATTGCGAAGCGAAGTGGTGAATGAAAACTTAGCGAAGCGCTTCACGGGCACGCGTTCCAAGCCGGGTATTTTCCCGAGGTGATCAAGTGCCTCATAAATGCAATTTTTCATGCCCAGCAAGCCCGCTGCTCATTTTTGGCAATCAAAAATGAAGTATCAAGCCATGATGGAGAGCCCGGCGAGCATGGCAGCCACTCGAGCACCGCACCCGGAGACCAAGGACGTCTAGACGGCTCATCAATGCACCTTTCCATGGTTGACCCGGTTGTAGTTGCCAGTTTTGGTAACAGATTTGAAAGCTCGGTCACGAGAGCCTCGAGGAGCCGATTCTCAGGGCTCGAGGGCGTACTCTTCTTCGCTATGTAATTATGATTCAGAGGCCCGGGTCCTCTATAAAAACCTAGGCATTGTAATGGAAAAAAGGGGGGAACTATCTGCTAGAAAGCTATTGTAACTTGATGTCCTGCGATTAATACTAAGAGGCTTTGAGCTCAATTCTTCTCTTTTATGCTGCCTTCTGTGCTTGATTCTTTTGTCTTTCCTCGTTTGTATATCGAGATGCTGAACCCTGCATCTGGTGTGTGATCGGGGACTGTGCCCTAAAACTCGTTCTGAAGGATACATAGGAGTTGAAAGACGTCGTGTTGGCTTTCTTTTATGCTGCCTTCTGTGCTTGATTCTTTTATCTTTCTTCGTTTGTATGTTGGATGTCGAACCCTGTGTCCGATGTGCGATCGGGGAATGTACCCTGAAACTCGCCTGAAGGATACATAGGAAAATTTACATTGCATTTCTTTCGTTTATCTTTGGTGTTCTTTGCTTCTATTCAAGTTGCTAGTTGGTGATCGTGCTTCCTGTTCTCTCCCACTTTACATCACCGATTTCTCTAACCCTAACTCCTTTTATCTCTTTCCTGCACTCTTGTCTTCAAACACCCAAGTAGTTTAGCATAGGAGCCGGCCTTTCTCCGGAGATTGGCACGAGGGGCATCTCTTCCCTTCGGCCTTTCAATGTTGGTCCAGGTCTAGGGCGCATACATTTACTCAAAATCCTTTCCTAGGCAGATTTGATGACCAACATTTTTGGCACGCCCGATGGGACCGATTGTATCTGTCTTAGAAAGATCCATAACCAGTCAAGGTCCCATATTTTAATGCAAAACCCATCTTCACCGGGGCCAATAGTGCTAACTAAGTTCCCGGTGTGACCCGGTCAGTCTCACCTGATTAGTGGTAGTGAGGACCGATGCCCTCATTACTGAAAGACTTTTAGCATCTGGCGACTCTGTTTACCCAAAAATATTTAAGTCGTAAAGACCGGTACCAAAAGTCTGTGCCTTCATGCAAACAAGATGGAGAGTTAAGAATAGAGGAGAGGAAACCGAGTTCTTTGAGCTAGATATTGACGCTTTCGGGGAACAATCAAGGTTGATCACCCCCGAGTCACTGTTACAAGGAACATCCTCTGTTGGCAGACAAGGCTCAACTTTTGATAGTACAACATCTAGTTTTCCTCCCAATCCTCCCAACTCTCCGAAGCATCCTAGTCCCTCTATTCCTATTAGTTGTCCTATTAGCAGTCAAGGGGGAGCTTCGAGAATTCTGATTTCTCAAAATCTAGGAGCGAGTATGGCACAGCAGCAACAACAACAACAACAACAACAAATGCAGCAGCCACAACCACCCAGGTTGTGCCCAACGTGGGATTCCTTGTCACCACTAAATTTAGCAGGACAAGGGCAAGTGCCTCCTGCTGCCATAAAGAAGATCCCAACGTTCGATGGAACTGGGAAGACTGCCCTAGAGCATATCCAGGACATAATATCTCTGGCGGTGATCCATGACATTACGGAAGAACAAATTATGGTAAAGCTTCTGGTTCTTTCCCTTAGGGGAAAACTCCTCTACTGGTACAGATCTCTACCACCCGGTAGCATTACGGGATGGGACCAGTTAGCTGGGCAAATGATGGGAAACTTCAATGAGTCTTTCGATCCTACTTCTCTTCTGCATCAGTTCACTTCGATCAAGAGACATCCACAAGAAGAAATTGTAGATTTCAATGTTAGGTTCGCTCGAACCTGGCAGAGAGTACCAGTTGGACTTCGGCCAACCGACGAAGCTGCAACACTCTATTTCCTTCGGGCTTTCAATCCCGATATCAGTCTCATGGTAAGATATTCTAACGTTAATACTTTTCTTGAGTTGTATGAGTTAGCCAAGAGAGCAGAGATGGATTTAATAGCTATGGGCAAGCTTCCCCAAAGGATGTCGATGCCCATACTTCTCGAATTCTTACAATTCCAGTACGCGAGCGCAGCCGCTTCAAAAATCTCCACAACCCCTGCACTCTCGATTTCATCTTGGAATCCGAACCCTATCGTGTCTCAAATCACTGCTCCACAAATTCATTTCCCTACATTTTCAACTCCACAGCCCACTGTCTCTTCGACATTTCTCGTACTACCAGCACCACCTCAACATCCTGCCCTTCCTCCAATACCGACGATGGCTCCATTACCACTCGCTCCGAAAGCCGATGATATACAAACCAAAATTCTATAGGAAATGCAGTCTCTGAACTCTACGGTTCAGATGTTGTCTAATGACATGACCATTGTAAAAAAGAAGCAAGCGCAACAGGAGTTCCTACCGAGAAGATCTTATCCTGCACCTGCGCTTACCAAGGACCAAGCAGTCCAGCAAGGGAAGGCTTCGGCGAGAAATGCTGCAATTGATGAGGCTCCAAGCACTTCCGACTATGTGTATTGGTGCTCTACGTGCAATGATCCGCATGAAGAGAATACCTGCACCCTGCACCAACACTATGTACAAACGCTGGCAAATAGTAGTCACAGCGGTCAAGTAAACGTCATTAGGCAGATGAGTCACAACTTGGCAATTGGCGAGGAGGAGCCGATTGCAGTACTCACCCGAGGAGGAAAAAAGACAATAGAAGTAGATGCTACTCAGCTGGCTCCTTCAAAAGAGCAAGTTCAACCCGAGAAAGGACAATCATCTACTTCGGCCTCGAGCGAAGCTCCTTCGCCTGCACCAACCAAAGGAAAGGCTCAAAAGGCCTCTGCCGAACCGCCTCAGGTAGAAACCAAAGAACAGGCTAAGGAAAAGCTCAAGTTTCCTTCGCTGACTAAGCGACAAAGGGTGGAAGCTACAGAGCAGTATCGCACAAGATATGAGCCCAGAAAGGAGCCCGAAGCACCCAAATCCCTGGCGTACAATATTGTAGAGGAATTGAAGAAGATTCCAGCCAAGATCAGCCTGTACGATGCACTGCAACTTCCTGGACAAGTAGACCTGCTGCAGGAATCATTAAAGACAATTAAAGTAAAAAAGGTAGCACCGCTTGCCTTGGTATAGACCCTATCCACGTCAATTACGGGGAAGAACAGACCACCTCCGTTCTACCTATCCCTACAAATGGAAGGGTATATTGTGCATAATTGCATGATCGACTCTGGGGCCGCTACAACAGTAATGCCAAGAGCAGTCTGCGAAGAAATAGGGATGGAGTATACGCGAAGCAGCCAAGGTGTACTCCAGTTGGATGGTACTCCAGTGAAGACTGTAGGGGTGATCAAGGACATTCCTATCCGACTACATAAGATGCCTCAGATCACAGTCATACAAGAGGTAGTGGTAGTCGACTTGGAGCCATATTTTAGTATGTGCTTGTCGAGGGAATTCACGACAAAGCTGGGTGGATATCTGTCTATGGATTACTCCCATCTGGAGATTCCATTCAAAGGAAAGAAGGTGAAGATCTACAATGAAAAGCCTTCTTCCTTTCTTGTACAGAAGATGTCCGAGGAAGAAAGCAGCGAACCAGTGAACGCAATGGTGGAGGAAATAGAACAGGTAGATCTGGTCGAGGAGTCTCTTGCGCAGTTAAGTTGTGAAGATGAGTTTTCATTGGTAGACTTCAACGCCATGGTGGAGACCGAAATAGGATGTTATGCGATCGCCAAGCCTAAAAATCACTCCCAACCCGAGAATAGAACAAGTGCCCAGGAAGAACTATGGAAGTTGTTCTTCGATGGTGCCCGATGTAAAAATGGTATTGGGGTAGGGATTCTTCTAATTTCACCCTCTGGAGAGCAAAAGGAATATTGCTACCGGTTGACATGGAGCTGCACTAACAATGCAGCAGAATACGAAGCATTGTGCCTAGGACTTAAGAAAGCTGATAAGTTAGGCATAAAGCATCTCCAAATCTTTGGAGATTCCGAACTGGTTTGCAACCAGGTCACAAATAAGTGTACTTCAAAGAAGCATTATCTAAAATCATACCGCAACAGGGTATGGGACCTGTTCGATCAGTTCGAATCTCTCAATCTGTAGTCAATCCCACGAGAAAAGAACCGACATGCCGATGTTCTGGCATCCATCGCAGCCAAGTACTCTCCAGCAGAAGACATGGTGCACAAGCCTAGAGCTGTGAGGATGATCTATAGACCCTCTATCCTAGACAAAGATCTGCATTGGCAAGTGTTTGATAATGATGAGCAGATTATAAATTTCATGATCCAAGAAGCCGCCACAGTCGAAGACCGAAGCTCTGATGAAGGAGAGTATGAAGGGCTGATTCAATTGAAGAATAATCATGTTCCCAAGGGACTAATCACCCTTGAAAGCCTCTTTGATCGGAATGACCGAGCTCTCTCTCACATGATCAAAGTCAATGAAAAATAGTATCAGGATTTGGAGCTCGAACCTGGGAAAGCAATAAAGGTGGGGACCGACTGCACTTCGAAGGAGATAGAACAGATACAGAATCTATGCAGAAAGTTTTTCGATATAATTGCTTGGTCTTATCAAGATCTTCGAGGATACAATCGGCAGCTGGTTCAACACACAATCGAATTGCAGGAGGGGGTCAAACCCTTTCGACAAAAGCAAAGACCGGTGAATCCCAAGATCGAGGTCTTAATGAAGGCCGAACTCTTGAAGATGCTCGAGGCAAAGATCATATATCCCATCAAGCACTCTTCATGGGTAGCGAACCTGGTCCCAGTCAGAAAAAAGAACGGAGATATCAGGTTATGCGTGGACTTTCGCAATCTAAACCAGGCGTCCCTCAAGGACCACTATCCTCTCCCACAAATTGATCAAATTTTGCACTCAATGGCTGGAGCTCAACGCTTCTCTCTGCTCGATGGTTTTTTTGGATACAATCAGATCTGGGTCAGGGACGAAGACCAACACAAAACAACATTCACCACCAAGTGGGGAACATTTGCCTACCAACGAATGCCATTTGGCCTTTCGAATGTTGGGGCCACTTTCCAGAGAGCAATGGATCTTGCTTTTGGCGAGCTTCTAAATAAGGTCATCATCATCTATCTGGATGACATGACCATTTTCTCCCGAAGAAGGGAAGATCATCCACTACATATACAACAAGTTTTCGAAAAGTGTCGAGAGTTCGGCATCTCAATTAATCCAAAGAAGTCCATATTCATAGTCAGTGAAGGAAAGTTGTTGGGACACGCGATATCAGAAAAGGGGCTCGCTGTAGATCCTGATAGAGCCGAAGCTCTAATGAAGCTCCCACTCCCACCAGACAAGAAAGGACTTCAATCCTTCTTTGGTCAGATTAACTTCGTAAGGAAGTTCATCCCCGACTTCGCCCAAGTCATCAAGCCAATGTCCCAACTCCTGAAGAAGGGCACCGAATTTAGCTGGACGGAAGAAAGAAAGGAAGCTTTTGAAGAGATTAAGGCTCGAATCGCTCAGGTGCCGGTCTTGATCAATCCAGATTACAATCGGGATTTCATCCTATATGCTATAGGGGAGCCCGAAAGCTATGCTATTGTCCTGACACAAAAGGGGGAAGATGGCGAGGAGCGCCCCATCGCGTTTCTGAGCCAAGTGATCAATCCCCATGAAGAGAAATATAATTTCATAGAACGTCAGGTGCATGCAGTAATGAAGTCCCTCAGAAAGTTCAAACAGTTCATCTCTCAAAGTCGGGTCACAGTCTTTGTCATTCACCCCGACGTGCGCAACTTCATCATCCAAGGAGAATTGGGAAGTAAAAGGGCCGGTTGGGTGAACAAAATATAGGAGTTTGACATTGAGATCAAGCCCACCAAATTGGTTCGCGATCGTGCATTATGTCAAGAATTAGCAAAGAACGCAGTGGCCGAAGCTGTAGAACCTCAGAGGGATGACTTACCAGCCGAAGAATGCTTCGCTAACCAGGAGGAGGACGAGAAAGATTGGGTCAGTGAAATAGTTGAATATTTCAACACTGGCAGTTGTCCTTCGCATCTGAATGCTTCACAGTGGAGACATTTTAGGATGCGGTCCTCCCGGTACACTCTGCGCCCCGAAGGCCTATTTTTCAAGAATATTGATGGGATCCTTCTCAAATGCATCAAAGACGATGATAAAAGAAAAGTCCTAGGAGAGTTCCATTCAGGGCTATCTGGAGGTCACTTCACAGGAAGAACAATGACACTAAAGATTATCAAAGTGGGTTATTATTGGCCCACACTCTTCGCTGATGCCTTCGCCGTTTGTCGCAAATGCGAGCAGTGTCAGAAGTTCATCGGCCGAAGCAGAAATGCTTCGATGCCCCTTCACCCGATACAGGTAGAAACTCCCTTTCAACAATGGGGGTTGGACTTTATAGGGGTCGTATCACCGAACTCCTCCATGGGACATAAGTTCATCCTGACCGCAACTGACTACTTCACCAGGTGGGCCGAAGCGATTCCCACCAAGCATGCAGATCAAGAGACTGTAGTCACCTTCCTAGAAGGATTGATCACCAGGTTCGGCATCCCCGAAGCAATCATCACGGATAATGGCCCTGGCTTCACAGGTGCTAAAATCAATGAATTCCTCTACAGATATGGGATATATCATAAAGTATCCTCCAATTATTATCCATAGGGCAACGGCTTGGCAGAATCCACCAACAAGACTCTGTTGAGAATGCTAAGGAAGCTCATAGAGACAAACAAAAGGACTTGGCATCTCCTTCTAGATCGGGCCTTGTGGGCCGATCGGATTTCTGTCAAAAGATCAATCAAGACTTCGCCTTATGCCCTGGTCTATGGCAAGGAGGCTATCTTACCCATCCATGTTGAGATCCCTGTGCTATAGCTGTTAGAAGCAGAAGATGGAGTTAGTCCGATGGAAAATAGGTTAGCTCAGCTGCTGTGACTAGAGGAAGATCATGAAGAAGCATACCAGAACTTCGCCAAGCATACTCAGGTCACCCGAGACTGGTTCAAGAAAAAGTCATCCGATCGCACATTCAACGTGGGAGACCTGGTATTGAAGTGGGACTCTTGGAAGGCCAAGCCTGGGAATCACGACAAGATGGACGCCTTTTGGGATGGGCCATTCGAAATTATGAAGGTGAACTCGGCCAATTCATTCATCCTCAAAGATGCAGATGGTCAAGTTCTGCCGATCTCTGTCAATGGTCTTCATCTGAAGACTTTTCACCGCTAAAGTATAATTCAATTTCTCTCTTTACAAAAAAAAAAAATGTGTGTATATATATATGTACTGTTGTATATAGTTTGCATTTGTGCATATATCCTCTTCCAAGATCACAAAAGCCAAGTACTACACTTCTAGATCTCCTTCGGAGACCATTTACACGAAGGAGCAGTTGCAAGGAGGTTCGCCGTGAAGCATGTTACCCAAAAGGAAGCCGAACCAAAATTCGAGCAAAGGCATGAAAAGAGCTTCGCACCCGAAGTATTTTCAGTAGCTGCTTCGGGAAAAAATTTGTGAAGTAGTTTTCAAAAGGGAAAGCTTCGACGACCTTCGTAAGGCAGAGCGGCAACGTGGCGAAGAAGAAGTACTTCGGGCCCGAAGCATTGAAAAGTAGTCCGAACCAAAGGTTCGCCATGAAGCATTTTTCGGCATCAAGTTCCTCTTCGCCGAACCAAACACGCGCGAGGTGGAGAATTCAAAATGTGCCTCGAAGAACATGCCGACAATGGCCTTGAAAGGAGTACAAAGCGGATGAATTTAAGGAAAAGGGGTGGTGGAGCACTTCCCGAGATGATCGAGTCAAAAAAAGGGAAAGGAAAAGCTCGCACCTAGGTACGAGGTGGCAGCGGGTGGCGCCTCCAGTACAAAAGGGTAATCATCGAAGCATGCAGCCCTGTGTACCACGTCGCTGCAGAATCAATTTGAGAATACGGCAGCCTCTTTCATTCGAAGTACAAATTTAATTTTAGTAGGTGCCATAAATTCAGGTGGTTGCCTTTTTAGGCTATAAAAGCGAGTTCCTGGCAAGAGGGAAGTTATTTGTCCATCAGTTAGAGCTAGACTGAGAACCTTCAGATACTCTGCAACCCTCCCGTCCTTTGCATCTGGCCATTTACATTTAAGCTCTTTGTATCAAGAACCCTACCGCTATCACTAGCATCATGGGAAAGAAAAACTCTAAGGAGAAGGGGAAAGAGCCCGAAGTTGCAGGCCCCAAAAAGACAAAGAAGGGGAAGGAAGAGAAAAAGCGTACTTCGAAGAAGCTAAATCTTCCCCTTCGACCTGAAAAGCAGCCAATGGAAGAGGGGGACGACTCGGAAGAAGAACAACTTGTGGAGCCACCAATTGATGGGTGGGAGAAGATCCGAGACACGCAGCTCTCTAAGGGTGTATCCGATCTTCGACACACCATAGAATTCATGACAAGCAGGCTCACGCCAAAAAATAAGAGAGCTGCTGCATATTACTCCCAGATTTACTGGTTTTTAACCCCACCTGCTCACCATTGTCCCGAGCTGATATACGCCATTGCACAGAATTACCAACCTGCGTCCAGGCAGGTGTTAGATGCTTCGGGACACAAACTATTTTCCATCTTGAAGGAAGATGTACAAGCAGCCTTCGCGCCACAGCAGGGTCCACCCAAGGGCTATTCTGTTCGCAATGTCATCCTGAGCGAACAAATGGAGAGATTTACCTCCAACAGCTACATATTGAAATTCCTGCGAGAGAATCTCAAGAGCGGGCTACCTTCAAACAAGCTGCCCCAGATGCCCTTACCCTTGGAGGCCTTCAAAAATACCGATATTTTTTCCATCATTGCATGGGTGGCGGGCTTGTCAACGGATGCTTCAGTACAGCCCTGGCAGGTGTCTTTGGCCGAATGCATTTCAAGAGGGGAGTTTTACGCCCCTGACGCTTCAAGGCCGAACACCAACCCAGTTTTCTTTGACTGGGCGGAATGGGTGGCCCGAACCCTGCATACAAGGCTCTCCAGCATGAAGAATTCTGCAACAGGCCAGTACTTCGCACCCTGTTCTTTTCTTGTCTGGTTATACTTCTACCAAGTTCATAAGCGGTTTCCCCATATTGCCATCTCTCCAAGCGGCAAGGATGGAAATCCTCTGCCAGTGTATCAATGGACTTCCCTCCTATTGAAGGAAGAGTCCTATTATCCTTTCAATCAACAATTTTTGGGACCCGCCATGCATTTGTTGAAAGGTTCTTCTCCTCGGGTACCACTCAGTTTGAGAGATAGAGTGGTGTTGGGAAAAAGGGGGGACGTCTTCCAATTGACACAGGGACTGGTGATTCGCATGTTCGGCTTCATTGGGAAGCCCTTCCTGTTACCAGTCTACCCCTCTGAATATCAGTTCGCATTGGAAGTCGCTCGATAGAGCGACTCTACAAATGCAATATACGGTCACGATCGAAAGTGGGCACATACCTGTGACTTCCCCTTCAGGATGGGGGTAATCGAAGTCTTTGCCCTAAAACAGGGCACGTTCCTGGAAGAAAGGCTTGCCTACTTTGGCCTACTCCAGATTCCTCAGCAGTGGCTCTATGATCCTTTGGGCGTGATGAGGGATCATTTAAAATTCAAGAACTTCCACATCTGCCCTCACCCCAAAGTTGTGGAACAAAGAAATAATCCCAATGGAAAGGATCTGGAGTGGCATTTAGAAAGGATGAGGACATTGCCTCCATGGCATGAGTTCTATCCTATGGAGGTCGAGTTCGACCCTGATCAGTATCCCCTCCCGACTCCAGGCTCCACATTTTGGAAGAAAGCAAGGGATGATTTGAAGGAGGAGGTAAAATACTGGAGCGAGGAAAAGCTTCGGGAATGGTGGATAATGAGAGTCCATCATCAAAAAGTGAACTCCTATGGACTCTTAGCATCGGATAAAGACTTCGCAATTCTTTATGACTCCAATGTCGAAACCTGGAAGTCCATATCCTTTGCAGATTTTATTCCCCCAGCTACCCCAGGATCAGGCGAAAGCCCAGGTGGAGCTAAGGATGCTTCGGAGGAAGAAAAGGAAGTGGGAGCCGAAGAAGTAGAGCAACCATTGGAGAGAAAGAAAAGGAAAAGGCAGGAGCAAATTCCAAGTGCCTCCGAGCCACCCAAAGCGCCCTCGCACAAAGCCTACAAGTACTTCTGCTGGATCCCCGCATCAGGCCCGGTTGAAGCAAATATTGAAGATGCAGGGGCACCAAGTGCTGAGACGGTCCCCAAAATAGATATCATTGATGTGGAGGAACTCCTCCAACAAGAGAAAGACCCCGAGTAGAAGTTGTGGAGGTCGGGAGTGTTGAAGCCCAATCGGGCCAAGAACCAACCATGCAAGAAGTTACCACAGCCGCTTTGCCAGGAGGGCACGCAGGTATGCACTCTCTTCCCTTCGCTTCGGTCTTTGACACATCCATGGTAGTCCCGAGTGGAAGCCCTCATCAATCTCTCCATCCCCCATAGGGTCAATCCCCCACTCAAAAACTGCCCATTGCCAGTCCAATCCTGCATAGCCCCACTCCTCCCGAGTCGTCTGACCAGGATAAGCCCGTTGAAACCACTTCGCCTACCCATGCCCCTGTTCCTTCAATCCTAGGTCAAGGCGAAGGTAGTGTCCCCACACCAAGCCCCATAACCCACTCTCCCATAGCCCAAAGCATAATCCCGCTTGCCGAAGTCCCTGCCACACCAGTCTCCGAGCCGTCAGGGGAATCTTTCCCTGTTAGTTCTTTATATTTGTTTACACCTTTGGCTGGAGATTCGGCCTTCTCTGAAATAGACTTATCTTCAATAAAGGAGCGCCCCCTGGCTGAAAAGCTACTCCTAGCTCGACAAAATATAGAGAAGATGCTAAAGGAGGCAAGAAAGAAAAGAGGGAAATCTCTGGCTCAAGTTGAAAAATGTGCAGTTTTCGACTTGAAGGGCGAAAAGTTGCATAAGGTGAGGAAGGTCCCTAAGGTCCAGAAGCCTCTGGATGAAATGACTCCAGCTGACTACGACTACCAGGAGAAGACCAAGGACCTGGAGCATTTAAACATAGATGACGAATCCGCATCCATGCATGTCAGGGTTGAAACTTTTCGAGCACATGCAAACATTGCCAACCAGTGCAGGTTTGAAGCAGAAAATGCCAACATCAAGTTGGAAGAAGAGCTGGCTAGGATTCGCTCTGAGCTGGAGGATTCGTAGAAGCAGTGCAAATTGCTCAAAAAGGAAACGCATGCCCTCAAGCAGCAAATTCTACAACTGCAGACTTCGGCCGAGCATCAAGCACAAAAACAGGCCAAAAATGAGCTAAAAGCCAAAGAGCTCGAGGGCAAGATCTTGCGGGCCCAGCAGCAATTGTATGAAAAGGCAAACCTGGAACTGTTCGACAAAGGTAGGATCAAGGAGATCCGCTCTCACCTACTCAAAGGTTTCAGATCTCGGGCCTCCAGTGCCCTGTCGATTTTAATTTTTGTCATCGAAGCTCAGCATGCCATTGCTAAAGAGGGACCAATAGTGGATGAGGTAATCCAAAAAATCAAGAGGCGACTCAAGCTTGCCTTTGAGGTCCAAAGCATCAGATATCAAGACCTGTAGGTCGTTGCTATGAGTCGAACGGCTAGGGATTGGTCTACTGCCCAAGCCACTGTTCGCGCTTTCTTCTCCAAGGTGAAGAAAGCGCAAAAGGCGAAAGACCTCCTTGATATATTTGAGCAGGAGCAGCGCACATCGATGGGTTACTTCGAAGACCTGTCTTCCTTGGGTTTCCCGAGCTTCACAGATGATGATGGGAATCTTCTCACCAGGGAAGAACTTAAGCCGGCGTGGCTCCATTTCGAAGGTGATGTCTCCGAAATTGATGAGTGGGAAGAGCCAGTCACGGAGGGACAAGTCACTGATTTCATCCTGAGACACTGCAGAATCGTGGCTTGCCTGAATGACCTAAGTGCAAGAATCAAACACGTCGACATAGGGCAGATTGATCGATTCCATGTTCTGGTCAAGGCACTCGAAGACCAAGAACCATTTCAGAAAGGGGTCTGGGCCCACGTTCGCCGAACAATGAAGAGAATCCATGACCGTCTGGTCCCATCACCACAGCAGGAGGCCACGCCAGCAGACGAAGGAGCAGAGGAGGAAGAAGAAGCAGAAGAAGAGGGAGAACAAGAACCAGCTACAGAAGCACTCCCAGAGGAAGAAGGAGGAGAAGGATCGGGAAAAGACTCTGGCCCAATGGATCAAAGTTAAAGGGTCCTCCCACCGAGACGAGCTCGTTGCCCCGCGAGCCGCCAAGAATGTTGACAATTTTGTCACATTTCTTAAGGGGTAGAAAAAGAAACAAGTTTTGTATAGTGTTGTGTAAAGTTTTTGCTTTGTTATTTTTATTTTGAAAAGTTGCAGCAATTTTGGCTTCCAATGCCACCCATTTGTACATAAAGTAGAAAAGAAAGAACTTCACTGCCAAACAAGCTAGAGAAAAGAGCTTCATCGAAGGAAAATAAAAATAGCTTCGCACCCGAAGCATTTCCAGCACTACTTCGGGTAAAAGTTTTGCGAAGTAGTTTTCACCGAAGTAAAACACAAGGAAAAGAGAATGAAACTACTTCGCACCCGAAGCACTTCCAGCAGCTACTTCGGGCGAAAGATGAGCGAAGCGGCGTTCAAAAGAAAAGAGAGCTTCGCACCCGAAGCATTTTCAACACTACTTCGGGTGGAGTTTTTTGCGAAGTAGTATACAAGGATAGCAATAGAAGAACTTCGGGCCCGAAGCGCTTCAAGCAGCTACTTCGGGCAAGATTTCTACGAAGCGATGTGCCAAAGAGAAATACAAAGGAGAAGGCAAGAAAACTACTTCGCATCCGAAGTATTTCCATCAGTCACTTCGGCCAGAAAATCAGCGAAGCGGAACTCAAGGAGCATTGAAAGTACTTCGCCAGGAAGTTGTCGAAGTACTCACTTCGGGCCCCTCCATCAGCGAACCATTTTTACTTCGCCAAAAGCTCATTGCGAAGCATTTGCTTCGGCTAATTTTGTGCGAAGTACTTCTACCCGAAGTAAAGGAATGCAACATCTTTTGAAGACAATTGCTTCGGCCGAAACCTTCCCGAACCACAGTTTTGAAAGAAGATCGTAGCGAAGCATTTCTCCAAGGCATCAACGAAGCAGTTTTGTCAATGAAGCAGCAAGGACGAAGAAGACCATTTTGCGAAGCAGATATGCTTCGGCACAAACCAACCCCAAAGCAGTTTTGCGAAGCTTAGTTTTGCGAAGTATAATCCAAGGAGGAGTTTTGCTTCGGCCCAGAACCATTGCGAAGCGAAGTGGTGAATGAAAACTTAGCGAAGCGCTTCACGGGCACGCGTTCCAAGCCGGGTATTTTCCCGAGGTGATCAAGTGCCTCATAAATGCAATTTTTCGTGCCCGACAAGCTCGTTGCTCATTTTTGGCAATCAAAAACGAAGTATCAAGCCATGATGGAGAGCCCGACGAGCATGGCGGCCACTCGAGCACCGCACCCGGAGACCAAGGACGTCTAGACGGCTCATCAATGCACCTTTCCATGGTTGACCCGGTTGCAGTTGCCAGTTTTGGTAACAGATTTGAAAGCTCGGTCACGAGAGCCTCGGGGAGCCGATTCTTAGGGCTCGAGGGCGTACTCTTCTTCGCTATGTAATTATGATTCAGAGGCCCGGGTCCTCTATAAAAACCCAGGCATTGTAATGGAAAAAAGGGGGGGAACTATCTGCTAGAAAGCTGCTGTAACTTGATGTCCTGCGATTAATACTAAGAGGCTTTGAGCTCAATTCTTCTCTTTTATGCTGCCTTCTGTGCTTGATTCTTTTGTCTTTCCTTGTTTGTATATCGAGATGTTGAACCCTGCATCCGGTGTGTGATCGGGGACTGTGCCCTAAAACTCGTTCTGAAGGATACATAGGAGTTGAAAGACGTCGTGTTGGCTTTCTTTTATGCTGCCTTCTGTGCTTGATTCTTTTATCTTTCTTCGTTTGTATGTTGGATGCTGAACCCTGCGTCCGATGTGCGATCGGGGAATGTACCCTGAAACTCGCCCGAAGGATACATAGGAAAATTTACATTGCGTTTCTTTCGTTTATCTTTGGTGTTCTTTGCTTCTATTCAAGTTGCTAGTTGGTGATCGTGCTTCCTGTTCTCTCCCACCTTACATCACCGATTTCTCTAACCCTAACTCCTTTTATCTCTTTCTCACTCTACTCCTTGTCTTCAAACACCCAAGTAGTTTAGCATAGGAGCCGGCCTTTCTCCGGAGATTGGCACGAGGGGCATCTCTTCCCTTCGGCCTTTCAATGTTGGTCCAGGTCTAGGGCGCATACATTTACTCAAAATCCTTTCCTAGGCAGATTTGATGACCAACAAGTGACCACCAAAAGAGACTCACACCTATGATTCCTACTACGTAAAAGAAATAAGAGATATAAAATAATGCATTGCAATATTGACAACAAATTGGAAAGAAAATAACACTTTTATTCTATTTAGAAAGAAGCCAATTCCGGTTACAAATACATCCCTCTTAGGGATACCATTTTGATACTCTTATTACAGTAGGAAAAGCATATGAAATCTCTCTCAAGGGTGAATGTGAGTTTTAGGCCATTTGGGGTGACATGAACTGCTCTAGGGTGGAGTTGACCCTCTTCTTTGTGTTGAGGAAGGAATTGGATGATTGAATCTCCTTCAAATATGCTTTCCTATGGTCAAGAAACAACACAAAAGCATTAATAGCATATGCAACCTCTCATGATGAGGTCCTTTGAGGAATGTGAACTTAAAGATGCTATAACACTAATGAAATCAAGAAAATGAACAAAATATGCTATACTTGTGCCAAATTCATAGAGATTGCTTGAAACATAGAAATGAAGAGCACTGCTCTCCATATAATATGCTAATTGCATGAAATGATGCATGGAAACAAGATATTAGTACAAATTTTCCCAAATGGAAAGAACTCACATAAAACTCTAATTAAATCGGTTAGTGTCTCTAAAAAATATGAACAAAATATGCTATACTTGTACCAAATTCATAGAGATTGCTTGAAACATAGAAATGAAGAGCACTTCTCTCCATATAATATGCTAATTGCATGAAATGATGCATGGAAACAAGAGATTAGTACAAAATTTCCCAAATGGAAAGAACTCACATAAAACTATAATTAAATCGGTTAGTGTCTCTAAAAAATGATATAAACCACTAAAATGCTTAATCTAATCTAACAAATCATGATGCAAAATAAACAGTAAGGAAATATTTCACTGATTACAAACCATAGCTCTAATGAGCGGTTTGCACTATACACCATGGCTATCAGCCATGGCAAGCAATCAAGTAACTTTACCCTCCAAATCCAAGGCTATGGGTTTGATCTTCCTTATCCAATTGATGATCAAGGGTCGTCTCGATGTCCTCTAATTGGTTTGGTGGTTGAATTGCATAGTTGGGCCTTCATTTGCCTTCATTTGCATTTCTCGATGTTCTACCTCCTTAGGGAATCCATGACACAAATTGACATGATGCTTGGTGAATTGGCAAGTGAATGGTAACTAAATTCTCTTAGTGCACTCAAGTGAGTATACAATCTGACAGGGCTTCATTGCTCAAATGCTTTCTCTCTCGCTGTATATTTGCCCTAATTCTGAGGGGTACTTATAGAATTACCCAAGGGCTAGGGGTGGCTTCATGGAGAAGCCAAGATCAAGAAGAGGTGGTTAGGATAATTGGATTGAAAGCTTCTATCCTTTATCCACCTTCTTCTAGAACAAATGGCCATTCAAACCGATTTGGCTTGGATGAAGGCCAAATAAATTTTAGTTTAGACCGTAGGTTATAACTGCAACCTAATCTGTGAACGCATGTGTCAGAAGAAGTTTAGACTGTAGACCATAGGTCTCAACCATGATTCATATTTATTAGGCCAAGAAGCCCAAATTGAGTGGTTAGAACCACTGCTCTATCTTGGAGTTTGGCTAAGATATTCCATATGGTATTGTAGCATATCCCATATAAGTAGTCGCCCTCAACATGATGCGTTTTAGGTGTCTACAAATATATTAGACTCAATGGGAAAGGTTGTACTGGAAATGAAGATCCATATTGGGCTCTTACTTTGAGCATTAAGGAAATCAAAAACCTTGTGTCCATCTCTAACATCAGTAAAGGGTTTGAGTTTGGACAGTATCAGATCATTTAGGAGGGGTTCTTGGGTGATCCATTTGTCATTCCAAAAATTAATGTTTCTCCCATATCCCATTTTCCACCTTATTCATTTATTAATGAGGTGCTTAGTACCAATTATGGAGTTCCAAAAAGCTGACCCCCTGTTAGGAATATTCTCACTGAGAAAATCATCATGCTGCAGGTACTTCCTTTTGGCGATGGAATTCCGCTCATTGTTATCTCTTGAAACCAATCTCCAAGATTGCTTGGAAATCAAAGTGGTGTTGAGGGAATTAATTATTCTAAGCCCTATTCCTCCTTTTTTTTTTGGTCTGCAGACCTTGTCCTAGGTTACAATATGAATTCTTTCTTTATTTTTAGCTCCAGTCCATAATTTTTTTTTGAATTTTCTCTATTTTTAAAGTAACTGTCATTGGAGCTTTGAATACGGATAGGAAATAGAAAGGGATGCTTTGCAAAATGATAGTGGTCAGGGTACTTTTATTTACTTGGGACAAAATGTTTCTTTTCCATCCTACAAGTCTTTTTTGGATGCACTCTATAACATTGTTCCACATAGAGGCTGTAGGTTGCCCACAAAAGAGAGGCAGACCCAAATAAGTGGCTGGGAGGTTAGCTATAAAGCAATATAGAATCCTTGCAATGTTGATCTATCTCTGCATGGGAGTATTGAGGAAGTACAATTTTCTCTTATTGAAGTTGAATTTATGACCAACAGTTGCTTCATAGAATTGAAGGATGTATTTGATAACTTTAGCTTCAAAAATAGACACACTTGTCGACAGAATGGTGTTATCCACAAATTGTTGGTGGGAAACTGGATTGGTCTGGGAGGAGGCCTTGATCCTTGATAGAAAATGATTTCTACACACAACTTGAATAGTTCTGCCTAGTGCTTTGGCTATGATAATGAATAAGAATAGAGATATTGGATATCTCTGCCTAAGACCTCTACTTCTTTTGAAGTAACCTGCTGGAGAACCATTTATGAGGACATATAATTGGGGGGAAGATATGCAACTTATGATGAGGTTGAACCATTCAGGATGGAAACCAAACTGATGAAGAATACCTGAAAGGAATTTCTAGTTGACTCTATCATAGGCTTTATTCATGTCAAGCTTGAGGATGCAAGTGGGCTTTTTGGTCTTGGAAGCAGAATGGAGGGCTTCATGGATGGAGATGACTCCATCAAGGATAGATATACCTTTAATAGAGCTTCCTTGGTAAGGATCAATAATGGTGGGTAGGATGGTTTGCATTCTAGTTACCAAGATTTTTGTGAGGATTTTGTATGTGACATTGCAAAGGCTAATGGGTATGTAGTCAGGAAGGGACTTGACGACTAGATTTTTAGGAATGAGGGAAATGAATGTGGAGTTGAAACCTCAAGGAATTATTTTGGAGGACTGAAAATTTTTGATGGCCGTGCAAACATAAGGATCAAAAATATCCCAGAAGGTTTGAAAAAAGCAAAGGGAGAAACCATTTGGTCCTCGGGATTTTTTAGGATTCATGGAGAAAAGGGTAGACTTAATTTCATCATCTTGAAAAGGAGAAATAAGAGAGGAGTTTTCCATTTCAGGAATTGATTTAGAAAGAATGTGCTGAAGTAAATCTTCTTGGGTTGCAGTTGAGCAGAGGTTATCATCCTCAAGCATGTTTTTGAAATAAGTGCTAGCTTCATTCCTAATTTCATCTATGTCAGTCGTGAGGTTGCCATCACTTTTAGTAATTTCCTTAATGTGGTTGTTGCTTCTATTTCTAAGGGTGGACACATGAGAGAATTTGGTATTTGAGTCTCCTTATTTGATCTAGAGAGCTCTAGATTTTTGACACCAATAGGTCTCTTCATAGCCAAGAACATTGTGATACTCAACTAGGATCTATTTTTCCTCATTCCTGATGTGGACATCTGCTTCCTCATTTTGAATTTTGGTCTTTATGTGATCTAATATTTATTTGAGAGATTGTTTGTTGGCAAACAAATTGCCAAAAAATTCCTTATTCTAGATTTTAAGATCTTGTTTGAGGTTTTTGAGTTTTTGGTCTAGTTTGAAGGAAGTAAGTCCTTGGATGTCTTGTTTCCAATTGTGAGATACTATCTGACGAAGATCAGGATGATGAAGCCACATAGCCTCAAATATGAATGGCCTATTATAGGGGTTATTGTCCAGGATAGGAGGGTTGTGATTTGATCCAATTTTTGGAAGATGATATAAAGAAGCATCTCCAAAATACTGAACAAATTCCTATGAGAGGAACATCCTATCTAATTTAACTTCAATGTGATGTGATATAACTCTTCTGTTGCTCCAAGTATATTTAGTCTTTATGAGATTTAAGTCCATTAAAAAATTTGTTTTGAAAAACTCATTAAAATCATTCATGCTTTTATCCAGGGTTTCGAAACCTCCTTTTTTATCTGGGGGATAAAGGGGGGTGTTGAAATCACCTGCAACAATCCAAGGAATATTTTGAAAGGAGTCTTTCATACTAGTTAGGGTATCCCACAACTGAGCTCTCCTGACAATAGTGTTAGGAGCATAGACATTGGTGAGAATACAGGATGAGTTGTTGTTGACATTGTGAAAGAGGACACTAAGAAGCCTATCACTAGAATGGAGAATATGTCCTTCAACTATATTCTTGTCCTATAAGCACATAAGACCTCTAGACGTACCTCTAGCATCGTTGACCACTACACCTACATTTTTCCATATTTCTTTAGCTACTGAGGCAGAGTTGTTAGCACTGATTTTTGTTTCTTGCATGATAATGATAGAAGGTTTGATATCCTTTCTCATAGAATTTACAAGTCTTTGTTTGACTGGCCCATTGAGGCCTCTCACATTCCATGATAGGATCTTAATTTAGAAGATTTTGGGGCTTTCCTGCCTCCTCTCCCATTATGGTGAGGGGGTTTGGAGCTTTTACTCTCTTCCTTAGGTTGAGATGTAATATTAGGAAAAAGTGTTTTCTGAATTCCATTTGCAATATCATTTGTTATTTGGGAATTCTAGATCTTCTCTCTAGATGGCCTGCCTCTTTTCTTTTCACTACCGAAATCGATGAGATAATTGGTAGTACTTCTAGTTTTCTTGGGGCTGAACTTATAGGGAATGATTTGTTCATAAATAGGGCTTTGAGGCCTGATAATATGGCTTATGCTAGGGGATATTATTTCCTCCATGGAATTATTATTTGAAATGGCTACACTTTCATATCGATGGCTACGAGACGGTCCAAATTTGGAAGGGGTGTTAACAAAACCAAGGTCAATGTTTAGCTCAGGAGGTATTTGAGGATCTGGCTAAAAATTGAGTTTGGATTGGGTTTTCAAGGGAGGGAGATTTTACTCTTGCTGGTTGGGCATGGAAGATAAAGGTATTTGAGAATTGGCAACAACATAATTTTGAGGATCCTCAAAGAGATGTTTTAGAATAGGGGAAATCAGGGAATTTTCTTGGAGAAACTTATCAAATTCATTTAATATATTAAGCCTTTTAGGATACATTAAAGGGGAACTTACTTGATGGAGCTTCGAGTTCACCATTTCCTTTCCTTTGAGAGAATGAGGTCCTTCTTGAGATTTAGGGGGCTTTTGCTATTGCTGGTAACGTTTTCCTGCCTAAATTTGTTGCTGCCATTTCTTTTGGAATTTGGAATACCCACTGTTGTGTGAGTTTTTGTTGCCTCTAAAATGATTAATGTTGGACCGTTTGTGTTGGGGTACTCCTATATTTTACTTAAGATATTTGTTCAAGTGAGTATGGGTTTTGAGGATAGGGCATCGAGACCTCAGATGTCCTTGTGTATGGCATTCTACATAGAAAGCTGATTTATTTTGATATTCCAAGGGCTATTTTTTGCAGAAATACTTATGAATTAGATTGACATAAGTTGGTAGATCCGAGGCCAGATTGGCATTCAAAAAAATTCTAGCCACATTCATACGCTTATGGGATTTGGTCATAGGGTCAATGGCAAGGAGTTCTCCTATAACATTTGCGATGGATAGGAGGATATCATCATGCCAAAAATGGAAGGGAAGGTTTGGGATGCGAACCCATATAGGTGAAAAGTTTATATCATGGATGTTAGGGTAAAAATATAGGTCCCATTTACTTAGAAATAAACTTTTGCACCCTAATAACCAGGGGTCTCCGATGAGGAAGCATTTCATGTCCTCATCATTGCTCAATATGAAGGCAAAGAAACATATGGATAAGAAAATTAATTCCATGTCGCCTAGAGTTTTACATTTGGTGACAATACCGATGGTCTTGATATCAAGCCTTTCTCCAACGAACTTCCCCATCAAAGCATAACGTTCCATGGCAAGGTAGCTATTGGCAATATTGTCAAGGATGTTTATATTTTGACCGTCAGGAATGATTGAAGTGGTAGGATGTTTAAAAGGACCTCGTCCATTGTTGGATAGGATATTGGCATAGGGAGTTGCCTTGGTTTTATCCACAATGGGACCCTTGGATGTTAAATGAGGGGCTCCAGTGTTAGGAGGTTCATCTCCCTAGAAGATGTTGCTTTTATTTATAATGTTTTTTTTGATTAAATATATGGTGAATATTGTATTTAAATTAGTATCAATGATTATTATATGTTATTTACCTTTCAATGAGAAGTAGATTTAATGTATAATTGATGTGTAGACTTAGAGAATATGATGCATTGGATTATATGCTTTGCTTTAATGGTTGTATATGGTTATGTATTAAGATGGTAATGTGAATGGAGTGGTGTGGTGATAATCACTATACAAACACTTAAAGATATTAAAAAGGCATAGGCCAGAGTAATAAAAAGAAAAATAATAACCGATTGGTACAATCCAAGTAGGAGCTCGGAGGGGTTGAAGCCCTAGATTAGAATTTATGCTTGAGTTGTAGCTCGATAAAATCTTGTATTCTAAGTTGGTTCTCAAATGTAGATGTGGAGTAGGTGCTCCCATGATGATGATAAAAATACCTTCTGGTAATAATATTCATTAAATCAAAGGGATGCCTTAAATAGGAAAGATGATCAAATAAATATTATGAGGGATAAGGGAAGATAATCACACTTAAGATGATTATTCCAAGGCTTGTGTAAGTTTGATCACATGTAGTGATTCTTTTATCTTAGTGGCCCCATCATGGAGATGAGGGTAGGAACTAAGATTGATGATTAACCATTGGTGTGGTTACTTCATCTTCAAGGCATGTATTCATATCATCGGTGTGGTATGAAGGTTTGTAGAAGCTGGTCACTTCTACTCAAGAGTGACTCTGACCAAGTCTTAATAGCTCTTGATTATCATTGCCTTGTTAACTTACAACCCACTTGGAATAACTCTGTTTTAGATCATGATTATGTATCCTATTCTTGGAAGATAAATATATATAGAAAAAAAATTGAAGCGAATGAGTAGTAACAATTGGGGTTGTTACAGTTGGTATCAGAGCCCAGGCTAACTAATGAATTCTAGTTAAATATAGGTTAAAAAATATATGGGCAAGAAGAACCATATGATGGTTCAAATCTAATGATTGCTCACATGAGCCATGGTTGTCAAGTTATGATGATAACTTGCTAACTGCTAAAAAAAAATTCTAGCCTAAATGGTTATAATAATACCTAGAAATGAAACATTGCATGATAACTATTAACAAAAGAATGTTTAATTTATTTATATTTTTGATCAATGTTACAATACACTCTGGGTTTTACAATCAGAGGCTATGGTGTAGTGGTAGAACTATTATTGAATATGGAAACCATCACAATCACCATAACCATCTTCTGGCATGAAACCCTGGTATGGCGAAGGAGATCAAGGACACATTTAAGCATGGAAATTGGTCAAAACTCACTAGAGATTATGGTAACTCCACTAGATGCTTTTTTATCCAAGTAACATTGCCACATGAAGCTTCACCAACCTCTCCAAGTATTCCAATTCCACAGGAAAGTATGCCACCCGACCACCCAGGTGGTGGTTGAATGTAATAAGGTGTGCTATGCTATTTAAATTGGGGACTAACCACTATACCATGTATGTGGTATTATTATAAATTTACAATAGTTGGTTGAAATACAGAATACCCTATGTATATAGAAAGAGAAGTAGGGGTTCTAGCAACAGGATATTTATATATCCATCAAAGGTATAACTGTTAGAAATATCAAGTAACCAAGATTGATTATGAATAGATAACATGAAAAAGAATACCTTATATTATTGATGAAAGGAATTAAGCAGTATTTTAATACATACATGGCCATTGGACTTGCATATCTTCAATTAGAATATGAGTTAAAAAAATTTACTAGAGAAAAGTCATGCTCTAAATAGATAAGTGGAGGTGGAATATTGTAGCAAATTTTAATGTATTTGTCAAATACATTATATGGCAAAGGAGTGTCATGATGTCCATATATGAGAAGATCCATTTCTGTCAAACATCAAGTCTAAGAAAGTCTATTCTAAATTTTCCATGGTAAGTGAGTTTGCACATATCTCTGATAAAGAAGACTCTAATATAGCTCACTATTAAAAGCAACTTTTCTAGTGGGAACATATTTCTTGACAACATCCAAATAACATTGAGGCAAAAACTCAAATGAAATATTTAAAGGATATCTTATAGGAGATATCCAAGAATATCCAAATCGGACATGAAAGGTCCAGTTTGGCCAATTGAAGAATCTATCAAACCATTCAAAACAACTTAAAGGACTTTCATTAGCAAAATAATTTTATGAATTATTTCTTAGCCAAACATTACAGTGTGAATCTCGAATAGAAGTCTCACAATAGATCTGATCCATGGATATGAGAGCATTATGAGCTTCAATAACCTAACCTTGTAAAGAATTATACAACTCTTCTTTTTTTCAATTGACAAATATTTTGGGGAATCCAGACAAAGGAGTCATAAAACTCATATTGATCCTCTTCATAATGAAACATGTTGGCTACTTTCTAAATTGGCTATCTACCAAAATAAATTATGTAAATATTTATTTCTATCCACTAATATGATCAATGTTGACAAGTAATTATGGAAAATTTTGGAAATAGTACTTGACGATAAGATACCTGAATACGTGTGTACAAAATTGTCCGATGGGTCATCAAAGGGTCAATGATGGGACATTATACAAAGCTAGAAATTGTAATGGAAGGATACACATGTCATGATATTGAATTATAAGACACATTGGGATATGCCATCTCCTCGAGAACTAAAGAAAAATCATACAACCAAAATTATTGATTTGAGATCCACAAAAGTGATTGGAACTCGAAATAGGAATGAATGAACAAAACCAGGTAATAAATCTAACATTGTGTTATCAATAAATTGATATATAGTTGTAACTAGGAATTTTATTTCACTTTTGATAGTAGAATTAACTTGAAAAATATTCATGGAAGTAAATAAAATTTTTCTCTTATTAGGATTCACTCTATTAGTATTGGTGATATTGGAAGCAAACAACATAGTGTGTCTTTTGATCCTCTTACTTCTGGTAGATGATCTATTGGTACACACCATTTGAGTAATGGATTTGGATAGTGTAAAGACCAATAGTGGTGGTAATGCAAAACCAAAAGAGTTTAGACCATTAAATATCATTCGAGCATGGCCACCACTAAATACAATATTTTAGAATGCTAGGAATAAATTGGATGCGAATGACTGGTAATGGTTGAGAAAGATCGAATTTGAAGGAGCGATTCATATAGAACGTGTACATGTAGATAGGTGTTATCTATCAACCCTAGTTGAAATATGAGATCCCAATAAAGGGACATTCCAGTTATCCAGTAGAGAAATAACCATCACTTTGGAAGATGTGTATCAAAATTACCAGATAATAATAGAAGGATGCATAATGATCATTTTCGATGCAGTAAAAATGGAATATATTTTGGATAAGCATGAACATCGATAAGGGTATTATAGCATTCAAACTACACTATGTGAAGGGTATATTGAAACATATACATGCTATAATAATGGAACTCACATCAAGTGTCATTTTACTTGCATCAAGGAGTGCATGGTTTCCTTGGAATTTGTTGGGAATAGTACATGGTCTAATAGAAAAGTTTGTTGTATATGTATGGGCTCTAGCATTATTAGCTTAGAATTATAGAGAGTTACTCGACTTAAGAACACCGGGGAATATGGGATTGAGCTATAGTTTCTTACTACAAATATGGGTATGAGAACATATAGCCATAGTAAGAACCTAAGGGCTATCCTATGATGCACATAAGTTTATGGGAATAGAGATGCCCTATGCACTAAGGTGGTAGCAGGGAAAGGAGTGGACCATTAACAAGTCACTCAAAGGTAATAGAGAGCAATTTTGCTCTATTTAAGATAATCTGCAATCCTAATATATAATCTGGAGGCCATGGAGAGAGGGCCTAGTTTGGGTAGAAGATAGAGTACAACTCACTCGTGTGTGATGAACAATATGGTTGATTAGACATATGAATATGTAATACGAGTATTTTCAATAAACTCAAGTATTACGATAGTTCGGTATTATGCAACAAATACTAGTTCTACCCAATTTTTATACAAGGAAGGGGTAAAAATCAGTGACACCTCCACAAATGGAACCATTAGTATTAGAACTTGATAAGGCTATATGGATACCAGAGGAGGATGATGCAGACACAAATCTTGACTATGACAGTTTTTCAGCCACACAATAGTGACAACAAGAGGAAGATTCAGAAGAGGATGTAAAATATAGTAAGGAAATGATCAAGGCTGTTGGTATAGAGGACGAGCGTTCATATGAAAATGGAGTAGAGGAATAATCCCCTAGAAGACATGTACACCATTGAATAGAGTTAGAAGTAGGTCCATCAAATATCAAAGAAAATGACTCCATGAGAAAAGTAAAACATGAAATAGAAGCACTGAAAGAATGAATTCGATTATTAGAGACCCAACAGTTGAATCTAGTAGATAAATGGGCACAAGAAAATTTTATATTGGAGACTGGGAGAGAAGCTAAAATTATAAAACAAGAGAGGCTCCGACAAGAGTTAGCACAAATGCATTACTAGAGGGATAAAACAATAGTAGCCCTACATGCAAAAAATGCAGAGTTACAACAACCAAGGGAGGACTACTAAATTGCATTCTTGGCTTCCTGCTTTGATGCAATAGTGAGTCATGGTTTGCTTGTTCTATCTTATCAAGCTATTAGTGTACAATGTGGACATGGGAGAATAGCTTGAGCAACTCCAGTGACAAACCAAAATAGAAATCAAATCACTTCTCAAGCAGTTTCTCTAGTAACCTTCCAAACAGGTGGAGTAGACACAACACAATATAGAGAAAGGACCGAGGGACAAAAACCTTGAGATCCTTTCATTAGACATAAAACCATCACTTTGTAGGCTATAGGGATGTATCGTATGTATGCCAAGGAATTTGGCAAATTATAACTAATAAACAACTAGAATTATATACTTTTGTTTGCATAATTTTGAGTAGAAATAGATAACAAAATATTATGTGTTCATGGTGGAAATTATAAATAAATTTTATCATGCTTATTTTGAGGTGTAGCTCTACATAATTTCTTGTAGTCATGCTTTGATTTTTGAACATTTTGATCATGCTTAACATAAAAGGAAAATGATTTTATAAAGTATGTTTTGAGAAATATGTTTTTGTGTGATGATATATTTGAGGGATTAGCAATGAACCTCGAAGGATGTTGTGCTGATATGTGACTGTTGGTGGAGTTCAAAGCTCGTGAAGTCATGAAGAAAATCCTATTATGAGGAAGTTTTGTATTGCTAATACCAAAATATTGTGTGCTTAAGAATAATATTAAGGCTTTATGATGATAAAAAAATGTTTGATGTTGTTTTGGGATAGGATGTTTGATAGATTCTAGTAATAAACCTCAAAGGATGTTGTGTTGTTATGAGACTGTTGGTGGAGTTCAAAGCTCACTAAATATCGAAGCTAATATTATTTGCGAGGAATATTTTTGATATTTCTAAGAATGGTTGTATGCTTAAGAATAATCTTAAGGCTTCTGTGATGTTTATTTGATAATAATGTATGTGGTACATGTTTGTGAAATAGATTGAGCAAAGCATGAAAAATTCGAAGGATGATTTACGTTAAGCATAGACTCCTAAGTGTGAAATTATATGAAATAATAACTTAGGAATTATACCATCATCACAAAAATCAAAATGAAATGCATGATGATATGAAATTATTTGTTCTTTTAAAATACAAAGTAATGTAAGATAAATAATTGTGTCACATGTTTCAAAAAGATCATAAATTTTTTATGAAAATATATGGACTAATTTTGGGCATGAAAAATTAGAAAAATGGTTTGCACTAGGTATAGAATTCCTAGTGTGAAAATTGAGCAGAATAATTCCTAGGAATTATACCATCATCACGAAGTCATGAATGCTATGTATGATAAGTGATTTTGAACTACATGTTATTTTTGCAATAAGTTGTTTTGGAAATTTTTGAAATTTTAGAAATATCTATGTAATGTGTTAATATGAAAGTAATGATGAACTAATGTTGTCCAAAAAATTTCAAAGAAATATTTTAACTTATTTCTAAGACAAATTCAAATTTATAAAAATCCAGTGTGTGATAAGTGAGTTCATTATCCATCTTGATTGTCATGATGATAAAAAATCTCTCAAGGATCAAGTGTGTGTGCTTTGTAATGTTCATTTGCCAATTTTGAGGAAGGTAGTGATGCAAACAAACTTGAATGAACCAATGTGTGTTCAAGTGAAGGGTTCATTAACCATGATTTTTATGCATGAAACCATACCAAACTACTATGTAAGTAAAGTCATCAAAATCTAGCTAATCCACAAGCGGATATAGGTCTGTACAAAAGAAGGTCGCTAATGTGACAGACATGTCACCACACAAAAAGGAATTACCCAATGTCAAATAATTTGGGCACAAATCACGTGTTATGGGGTTTACCTCATGATTCTCGAATAACTGAGAATTCCAGGGATTCAAGCTCATTCACTCTTCTTTTATTCACTTTCAAGGGGTAGAGATTTTGTTCATTTTGTTTTGAACAAGGGCATTTTATTGCTTTTATTTTTCTCTTTTCATTCTCTTTTGATTTTTATGTCTTTCTTTTTTCTTTTGATTTTTGACTTTTGCTTTTCTTGATTTTTCTTTTGGGATACTTTCTCGGATTGGATGTAGAGCAAGGGATTTTTATTTGGGTAGGGATGAGATTGTACTTTTTCCAATTCTCAAAAATTCTAGACCATGCGCATGATAGGATAGCAGGGGGAAATTTTTGCTCAAGAGACTAAGACTACTATGTAGTATCATTTTTTGAATTTGCAACAAATCATTTTAATGTGTAAAAGTGTACTTGGTTCAAGAAGTAGCAAGATCGTTTCTCAAAACTTAAAATATTATTTAGTGAAATAGTGATCTTCGATACAAGAGAGATTTATAATCAGAGTGAGAAAATAAAAATAATTAATTTGTGAAATTTAGTGTATGGTTCAAGATAACTTTTGAATTAATCCAAAATAAAGGAAAATATAGCTTCAAAATTTTGAAATACAACAATTAATAACAATGCAGAATAATTTGAAATAATTTTGATACTTTTTTATTTTTTTAGTTGTTTTATTTGATTTTTATTTTTTTGGTTTTTTACTTTTAATGATGGAATTGGTGGTATATACAAGATGATCTATATACATTATACAAGTTTATTTGAGTATAGCATATCTAAGGTGGCTTTAAAATCAAAGGAGGTTTTGAAGGATAATTTGGTTGTGGTGTATGTGAAGCTGTTTGGTTGATAGTTTAGATTGTTGTGGTGAAGAATGAGATGTAGATGAAGAAAAGTGATGGACAAAAGATGAAATGATAAAGAGGAAAATAATAGAGAACTTGATGTGATAATAATAATGAAAGAGAGAATGAAGAACAAAAGGTGATGAATAAAAGGTAGTGATAACAAAAGCTTTGTTATAATGTAGAACAATGTAGCAAAATATTTGACTTTTATGTGTAAAATTGATCATGTTACAAAATAAAATGTCAGAAGGATAAGAAGGTTCTTCATTCTTATCACTATCTTCCAAGTCTTGACAACATGGAGGGAGCATATGTGAAATATATGCAAGGGTGTTATTTCGTAAACAAGGATTACTGGATATTTATGAAGAAAAGTGATTTATAGGAGGTAATTGTGACAATGGAGAATGTATAGAACTTGATGTTTCAACTGTTAATGACTCTTAAAATCGTGTTGGGTCACCATGTATGGTAACAATTTTATTTGTAAGTTTAAACTTCAAATATTTATGAAGATTTGAAGGGACAACCCTCATCGTATGAATCCAAGGACTTCTAAGAAGTAGGTTGTGAGGTGAAGGGCAAGATGCTACATAAAATAGAGTATCCAGGATCTTGGGTCCACTCTTAAGGGGAAGGATTATGGTGCCTCGAGCTTCTTGAATTTTATTGCTATTTTTTTTTATAATAACATTTGATTCATTGATATCTTCTTCCTTTAATCCGAGTTTTTGGAATAATTGATAAGTGCATAAATTAAGAGAGGAGCCATCATCTACCATGATAGTTTTAATAGATGTTTCTTTAATAGATCCTGTAATGTAAAGAGAGGAGTCTTCTTATGGAGTAGAGGAAGGAATATCCTCATCATAGAATAAAATATGGTTAACCTCAAGAGGGCTTACACCATTAATTGTGTTCTTAGGGGAAAGATCATGAGGAACAAATTGTTGGCTAAGTATATTGAACAAAGTTTCCTTATGAACATGAGAACTTTGTAATACTTCTGAAAGGGATATATTTGCTTGAGGATTGATCACTTGTTGTTGGCTATCAAAGTGGATTTCATATTGAGATTTTGATGATAAAGATGGGCATTCTATACTTACATTCCATTTCATATCATTCTCTAGATCCAAAGATAGTTTTGAAGGTTTTTTAAATAAGGAATCCATCTCTTGAATATCAAATTGAGTTGATTGAACTTGAGGTTGCTTATTTGTAGTTTCTATTACAATATTAGTAATATCATCATGATGGGACACATTAAGATGCAATATTTGATTGGTTTCCTGTTGTTGATAATTGAATAGGGATTCTTGGGAGATCCCCATGTCTTGATTTATTATGGGCATTTGTTGTGTAGGAGTTTGATTGTTTATTGGAGATTTATAATCAGTTGTAGATTGTAATTCCTTTATAGTAAAAATACCCTCATCAATAAAATATTGAATTGCGCATGTTAAATCTCTACATTTTTGTGTCATATGTCCATCCACTCTATGATATTGACAATGTAGCTCAGGTTTATAAAAATCTGCTATGGTATCAGGTTGTCTTATGGGAGGTAACTCAATCCTATTTGTATAAAGTAAATGCTTGAGAATTATATCCATTGTTTGATTGAGCTTAGTAAGTTTACATCGTGAAGGTTTTCGAGAGGCTTTTGATAATTAGATTAGGATTTCAACCATAAAATGACTTAATGGTTTATTGAAGAACACAAGCTTATACTGAGAGGGGGGGTGAACAGTATAAGACCGCTTTTTACTTTTTCCTTTATACTTCAAAATAGTAAAGCAATATACCCAAAGCAATATCAAAGCAATGCACAAAACCATCCACAAAGTGACACAACAATTTATGTCCACAAAACTTTTCTCTAAAAGTTATCTCAAAGTTCTTTGGGAAACCTTCCCAATTACAAATTTTATGAGCCTCGGCTCAAAGGAGACACCTTCCCCTGATTCTGTTTTGCTAATGATTCCTCTAGAAGACCTCTATCTCTTATGCCCTTAGCAAGTGGAACTCTTCCCACAGAAGACACCTGTCTTCCCTGCTCTGGCCTGAGATCTCTGTCTTCAACTCTGTCACAGCAAAACTGGTCCTCGAATTTTCACTAAAAGCAGTCCTTCGGTCTAGCACAAATGTCCTCTTACTTCCTCAGATTTTGTCCTCAATCTGGTCCTCAAATTGGTTAAGAAATAATGGTTCACTAACTCTTCAAAAGCTTTGCTCAAAAGCAATCTCCAAGTTGTTACTGTTTTGTTACAACTGTGTTTGGTCGAAACCACTCTTACACAGTTCTGCACATTTACAGCAATGCACAGCAGTACACTGCACTTTGGCTGTCACACCCTTCAATACTATGCACTGTTCTTTGAATGTTGAAACAACAACACCTTCAGCTCGTTTGTGCATTTACCACATTACTGTTCTCAATCTCTCTGCAATCACAGCAGCAAATAGCAGTACACAGCACTTCGACTGTCGAACCCTTCAATACTGTGCGTTGTTCTTTGAATGTTGAAACAACAACACTTTCTACTCCTTTGCGCATCCACCGTAGTACTGTCTTCACCCTTTGTGTAACCACAACAGTAAGACTTTCCACACTCAACTTCTTGACAATCAAACTTATCCTCCGCACTTTACTTGCGTAGATCACATTACGAATGCACACTTCGAATGCACACCTCGACCGCACACTTCGACCACACTCACCATCAACACCCAAAAAGAGCTCAAACAATCTTCTATTAATCCTCACAATATTAGGATGAAATCTTTGATCTTTAGTCGACTGTTCAACTTCTACCACGTCGGCTGAGAGACTTTATGCTTTGTCGGCAACAAACGCTTCTATTGTTCTGTGACTTTTCTCGTGCGACACTCAAACATGTAGTGATATAACTATGCCTTGGTCTGTCGTACACCTTGCATTACATGTTGTCACGAAATCTTGACATTACAGCCTTTGCTGACGTCACCATGTATCTTGTCGCAATATCGCTACCCCTTGGTCTACCTAACACCTTGCATTACATGCTATCATGAAATCGTGACACTACAACCTTTGCTGATGTCACCATGTATCTCATCGTGATATCGCTACGCCTTGGTCTGTCGAACACCTTCTTGGGTTTGTTGTCGTGAAATCGCTACACTACAGCCTTTGCTGACATCACCATGTATCTCATTGTGATATCACTACGCCTTGGTCTGCCGAACACCTTCTTGGGTTTGTTGTCACGAAATCGCTACACTACAGCCTTTGCTGATGTCATTGCAAATCTTGTCGTGAAATCACGACGCTCTAGACTTCACTGCCTTCTTCTTCGCAACTATCATGAAATCGTGATACCTTTGCCTCTTACTGATGTCATTATGATTTTGGTCACGAAATCATGACGCTCTCGCTGCCTTAGAATCTTTCTTGCCAACTATTCATGAAACTGGAACATGTCATGAAATCGTGACACTTTCTGCATCCGTACGACTTCTTCGAAACTTGTCGCAAAATCGTGACACTTTTTTCCCGCTGTGCTTCTGCCTTCCTGCATGTCGTGAAATCGCGACAGTTTTGGCCAAACTTTCTCTCTCCTCAAACATGTCACGAAATCGCGACACTTTTTCCCACTTTGCCTCTGCCTTCTTGCATGTCGTGAAATCGTGACAGTTTTGGTCAAAATTTCTCTCTCCTCAACCATGTCACGAAATCGTGACTTTCTCTCTCCTCAAACATGTCACGAAATCACGACAATTTTTCCAGCAGCCTGCAAACTTATTCTACTTAATATTTTTTTGGATTTTTGGCAACTAGGCTACTCTGATCTTCTTGGAGACTTACTGACCAACTGAAAACTTCAACAAAAACACATCCTTGGACATAAAAACAAGTTGCTCCAAAAGTTCCTTGACATAAAAAACAACATCTACCAATAGCTCCTTGACATCAATGACAACAACTGATCTTAGGCAAAGGCAATGTACTCAAGGTACCCAAAATTGCTAACAATCTCCCCATTTCTCATTGATGGCAACCCTTAACTAAAACACAACTTTCAAGAGCCAAAACTGAATTCAATCTCTTCAAGTTTTGCTCCCCCCGAATTGAAGCTTTCCTCTTCTCTTGAAAACTCTCCCCCTTACTTAAATCTCTCCCCCTTTGTCATCAATGGCAAAGGGTCACCTTTGGGGCTTGGGACTAAGAATGAGCTTCTTAGCTTAGTCCCTCCCCCATCTCCTGATGAGATGATTAGAATAGGGTTGGGAGTGATACTCCCATTAAACACTCATCGTTATTAGTATCCAAGATTTCTTTATCGGGCCTTCTTTTGAATTCTTTTCCTGTATTTTTGTTCCTGTCACTATTCTGATCCTCGGACCTATTAATACTACTGTCCCTGTTTCTTTTATCTTTTCTATTCTTAACCATACCTTGATCCTTAGACCTGTTCATGTCATTTTTCTTATTTTTGTTATCATTATTATTTTTATCCATGCCTTGATTCTTGAACTTGTTCATGCTTCTGTTTCTTTTCTTGAATCTCAGAAGATCAGCTCTACACTGTCTAGCTAGGAGTCCTTCATTGTTGCATTTATAGCAGGTAAAAATATCAATCATGGATGTTCTTTGAATTCGCCTGTTTTGACTAACCCAGTTCATGTTATTTGTCTTGCAAAAAATTGCCTTGTGCCCGAATTGTTGACAAGAGTAGCAATACCCTTGAAAGAAGTTACGTCTCCTGAAACTGTCATTTACTTTATGCATTTGAGTCATGCACTGTACAACCATGTGACCAAATCTGTGACACACATAACATCTACCGTGAAATTTTATTTTGTTCGACTTCATGGGTCCCAAAAACTTCTTCTTCTCAGTCTGACTATCATTTTCTGTTTCTGCGTATTCATCACTTACGGACTCAAGATCTGAAGAATTTTCTTCAACAAGACTCTCTTTCTTTTGAAATCTTTTGCTAGATTCACCAACCTGTTCCATGTGCGGCTTAATAAAATCGAGACCTGTTTTATCTGTTGGTTTTCTCTGTCCTTCGATGAGAAATTTAACCTTCTTGGAGCTATCCTGAAATTTGTAGAGCTTATCCTTATACTCTCTATTTTCTTCTTTCAAAGAAGCTATTTCCTGTTCTAACTCACTATACTCTAGAATTTTAGATTCTAATTCATTTTTGAGTTCTTGTGTCTTAGCCATAGATACTTCAAGATTTTCTACAAGTTCATCTATCTCCATACAACATTCATCTACCTTAATCTTGAGTCTATCATTCTTCTTTCTTTCCTTTTTCAAAACACTAAGAGCATTATTGAGTTCACATTCAAGATCCTCTATTTGATGGCGCTTTGAATCATCACAACCTTTTTCAGATTTCTTATCACTCGAGGTGCTACCTTTTTCAAAGACCATACACGCATCTTCATTGGGATTTTCTGAAACATCCTCATACATACTAGCAGCCAAATCATCATTTTCACAATCATCCTCAAGGTGCCCAAAATTTCCACATCTAAAACATTTCATGATCATGAATTTGTGTTTCGGTTCTTCCTCTTTTTTTGAAATGAACATCTCATTTTCATCATCACTAGAAGAAGTGTCACTTTCACTGCTAGAAAACTTACTTGCTTTGTCCAGGTAGAAGCTCTTCTTATTCTTGTGAGAATGCCTCTTTCCATGATTGCTATACTCATATTTGCTTTTCTGGTGATTGCTGTACTCATTTTTGTTTTTTTTGTAATACTTGTGTTTTTCAGAATCCTTGCTTTTAACATCCTGTATATCTTCATCACTTTCACATTTAGAAACAGTACAGTCAGTAGTATAATGACCAAATTTCCTGCAGTTGAAACATCTTATATTTTTCTTGCTTTTGTGCTTTCTAGAAAACTTGCCTTTCCTGCTGTAATATGCCTCTTCCTCACTAGAAGACTCATCGCTTTCTTGAATCTGTTTGCCCTTCGATCTCTTGATAGCTTTGAAAGCTGCCTCTTTCTTTACATCAAATTTCACTTGTGTCCTTAATTCAAATGCTGCAAGAATACTATGGAGCTCATCCTTTTTCAATTTGTCTAAGTCTTTAGCTTCCTCAATGGTAAAAATATTTTCACTAAATCTATTTGGAAGAGATCTTAAAATTTTATCACATACATCATTTTCAGCAAGTTCAAGACCCAAGTCTTTCATGGAGTTAACAACCTCATCCATACGAAGCATGTAATCACTAATATTTTCATCTTCGTTCATTTTGAGCTGTTCATACATACCTTTGAAGTGTCTCAACTTGGCCTTTCGGACATTTGCATCACCTGTATGAACAACCTACAATTGATTCCACATTTCACTAGCTGTCTTGCAGTGAATAACTTTGGTAAGATCAACCTTCTGTAAACCCTTCAGAATTGCATTCATAGCTTTTGAGTTGCTGTGATGTAGGAGCCTGTCTTCTTTAGTATAAGGACCATTTGTAGGAATGGTGTACCCATCTTCAACAACTTCCCATACCTCATTACCCAGAGCCATGAGATAAACTTTCATTCTTGCACTCCACAGTCCGAAATCTGATCCATCAAGAATAGGTGCTGCATTGCTACCTGAATAATCCATTGTGTTCTTGTAAGATCTTCCTTCAAGCTGTCAAACTTTTCGAAGGCACTGGCTCTGATACCAATTGAAGAACACAAGCTTATACTGAGAGGGGGGGTGAATAGTATAAGACCGCTTTTTACTTTTTCCTTTATACTTCAAAACCATAAAGCAATATACCCAAAGCAATATCAAAGCAATGCACAAAACCATCCACAAAATGACACAACAATTTATGTCCACAAAAATTTTCTCTAAAAGTTATCTCAAAGTTCTTTGGAAAACCTTCCCAATTACAAAGTTTATGAGCCTTGGCTCAAAGGAGACACCTTCCCCTGATTCTGTTTTGCTAATGATTCCTCTAGAAGACCTCTATCTCTTATGCCCTTAGCAAGTGGAACTCTTCCCACAGAAGACACCTGTCTTCCCTGCTCTAGCCTGAGATCTCTGTCTTCAACTCTACCACAACAAAACTGGTCCTCGAATTTTCACTAAAAGCAGTCCTTCGGTCTAGCACAAATGTCCTCTTACTTCCTCAGATTTTGTCCTCAATTTGGTCCTCAAATTGGTTAAGAAATAATGGTTCACTAACTCTTCAAAAGCTTTTCTCAAAAGCAATCTCCAAGTTGTTGCTATTTTGTTACAACTATGTTTGGTCAAAACCACTCTTACCCAGTTCTGCACATTGACATCAATGCACATCAGTACACTGCACTTCGGCTGTCACACCCTTCAATACTGCGCGCTGTTCTTTCAATGTTGAAACAACAACACCTTCAGCTCGTTTGTGCATTTACCACATTACTGTTCTCAATCTCTCTGCAATCACAGCAGCAAACAGCAGTACACAGCACTTCGACTGTCAAACCCTTCAATACTGCACGCTGTTCTTTGAATGTTGAAACAACAACACTTTCTACTCCTTTGCGCATCCATCGTAGTACTGTCTTCACCCTTTGTGTAACCACAATAGCAAGACTTTCCACACTTAGCTTCTTGACAATCACACTTATCCTCTGCACTTTACTTGCGCATATCGCATTACGAATGCACACTTTGAATGCACACCTCGACCGCACACTTCAACCGCACTCACCATCAACACCCAAAAAAATCTCAAACAATCTTCTATTAATACTCACAATCTTAGGATGAAATATTTGATCTTTAGTCGGCTGTTCAACTTCTACCACATCGACTGAGAGACTTTATGCTTTGTCGACAAAGGTTAACTGCATCGACAATAAACGCTTCTGTTGTTTTGTGACTTTTCTCGTGCGACACTCAAACATGTCACGATATCGCTATGCATTGGTCTACCGTACACCTTGCATTACATGCTATCGCGAAATCATGACATTACAGCCTTTGCTGACATCACCATGTATCTTGTCACAATATCGCTACCCCTTGGTATGCCTAACACCTTGCATTACATGCTATCATGAAATCGTGACACTACAGCCTTTACTGACGTCACCATGTATCTCGTCGTGATATCGCTACGCCTTGGTCTTTCGAACACCTTCTTGGGTTTGTTGTCGCAAAATCGCTACACTACAGCCTTTGCTGACGTACCATGTATCTCGTCACGATATCGCTACGCCTTGGTCTGCCAAACACCTTCTTGGGTTTATTGTCACGAAATCGCTACACTATAGCCTTTGCTGACGTCATTGCAAATCTTGTTGCGAAATCACGACGCTCTAGACTTCACTGCCTTCTTCTCCACAACTGTCATGAAATCGTGACACCTTTGCCTCTTGTTGATGTCATTATGATTTTGGTCACGAAATCATAACACTCTCGCTGCCTTAGAATCTTTCTTGCCAACTGCTCACGAAACTGGAACATGTCACGAAATCGTGACACTTTCTGCGTCCGTACGACTTCTTCGAAACTTGTCACGAAATCGTGACACTTTTTTCCCGTTGTGCTTCTGCCTTCCTGCATGTTGCGAAATCTCGACAATTTCGGCCAAAATTTCTCTATCCTCAAACATGTCGCGAAATCGTGACACTTTTTCCCACTTTGCCTCTGCCTTCCTGCATGTCGCGAAATCGTGATAGTTTTGGCCAAACTTTCTCTCTCCTCAACCATGTCGCAAAATCATGACTTTCTCTCTCCTCAAACATGTCGCAAAATCACGACAGTTTTTCCAGCAGCCTGCAAACTTATTCTACTTAATCTTTTTCTGGATTTTTGGCAACTGGGCTACTCTGATCTTCTTGGAGACTTACTGACCAACTGAAACATTCAACAAAAACACATCCTTGGACATAAAAACAAGTTGCTCCAAAAGTTCCTTGACATCAAAAACAACATCTACCAATAGCTCCTTGACATCAATGACAACAACTGATCTTAGGCAAAGGCAATGTACTCAAGGTACCCAAAATTGCCAACAATAAGTTTACATTGTGAAGGTTTTCGAGAGGCTTTTGATAATTAGATTAGGACTTCAACCATAAAATGACTTAATGGTTTATTACCTTTTTTTCTTTATTACGGGTAGAATGATGATAGGAAGATTGTGAAGTATGATGTGAGTGCATGGTAGTATTGGAAGAAGAAGTATTTTCTTGTTGAAATGGATGTGTTGTGTTGAAAGAAGAATTTTGAAACGGTGGGGAAGGATTATATGTGGATCAATAAGAATAATATGGATATGTGGGAGAAAATATAATGTCTTTATGAAGAGGATTGGAAAAGGTATTATCTTGTTGGGGTAAGGATGAAAATGAGAAAAGTGTGATAAAGGTGATGTTGAATATGGATGAGGTTGGTCATAATCAACAAATGTATTTGATAGAATTTTCTCAACATTATTGATGGGCTCATATTTATTTGAGTTAAGACTCATGGTTTCTTTAGTACTTCTAAAAGTAATATTTGGTATCTAAATTTAGAATTGAATCTAAAACATAAAAATTTGAAATGATGATTTTTTTATTGTTTTTGAAATCAGAAGAAATGCCTATGTATTCACGTCGGGTTCACCAAAGAATGTAGGCCTAAAATTTTTGCACTCATTTCCTCTAGGATGATGGATCCGTGCCTCAAAGGGGAATGGGAAAATAGTAGAGCTACACCTCAAAAGAGAGGCACTTAATTGTGCCTTCTTATGGTGATTTTTCGACGAATTAAGGGTTCACCAGGAAACTTTTAGTGGCAGTTTCCATACCTAGGCTTGGAAGATGTTTGATGTGTTCTTTTTATAAATCATTCTCATACACCTAAGTTTGCCATTTATGCAACTAAACTATCTATATGTAATTTTGATTTAATGAGGACAACAGACAGTGGATACAAAATGAAATACAATTCCTAAGATTGGGATTATAAGAAATTATAAGCCTTACTTGAGCCGGATGTTTGATGAAGATTCTGAGGCTTGTAGCAGGACAAAATTGCCTCTATTCCAGACAGAGTCACCTGTGTTCCAAAAAAAATTGCCTCCGATTTGATAAAATTGTAGGTCATTATGTCACAATATTGCAACAAAATAATTAATAGAAAATATGGTTTCTTGCAAAATATGGCAGTTTTCTTGTATTTCGAATCACAAATATGTTTTTATATTTATATGCAAATGGATATGAAATGACATTTAGAACACTATTATGACAATTCAACCTAGTATACCATGGATTTAAGTGATTATGATCTTGATTTTACGATGCAGTTAATTAAAATGATGGTGAACACCAATATGCAATATGTAAATTTAAGCAGTAAACTAAAAAAATATTGAACAATACATGAAAAAAAAGAAACAGGAAAAAATATGCAAACAGTGGTTTGAATCCTTACCCCCTTGCTAATCTGCAGACAAGATCGCCTTTCTTCTGACAAAATCACCTCCTATTTGATGAAATCGCCTGACATTTTTTTTGATCACCTGGCGATTATGCTGATATCTGGGTGATTGTAATTAGGACCTACAATGATAAAATTAAACAAATGGGGATGCCGGGAGATGGAATTGCATAGAAAACTGATGTGAGGGATCCTTAAGGGAGTTTAGAAGCTATCTCAAGGAATCAAAATTCAACTTTCCAGGAGGAGAAAGGGAAAGGGGGCTAGATTAAATAGGTCAAGGAGATATTTGAGGAATTTGGGAGATTAGACTAAACATGGAGGAGGTTTTGATCCCTCCTATGTTTTCCACATCCAATTTGCTTGCCATCCTCCTTGATCCGATCCATTTCTAAACAAGGTAATGCATTTTAAACCAAATTTTGTCTTTTTAGCAAATTTGTTAAAATTCTATTTTAAGAGAAAATCACATAACGATTTTGTCGATCGTCAGATGATTTTGTTGACCATTGGGCGATTTTGCCCAATGGTCAAACAATTTTTGGTTTATTGGCACAAAAAATGAGGAGATTATTTTCTCACCATTTTAGGTAACTTTCGGGTAAATTTTGAATAATTTTAATAATTTTTATGATGTTTAGGTAAATTAAATGTGTCAATTTTACCCTACTACAAAAGTACATAGTGTGTAATCCAGAGAATTTTTAGTATAACCAATAAATATATGGATTATAGAATTTTGTTGTATAAATGAACTCAATTAAAACTGAATGAATTTGAAGGATGGATTGGTGTCCATTCTTGGAGAAGGTATGGGACTTATCCATGATTTTATGTTGATGAAAACCAGGGGACATCTAGGTGGATGCATTGGTATTGGTAAAAAAAAAGAAAAAAAATGGTTTGCCAAAATGAATCTTAGGATATGTAAACATCCTAAATTGAGATATATGAGATTATGTTTTTGTCTTTGATGACACCTATTTTTATCTGGTTAACTCATGGTAAGAGTTAATAAACCATAGTGTGATACTCCTTGGTGGGAGTTTTGATAAAATTAATGAGACTTATTGTGTCTAACATATTATAGAAACATAATTTCATGACATCTCTATGAAACTATTTTGCAAATTCTATTATTGCAGTTCTCTAGTGCAGTTGATTGTGTAGTAATGGATGATTTAAAGTTGTAATTTTATGTATTGATGATGTTTTCAATACTTTTTTCTATGCATTATGGATGTTTTATTATTCTAAAAATATGGTACTGCTAATATTTTGCATTTTTGAAGGTCCAGGAACTCTCGTTGATGGAAGATGATGCTAACCATCGAGAAAGAGACGTTGGAAATTAAAGGAAGTTGATAAATCAAATTGTGCTGTAATGGATAAATATTAGTTTAGTAAGTTTATGCACTCACTAAGATAAGAATTGTACGAAACATAGAGGACTATGTTTAATACAATGGGGGGTGTATGTCACGACCTGTCCCCCTCGAACCTTGTCAAAAGGATATTAATTGATCATGGGGATCAATTAATGCCCAACAAAAAGGGGTCATAGACCCTAAATAATTCTACAAAATTCTAATTTAGGAATTTTTAAGGGTTTTGGAGGAAAAGTAATTGTTATGAAAGTTAGTTAATCATGATTGATTAGGATAATTGCATTTAATTTTGAATACAATTAAATATCCAATTCTTATTGGATCAAATTAGGCACTAGCATTATTTAATATTTAAGGTTTATCTTATTCATCTCATGGCCTAATTTGGTTGGTGGAGAGAAAAGAGAGATTCTCTCCTCTATTTTTAATAGGGATGAATTTGTAGTATGTGGACCATATGGGGCACAAAACAAAATAAGGCCACCTACCTTATCTTTATTTGGACCCTCTTCTACTTTTTGAATTACCCTTCACATGGCATGATATGTCTTATTTGGCCCAAGGCATATTTTAATATTAAAATAATAAAACCACTATTTGGATCATGAGAGGAGTTTTATTCTAAATAGAGAGCCTCTTGGGAAAAGAGGAAGGTAGGAAATTTTGGGGGCTTAGGGAGTATGCTCTCCACTTTTGTAGATCAGAAACCAAAAATATTTTGGGAAAATACTAAAGTTAAACTATAGGCATTTGGCCAAGACGAGATTTAGGGAACCTTGGAATATTTATAGAGGGCATTGATTGAAGAAGAGCAAAAATTAGGGAGAAGACTTTGCAGGAATTCAAGGTTTGAGATACTCTCATATATTTGTATTATGAATAAAAATTGGAGTCTTGCTTCCTTTCAATTTAATTATGCTCAATTGTAATTCACCTTCCACTATTTACTTTCTTAAACCATTGGTATTCCAATAACCCCTTTAAATGATTAGATTATTTGAGTAATATCTAGACTCCTCCATTTGGTATATTATGAATATGCTATTCTTGTTTTAACCAGAAGTAGGCTTAGGTTTTTTAATTTGAAGCTATTCAATGAAGGTTCGGCTTGAGAAGCCATAGTATAATAGATATATAAATATTCATTTTGCTTTGTAATGTAATAAAATATCAACCTCTTCATAGAAGGATAGACCTTAATGCACGTCATACTATTTATTATAATCTAATCACCCATAAAATCTAGCAAACAACCGCTAAAACTAGCATATTAAATTCTTCACCGCCACCTTCACCACTAGCAATGCTCCCATGGCCACCGTTGGCAGTTACCACTTACCTAGTGTAATAACACTTTTAAGGTGGTACTATGTTGATGATATGGCACATGTGGAATTAAGGTTTCATCGCATGATGCTGTATACAAAGACCATTATAATACCTTGCATCTCGATTGTACGAACTTGGGAAGAATACTAGCTGTAAGCGTAACCTATCTATGGATTCGAAGTATTAGTCGTAGATAGTTTTCTCTATACACTGTTATACTATCCATCATAGTTGATAGAAACCGTTAATCCTACACCTTACTACCTCTTGGGATTATTAGTCTAATATGCTCAAATTTCATGGAACTACTTCATAAATGTTACCTAATTTTCATGATCGGGAGTGCTAGGTGTATAGATTTAATAACCAGGTGGGCATAATAATATTTCTGGCATCCATCTATGAAAACCTCTATCCTAATTACTCCGTTTGGTCCCTAGTTATCACATCCGTTGCTCCTAGGGATGTCAACCATCTCATACTAAGAAATATCCACTTGGCCAGTGTGAATTCCCTCCTTGCTCAAAGACTTGTGTGTTTTCCTCTCAAAAGACTTTTTTCTTGGACCTATTGCACATTAGTTTACTATTCATCTTAAGAAAACCTCAGAGTTCAACCAAAATTCTAGATATTATGGTGATCATCAAGATTTTATTGAGAGCATAGCGCTTTTTTTAGAATAGAGACCCTCCCCAACCATACAAGACCAAACAATATAAATATTCAAAATATTTTTTCTTAACCTTGGTGTTGAGTGGTATTTTCACCCAATTGTGAAAGTACACTCTCCCTTAGGATTTGGGTTCCAAATCCCCTCTTGCAAAGAAGTTAAAAAAACAACTTCTCTAAGGTCTCCACTATATTAGCATTTGCATATGTGTATTGGTAATCTCAAATAAAGATATTCAATATAAATGCTTGGAACACCTTAGCGATTGCAAGTAACTGTAAACAAGGGACAATGTTGGTTTATTTTACCATGAAACTTTAGTGATTGTTCATTGAACCAAAATAAATCAAATGTGAGTTGGCCCTCATATGACCACGATGTAGTGCTTTAATTCCTTTTATCTTGATGGTTTTAAAATAGATTTTATCTTGCATTAAATCCTCAATGATGAATAGGGTCTTCAAATGTAGCTTCAAAATGTCACTTTAACTTATCCCTCATAAATGAAATCAAATTTTCATCAAGATGAACAATTAAGTGCTTTGAGGAAAAGACCTTCAATGTAATACTCAAATTACCCCTCTTTCGTAAAATTAGAATTTTTATGAAGAAAGGGTAATTTTAGGCTCAAAATGGAAATTTGTGAAAATGCCATAAAACATAACTCCTTCAATGAAATTGGAATTTCCATGAAGGGAATGTCATCATAGGCTCATGAGTGCAAAAAAAACTGAAAAAAATGAATTTTGACCCTAAAATGGAAATTTTCTATTTTCGGATTTTTTTAAAATCTGCAATAAAACAGCAACTTCGGTGAATTTTTAAAAATACTAAACAACTCCAAAAATGAAATTTCAAAGTGCGTATTGGAAGTATGATAGGTGCTCTACATAATGGTGCAATTATTTTTTTGATTTTAAATTATTTTACTGTTTATTTTAATGCCTGAAAATAAGAAAAAAGTTCTGAAATTAAAATTTTGGAAAACAAAAAAAATTAAAATTTTGCATCAAAATAATTGCTAAAAATGCAGCAATGCAAAAAGTTCCTACAGTCTGATAGCACCCCATCCTGCAAAACCGAATATGTGAGAGTTTCGTACATGCAACCTAGCCTATTTGACCTGCAAAACAAACACAATCAAAGTAAACTAGGTGCTAGCTCCTAGGGTTTAAAATAATTTTCAGATTACAGAAATTCACATGAAATAACCCAAAACAATGGCATGAATTTCATTTATAAATCTGAAATCTGAAAGGAGAAAAATAGAACAGTTAAAATGAAGCATGCAGAAAATTTCTCATCCTTTGTTGCTAACAAGGCCTGAAATTTCTGAAGAGAAGCTTTAGCATTGAAATTATATTTCAAGTTTTACATATCAAAATCTGCCGCATTTGGCCATGCCCCTCTATTCCAGCCCCTTGTGCATGTTTTTTCAATCTATTTTTAAAGTTTCTATTTTCACTCCATGGCCCTTCGTTTTTCGTTTTCCTTCCCTTGATGCTTGGTTTTCGCTCTCTGGTTTTCTGCCCTTTCGTTTGATTTCAAAACGCCTTTCATTTCGCTTTCCCAAAGAATTTTTTGTTTCCTTTATCATTCGGATGATTACCATGACATTAGGCTATCCTTTCTCTTTATTAATTTTAGAATAAAATGTTTTGTCCTTTTCTCTTTGTCGTATTCACTCCGATCCACCCTCATGAATTTTCCCATTAGGACATAAGCAATCCCTATTTCCACGTATTTCATCTTGGGCTTTACACACCAAGCGCCGACCCTTTCCATTTTGATACCGTTGCCTATCATTATTTTTGGTGAATTTGTCCTAACTCCTCAACTTTACTTCGATCGCCGTGAATGGGTGAACAATTTGACGCTGATGCATCTTCAAATCATATGCATGTGTTCGCTGCCAGGAATCCCATATGCATACTATAAATGAAGTCAAGTGTCATTGTCTGTTATTGCTCTATCTACATCTCTGTGTAACTAACGTTTAATGGCCATGTAACCGACGATGTCATTCTATTCATCCGGTAGACTGCAGCACTGCATGAATCCATTAACCGACTACCAATTCGGTACCTTGGAATTGTCGCGTATCTTTCGACTGACTATCGTTAGCTACGCTGCCCTTTGCCACATTGTTGATGTCACGTCAGTACGTGAGGTCGACTCTCAAAGTCAGCTACATTCTTTTATCCTGTACCAATCCCTGCATCGCTTCACCAAATTGTTGCATTGTACCTACACACAAAAAAAAATAAAATGAAATAGTACGTTAATTCAATGGGCAAGTAAAAATGAAATAATATGACTTCATAATAGGACCACCACTATAATAAATACAAGGGGGTTTGAAATGAAGCCTCATGTTTCTTTTGAATTTTTTTTTTTTTTATTATATTCCTTTTTATATTGGGTAAATACTTCTTATACACATCCACCATGGAGATTGAACCCGGATCACATTATCGACATGTTTTGCTTTACTTTGTGTAGATGTATATTAAAGAGGTATTAAGGTGGGATGAAATTTTTAACATAAAACCTGTTTTATATATAGAACACAAGTTCATTATACATGAATGACAACCAAGAAATTTAACCATCACCATGTTAACAACAAAATATTAGCAATAACATTGCTAACACACCATTGACGATAAAAATCGTCGACAACAAAATGACATTAAAAATCATCGACAACAATTTGACGATAAAAAATCGTCGACAAGAAATTGACAACAATTTGATGATAAAAAATTGTCGACAAGAAATTTGACAAAAAGTTGTCGACAAGAAAAATGCGACAAAAAAATCATCGACAAAAAAATATCGTCGACAAGAAAATATTGACAAAAACTAATGATAAAACAAACCCAAAACAAGCCGAGAATTAGACACTAAAAACAAAATGCAAACACCCGGATACCAAAAAAAAAAGGTGGGTCCCCAATTTTGGGGTATGTTGTGGAACAGCCACAACAAATGGCGACTCTGCTGGGAAATGCTCCTGAGCATTTCGGTGAGAACCCAACCTAAAAATACACGAACTCAAATACAAGCGTCAACAAATATCCAAAGAATGCAAACAGATTAGAAATACATGAAACATCAGAATCATTAAGCATCAGCTCGGTGTGTGCAATGTGCTTCATTCCCTATCGTTTGAAACTCGTTCAACTTTCCATTGTCAGTTTCACTTATGATTCGTATGCAAGGCTATGAATGATTTGTGCAGGATTTGATGTATGATGAAGATGCTAGAGATATAACAACCTGCTTTACAAAGGCTCAAACCTTCTAATATCATGAACAAACATATTAAAGCCGTCAAACCCTCTTAGGACCAAATATATGTCTACTGAATTAATTTACTAGATCCCAAAGTTGGTTATGTGTCACTTCCATCTTGAACCCATGTGCAAGTGTAAGTGAAATCAGAACTTTGGGGAATAGGATTCCCAACCTAAGCGAGATGGGAATTTAACCCTATCCTTACTATTCTGATTTGGAGTTCATTACCTCATCTTGAACAAAATGATCTAACCTGTTATGGATGAAATGGTCAGGCTAGTCTATCCATATGAGCAATCAGTGGTCTTGCTTTTAGACAAGACATGTTGCCACGCATGAGCATACTTAACCCCATAATCCCTGGCTTGGCTTCATTCATTCTTTTTCTTTTATTTCTTGGACCTTTGGGATGACTACCCATCCTTGCTAGGGACATGTAGTACGATCCTTCCAATCCAAGATTTATGAAATGGGAAATATTAGTCAATTTTATTACTTGGACCTTTGGGATGACTACCCATCCTTTGCAGAGGACATGTAGTACTATCCTTCCAATCCAAGTTTTATGATGAAGTGGGAAAAATGGAAGCTTTGGGGAATCGGATTCTCAACCTAAGCGAGATGAGAATTATGTCCTATCCTTACTACTCCATGTAGGTCAAATCAGAGCTTTGGGGAGTTGGATCCTCAACCTAAGTTCGATGAGGATTTAACCCTATCCTTACTACTCTGGTTTTAGGCTTTAAGCTTTTATGGGAGTGGTAAAAACCACTTTTTCAAGGATTATGTTGCATGATAGGACAAACATGAAATATTCTTTTCACCTCACCTTTTCATCCAAGTATGGTTTTGACCATTTTGCTCAAGATTCCTTTTAATGTGCATGGAATGTGCTTGGTTCAAAATAGTTTGGGCAGCAGTTCCCAACCTTAGGATCCTTTTAATATATGTTATAGCATAACCCTAAGAGGATTTGACACCTTCTCAATGATTGCACATGAAATGAAAATGTACCCGAGATGACATGTATATGCAATGAGGAATGTGACATGAGATGATGAATGCACTTGCTCTTTTTGAAATGTGGGTGGAATATATCATCTACTTTACCATAATGTGTAAAACTGACAACTTCATGTATTACAAGTTCCAAACGATATTATTTAAAATGTTTGTGTTACTTGTGGAGCTCTCTACAACATAATTCCAATGTTTCATATTTTCCGAGTCTTACGATCTTAGGCATGAGTTGACATCTCAAATTTTTATTCACTTTTTTATTTTCGAGACAAACCAAACATGTCCAGAGGACTAACACACAAAACTTAAAACCAAAACCCAAAAAGCAAAATCTATATACAAATGTACAATATAATACAAGATGATGCAAAGCTTGGACTATCACTTTCCTGGATCCCAAACATGATTAGAACACTTCAACAAAAAAAATGCATGCCAAGTGTTGTAGGAATCCAACAAAAACAATATTAGACCACACCATGCACCAAATTTTAACTTCCCTTGCTCACCCCACCGATTAGATTTAATTCCATTAGTACTCTCATAGGTGAGCGTTAAAATACTAAAATGATTAGACAATAAATGATATTCAATTTTATCTTGTCTATTCTTGAAAGTATCCATTTCATAGTTCGATTCATGATTTAGAACTAGACTCTCTTTATCCAAAATGAGACTTTGTAAACAAGAGCCTATTTCTAAAAATTTTAAAGCCAAATCATTTTCCAAATTTGTAGGCCAATCAAATTTGTGTAACAATTCGCAAGCATCTAGGATATTTACCACATTGAGATCATTAGGAGCTTTTATCCTAGGTTCAAGAATTAATTGTTGATGAATTTGATTTAGCAATTTAAATGCATCAAGCTCCTTTTCATTCATTAAAGTAATGTTATCAAAGGTGTGGTTAGAAATTAATCCTTGTTCTTCATTCACCTTCAATGGCATTTCATCATAATGTAGCACTTGTTCTTTCTCCATGATTTGTTTATCAAAGGCACCAAACTTAGGTACCCAATTGAACACATGTCCATCCCTTTCAAACCATAAGTCTTGTCTATCTAGGGGTGGGTTAACTAACATATTTCCATGATCAATCACTTGGGTTGTTTTGGGTAACGTGGGATTTTCAATTGGATCATCAATGATATCAAACCCAAATGATTTAGGTTTTGTAATTTTCTCATTTTGAAATGGCATAATCGTTGTAGCACAAGTAAGTGGATCAAGATTTTCAACTTCTTTTCCTTCAAAGGAATCTAAAGCAAGTGACTCTCTTTCTTGATTCATGGTTGTAGAATCCTTATCATGTTCCAAAATTTGATGAGATTCGAATTCCTCTTCCAAAACTTTCTCAAATTGTACAGGATTTATAGTATCCTCATGTGAGGAAGCAATTAAGTTGTCCTGCATATTATTTGACACAACAAGTTTGTTAGAAGATTCAGATTGATAATATTCTTCCCATTTCTTCCACGAATCATAGTAATCATCTTCCAAGTTCAAGTTGTGGCGTTCAAGTATTTCTTCTTCATCTTCTGATTCATCAACCTTGTTTCTCATCCAACTCATCTTCACCTTCCTTAGATGGTCCCGTTATTTCCAAAAGTGGGTTATTTCTTGAATTCAAATTGGTAAGGCTATCATAATCCAAATTTGTAACCCATGATTCAATTTTATCACAATTTGGAAGGTGTGGATCTTCTTGGTCATCACTTTCGAGAGCATCATCCAAAGTGCCTTTCGAGAACAAGTGGTGAAATTTGATTATGTCTTCAACTTCATTTGTTGATTTTATTTCAAATTCATTTTCAGCCACTTGTGATGACTTAGGAGCTTCTACAATGGGATCAATTTTTGAATTCCGTGTCATATAGTTGCTCCAATCCTTTGCAAGTACATCTGCCCAAATCATATCCACATAAGTTTGTTCATCCAAATACTCCTCTTTGGGTAATGATTCTGGATATTTATTTTCCAAAACAAGATGGTGATTATTTGATTCCAACTTCTTGTTACCCATCCATAGAATTTCTTCTCCAAAATCTTCATGCTCTTCAAGACATTTCGAATAGGTATTCACTTCAACGTGAGTCACCTCAAAATTTCTTGTATCACTTGAAGAAGCATAACATGAAACATCATTAAGATCGGCATTACGAATTTTCTTATTAGGATGATTTGGATGCATACATTGATGTGCTCGTTTTTGTGATGGAACATGCCTACATACCTTCTTAACCACTTTCTTTTGCTCCTTTACTTTCGATACAAACTCTTTGGGTTGAGTGGTAGAAGTAGTAGGATTAGTTGGATTAATATCCATGGACAAAGCTTGAACATTTGTTGCAATAGTTCCATGAGTGACCAGATGATTCTCTAATTGAGGTATAGTTGGATGGATGGAAGTACTTGTATAAGCACACGTGGGAGCATAAGTTGGTATGGTAGGATAAAGTTGATTGTAGGGAAAAACATTTGATATCAAATTTTGTTGTGCCCATGCTTGATTTACCATCGAGGCTTGATTGCAAGCCCCTAGTTGTCCTACCATAGTTGATTGCTCCATTCCATAACCTTGTGGCCTCAATTGTTGATCTACAATCATAGCTTCTGTGTAGGCCGATGCAAGATCAGTAACCAAGGGATTCATCCTAACAAATATGGCAAACAATGGATCCAATGCTCGAAAGTATATTTGAAGAGCACCACTTTCCTCAATAGTATAGGGAGAAATTAGTCTCGCATAAAGTTTTCGAAATCTCAAGTTGAAACTTCTCACTGGCTCATTAGGTTCTCTTTTGCAAGAAGCAAATTGTTGATATATCGTGAGAGGATCAATGAGTAACCTAAATTGATTGATAAAATTATCTTTCAATTGAGTCCAAGATGTAATAGAACCAAGGGGTAAATTGATGTACCAATCATATGCCACCTCATCTAGGGTTCCAAGAAACATTCTACATGCCACATCCTCATGTTCAACATTCCATCTGACTAGGATATCCACATAGGCTTGAATATGTTCCTCGGCTAATGTTGGACCATTGTGCTTAAACTTGGGCAAAAGCTTTTCTACGTTCTTGGGTAAATCATGAAAATCTCCACTAATGTTCAAAGGATTAGCATGTATCCCATACCACGTTCCTGCAGTTGTAGCCATTAATGAAACTCAAAGAATAACTTCAAAACCAATTTGTTAGTCATCAATAGAAGAAGGAAACATGACAAAGCAATATTCTAAAATGTAAATTAGTTTTTGATTCACCAGATCGCATATGCGCAAGTGAAGAGCATACTCCTAGTGTTGTAGGTTTCTGATTCACAAGATCGCATTACACGCAAGTGAAGAGCATAATACCGACAACAAATACATTTTAGACAAAATAATTCCTTACAAATAAGTATGAAATGACTAGCAAATGTCAAACATGTAATGTGTGAATAATCATGTTAGCATCAACCAAAAGATGTATCCATTAAGCTCAAATGAAAGTAATTGCATGGAGACAACCTCGTTAGTCAAGACCAATTTTTTTTTTTTTTTAAATCCAATCAAGAACCATTATTCCCGTATGAACAATCAAAGCGTTAGAACAATGCATAGCAATTCATGTCCTCCTTTTAACAGTACAATGTTGTATTGTTAAAAGAGGGCTAAAGATAATAACCAATAGGGCATGAAATATTCAAAATTTAAATCCCTATAGCATTTAAATCACACTGAAATAAACCGGTTCAGGCCCTCCTTCTAGCGCCAAAATGTTGAGTGGTATTTTCACACACTTGTGAAAGTATACTCTCCCTTAGGATTTGGGCTCCAAATCCCCTCTTGCAAAGAAGTTAAACAACCAACTTCTCCAAGGTCTCCGCTATATTAGCAAAATATATTCATTTTAAATGCTTGGAACACCTTAGCGATTGCAAGTAACTGTAAACAAGGGGCAATGTTGGTTTATTTTACCATGAAACTTTAGTGATTGTTCATTGAACCAAAATAAATCAAATGTGAGTTGGCCCTCATATGACCACGATGTAGTGCTTTAATTCCTTTTATCTTGATGGTTTTAAAATAGATTTTATCTTGCATTAAATCCTCAATGATGAATAGGGTCTTCAAATGTAGCTTCAAAATGTCACTTTAACTTATCCCTCTTAAATGAAATCAAATTTTCATCAAGATGAACAATTAAGTGCTTTAAGGAAAAGACCTTCAATGTGATACTCAAATTACCCCTCTTTCGTAAAATTAGAATTTTTATGAAGAAAGGGTAATTTTAGGCCCAAAATGGAAATTTGTGAAAATGCCATAAAACATAACTCCTTCAATGAAATTGGAATTTCCATGAAGGGAATGTCATCATAGGCTCATGAGTGCAAAACAAAACTGAAAAAATGAAATTTGACCTTAAAATGGAAATTTTCTATTTTCGGATTTTTAAAATCTGTAACAAAACAACAACTTCGATGAATTTTTAAAAATACTAAACAACTCCGAAAATGAAATTTCAAAGTGCGTATTGGAAGTATGATAAGTGCTCTACGCAATGGTGAAATTATTTTTAGATTTTGAAATTTTTTTAATGTTTATTTTAATGCCTGAAAATAAGAAAAAGTTCTGAAATTAAAATTTTGGAAAACAAAAAATTAAAAATTTGCATCAAAATAATTGCTGAAAATGCAGCAATGCAAAAGCTCCTTCAGTTTGATAGCACCCCATCCTGCAAAACCGAATATGTGAGAGTTTCGTACATGCAACCTAGCCTATTTGACCTGCAAAACAAACACAATCAAAGTAAACTAGGTGCTGGCTCCTAGGGTTTAAAATAATTTCCAGATTGCAGACATTCACATGAAATAACCCAAAACAATGGCATAAATTTCACATACAAATCTGAAATCTGAAAGGAGAAACATAGAACAATTAAAATGAAGCATGCAGAAAATTTCTCATCCTTTCTTGCTAACAAGGCCTGAAATTTCTGAAGAGAAGCTTTAGCATTCAAATTATATTTCAAGTTTTACATATCAAAATCTGCCGCATTTGGCCATGCCCCTCTATTCCAACCCCTTGTGCATGTTTTTTCAATCTGTTTTTAAAGTTTCTATTTTCACTCCATGGCCCTTCGTTTTTTGTTTTCCTTCCCTTGATGCTTGGTTTCCGCTCTCTGGTTTTCTGCACTTTTTTTTTATTTCAAAACGCCTTTCGTTTCGCTTTCCCAAAGAATTTTTTGTTTCCTTTATCATTCGGATGATTACCATGACATTAGGCTATCCTTTCTCTTTATTAATTTTAGAATAAAATGTTTTGTCCTTTTCTCTTTGTCTTATTCACTCTGATCCACCCTCATGACTTTTCCCATTAGGACATAAGCAATCCCTATTTCCACGTATTTCATCTTGGGCTTTGCACACCAAGCGTCGACCCTTTCCATTTTGATACCGTCGCCTATCATTGTTTCCGATGAATCTGGCCTAACTCCTCAACTTTACTTCGGTCGTCGTGAATGGGTGAACAATTTGACGCTGATGCATCTTCGAATCATATGCATGTGTTCGCTGCCAGGAATCCCATCTGCATACTATAAATGAAGTCAAGTGTCATTTTCTGTTACTGCTCTATCTACGTCTCTGTGTAACTGACGTTTAATGGCCATGTAATCGACGATGTCATTCTATTCATCCGGTAGACTCCAGCGCTGCATGAATCCATTAACCAGCTACCGATTCGGCACCTTGGAATCACCGCATATCTTTCGACTGACTATCGTTAGCTACGCTGCCCTTCGCCACATTGTTGATGTCACATCAGTACGCGAGGTTGACTCTCAAAGTCGGCTACATTCTTTTATCCTGTACCAATCCTTGCATCGCTTCACCAAATTGTTGCATTGTACCTACAAAAAAAAAAAAAATGAAATAGTACATTAATTCAATGGGCAAGTAAAAATGAAATAATATGACTTCATAATAGGACCACCACTATAATAAAAACAAGGGGGTTTGAAATGAAGCCTCACGTTTCTTTTGATTTTTTTTTTTTTATTATATTCTTTTTTATATTGGGTAAATACTTCTTATACACATCCACCATGGAGATTGAACCCGGATCACATTACCGACATGTTTTGCTTTACTTTGTGTAGATGTATATTGAAGAGGTATTAAGGTAGAATGAAGCTTTAACATAAAACCTGCTTTATATATAGACCACAAGCTCATTATACACGAATAATAAAACAAGAAATTTAACCATCACAATGTTAACAACAAAATATTAGCAATAACATTGCTAACACAACATTGATGATAAAAATCGTCGACAACAAAATGACATTAAAGATCATCAACAACAATTTGATGATAAAAAATTGTCAACAAGAAATTGACAACAATTTGATGATAAAAAATCGTCAACAAGAATTTGACGATAAAATGTCGTCGACAAGAAAAAGTTGTCAACAATAAAATATCGTCAACAAGAAAAAGTCGTCGACAATAAAATATTGTCGACAAGAAAAATATTATTGACAAAAACTAATGATAAACGCAAATTCAAAACAAGTCGAGCATTAGACACTCGAAACCAACACGCAAACACCCAAATACCAAAAACAAAAAGGTGGGTCCCCAATTTTGGGGTACGTTGTGGAATAGCCACAACACTTGGTTCTGACTTTTTCTCTCTCTGATATGTGGCACAATGATTTAACTCATTGAACAGGTGGAAGAGGGTTGTCTTAAATCATGATCATGGAAAATTATCCCACATGTATTGTGACTAGAGCTTCTATCACTTTATAATCGCCAATCCTTACATATGGAATAACTTACGCTTAACCATACCTAAAGTCTGTTACTTGGAATCCAACTATGCTTAGACGTTGATACCTTGAGGTATTCGAGGGCAGTTTGAATGCCCTATGTTGGCGTATACTCTTTGGTTAGTTCATGACTACGGATTAGTGGTATTCGATCGATGGTGTCCATTTGTATAAACATTTTTTGACTAAAATAATTTTTTTTAATTGAAGGGTTGGGTTGTAGAAGATTCTAGTTAAATATTAATTGACCGTTGCATCAATTTAATGAAGACCAGTTCAGTGACCGTTGGAACAAGTTAGGCCTCTAATGACCATTTGGTCAAGTCAAACCTTTAATGAGGTTAGAAGGTAAATATTAGGAAGACAATTAACCCTTTTAACCTTTTTAAATCCTTAATGTTGGAAGTATAAAGTGTTGGAATTTTAGGAAAACCAAAGTAATAAGTTGTTACATGAAAGGGGTTGGAAAAAAACTAGGAATTAAGGAGTTGATTTAAATAAATCAAATTTATATCCTTGACTATAAATTCCAAAAGCCTTGGTTTATGTGAAACCTAAGAAAACTATGAAGGGAAAAAATTATTTAGGTAAAGTCGAAGTAAATTCCTTTAATATGGAGCCTTCCTAGAAAATAAATCCTATAGCAAGTTTTAGTATAATATATTAGTTTTTCTTTTGAATAGATTTTGGGGTGAAAATCTGGTAATCAAAGGATGAATTTGGTAAAACAATATTAGAACTCATTTTGGTAGAAATTTGATAGAGATACTAGTTACAAAATTGTAAGGAGAAAATACAAATTTATAGATAACTTTAATGTAGAATTTGTACCCAATTATGTTGGAAGAAAAATACATAGTTTGTATTAATGATGAAATAGGTTATGACTTTGGCTTATTAAATAAATAGAAATCGTTGTTTCATGAATTAAAGGTATGGGAATTTTAAGGCATTGGAAGTCAAGTTTGAAAGATAGGTGAATAGGTATCCCCTATGGTGTATGAAGCACGACTCCAGAACCTTGATATTTATCACACTTAGAACCGTCAAAGAATAATGTGATATCGATGTAATCCTTTGGAATGAAATATTCATCTTGTTTAGTTGTGGTAAATAATGAATCATATGGAAGCTTAATAATCAAGGGTTAATCTTGAGGAAGTGGATATTTCACAAGCTGATCAGCTATGACCTAAACTTTAATGGATTTTTGGTTGATTAACTCAAGATCAAATTTAGTGAGAAGCATTATCCATTTTGCGGTGCGGGTGTTATTGTAAGTGTGAGATATCATATAACGTAGAGGATTTTTACAAGCTATGACATATGTGGTATGACTAAGCATATAATGTCTAAGTTTATTAGTGTCAAAATCCATTTCCAAGCATAATTTTTCCACATAAGCATATCTAGTTTCATAGCTTACCAATGTTTGAATAATGTAATAGATAGCTTGCTCTCGATTTTTTTCATTATTTTGTGCAAGCATTGTCCCTAATGTAAAGTTCATTGCTAAAACATAAATATGGAAAGGGACCCCCAAAAAAGGAGGAGCTAAGACTGGTGGAGAAGCCAGGTATTGCTTAATGTCATCAAAATCATTTTGGTATTCATATTTCCATGAAAATGTCACTCCCTTTTGTAGCTAGTGATTGAATGGATTGCATTTGTCAGAAAGTTGTGCAACGAAATGATGGATTGATTGGATATTTACTTGTAAACTATACAATTACTTTAAGTTTGTTGGGGGAGGCATCTCCATGATGGCCTTGAATTTGTTTGGGTCCACTTCAATGCCTATTTTAGAGATAATGAATCCTAGTAGTTTTCTAGAGGTAAAACCAAAGACACACTTTTTGGGGTTCAACCTTACATTATGCTCTAGAATTTGATCAAAGATGTAAGACACCAATGTGCTCTTGTCAAGTTTTAGATTTTACCAAGAGATCATCCACATAATCTTCGATAATCTTATGCATGTAATCATGGAAGATGTATTTCATGCCACGTTGATAAGTTGCACCTACATTTTTGAGGCCAAAGGGCATAACCGTGTAATTAAAAGTCCCCCAAGGTGTAGTGAATGTTGTTTTGTGTTGGTCATCAGGATTAATTTGAATCTAGTTGGATCCTAATAAATTTTCCATTAGGGAAAATATTTCATGGCCAATGCAAGTTTCGACAAGAGTATTGATGTTTGTAAGAGTAAAGTCATACTTAGGACATACTTTGTTAAAGTCTCAAAAGTTAGTGCAAATGCGTATCGCCCCATTAGGCTTGTGAAACGGTACCATGTTTGAAATCTATAGAAACCAAAATCTCGCCACTTCTCATCCATTTGTGCCTCCAATCATAAGCCACCCATTATATATATATATATATATATATATATGTATTTGTTTAATATATATTTAAATATTAATATTTTATATATAAATTTATATAAATTAATTCTAACCCTTCGCCACGTTTTAATATTAGCCATTCATCCACATCAATCCATGCCACTTGCCCAAATTTAATATCCACCCTTCTTCATATTTTAATATCGGCCACTCATTTTGTGTCATCGAAATCCTAAAATGTTCAAGGGAAGATTATAAAAGAGGATTCATTTTGACGAATAAAGACCCTAAGCTCTCCCTTAATCGAAGGTCCTTGATTTGTTTGAGTTTGATTTCTATCGATGAACATTCACAAATAATTATTAGAAGGTCTAAACCCATAACAATCAACCCTAGCCATATCATAGTTACTCTTGGCCTCCATCACCACCCTCACATAGTTCACATCTGTAACTGCATAACTTGTGTAGAACCAGATCTGGTTCTATGACACTTTCCTTGGCCAAATGCCCTGGTGCATCTACTATCATCAGAGAATGCCCTGGTGCATCTACCACCATCACAGAATGCCTTGGAGCATCTACTACCATCATAGAATACCTTTGACAATTTCCTATAGTAGATCTATAGTCTTAACACCCTCGAGCAATGTTCGCGTGTCTCCACAACCATCACTGATCAAATAAAAGTAGAAAAATCTCAAAGTGACAAGGTAAATGGTATGCTGTGCATTTATTTTATATTTTTTGCAATTTTTTTTAGTTACATTTTGTAGCATCTAGGGTTTAGTTGTTTCTCATATTTTTGAGGGCCTCACACTGTGGAGCCCTCACAAGTGCTTCTAATATATTTTTGTTGTGTTTCTGATTATAGGTATAGGATCATATTTTTGGAAGTTGTTGAAGCTAGGGTGGCCCTTTTAGGATACACAAGCCCACCCGCAACCTCATTTGGATTGAAGACAAGCGCGAAGACACCACCTATTATTTTGAACTAGGGTTTTAAAGAACTCTAGTAACTATAAATTTGTATCACAAATATATTGTAAAGTACCATATTGGGGCACAATGATTGTATCATTTTGAGATCCATCCACATTAATAAAAGCTTATCTATCTTGTGCAATATTGTGTTATTTATGTGCTTTTGAGTATTTTATCTTGTGTATTGGTGTTGCTTTATTTTTGTTTACAAAATGGAAATCATGGTGGGACCCTCAAAGGTTTCTCTATGTTAATTTACTTTGTCACTAAATTTTTGTTTCTATTTTTATTTTACAGGTTCCAAAAATTTGATCGCATGATTTTCAAAAAACTAGGGTTTTTGGAGATTGCTGAATTAAGTTAGAGGTTGCACGGATGCCCTTCAATGCTTGAGGGATGCCCTGGTGCATTTAGAAGATGTCCTAGTGCATTTTAATGGCTATTATGTGCATTTCATAGAGGGGGGAAGAAATACGTAGGCTTCTTGGTAAGCCTACTTCAAACCCTAACCCATTTTTGTTTCATTTTTCTTGCTTTTACAATAAAATTGATAAAAGGAAAATCATTTGATTTATGATTAAAAGTAATTACATTATTTTGCATCTTTGACATTTACATTTATCATACACATTTCATCTAGAGTATCACTACGTTCATGCATTCATTAAAGATCATATTTATTTTATATTTCTATTATTTTTTGATGTATTCATTCACTATTCCTACATACTATTTTAATGTGAAATTTCAAAAGCATAAAATAATTGCATAATAGGGTTAAAAGTTTCTATTTTTACTTGTTTAAGTTGGAATAAGATCAAAATACATAAGTATACTCTCGCATTTGGTGATTCAAGGTGGAATAATGAGGTAAACCCTTTACTGTTGGCATTACTTGATGATTTAAAGTGAGACTTAAGCGGTGCACCCTACATTATTTTAAGGAACTTAGTATTATTGTTTTTTTCTTCTGATTTAGACTTGTGAAATAGGCTATTTTTAACATTGTATAAACACAATAGAAAGCACAAATTTTAAACTGAATCACACACATTACATGCATCACAATAAATAGAAGTGAGTTGGATTTCATCACGAACCATTGTTTGAGATTTGGCAATGATGGGCTTCATCTCCATCTGTCAATATTTGCCCTTAGCAACTATAGTCACCCATGAGCAAAATTTCTAGATTTCATCACTAGGAATAATCTCATTTTCCAATCAGCCATAGATTTTACCTTGCATAATTCATATTAGCACATTCATAACACACAAACCTCACAAAAAATTTAAAAAAGAAATAAAAAAATAAGGTAAGAAAAATTTGTTGCAGAAACACAAGATTGAATTTCTTGTTTAAATTTTGTAAAAATTTTATTTGCATTTCTTTCCTGCACATTTCACATTTGATTTACTAGTTTATGGTATTAACACAAAATCAAATAAAATTATTGAGTCAAAATTCCATCAACCAAGTCATTCATACATGGAGTGTTCAACATATTTCACTACCAATTTTGTGGTTAACCCCATTAGTGTGATGCAAAAAAGTTGTTTAGATTTATCTGTGGGTCGCTCATATGCTGTGCATACTTCAAATGTTGATGTTTTGCATAGAGACATCCATATATTCATTCCAAAAATAGAAAAATCATACCCAACCAACCATAACTTCACCTGCATAGACATGGCTAAAGTGGAAGCTTTTCAAAGATCTGCTAACTATGTTCTAGAACAAGTCCATTGTCCATGCATGCATGATATTTATTTTCCATAGGAAATTACCCATTCCCAGCCTTCTAGCCTTACCCAGGTGTACACTAACCCTTTTTGAAGGCATCATGTGTACCTTCCCAATATTGTTCCATTCCATAATAGTCATGTGCTCCAAGAAATTACATTCCATCTTCATACACCACCACCTATAACAATCCTTTATATGAAGTACTTGTCAATGCTGCTTCACAAATGCCAGCCTACACCCCATATAATGTCTCTCATCTAGTTGTAATTTCCATTGCAAATTATCCTATGTTCACCTCATCCATTCCCTCCACATCCACACCATCTACCTTAGATGTGGCCATACAGAAAGCATGGCAACATCTCCATAAATTTCTTATGGCTCAAAAACGTTCTCAATCTTATTCCCAATAGCAAGTACAAGTGACAAATTTAAAGACCCAACCTGTTTCCACCCAACCCACCTTTTTCAATCCAAATCCATCATGGGTACCACAATATTTTTTGGTTTCCATTACCACACCACCATTAAATCACACCCATGCCATTCACACAAATCATCAAATTCATAGTCCTCACACATAATCTCCTTTTCAATATTCACAATAATTTCTTCATCAATCTCAACATCACCAAATTCCATTCACTCCACTAAATAATCACCATCTCATCACACTCCAACATATCATGACTCCACCTTCACAAAATCACCACGTAATTTAGGGCTTCCATATACCTAGGAAAGACCCTCAAATTCAAGCCATGCAATAGCAAATTGACATCTAGATGCAACATACTATTGGTATGATGAACCAAAAGCCAACTCTAACATAGTTGATCAATCAACCAATCCATTTTTTAGTACCATCACCATAATATCTGATAAATTTTATAGTACTAAAATTAGATAAATTCAAAGGGACTGAGGACCCTAGAGATCATGTGAGCACATTTATCCACTCATGTTTTAGAATCCAACATCATGATGCTCTAATGCTTCAAAATTTTCCTCAGACATTGGGAGGAGATGTCATAGAGTGGTACAACCATTTACCTCATCATAGTATTTATTCTTTTTAATAGTTGGTTGACCAGTTTCTCGAAAGGTTTTCCCTCAATGTTAGAAATAAAGTGTAATTGTCTAAATTATATGGTTTAAAACATTTTGATGACGAGTCAGTATATTATTTTGGTAATCGTTGGGAGGGTTGTTATCAAAAAATTACCATTCACCCTACCAATGGAAGAGCTAACCTGATTGTTTACCAAGAGTTGCCAAAAATCCATTTATTGGTTATTACAATTACAAAAGTATAGATAATTTGAGGAAGCTCTTGCCTAGGCTAGCATCATTAAGGAGATCAAAATCCAATAAGGTGTGCTTAAGCCCAAAAAGAAATAATATTAGAATAAGGTCCAATACAAAGGTCATTATTTTGGCCAATCTAAACCAAATCAAGCCAATCAAGCTAATCAAGACAATCAAGTCAATCAAGTGGTCATGAGCCAGTCGATAATGGCTCAACAATAACATGTATGATAGTAACTATAACAAATCACATATCATGTGATTCCCTCATCATCAAAATAAATCCAAATTACAATGCCAACTATGGAAATTCACCCACATCGATAATCTGTTCGACAAAACTGGTAATACACCCCCTTACCTGAATCTTATGCCTCCATATTCCATAGGTTGTATGTAATTAACTGACTCATATTACCTGAGGTTAAACCAAATGACCCTACTAAGCATAGTAAACACTATAGGGAATATTTATTTTTTCCTTATCATAGGTAGAATGGGTATGATATAAATAGTTGCTACAACTTTAAAGACATAGTGCAAGATCTCATTGACTTAGGGGCAATCAAGCTTGATAGTCCCTTAGCTTAAAAAAATCAAAATCTTTGTATTTATCAAACACCACTTCCTCATCATGAGGAGGTAAAACCAACAAAAAGAGGATCTAACACCAAGACCCCTCCTAATCAAGTCAATCATGTTCAATAATACCAAGCTTTTATGGGTGCTATCCATTTAGTTACCCGAGGTCAACACACTAACAATCAACAAAATGTACAATGACAACATGTTCAATCTCCTATAGCACCACAAAAAAGTGTGTATCAACCTACCACATCATCATCATCCATTCAATGTTCCCCCAATCCTGCCCAACCCATTCATATTCAAAGTCATCAATCTCTACCCATTCATCCTCCCAATCATCCATCAAGGCCAATCATCTCTTTGAGTAGCCGACTGACCACTAGCCTAAAAATAGTTTCAAATAAATTGTCTATCTATGAGGTTATATAATAATATTCCCCACGTCATGAGGCGTTAATAGATATTTTAAAATCCATTGAAATTCAATCTCAAAATGCTAATGACTTTAGCAATTTTATGGGGAGTATTCAAACATGCATGGAGCCTTCCATTGCATTCTATGATTTTGAAATTAAAAAAATATCATAAAAATTAGTGGACCCTCCATTGCACATCATGGATTAAATTTATAGGAATCTATTTGAAACAAGTTTTAATTGATATCAACTTATCTATAAACATCATCACCACATCAAGCCTCCAACATCTTAAGCTTCTACCATCCCACATCACCAAATCCACTTTCATATTGAAAGCATTTAATGATGCTCTTTGCTCCACAGTTGGCACTATTGTTTTACCCATCGAAGTGGGGGTAAAAATGTTGCACACCATGTTTCACATATTGGAAGGGTCCATGGCATATAATGTAATCTTTGGATGTCCTCGAATGAGAAAAATGAGATGTGTCCCTTCTATACTTCATCAATGCTTGAAATATGTATATGAGGGACAAGTTCATTGCATACCGATGGATGTTGAACCATTTAAGCATTGTAATTTTATTTAAAATACTTATGAATCCATGATTCCTTCCACTCATATGTTCTTGACACCATCAACCATGTCATACACCACACATTCCATATCTTCATCAAAAGCTCCTATTCCTAAGGAGCTACCCATCACCACTTCACATCAAACCTCCACTTCCATGCCACCATCTTCATCACCTTTGACTACATGCACATGTGGTCAAACCCAATCCAAATTAGCCACATTATAAACATCAACATCCTCCACCATCATTACTTCCACATTATCACCCATTGAACAACCACCTCAGAAAAATCCACCTCCATACATGTCAGTCGACGTCTCACAAGTTGAATTAATAGATTGTGATATGCCATCTCAGTCCATATCTCTTCCATTGTTGAAGCCTCAAGCCAGTCCTGAGTCATCCACTTCATCCACCTCCACATCATCACAAGTTGTAGTCCACCTCACTAATCTTGGCATTGTTGAATATGTGGTCTATGACATCACCATCACACCACTTAGAATCCAAACTACTAGGGAATATGGTCACCCATGTGACCCAACATTATCTATAATGGGTTTAATGCCCAATAGCATTAATTTTGTGTATGGGGTGTTTGATTCATCATCCAATCTATCTTCCATAGATGAAATCAAGTAACCAACTCTTGCCAATATACAACACATGTCAAGTTTTCCATTTTCATATAGTTAATTGGAAAGGACATGGCCTAGGATGACATGAATAGGGAATGCATGATATCATCGATGTTTCATATCGAGAAGCACATGACCATTCATGTTTAGGTTATTATCCACTTTCTTCGACTTCTTCTTTTGAAAAATATTTTCAAAGTTTACATTTGAATTTAGAAGAATATATCCATCAAACAGATGAATTTGAAGATGAAATTTATGAAAAATTTGATGTTATGTTGATAGTTTTTGATGAATTTGATGAGGAATCAAAACCCATAATTCTATAAATTGAATAAGATGAGTTTTATCTTAGAATTTTCTCCATCCATCATCCCATCCTTTGCTTACTTATTCCACAAGAGCGAGCCAAACCAATCAGTGAACCACCACCTCCACTTCATTGATCCATCTCACCGACCAAACTTGTAACATATGTACATAATTCAATAATTCAAAAACAAAATTATTGCATTGCATGAACATGGCTTTCTACCAATTGCATTTATTTGTGTTGCTTGTTGTTGTTTAGGTTTCCAGAGTTCTAACATTGGTTCTAACAAACAGGATCCATCCATCCTCCACCTTGCCAACCACCATTTCCCCTATAATTCAACATTAATCTTATTGACTTATTCACCTCGCTTCATAATCCATACAAGTTGGCAAAGCCAATTCTAATTTACATGAGACTTATTCACATGGACTATATTTTATCACCACCATCCTCCTTCGAGTTTGTCCTTTCTAAGTAATTTTTAAGAGCTTCAGCCAAATACATTCCTCTTTCACCTCCATCTTCGCCTTCATCTTCACCTTCATATATTGAGGTTTTCCAGGCAAACATAGAAGAGTTTGATAATTTTATAGATGAAATTCATCTGATCCCAATGATCCATTAATGTGAGGAAGGTTATCACATGTCCATTAAAGATACCATTGATGTGAACCTTAGTTTAGATGCAGATAATCCCCAAATTACCAAACTTGGTAAAAGTTTATCCACAGACAAAAAAGAGCAATTGATTGCACTCCTTAATAAGAAGGACATTTTTGCATGGTCCTACAAAGACATTCCTGGTCTTGAACCTAATTTAGTTGTCCACAATATCACCTTACATTTTGATGCTAAGATGGTCAAACAAAAATTGAGAAAGATGCATCCTACCATTGCCCTCCTAGTCAAATAAGAGCTTCAAAAGCTATTAGATGTGGGTTTCATTGTATCCATTGACTATCCTGAGTGGCTTTCAAACATGGTACCTATTCACAATCCTAATAGGGCGATACACATTTACACCAATTTTTGAGACCTTAACAAAACATGTCCTAAGGATGAATTTCCTCTACCAAGTATTCATAATCTTGTCGATGACTGCGTTGGCCATGAAATACTTTCTATAATGGATGGTTTTTTAGGATACAACCAGATTTGAATCAGTCCTAATGACCAACACAAAATAATATTCACTACACCTTGGGAGGATTTTTGTTACAAGGTGATGCCCTTTGGCCTAAAAAATAGAGGTGCTACTTATCAACGTGCCATGACATACATATTCCATGATTACATGCATAAGATCATCAAATATTATGTGGATGATCTCTTAGCAAAATTTAAAACTTGACAAGAGCACATTGGTGTCTTGGAAAAAGTCTTTGATCTACTTCTAGAGCATAATGTAAGGTTGAACTCCAAAAAGTGTGTCTTTGGTGTTACCTCCGGCAAACTATTAGGATTCATTATCTCCAAAAGAGGTATTTAGGTGGATCCAAATAAAGTCAAGGCCATCATAGAGATACCTCCCCAAACATACTTGAAGGAATTATGTAGCTTAAAAGGAAATATTCAATCGATCTATCGTTTCATTTTGAAACTTTATGATAAATGTAGGCCATTCAATCTCCTGCCAAAAAAGGGGGTGACACTTTCATGGATAGATGAATGCCAAAAATATTTTAATGATATCAAGCAATACTAGCCACCAATCTTAACCCCTCCTCGTCTAGAGGTACCCTTCCATATTTATGTTTTAGCAATGAATTTTGCATTTGGGAAAATGCTTGCACAAAAGAATGAAAACAATCAAGAGCAAGTTGTCTATTACTTTAGTTGAACATTGGTAAGCTATGAAACCAGACATGCTTACGTGGAAAAATTATGCTTAGCAGTGGTTTTTTCCACTAAGAAACTCAGAAATTACATGCTTAGTCACACCACATATGTCATAGATCATGAAAATCATTTGCGTTATATGATGTCTCACACATACAATAACACCCACACTACAAAATGGATAATGCTTCTCACTAAATTCAATCTTGAGTTCATTAGCCAAAAATTCATTAAAGGTTAGGTTATAGCTGATTAGATTGTGGAAGCTCCACTTCCTAGTGATCAACCCTTGATTATTGAGCTCCCATATGATTTGGTATTTACTATCACTGAATAAGAAGAAGATGTCATTCCAAAGGAAGACGTCGATATCACATTATTCTTTGACTGTTCTAAGTGTAAAAAAGGTCAAGGTGCTAAATTCGTGTTTCATACACCCCAAGGGATACCTATCCCCTTATCATTCAAACTTGACTTCTAATGCAAAAAAATAGTGCAAAGTATGAAGCCTTAATATTATGTCTTCAAGTAGCTGTATCTATGGGCATAAAGCGTATCAGGATTTTTTGTGATTCTCAACTTGTTGTTTGAAAAATCAACGGAGAATACCAATGCAAAGAACCTACCATGAAGTAGCAATGTCATTTTTCACCAAGTTTAATTGGTATGAAATCAATAATTTACCATGTTTGACTAATATATTTGGAAATGCCATGGCTTCTTTAGGATCACTGATTCCAAAGAACTCTGAAGTAGAGGTACAACCACTCATTGTTACAAAGATATCTAAATTTATAATTGTTTGTGCTGACTCTAAGGATGAGAAAGATATTTGCTTTATATATTTGGAGCCATATGAGCCTTGGTCAACCCAAATAATAGCTTTTCTCAAGTTTTTAACACTCCCATTAGATATGTCATAGATTGCTAAATGTACTTTCAAGCAAAAAGTAACTTGTTTTACTCTCTTGGGGGACGTGTTGTATAGACATGAATATTATGGAGTCCTCCTTCATTATCTTGATCTAGAAAAGGCACAAAGAGCCATAGATGAAGTTCATGATGGTACTTTTGGTGGTCATTTTAGTGGAATGACCATTACTAAGTGTATTCTACGCATGGATTATTATTGGCCCACCATGGAATGCGACTGCTGTACTTATGTCAAGCATTGTAAGCAATGTCAAGAGCATTCTAAATTAACTCATGTGCCATCACAAACATTACAACATATTCAAATCCTTTTGCCCTTTTCACAAAGGGATCTTGATTTAATTGGTAAAATATCACCTCCTTCCTCAGGATAACATACATTCATCATCATAGACACTGAATACTTCACAAAGTGGGTTGAGGCAATTCCTCTAACTAGTACAATAAGACATAAAATTGTGGAATTTATACTTTACCATATCATCTATAATTTTGGTATTCCCTCAAAAATCATCTCTAACAATGACAAGTCCTTAAAGAACAAGGATGTTTAAGAACTTTGCAAGAGATATAATATCCAACACAGTTTCTTGACTCCTTACTACCCATAAGAAAATGGACAAGCTGAGGCTGCCATCAAGACCTTAATTGCTATTCTCAAGAAATTAGTTAATGAAAATCATAAAGATTGGCATACTAAAATTCCCTTGGAATTATGGGCTTATCGAACAAGAATTCACATACTTACTAGCACAACATCATTTTCATTAGTCTATGAAGCTGAAGTAATTATACCTCCTGAGCTTGAGATCCCCTCATTACAAATTTTATTATAGGAATTCATAGATGATGACACTACTAGACAAGCACATTTTGACCAAACCATACTTCTTGATGAAAGGTGTGTTAATGATTTAGAGCATTTACAAGTTTATCAAGATCGCCTAAAGAACTTACATCACCAAAGTTCATATACATGAATTTGAAGTAGGATATCTTATTCTTAAAGAGAATCAACAAAACACTAATGCATTATCTCATCTTCGTGATAAATTTGTGGCTAATTGGTTAGGTCCATATATTTTCACTCAAAAAGTGGGTAAAGGAACTTATAGCCTTGCCATTTTAAGGGGATTTGAAGATCCCAAACCACTTAACATCATCCACTTGAGAGCATTATATGCTTAATGTGATTTATATATGTATATATACATGGCTAGTACACAAAAAAACATTGTATTTCACACATTACATTTTACATATTACACTGCAAACATTACATTTCACACTGTAGACACCTAAAATATGTCATGTTTAGGAGACTAACTATATGGACACATCTGTAGACCATATGGAACCTATTGGATCTCTCCAGGCGTAAGCAATGGTCATAACCACTCAAACAGGGTAGTCCTAGCCCATCTAAACTTGGTCGCTCTCAAGAGGAAATGCAACCACACCTGGCCACTGAAGACTATAGCGGCCACACCTTGTCGCTAAACCTGATAGTGACCAACATCACACATAATCTGGCCATGATTATGGGCCTAGATCATGCAGTATGACTACACCTGTGCATGGATTTCAAGATAATTTTTGTGAGAAACTCCCTGAGTCCCTCCTAACTGCTCCTTCAATACAAATTTGTGACTGATGCCTCCCACCTAGAATGGTCAGTCACATGAAATTTGTATGGAATATTCTCCAAGAAGCTAAGTTTTAGATTTGAGATGGAATTCTACATATAGAATCTCCCATAAAAAGAAAATGATATCCTTAGAGTTTCAAAGTTAAGCAGTGAAGCCTTGTTGAAATAGAGATAAAAATTCATCCCTTTGAGGAATATTTGATCACCATTCGGTTGATCTAAGCCCACATATTAGTTGTTAGATTCACCATTCCCAACCACCAATAAGTGTAGGAGACACACTCGGTGACCCTTGAATATCAATTTTGGCAAAGAGGATAGTGTACAAATCCCTTAACCACAAGGAGGAGATCTTCACATCATGGCCGCTATCTCGAACAATGGCTCACATGCATATCTTAGGGCATAAACAGTATTTTCCCTTGCTTTTAGCTTAGCTTTATTAATACTTAGTTTATGGCTTTCTAATAGTTTAGATCTAGTTTCATTTACGCTTGTATTTTGTATTTCATTAGTTTATCATGCATTTCTTATTCTGTTCATGCTTATATTTTATTATCAATATCATGAGTATTCAAATCCACTAACAAAGGCCTCATCTAGAGAGGCAACCCATCCTACTAAGTGTATTTTTTTGTTTTCATGAGCGTAGGTATAGATTCTCAAGACCATATTGAAGCACCAGGAGCATAGAGATCCCTCCAAGATTAGATCTGTAGAAGAGGGTATATGTAAGCCTCCATACATTTTCGTGTGCAAGACCAGGAGGCCTACGTAGATGCACCGTTCCCTTACGGGGAATTTATTCGATCGCTGCTCTATATTGTGTAAATATTTGTATCAAAATGATTGGTATCCCTCAGAGGGACATACTTGCAACCGATGATTTGAGATATCAATAAATAAAGCCTCTTTATTTGCTTTCTTATTTTGAGTGTTGCATGTGCTTTCAATGTTTTATTTTGTGCAAGTGGTAGCATACATAATAAATCAATATCACAAGTAGGGTAGTCGGGGTGCATGCTTCTTGGGGTCACACAAATGGTGATCATGGTGGGACCCCCATGAGATTTTTTTTTTATCAATTTACTAATGTTTTAGATGTTTTTCTCTATGTATTTCTAGCCACTTTTGTCAACAACGACCAACAGATCTTAGCCACTATAGCTATCAGTGACCAGAATCAACTACTTTTGTCAAAAATGACCAATAGGAAAATAGATATAGAGGTCAAATAGGTCATCATCAGGTGGGGAATTAAGGTTGGTACACATTTCTAATTCTTTGTGACTTTTTGTCTATTTTTATTTTCTAGAAAAAACAAGCAAAAACATAGCTAAGTAGGAAAAAATGAGGAAAATGAAATGAAATTACATTATAAGTTTTTTAGATGTCTTTAGTTTCCTCTAAGCACTACTAGGAACAATGGGCCTCTTCTTGTAAGGTCTGCCCTAGTATCTAGCATGCTAGGATTCTGTGTGTAAGTTTGCTTGCATGTGGCCCAACCAGTGGTCGCCCATTCACAAAGTAGGAAGTGCATTACATGAAAAATCATTGAGATTAAATTAGATATGCATATTTTTGAATTCAAAATGTTCTTGTTAGGCATGTAGGAAAGTAGTCATGAATTTTGTATGATGCATCACTTTTTATTTCATGAATTTAAAAATAACACTACACACTTGCATGTTCTACCACAACATCGGTAAGGTCAAATTTCATCGTCGACCCCCAATTCAGACTGGTGATGTTAGAATTCATCTCCTTCCATCGGCTTACCCTTTAGATGTACTTAGATAGAATAGATAACTCTTTTTAATCTAGTACAAGTCACTTGTGTTCAAACTATCTCCCACTATGACATAGTGGAAGAGCTAGGCAAACCCCCCATTGGGATTTAAGTAGTGTACCCTAGACTGTTTTGAGAAATCATGTTTGGCACTAGTGTTCTTAGTCTCATATTTTATTTAGTTCCCTCATTCCAATTCCAAAGCATAGACAAGAAATCAAGATCATAAAAAAATTTGAACACACCAGACAGTTTAGGGAACACATTAAAATCCTTAAACAAGATAAACATATGCTCACTTTGTTTGTGTGATTTGGAAATTAATCAAGAAAATAACACAAATCAAAATGGTGAACACACATATCAACCACCCTTGATCCACTACCAAGGGGGAAACTAATGCTCCTTACACTCATAAACACACTAGAATTGAGTTGCCCACCCATAGTGTCTCCAAATAAAGTTCAACAAGTCTTAGGGGTGACAACTCAACCACCCTTAGAGGGACTCCATGAGAAACCCCAGTGAGAGATCCACTTCCTGGGTCTCCATAATATAGACATGGGGAGGCCTCAAGACCCCCATCATCACACAGGAATGAGGAATACTCATGGTGCCTCTCATCATATAGACACACAAATACATCACGATCTTCTTCATAACATAAGCAAGTGAAGGCATCATGACATCCCTTTTCACACTGACACATGGAGGCATCATGACCTCCATAATTGCACAGATATGTGGAGACTTTAAGGTCTCCATCATCATGCTAGAATGAGGAGATATCAAGACCTCCATCATCACACAGGCATGAAGGGGTGGCAAGATACCAAGCATCATATGATACACATAGGATAGGTAAACCCACTGAGGGGAGAGATAACAAACCTCTAGTAAGTCACAGACCAAGGACATCCTATAGCCTCTCAAAATATGGGAGAATACCTTAGGATCACATCCTAATTGGTGTCAATGGTAGTCCATGATACCAGTCATGGAGAACTATACAACTAGACGAGCTAGATTGGTTTCACCTGAGACCAGCTTCGAGGAGCATCACTATCGCATGTTCTGGTTTAGGAAGTTCATATAGTGTAGCCACTAGATGCACCAATGAACCAAGGTAAGCTTAAAAGTGACCCTACAACACATATACTAATTCAAAGCATGAGCATACTCAATCATTAACATAGTACATAGAGCAAGTTACCCTAGTAGAAAGAGATAGACACACAACAAGAGGCTCCTTGAGAGGCCGCAACGTTAGAAATCCTCACGTAGAGGTATAGAGACATGAGCCATCAATAGTAGGTCACTATAACCACCTACATAGATAGGAGGAAGAGCTACGCATTGAGTGAAAATGCATGGAATATCTTGAGCAAGAAAAGCACAGAAAAAGGCACCTACGCTTACAAGAGCAACTCTCAAGGGAAGAGAGGAAGAAGCGTAAGGATCTAGTAGAGAGAGTAACTCTCAAGGGAAGAGAGGGAGAAGCGTAAGGATCTAGTAGAGAGGCTAGCTCAAATAAATGCACACATAACTAGTGAGAGGTATCAATGTGAAGGACATACTGATTCTTCATGGAATAATGGTGCTAGATATGAGCATATTCACCATGCTCCACAACATTAAGAACACATGGATCTCGAGCAAACACAATTCAATAGGGACTAGACAAGGATAGGATATCAAGAACAAACCCATATAGAACCTCCAAATGTGGTCATGGAGGATGAGTACAAAGGTCCAATTATGGCAAACATCAAAATACCTCCATTACCACCACGGGAAAAGCTTCAGGAGCACAAGATTATTCCTCAAAGGTATACCAAATGCTCGTCGAGAGAGTGAAGTTTATCGAAAAGGACACAAATGGAAAAAATCCAACATTAGAAAAGATACACAACCAGCCTTTGTGCCCATCAGTCCAAAGCCTTGCATATCCTAATCATTTCGAGATGCATAGGTTGGATAAGTTTAAAGGGGAGGGAGACATGCAAGAACATGTGACCAACTTCATGAATTCATGCTTCCACCTAGATAAATATGATGCCCTAATACTAATAATATTCATCATGATATTCTTGGGTGTAGCAACCCAATGGTTCAACCATTTGCCTAAGAACAACATTACTGATTTTGAGCAACTGGTAAATGCGTTCCTAGAATGTTTCTCCTTTGGTGCTAAGAAGAAGGTGAACTTATATGGCTTGGCTAATTTGAAGTAATATGATGATGAGCCAGTGATGGACTATGGGGACAGGTGGAGAAAAATTATGGCAAAGCTATCATTTTTTGTCCCCACAAATGATATCATCTGAATGTTCATAAAGAGTTATGCCAAGCACATCTCTATGCTATTGCAGATGTAGAAATATGAATCATTCAAAGAAGCCTTGGCTCAAGCCAAGCTTATTAAAAATATTAAGGTCGATGAGGGAGACCTTAAGCTCTGCAATAAGAAATAATGGAGCAAGAACAATCAGAATGATAAGAACAAGTAGAAGCATGCCAAGCCTACTCAAGTTAATAAGGTTGTGTTAGACACACCACAAGGGGGGAATGGATAGCAACCCTAGAATTATCAATCACAACCCCCACTGACTAACTATGATCCCAAGAAAAACTAGGGTTGAAACAAGAAACGTTGGTTGCCTCATTATTTCATGCCTCTAAATGAATCAATGCAGTTGATATTCAACCAATTGAATGAGGCACATATGATAATATTTCTTGACATACAACTACTTGATACTAACCATCCCAAGCCAAGCGAATACAGGAAAGATAACCACTACCCATACCACTAGATATCGAGGTATGACATCAAGAACTACATCAAATTTAAGAATGTCATGCAAAACATGATTGAGAAGGGAAAAATAAAAGTTGATATCCTGCTAGCTCTCAAAAATAGGGATATGGGTATATTTAGGAACCCTTTACCTAAATATGAATCCCCTAGGGATCAGGGCATGCAGGTCAACCACGTCTAAGTTGAACCACCTATTCAAGGATGCATCAGAATGGTTGATTTGGTCAACGTGGAAACCAAGACTCAAATATATGGGTAACCATAGTCACCGGTGCCTCCCATAAATATCTTGGATACACCTCGATAGAGACATGTGCAAAATAATCCACCAGGTTCACCAATGAGACTTGTAGTAACGGTTCAGAGTAGATTAGAACAAATTCTACAAACAAATCTGACCAAATTATCCATGTATGAGCTCATATAATAGTCTCCTAGGCATAGGGAGATGTTAATGAAGATTTTGAGATCAATCGAGCTCCAGCCCTAGAAGCTAGATGCTTTCATATATTTTGTGGGGTAAGTTCAACAATGCCAAGATCCTGTGATATGTTTTTACGATCACAAAATCAAAGAGTGCCAGCTACTATAGTAGATCCACCTTTGCACATAATTACATCTATCAATGACATACCATTCAAGCATGTTATGATTGATACATGCTCATCAATCAACATCATTACTACCAATGCTATAGGGCACTTGAAGATTTAAGAACACAAGCTTATACTGAGAGGGAGGGTGAACTAGTATAAGATCACTTTTTACTTTTCTTTCTCAATCAATATTATGCAATCTCTATATAGTAATATTAATAGCAGTAATAAAAGAAATGCATAAATCACCACACACAATAGAGACACCAAAATTTATGTGGTTCACCCAATGTGGGCTACTCTACAGAGAAAATATTTCACTAAAATTTTCTCAATCAATCTCTTGGGAATCTTTCCCTATTACAATATTTATGGACCTCTATCCAAAGGAGATACCAATACCCTAAATCAAATTCATGGATATCTATCCATAGGAGACACCAATCTCCTACTCTCTACTTTGGCTGGTGATCCTCTAGAAGACCTCTACCTCCACTGCCCTTTGCAAATGGAACTCTATCCACAAAAGACACCTGTCTTCCATGCTATGGCTGGAGATCTCTTGTCCTCAACTCTGTCACCATAAAATATCTGTCTAAAATCTATACCAAACAAATTCCATCGATCTAGCACAAATATATCCTCAATATCTATCTCTGATATGGCACAAACTTGTCCTTAAATCTGCACCAAAATCTATCCTTGAATCTGTACTAAACACAGTCCTTCGGTCTAGCACAAATCTATCATTAATATCTATCCTCAAGCCTTAACTCAAATCTTGACTCAATCTCAAATCAAATCTCCTGGTTCTACCCCAAACCTTAACTGAAGGTTTGAACAAATCAATAAAATCTACTCTTAAGTCTTCTCAAAGACTTGTCTCAAATTTGCTTTGTAAGCTTTCACAAAAGCTCACACTAATCTGTGCTCAAGTCCTCTCTAGAACTTGTCCAATCTACTCAATAAGTTCTCTCAAGAACTTATCCAAATCTGCTCTCAATATGTATTGTAAGCTTCCACAAAAAGCTTACCCAAATCTGTCCACAAGTCTTCTCAAAGACTTACCTCAAATCTGCTCAACAAGTCCATACTAGAACTTGTCCAATCTCATAGAAACATAAAGAGAATTGTTAAAGACTCAATATGCTCTATACTCATAACAATGCTCAATCACTTTCAATCACTCTTTTAGAAACATACAGAGAATTGTTAAAGACTCAATATGCTTCACATTCACCTCAATGCTCAATCACTTTCAATAACTCTTTCAAAAACATACATAGAATTGTTAGAGAATCAATATGCTTCAACTCAATACTCAACCACTTTCTCAATTCAAATAAGAATATAGAATAGTTTTTTATGGAACCTGACCAATCACTTCACACATCCACTTGACTAGGCTCAACCACCTCTACTCAACCAATCACTCAATGAAATAATCCTTGCTTACAAACCCTAGTCCAAGCATATGATCCTTTACTCAAAATATTTCCAACAATGATTCTCATGTTCTTTTCAAACCCTAGTTCAAGTTATTCACACAACCAATGGCTTCAACAAAAATTCTTATAAAACAACTCTCACATAACAATGATACTCAAACCTTAGTTCAAGTTCTTCACTCAACCAATGGCTTTCACAATAATTCTTATAAAAAAATATTTTAACAACTCTTTATTCTGGAAAACCTTGAAGCATTAACTCAACACACTCAATAAGGAAACCCTAATCAAGTCCTTTTCACTCCAAACTTATTTTCTAGAAAACCAACCAATCAATTCAACTATGGAAGAATGCACTCATATATTTTTCTTGATGATGAAGGAACCTCTAAAATATGCCACAACCACAAACACTTCTTTACCAAGATCAAAAGAGTTATAAGACACTAAGCTCTATCAAAGATATAATGCAAGTACCAAAATACACATACACCTTATCACTTCATATTAAAGAACGCATCCATCAACATATAAAAATAATTAACCAAATACACCTTATAATATTCCAAAAATATTCAATACCAAGAATAATATCAATGCAATCTACTTTTCAAAAATAACTCAATAGAAAGAATTCCTCTCAACAGTTTAAATTTCTAATACACCAATGTGACATAAATACTTTATTCAATAATAAAGCTAACTCCTTTTTCCTCTAATTTACCAAAAATAATGATCAATTAAAAACCTTTTTAAATCCCTAAGAACTCATGTCAAACCTTAGGCAATATAAAAATTATATTCAAAATTTATTACCTTTGCCTTGGTGGGATTTGATCTCATGATGTAGCCTCAACCAACATCCTAGCCATAGCTCCAACAACCGTGCGATCTAGGCACTCGCTTGAGGAGTAAAGAGCACCATGTGCTCTATAAAGCTTCTCGACTTGCCTATGCAAAAATATGCAACGCTTCCTTTGGAGCTTCCAACACAAGCACAACCAAACAAATAATGCTTCCATTGTGATTCAATCATAGGTCACTCTGTGCCCAAGAACTCTATCCACTGTCCATTTGCCACTAGGCCACACTACCCAGATGGCTCTTGCAATTTGTTGCTTGTCGATTTAACCTTATTCACTGGTGCTCAAAATAATGTTATCCTCTTTTTCACATGAGTTCTCAACACACAATTGCACACATTATCATTTGATCAAAAGAATGATTAAATATCTCTAAGGCATAGTGTTTTTATATTGATTTCCTCCTTCACACATAAACGTCAGCGCTTTTATTTTTATTCAAACTTAAACTTTGGCACTTTGATTTTTAAATTATTGATTTATAAATTATTTAGAATTTAAATTTTATAAATTAATTTTTACATCCCTTTGGATTTATTAAAGCCTTCTCTCATTTTACAACTTTGTATAAATAATATTTATCTATAAAATTTAAATTCAATTTGAATTTAAATATTTTATAAAATAAATATTAAAACTCCCTTGGGCTTTTATGAAAAGCCTTTTATTTTTGCTCACCCATGGTTTTAATAAAAACCCTTCTAACTTATGCTTCCACATAATATTAAAAATATTATGAAGCTTTTTGCCTTTAACATGTGCATTGTTCCTCTTGACATTTTGACATCAACGAAGCTTATTCCTTGACATCAATGACAACTTCGTTCCTTGACATCAATGAAAACTTTGAATCAAAATATCCAACAATCTCCCCCTTTGTCATTGATGGCAACCCAAATTATTTTTACCAGAAACTTAACCTTTTCTTTTTTATGTTCCCCTTGGGATAGTTCTGCTCCCCTGGAGGTTGTTGCTTGGATGTTTAGAAGCAGAACCTATAGGTTTTGTTTTTGTAGGTTAACTATCATGTTTTTTCTACAACATGAAATTTTTGATGCCACATCATCTAGAAATAGTTTCTATGGTAAGAAAAATATTTCAAATATTTTTAGAAGTTAGATTTCAACAAAAAGCTTATTAATATCTATTTTTCAACATGTCCTATTTATGATATTTAACTACTAAAAACCTGTAAAATAATAAAAACATGCAAAAAACTATCGAAATAGCAAAATAGTATTTATTATCATTTCATCATGCTAGAATTAATACATTAATGCATAGTAATCAAATATTTGGTATTTTAGCTATAATATCAATAAAAAATGGTAGTTTCACATGTTAACAAAGTTGTAATAATGAGATATTTGAGTGTATTATCAGGTGAGGTGATGGATTTTATCCTCCAAGATGTTAATGTGATCATGCTAGTACCCTAGATCTAAATTTTATTTGGCTATCATAAAGGTGGATAAAAAATGGAGCGAATCCCTTGCTCATAACAACCTAGCTCAAAAACATGTTAGTTGAAGCTTCAGAGATAACACATCATAAATTTAGATTGGATATGAGGTCAAGGTGGTAGAGAATTTATTTTATGATTTTTTAGGTGTAGGTAATGTAGAGGACTCTTGTGGTGATGAGGATGAGGATGGTTGCAACTCTAGGGCAAGTAGAATAGGATGTGGAGAGATAAATAAGGTAGATATTTTGAGCAAGGCATCCAGTCAAGAAACACATTGCTCCCAAGTATGACAAAATGTAGGTGTGGTTAAGATAGGATGATTTGTGTGTGCAAATTGAGAAGTGGAACAAGGAGGAATCTCACTAGAATATGGGTTGACATGAGGTGTATTCTAAGTGGGATGTGGATGAATGGATGGAGTATTTGGAGTCGGTAAGACTGGGATGTTGGAAGATAGAGGAGGTGGTGGATGTAGAGAAGAGGATTGGAAATATTGAGGTGGAGGTCATGCACACGATGAAGAGGTAAAAGGCCCTAGTGATGGGTGTGATCCTTGTTGGGAGTGCATGGTTGAGCGAGCATAAGCATTGGATGATGCATTTTATGATGATGAATAATTATTCATTGAATTATTGAGAAGATTTGGAGGAGGTGAAGAGGGTTGTACAAGTTGGATTAGAGTAGGGGTAAATTGGGTAGATTATAAGGGTGGACTTAGTGGAAGAGTGACAATATTGCAATATTATAATGGATCATCATCGATGAGGATGTGATATACCTAGTCATTATGAAGATATTTTAGATAATGATGTAGTGTAGAAGGAATGCATCACATATCATGAATTCATGGATGTCCTAAGAGAATATTAATATGCATTTCCCTTTTTGATAACATGGAATAGGATAGAAATGTTCTTAATGCCTACCTAAATGGGTAATACAATGGAGCTAATTTTAGGATGCATAGATCCATCGAAATCTCATAGGTCGAGGGTAGGAGTGGTAAGATGAGAAGGTGGGATGTGTAAATGATGAAGGGTGAAAGTAGAAATGATGCTAATGGAAGATCCCGTGTTGATCAAGATGCATTTCTATGTGACATCATTGACGTTACCCATGATATGTATAGGGGGATGAAACCTCTCACCTTCCAAAGTGGTGATATTGTGATCATAGAATACAATAGAAGGTTTCATACATGTTTACACATTACCAATAAAACTGATAAAAGCATTTGTATCTATTAGATTTTGATACTAAATAATTAATGTAAGATTTACCGCAAGGTATAGAATGAGCATGCAATATTGAATATAAAATAATGGAAATATGAACAACATGTAAAATTCATAAGAAAATTTTGTAACTACTCATAAAATTATCATTAATGAAAGCTCACAAAAATAGTATCTTCATACAAAATGTGGAGATATCAAATACTCCATGCTTCATACAAGTTCTACATTGTATCTAACTTGTATTCTACTCTACTCTACATTCTCCTATGAAATGATAAGATGATCTTATGATATATCTCTTATGCTCACACAAAGACCAATATATAATGGGATGTGACTCTTGGCCTTCCATATTCCTATGACTCTTCACTTTCCTATTCTATGGACTCATGTGCACATGGACTATGATGCACATTTATATTATTGAATATTTTACACATTCTAATATTACTTTTTTATTTATTACATTGCATAAAGTAAATACTCAAACCCTAATCTAAAGAAGTACCCAAGGTGGTATTTTAGCATGTACTATATTCCAACACCCTCATGTATTACATTATTTGGTTATTGAAGACTTTAGTCTTCAATATGGTCTTTATCATGGTTTTTGAACTTGAGTTCTTATTTTCTGCTTTCTTCATTTTACTCCATGTTTATATCTATATAAAGTAAATAATTAGTATCTTCACAAAATACTATTTTTTCTAAAAGAGCTTTAACTTCATGTCCATTTTTTGGTTCTTCCAGTTCCTAAATTTCTTGATTATCTTAAACTAAGTGTCCTTTTTATTTTACTTCTATATATTGTAGTTGAGGATGGTTGTATTGATTCTGATAAGTATTTGGACATTGAAATTGTTTCTAAAGCAAATTATATTGATATCGATATTATCTTGGTTGAAATGGGCTATTTGATTGACTTCCATTTTTTTTATTCCTTTGAAACTAATTTCTTGGATTGAATCTAAAATAATTGGTACTATGTCATTTATTTCTTCATACTTCAAAATATCTATTATTCCAACTTGATATACCCTTTGAGAATGAAGAAACATTTACTTGTGAATTATTTTTTGATACTAATGCATTGTTAATCATTTCATCTTTTACTAAATTTTCCACATCATATTCTTGTAGGATATTGACTAACTCATCGAATGATGTATCTTTACTTAGAATTTGTAAGGATGTGAGTAGATGTTTGTAGATTTTTAGAAGTTCTCTTAGGATCACTTGGACAAGAAAATTTTCTTCTACCTTTTCTCCTAAGGTTAACAACTTTTATTTTATATTTGCTATTTTTATTAGAAAAAATTCTATACTTTCACCACTATTAACTTTTAGAGAATGCAACTGAGTTTTTTTTTTTTTATTTGTGGAAAACATCCCAAAAGGGATGCCACTTTCGGGTAAGACCCAAGGAGGCAGGGGTATCCATTCCACAAAAAATGCCCAGGACTCGGACCTGGCCTACCACCTTTGACATACTCAAGGAGCAAACAAACACACAAAACCAATTTAAAAATAAGTAAATAACAACAAAAATAATAAAATAAAATAAAAAACATGCTCCTTGAGTGTGTCAAAAACAAAAGCACAACCAAACACGCACAATAAGATAAAAGAAACCACAACACAAACCACATAGAAAAACACAAGAACCACATAACAAAACACAAACAAGACAAAAACAACAGAACACTACAAAGACATAACCCAAAAAAAAACATGAAAAATAAACACAACCAAAACCTAAAAAATTAAAATAAAATAAAAATAAAAAACAACCAACAACAGACAATAAACAAAAAAAAAAAACATAGAAAACACTCACACATAAAAACATGAATTAACACAAACAAAGAGAAACCCAAGAACAAGAACGAAAAAAACACAAGAACAATAACAAAAAACATTAAAAAAAAACACAAAACAACAAAAACACATGAACAACAAAAAACAACACAAAGAACACAAAAACAAAACAAAACAAAAGAACCCACCCACCTTAAAAAACTAAACAAAAAAATAAAAAGAAAAAAAAAAAAAAAATTGAACATAACAATGACCTATCTAGACCAGAAGACTAATAAGGCAAGAATCAACAGAGGAAACAAAATAAAGAATAGAATGAGCTAGGGAACTAAAAAAACTGAATGAACCAAAGAGAAGCAAAAAAAAAAAAAGCAAGAAGAAACTAGGTACCTTCAGAACTGGAGCCATCCAAAGAAATGATAGAAAGAAGAGCTTCCCTAATTTGAGAAGCCCACCATATAGGAGGGTGGCCATAACAAGTAAGATCACCTTTGTCCAAAGCCCAATTAGCTAAAGCATCAACACTCTTGTTTTGATCTCTGACCACATGATTGTAATCAACTTTCAAAAATCCCATCCGGATTAATTGAATCTTCTCAATAATTATTTTTATTCTCCAATCCACCTTATGATTCTTAGAAGGAGTCTTCAAGAGATTAATCATAAGTTGAGAGTCAGACTCAACTAACACCTTTTCCCATCCAACCTTAGTAGCCTCCTGAAGGCCTCTGAGGATACCATACCCCTCAACAAGGTTATTGGAAAGAATACCCAAATTCTCAGCAAAAGTAAAAACCAGGGAGCCATCTGAAAGTCTACCAATTCCTCCCACATTGGCTTTTCCAGGGTTCCCTCTAGAGGCTCCATCAAGTATTGACTTTTCCAAAATCCTTAGGAGGAGGTTGCCAATTTCTAGTCCTATCCATATTACTAATACTCACATTCCCTTTAAGTTGGTTGCCCTTAGAATATTTAATCTTCAATATTTGCATCACTTGATCCCATATTTGGTGGGAGTTTTGGGGGTGATTAAGGAGTTGATGGACTGATTCAACTAAGTTGGCTATGGTATTTTGCCAAATATAGTGAATATCCTTCCTATCTTGATTAAAAATTTGGTTGTTCCTTTCATTCCAAATATTCCAAAGAAGAATGGTAGAACCCATCCAAACTAACTCGCCTAATAAAATGATCAACACCCTCTTGATTAGGCCAATCCCTCCAAAGCTGTTCAAAAGTAAAAAAATTGGACCATTGTAAGCCAAGTAAAGTGGCCATTCTCCTCCATAGCTCAGAGGCTAAAGTACACTCAATAAAAATATGGTTGAGAGTTTCTACATTCTCTTCACACATTTCACATCTAAAAGGGCCATGAAAACCACGCTTCATAAGTTGCTCACCAAGAAGCACCCTACGATGCAATAAAAGCCAATTAAAGAACCTCACCTTAGGCCAGATATTTTGAGCCCACAATCGAGAAAATATGTCAGAAGAATGGTTGGGATTATTATGGCATAAGGTCAAATAACCTTGAGCAACCGAATACTCACCCTTAGTAGTGTTGTTCCATCCAAAACAATATTTTTCATGGGACCAAGAGAGGGATCTCATATGAAGGATGCCTTGGATATCTTGTCTTTGCCTTTCTAGGATTTGAATAGGCCAATCCTCAATAGGGATCCAATATCTACCAACCTTTGAATTACCAAGTATGGTATCGATAGTAATTAGCCACCTTTATCCAATTAGCTCGGTGAAGCTCCTCCATCCAAGGCCTCCAATCGAGAAACTGAGTTATCAAAGGCTTGTGACCATCCCAAGAATCTGTCCAAAAATTTGCCTGTTGACCATTATGAATGATCCAAAATAATTTTTTCTTTATCAAATCCTCACCAGTCTTAAGAACTCCTAAAATGGGAGAACCTTTGGTAGGAAGTTGATAGCGAACAAGGTCTTCAGGACTTTTGTTCTCAACATATTTAGCATGGAGATTATTGGCCCAAAGAGCATTGGGGTTATGCAACATCCTCCAATATAATTTAGCAGCTAAAGCTTTGTTGTTATTAATAGAATACCGAATCCTAACCCCCCTTCACTCTTAGGAAGACATAAAGTATCCCATTTCACCAAGGCCCATTTTATTTTCTCCTTAGTACCACTCCAAAGGAAACGATGACTGATTTGATCCAATTCTCGAAGAACAACCTTTGGGATATTCAAAATGGAAGAAACATAAATAGGAATAGCTTGAAGGACTGATTTTACCAAGGTGATTCTACCCCCATAAGAAAGCCACCTGTTGGTCCACTTTCCAATTTTCTTCTTGACTTTGTCCAACAACCAATTCCAATATTTATTTTTCTGCCTTTGAATATTTATGGGAATACCTAAATAAGTGATTGGAAGGGAGGTCTTATTATATCTTAATTTATCCAAGACCATGGATTCCTGTCTAGCAGAGCAGTGAAAGAAAATAACTTTAGATTTGTCTTCATTGATCAACTGCCCAGTAGCCTTAGAAAAACAGCTAATGATTTGCTTAATATTAGAAGCTTCCTTAACTGTAGCTTTACCTAAAAGAGTAGAGTCATCCACAAATTGAAGATGAGAGATAGGTCTAGCTCCATGAGCAATGGTAACTCCCTCAAGGGTTTTGTTTTCCCTCTTTTTGGTTATAGTCCTACCCAAGCATTCAACAAGAATGATGAATAAATAAGGGGATAGCGGGTCACCTTGCCTAATACCTCTGGAAGCTGGGAATGACCGAGAAGGCCTACCATTGATAAGAACTAAGTAGGAAACTGAAGAGATACATCCCATAATCCAATCCATCCAATCCTTAGAGAAACCAAATTGCCTCAAAACTTTGATAAGGAAGTGCCAATCCACTCTGTCATAAGCTTTGGATAAGTCTAACCGAATGAACATGGAAGGAGATTTTTGCATATCCATGGAATGGATGGCTTCCTGAGCAAGAACTATCTCATCTACTATTTGACGTCCTTCCACATAACCCCCTTGCTCCGGGGAAATAATATTATGCAAAAGAGGCTTCAACCTTTCTGCCATTATTTTAGTAATGATTTTGAGAAGAACATTACATAAAGCAATAGGTCTAAAAGCTGAGATATGATCAACCTCTTGAGCTTTTGGAACAAGAGTAATATAAGTTTTATTGATAACCTTCAAAATTTCTTTGGCTTTCCTGGCTTCTTCCACCACCTCTAATAAATCAACATGAAGGATATCCCAGAACTCTTGGTAGAACTCAATGGGAAAACCATCAGGACCTGGGGTTTTCCTTTTTTGCATTTTAAAAACTACTTGTTGAAGCTCATTGATAGTAACAAGAGTAGTCAAAATAGAGTTCTCCTTAGAAGTGATAAGAGAAGGGATTGCTTGAAGAACATTTTGTTGTGAAGCTGAGTCAAGAGGAGTAGCAGCAAAAATATTGGAAAAGTAATCAACAACAATAGAGTTCATGCCATCCCAAGTATAAACAACATCTCCAGAATCTGATTTTAAGGAAGAAATAAAGTTGTGAGATCTTCGAGCTAGAAGATATTTGTGGAAGAAATTTGTGTTTTGATCTCCTTCTTTGAGCCATTGAATTCTAGATTTTTGCTTCCATAAGATTTCTTCTCTTTTTTCCCATTCCTCTAACTGAGTTGTGAGTTTAATTTCATCTGCACTTCTCTTCTCTGTGAGGCCATCTAAACGGATTTTCTTATTCAAATTTTCAAGATGAGCAATAACTTCATATTTTTTTTATGAACATCCCCAAACTCTTTCTAGTTCCAAGTCTTGATTTTGGATTTAATGTATTGTAGTATTTTGGCAAAACAGAACATCTTAGTCCCATGCCTAGGTTTACCTTCCTTCCACCATTGTTGCACATGAGGTCTGAAGGAAATGTCTCTAAGCCACATTAATTGAAAATGAAAAGGAGAGAAACTCACATTGGTTTTCCACATTTCCACCATGGCTCGGCCAATGATCCAAACCAACATTATTAAGAGTCTTCACTTTAGGAATGTGACCATGGATTAAGAAATTTTTAGAGAGCAAAAACCTATCCAATCTCTCCATTATACAAGCTAAGCCTTGCCTTCTGTTAGACCAAGTCATAAGGCCATTATCTGGTTGGATATCCACAAGATGGAGGTTTGCAATATATTCGCTCATGAGGTCAGTGCTTTTGTCCAAATTTCTATTTCCCCCCTTTTCTCATCCAGAGAGAGGATGGTATTGAAATCTCCTCCGATCAAGATCCAAGCTTCAGGAAAATGAGAGATAATATGAGTAATATCCTTCCACTATCTTCTTTTTTCCTCCAAAGAAGTCGAGCATAAACAAGTAATGCAGAGCATAATCTGGAAGTTGGAATGTCTACTTTGAATAGCTATAGCCAACAAACCCCAAATGCCAACCATATGGTGAATAACTACCTCTTTTGGGTCCCAAAGACAAGCAATGCCACCATAAGTCCCTTGGGAACTAAGGGAAACCACTTTTCCAGCTGGCCAAATTTTACTGGCAATTGAGTCCATATCCTCCATTGACATCTTTGTTTCTTGAAGGAAAACAAGATGTGGATGATTTATCCGAATCATTCTTCTAATTTCATTTTGTTTTGAAAGACTCCCTTTGAGTCCTCTAATATTCCAAGTGATGATCTTCATTAATACTAGGGCTAAAAAAGTTGGGAAGGGCATTAATATTACCTTCCTCTACAAGCTTTTCACCTTCTTTTACCATATGATATTGATTGGTCTTGCGACCTTCTTTTTGATTAGAATCCATCTTCAATTTTTTTTTCCCTATTTCTTGACTTATTCCAATTGAATCTGAGATGGCTTCTAACCTTGAAGAATGCTCATACACAACAAAAATTTTACTAGATGGTTCAACGGAGTCTATATTGGGACCTGCATTATTTGAAGTTTTGACATTTGAAAGATTGTTTTTCTTGTGTAAATTTTCCCCCTTTTTTTCTGTTGAAAACCTTTGATTTGTTGGTTTGTCTCTTGAGTTCTTCCCTTCATATTTAAATTGTGTTTCTAAGATTTTAGTTTCCATTATTTCCTCTTCCTCACTTGGGACATCATTTGTGGAAAGGATTTCAAACATATTAGCAGATGACTTTGATTGATCCTTCATAACTGGTTTTTTCTGAGTGTTCTTCTTCTTAGGTATTTGGAAACCTGTTGAGTTTATATCTTCTTTATTTTGATCAAGAATTTTATTTGGGCAAGCATTGGCCAAATGACCATATTCATGGCAAATTCTACAATGAAAAGGAATGTTCTCATAGTCCACTACTTGCTCCCAAGTGTCTTCCCCAAATTGTAATGTGATATTTTTAGGTAGGGGTTTGTCAAAATCCATTAAAACACAAATCCGAGCATAAATAATATGTTCAAAATTTTGAGTACAATCAACAGTCATCATAAAAGTTCCTAAAGAGTTTCCAATTGAAGAAAAAATAGTAGGATTCCAAAATTCAATAGGGAGGCCAAAGAGTCTAACCCACACGGGAGCTATAGAAGGCATATCTTCTTCGGCTTTAAATTTAGTATGCCAAGGCTTCATGAAAAGCCCTGCCCTTCCAAAAAACCAAGGACCCCCTTGAAAATGTTTCTCTCTATCTTCATTATTAGCAAATAAAACAAGAAAATAACCATTTGGATAAATAGAGATTTGTAACTCACCTTTAGTTTTCTAGATTTTTGCAGCCTAGAATTTGAAAGTAGATAGACTCGGATGAAAACCCATGAATCGACAAATTAGTCCTCTTTTTTCCAAATCTTCAATGCCAGTCTGAATGTTACCCATATCAAGCTTAACAATAGGAGTTCCATCAACTGCTTTAAGACATCCTGACTCCATTTTTCTGGGGATCAATCTTAGGCATTCTTAGAGGTTTATGGGAAGCCCTAAGATTGATATTAGCATTGGGCTGAGGCTGTCCACCACGAAGGGCATCCCTAAAATTCATTTTTGGGACCGAGTCTTCAAAATTCTTACCCTTGACAGGGGTTTTCATAGTAGAATTATTTTGTGGGTGCACCTTGTTGGCAATTTTGGGTACCTTGGGTACATTGCCTTTGCTCAAGTGTATAGGTTGTCATTGATGTCAAGAAGCTCTTGAAGGAATTTGATTTAATGTCAAATAATTTGCGGACATGGGAAGGGGGGTTCCAGAGGAGAATTCAGAGCATGGACAGGTGAGTTTCCAAGAAGATCATAGTGGCCCATTTGCAAAAGATCAAAGAAAAAGACAAGTAAGAAAAGTGCAAGAAAAACAGTCACGATTTCGCGACATGTTAGAGGAGAGAGAAAGAGTTGGCAAAACTGTCATGATTTCGCGACATGTTAGAGGAGAGAGAAAGAGCTGGCAAAACTGTCGTGATTTCGTGACATGTTGGAAGAGAGAGAAGAAGCAGGAAAAACTATCGCGATTTCGTGACATGTTGGCAGAGAAAAAGGCAAGTGGAAAAACTGTCGCGATTTCGTGACATGTTGGCAGAGAAGGAGAGCAAGGTGGAAAGTGTCACGATTTCATGACATGTCGCATTTTCGCGACTCGAAAAGTGCAGGAAGGCAAAGAAGGAAAAGTGTCACGATTTCGTGACATATTGCAAGGAAGGTTGTACGGACGAAAAAGTGTCACGATTTCGTGACATGATGCAGAAGAGAGAGTCCGTAGTGTGAACTGTCGCGATTTCGCGACAAGTTCGAAGAGAGAGAAAGTAACACGAAAAGTGTCACGATTTTGTGACATGCTGAAAAGTTCGAAGTGAGAGCTGTCACGATTTTGCGACATGCTGCAGAACTCGAAGTGAGAACTGTCACGATTTCGTGACATGCAGCAAAGGGAAGAGTCTGAAATGAGAACTGTCATGATTTCATGACAGGTTGCAAAGAAGACGTACGAAAGCTGAAAGCGTCACGATTTCGTGACAGGCTACAAAGAAATCGTACGGATGCAGAAAGTGTCACGATTTCATGATAGGTTGAAGAGAAAGGTTATGGATGCAGAAAGTGTCATGATTTCATGATAGATTGAGATGGCAGCATACAGTTGGAGAAAGTGTCACGATTTCATGACAAAAATAGAAAGCAGGTCTTCAACAGTTGAAGAGTCACGATTTCGTGATAGAAACAAAATGAAAGAGCATGGAAGAAGAAGCATCACGATTTCATGACAAATTCAAGAAGGAAGAGCTCAAAGGCGAAAGCGTCATGATTTCGTGACATGTTCCAGTTTCACGGGCGTAAGGCAGAGAAAAGCACAAGGCAGCAAAAGTGTCACGATTTCGTGACATGTTCCATTTTCGTGGGCGTAAAGGAGAGAAAAGCACAAGGCAGCGAAAGTGTCACGATTTCGTGACATGTTCCATTTTTGCTAGTGCAAGCAGAGCAGAGTGCAAGGAAGCGAAAGTGTCACGATTTTGCGACATGTTCTGCTTTCAGGGTGCAAGCCGAGAAGGGGTTAAGAAAGCGAAAAGTGTCACGATATCATGACATGTTGTATTTTCATGGCAGAAGCTCAGAAGGGTTACAGAGGCAGTGAAGCCGATAGAGTCAAATTTTAGCCGACAAAGATTAGGGCTTGCAGTCGATAGAGATTAGGGTTTGCATTTGCATAACAGTCGACTAAGATCAAAGTTTTTATTCATGAAAACTCTATTATAAAAGGAGGGCTATTTGGAGAGTTGAGGATGAGATCGAATGCGTGGTTGAAGTGTGATGTTCATAGAAATAGTGCGAAGAGAAGAAGTTCGATCATCGAGAGTAGAGTGCAAAATTCGATAGCAGTGTACAGAGTGCATTTTGTCGAATCGTCTAAGTGAGAGAGATCGCAAGGAATCAGAGTGCGCGAAGATGGTGCTGCTGTGTTTGCACAGAGAGAGTAGAGGGCGTAGAGCGCAATAGGCAAAGACGAACGAGGACATTTGTGCTAGACCGAAGGACTGTGTTTAGTGCAAATTCGAGGACCAGCTTTGGAGGTGATAGAGTTGAGAACAGAGGTCTCCAGCCAGAGCAGGGAGGACAGGTGTCTTCTATGGATAGAGTTCCATTTGCTAAGGGCAGCGGAGGCAGAGGTTTTCTAGAGGATCACCAACCAGAGCAGAGCTAGGGGATTGGTGTCTCCTGTGGGTTGGTGCCCACGAACTCGAGATTAGGGGATTGGTGTCTCCTTTGGGTTGGTGCCCATAAACATTGTAATCGGGAAAGGTATTCCCAGAAGTTGGATTGATAAAATTTAGTGAAATATTTTATCCATGGAGTAGCCCACTTTGGGTGAACCACGTAAATTGTTGTGTCTCTATTGTGGATGGTGTTTTGTGCATTGCTTTGATTACTGCTATTGATACTGCTATCTATACACTGCATAATATTGAATTGAAAGTTGAATTGAAGGAAAAAGTAAAAAGTGGTCTTATACTGTTCACCCCCCCTCTCAGTATAAGCTTGTGTTCTTCAATTGGTATCAGAGCGGGTGCCTTCAAAAAGTTTAACAACTTGAAGGAAAAGCTAGTAAAGAACACAATGGATTATTCAAGTGGCAATGCAGCACCTATTCTTGATGGATCAGATTTTGGTCTTTGGAGTGCAAGAATGAAGGTTCATCTAATGGCACTTGGTAATGAGGTATGGGAAGTAATTGAAGATGAGTACACTATTCCTGTACATGGTCCATTTACTAAAGAAGAAAGGCTCCTACATCACAGCAATTCAAAAGCAATGAATGCAATCCTGAAAGGCTTACAAAAAGCAGATCTCACCAAAGTGATTCACTGCAAAACAACTAGTGAAATGTGGAAACAGTTGCAGGTGGTTCATACAGGTGATACAAATGTTAGAAAGGCCAAGTTGAGACATTTCAAAGGTATGTTTGAACAACTCAAGATGAATGATGATGAAAATATTAGTGACTACATGCTTCGTATGGATGAGGTTGTTAACTCCATGAAAGACTTAGGACTTGAGCTTGCTGAAAATGATGTTTGTGATAAGATTTTAAGATCTCTTCCTAATAGATTTAGTGAAAATATTTTTGCTATTGAGGAAGCTAAAGATTTGGATAAACTGAAAAAGGATGAGCTTCATAGCATTCTTGCAGCATTTGAGTTGAGAACTCAAGTGAAGGTTGACGTCAAGAAAGAAGCAACTTTCAAAGCTACCAAGAAATCCAAGGGTAAACAACTTCAAGAGAGTGATGAGTCTTCTAGTGATGAAGAGGCATATTACAACAAGAAAGGCAAGTTCTCTAGAAAGCACAAAAGCATGAAAAATATAAGATGTTTCAATTGTGGAAAGTTTGGTCATTATGCTACTGACTATACTATTTCCAAGAATGAAAGTGATGAAGAGAAACAGGATTCTAAGAGCAAGGATTCTGAAAAGCACAAGTATCACAGAAAGAACAAAGATGAGCACAACAATCAAGGAAAGAGGTATTCTCACAAGCACAAGAAGAGTTTCTACCTAGACAAAGCAAGTAAGTGTTCGAGTAGTGATAGTGAAAGTTCTTCGAGTGATGATGAAAATGAGATGTTGTTTATTTCAGAAAAAGAGGAAGAACCGAAACATAGATTCATTATCATGAAATGTCTTAGATGTGGAAATTTTGGTCACCTTGAGGATGATTGTACAAATAATGATTTGGTTTCTAGTATGTATGAGGATGCTTCAGAAAACTATAAGGAAGATGCATGTATGGTTTTTGAAAAAGGTAGCACCTCTAGTGATAAGAAATCTGAAAAAGGTTTTGATGATTCAGAATGCAAACAAATAAAGGATCATGAAAGTGAACTTAGTAGTGCTCTTAGTGCTTTGAAAAAAGAAAGAAAGAAGAATGCCAGACTCAAGGATAAGTTAGATGAATGTTGTATAGAGAGAGATGATCTTATAGAAAGTCTTGACTTCTCTATGGCTAAGATACAAGAACTCAAGGATGAGCTAGAATCTAAGGTTCTTGAGTATAGTGAGTTAGAACAGAAAATGGCTTCTTTGAAAGAAGAAACTAAAGAGTACAAGGATAAGCTTTACAGGTTTCAAGATAGCTCCAAAAAGGTTAAGTCACTCATAAAAGGTCAAAGAAAACCAACAGATAAAATAGGCCTTGGTTTTGTTAAGCCGCACAAGGAACAGGTTGGGGAATCTAGTAAGAGATTCCAAAAAGAAGAGAGTTCTGATGAGGAGAGTATTTCAGAGAAAGAGTCCATGAGTGATAGATGCACAGAAATAGAAAACAAAATTCAGAATGAGAAGAAGAAGTTTTCGGGACCCAAGAGGTCAAATAAAGGAAAATTTCATGGCAGATGTTTTGCGTGTCACAGGTTTGGTCACATGGCTGCACATTGCATGGCTCAAATGAAGAAGGTAAACAACAATTTCAGAAGTGCTAGTTTCTTTCAAGGGTATTGCTACTCTTGTCAACAGTTTGGGCACAAGGCAGTTTATTGCAAGGCAAATAACAGGAACAGGTTTAGTCAAAACAGGTGGATTCAAAGAACAGGTATGCCTAAAAGAAATAACATTGTTACTTGTTATAAGTGCAACAATGATGGTCACACAACTAGACAGTGTAGAGCTGAACTTCCAAGGTACAGGAATAGGAACAGTGGTATGAACAGGTCCAAGGATCAAGGCATGGACAAGAACAGGGATGAGAACAAGAACAAGAACAGATAGTGACAAGAATAGGAATATGGACAAAGAGTTCAAGAGAAGGCCCGACAAGGAAGTTATAGACACTGATGATGATCGATGCCTAATGGGAGTTTTACTCCCACCCCTATATTAATCACCTCATCAGGAGGTGGGGGAGGGACTAAGCTAAGAGGCTCATTCTTAGTCCCGAGCCCCAAAGGTGACCCTTTGCCATTGATGACAAAGGGGGAGAGATATGAGTAAGGGGGAGAGCTTCAAGTGAAGAGGAAAGCTTCAAGTCGGGGGAGCAAAACTTCAAAGGAAGATTCTCAGTTGTTAGCACAGTTGGTTTCAGTTTTGGCTCTTGAGAAGTGTTTTCAGTAAAGGTTTGCCATCAATGACAAAGGGGGAGATTGTTGGCAATTTTGGGTACCTTGGGTACATTGCCTTTGCTCAAGTGTATAGGTTGTCATTGATGTCAAGAAGCTCTTGAAGGAATTTGATTTAATGTCAAATAATTTTCAGAGCATGGACAGTGAGTTTCCAAGAAGATCATAGTAGCCCATTTGCAAAAGATCAAAGAAAAAGACAAGTAAGAAAAGTGTCGATATAGAAAAATAGTCACGATTTCATGACATGTTAGAGGAGAGAGAAAGATGGAAAAACTGTCACGATTTCATGACATGTTAGAGGAGAGAAGAAGAGTTTGGAAAACTATCATGATTTCACGACATGTTGGAAGAGAGAGAAGAAGCAGGAAAAATTGTCATGATTTCATGACATGTTGGCAGAGAAAAAGGCAAGTGGAAAAACTGTCATGATTTCATGACATGTTGGCAGAGAAGGAGAGCAAGGTGGAAAGTGTCACGATTTCATGACATGTCGCATTTTCACGACTCGAAAAGTGCAGGAAGGCAAAGAAGGAAAAGTGTCACGATTTCATGACATATTGCAAGGAAGGTTGTACGAAAGAAAAAGTGTCATGATTTCATGACATGATGCAGAAGAGAGTCCGTAGTGTGAACTGTCATGATTTCATGACAAGTTCAAAGAGAGAGAAAGTAACAAGAAAAGTGTCATGATTTCATGACATGCTACAAAGTTCGAAGTGAGAACTGTCATGATTTCGTGACATGCTGCAAAAGTCGAAGTGAGAACTGTCATGATTTCATGACATGCAGCAAAGGGAAGAGTTTGAAATGAGAACTGTCATGATTTCATGATAGGTTGCAAAGAAGACGTACGAAAGCTGAAAGCGTCACGATTTCATGATAGGCTGCAAAGAAATCGTACGGATGCAAAAAGTGTCATGATTTCATGACAGGTTGAAGAGAAAGGTTATGGATGCAGAAAGTGTCATGATTTCACAATAGATTGAGATGGCAGCATACAGTTGGAGAAAGTGTCACGATTTCATGACAGAAACAGAAAGAGGTCTTCAACAGTTGAAGAGTCACGATTTCGTGACAGAAACAAAATGAAAGAGCATGGAAGAAGAAGCGTCATGATTTCATGACAAATTCAAGAAGGAAGAGCTCAAAGGCGAAAGCGTCGTGATTTCGTGACATGTTCCATTTCACAGGCGTAAGGCAAAGAAAAGCACAAGGAGAAAGTGTCACGATTTCGTGACATGTTCCATTTTCACGGGCGTAAAGGAGAGAAAAGCACAAGGCAGCGAAAGTGTCACGATTTCGTGACATGTTCCATTTTCGCTAGTGCAAGCAGAGCAGAGTGCAAGGAAGCGAAAGTGTCACGATTTCGTGACATGTTCTGCTTTCGCGGGTGCAAGCCGAGAAGGGGTTAAGAAAGCGAAAAGTGTCACGATATCGCGACATGTTGTATTTTCATGGTAGAAGCTCAGAAGGGTTACAGAGGCAGTGAAGCCGACAGAGTCAAATTTTAGCCGACGAAGATTAGGGCTTGCAGCCAACGGAGATTAGGGTTTGCATTTGCATAACAGCCGACTAAGATCAAAGTTTTTATTCATGAAAACTCTGTTATAAAAGGAGGGCTGTTTGGAGAGTTGAGTGAGATCGAATGCGTGGTTGAAGTGCGACGTTCATAGAAATAGTGCGAAGAGAAGAAGTTCGATCGTCGAGAGCAGAGTGCAAAATTCGATAGCAGTGTATAGAGTGCATTTTGTCGAATCGTCTAAGTGAGAGAGATCGCAAGGAATCAGAGTGCACGAAGACGGTGCTGTTGTGTTTGCACAGAGAGAGCAGAGGGCGTAGAGCGCAACAGGCAAAGACGAACGAGGACATTTGTGCTAGACCGAAGGACTGTGTTTAGTGCAAATTCGAGGACCAGCTTTGGAGGTGATAGAGTTGAGAACAGAGGTCTCCAACCAGAGCAGGGAGGACAGGTGTCTTCTATGGATAGAGTTCCATTTGCTAAGGGCAGCGAAGGCAGAGGTTTTCTAGAGGATCACCAACCAGAGCAGAGCTAGGGGATTGGTGTCTCCTATGGGTTGGTGCCCATGAACTCGAGGTTAGGGGATTGGTGTCTCCTTTGGGTTGGTGCCCATAAACATTGTAATCAGGAAAGGTATTCCCAGAAGTTGGATTGATAAAATTTAGTGAAATATTTTATCCGTGGAGTAGCCCACTTTGGGTGAACCACGTAAATTGTTGTGTCTCTATTGTGGATGGTGTTTTGTGCATTGCTTTGATTACTGCTATTGATATCGCTATCTATACACTGCATAATATTGAATTGAAAGTTGAATTGAAGGAAAAAGTAAAAAGTGGTCTTATACTATTCACCCCCCTCTCAGTATAAGCTTGTGTTCTTCACACCTTAGCACCAGATTCACTTGAGATATGAGCTATTTTATGATCAACTGCTTGAAACTTGTTTCGTTATCTCTTTAATCCTTACCCTAGACGTTGTGGAAAGGTATGGTTTTTGCTTTTCTTTTATGCATCAAATTGGAAGCCGTTGTTACTCAAGTTCATAGTATGATCTGTTGAAAGATAAATTTCTAGCCCATATTGGATCCCTTACAAGATTTCCTGCTAAACTATTGAGCATAAACCACAAAAATATTGTTCGCTAGGAATCAAAGGCCCTAAAACCAACCTCTAAAGCTGCTTGCACTCAACCCAGATGAAACCCTCACATAACCACTTGCCAAATATCTCATTCACACATAGGAATGTGCTAGGATCTGTGTTGCTCCAAATGGTATGAAAATTGGTGGAGACGTTCTAGGGTTTTTCAAGCATCTACCCTCAAAATTTTAGCTCAATCCAAGTTTGGATGAGTGAGATGGCCAAAACGAGTTTGGCAGTTTGGGAAGTCATGCGAAAAACATCCCTTCCCATTTGTGTTTCTATTTTATTTGTTCTTCAGAATGCAATTGAGTTTGAATATTCAAGATAGTGGATTTATTCCTTCCTTCAAATATCTTGGCTAAGATTTTCCAAGCTTATGTAGAAGTTGTTGTTGAACTAATGTATGGTTGTATTTCATTTATAACTGCAAATGTTATTATCATAAGTGCTTTTGCTTCATGTTCTTCATACTTTTGAATATATTTATCATCTATAGTAGGTTTATATTTTCCTCCTATAACAATATCCCAAAGCTTTTCAACTATCAATATCAACCTTACTTTATTTTTCCATGAAGTGTAGTTAGGTCCTTTAAGAAGTTGGAATTTTGAAAGAAATAATTTATTTGTTGTCATGATGACACTTATAGACTACCTTATATATCCCTAGTGTTCTGATATAGTTTTGGTAAGATATGTTGCTTTCTAATTTTTCCTTTAAGTTGAATTCCTTTTGTCTCCCTAATGTTCAAATTCTAGTCTTCACCTTATTTCTCCCTATTTTATGAATATAAAGCTAAAGATAATTTTGATGCAATTTCAATTGATAACATTTTCTATCTTCAAGAACTTTAATCTGGATTCCTTATGTCTCATTTATTTGAGAAAGAGACTAATTCCAATGTAGTTTTCCAATTTTCCTATATCTTTAAATTTTCAATAATATAGTTTCTAAATTTCAAGAACCTTGATGGTGATGAATTCCTTATAGCTCCCTAATTTATAAATTTAGAATATAAGGATCTTTGAAAATTTAATATTTCAATTTCTATGTAGAAGTCCTTATTCCTCCAAGTCAAGTTATTTGCATATATTTCTATGCTTGATTTTCAAATAAAGTAATTCCAAGAGATTTCAAAATAAATCCTTCTTACCACAAAAATATTTCAAATCATTCAACAAATAATCTAAGGTTATATTTAATTAATGAAATTAATATACCTTAATTAATTTAATTAATCTCAAACTTTATACATTAACTAGGCTTAACCTTAGTATTGGTATTCCTTATACCTCCTTGACCTTTATAAAAATGCAAATTGATTTGAATATTTTATGTACCTTCTTGAATATGACACAATATGTATTTGGTCTGCTTCTCCTATGAATTCTTTACTCTACAACTTGCACTCTAATTTAGTCATTGTTCACTTTTTAGAATTCAATGCAAACTGATATCTCTTATCACTACATGTAATGTTCTTCCTTATGTATCAACTCTCTAAGACTTTGATTGTCCACTTAGTGTTGGTTTTTTTCTTTAACCATTGAATGTGTTGCACTCCATTCACTTGCATTACCTTCTTATCTCAAGAATATGCTTGTATGACTTGTCCTTCAGGAAAAGAAGATATTTTACTTCCCTTACGTTAGTTGGAGTTAACTTTAACACTATGACACTTGGCAATGTAACTCTTCACTCCTCTTATAAATATATTCTATCCTTCCAGGTGGTGGTGCTTCTCTTCTACGTAACATCTATTCCTCTTCTTTGTAACACTCCTCTACTCTTCTTTGCTTGGTAACACATTGCTTCTTACCTATGTAGCATTTTTCCTTTTCTTTATAATGCTCCTTTACTCCTCTTTAGTTGGTAATGTACTACTTCTCCTCTACATAGCATTTTTATTTTCTTTGTAACACTCCTTTACTCCTCTTCACTTGGTAATACTTGATGCTTCACCTGATTTTCTTTGCTACAAATGACACTTCGGCTTCACATTGGCAAGTGTTAATGGTGATCACTTCTTATTGGCAATGTTGTCGGTTGACACTTTCAAGATGGCACTTCATTTTCTATTCTTCAATGATCGGATTTCCTTGGATCTTAAACTCTTCCACTATTTCACTTTCTAATGGTACTTCAATAACTTGTCCTTGCTGTGTCATGGCTCCTTGTTGGCTATTGCTGACTCACAATGCTTTTTGAGTAATGTTCATAGCTCTAGGGAGACACTGGATCATGGATTTCATATGCTTACCCCTTGTACTTTCACTTTTTCTTAAATAATTAATCTTACTTCCTTGAAATGGTGGCTTTATTTTTCAATATGGTGGCACCTCCTCATTTTAACACTCCTCTAGTGGCTCCTCTTCACCAAGACTTGTTGTAGCTTTTACCTGTGCTTTATGGTGTCTTTGGACACTCTAACTTTACCTTACTCTTGTGTCCTATTCAGTCTCCTTTAGCTTTAATAATATTGCACTTTGTTAGCTTACAAAAAAAGTTCACTATATAACTTCCTTATTACTCCTATTTAACTCTATATTTTGCTATTTGTAATATGCATGTTCTAAGATAGCAATGATGCAATATTATTCAACTTTGAAGCCTTATTTTTGCTACTTTAAAAAAATCAAATGTGGTGCTTTTAAAGAGTTTAAAATAAGCTAATATGAACATTAAATAATGAAATTCTATAGCAACAATATTCCATACCTTTTGGCCTCATTTTATAGCTAGTCTTCTTGGTGGTTTGATTCACATATTTGCTGCCCCAAATTTGCAAAATTTGCAGCTTTAATTCCTTTTGCTTATATGTCCTAAAAATATTAATTTTGCAGCTCTAATTTCTGCCTAAATTGTTTTCCTCTTAGCCTTTAAGTTGCTACCTAAAAATATGATTGTTTTAGCTTTAATTATCCTTCAAATGTATTCTCTCAACCTCTGAAATTTGTAGCTATAATTTCTGCCTTCTTGCTGTCCAAATGTCTTTATAATTTGTAGCAATTATCCTCATTCAAATACTACAAAATATTTCTTATGCTTTTGTAACTCTAAAATTTTCTCACTCTTTTCCTTTAGGCTAATGGATTCGTGCCTTGAAAGGGAATGTGAAAATTCTTGATCTACACCTTAAAGGAAAGGCACTTGAGATTGTGCCCTCTTTAGTGATTTTTCAAAAAATTGGGTGGGTTCACAAGGAAACATTTACTATGGCATTTTCCATGCCTAGGTTGGGAGTTTTTTTTATGTGCTCTTTTTATTTTGCTCACAATCACCTAGTTTGGCCAAATGCAACTAATCTATACTAAATGTAATTTGATTTCAATGAATACAGTAAATAGCAAATTAAAAAAGATAAATTAATGCAATGCTTAATTATAAAGAAATTTGACACTCTTACTCAACCCAAATGTCTGATGTAGAGTCTATTTGCTTGTTGTAGACTAGATCGGACTTGTGGTAGGGTACCTAGGAATAGATATTTGGGGATATATTATTATATTGTATAAGGGTTGGCATGGGCCACACATAACCCAAAGTTGATTGTATTATAATATTATATTATATTATATTATATTATATTATAATATAATATAATATTAGTAGTAGGCTCTCCAAAGTAGAATAAGAATATGGATATATAAAGAAGAGATATTTGTCATTGTAAGGATTCATATCATTGAAGAAGAATCTTATGTAATCGCCGTGCCCATGAAGTGGCCTCTCATCTTGGGAGATCTTGTGGAGTTATTCCTTCCTTAAGGATTATTATTGGTGTTGCCCTACCTTAAGGGTATTATCTATCTCTCTCTCATTTGTGGATTGTTATTGTGGATAATATATTGTGGATGAATGATTTGATATTTCTGCATATTGGTGAATGGTTCATGTTTAATAATAAAAGTTATGCAACACTACATAAATTAATGCAATGCTTAATTATAAAGAAATTTGACACTCTTACTCAACCCAGATGTCTGATGTAGAGTCTGTTTGCTTGTTGTAGGCCAGATCGGATGTTGTAGGGCGATATCGAACATTTGATCTATGATCGACATATCCGATATGATATCATCTGATCCGATCTGATCAAAAACCTACAGTTTCATAGATAGAGAACAAAACAGGAACTTGCAATGCAATATGAATCTTGTTAAGCATGGATTAGGATAAATAAAAACTTATTGTATGTTGTATGTAAATAAAATGCTATGAATATGAGCTATGATATGCAAATAACATAATTGAATGCAAGGATGGTGAACTCCAAGTATGATAAACGATAATTTCTATATTAAATGCAATGATAGATGACAAATATGATGCTTGAAATGCAAATTTGAGATGAAAGAATGCAAACCAGAGTCTGAAGGTACCCCCAAGAAACCTATAGACAAGATCGGATGTTGTAGAGCCTGATCGGATGCTTTCTGAGCGAGATCGGATGTCCGATCTCAGATCGTACCCACCGATGCACAACTACCATACTTTTGAACCTACAAATGCTTATGAAAAATAACAAGAAATAATAATGCAAAGAGTGAGAAAGTGATTACTAATCAGCTAGGGAGTTAGAGAGAGCTAGGGGCCAGGAGGAAATTAGGGGAAGGATGCCTGATTAAATAAGCTAGGTAGGTTGAAGGGGTTGGGCCAAAAATAATAGGAGTTACAACTTCTTCCAATCTAGGTGTGATCGAGAAATCCGATCCCATAACCACCGTGTGATTAGGCAGATAAAGACAAAAGGAGTTGCAACAAATTTATCATTTTACTATTCTAGGTAGTTTCTATTTTTGGATGAGATCGGACATCCGATCTCGCACAGTTTAGGTCTGATCCGATATCGGTCAAATAGAGTCGATATCATCAAGAGGTTAAAAACTAACTTAATGTGGATGCAAAAATTGAGGTAGGAGGTTAGCAAGTTGTTTTAATCAATTTTTGAATATTTTTAACTTAGGGTAAATTAATATGTGTCAATTTTAGGGTGTTACATTTTACCCCCTCTTTAGCACATTTTTGAAAAAAATGTATTAAAGAAAAGAATGGCATGCTTTTCAAGAAAGCAAAAATTTATTGCAAAATTTATTGATGTTTAAATTTTTTACTACAAACTGCATTAGGTGTGATACCCCCTTCGAGTTTTTATGCCAAACTTTACGTTTGGTGGAAAACTCAAAATTTCTAAATTGAGGGTAAAATAAAATAAAAAGAACAATTTAGGGTAAAACCCTAATTCATTTGCATTTTCACTATTACTAGATTTTTGCTCTGAGGAGAAAATGGTAGAGGTCCCACATCGAGTAGACGAGGTGCAAGCGAGGGAGGGGAGCATACGGGTAAGGATCTTGAACTTCTTTAGCTTAGGAATTTCATGTTTTTACATTTAATTTTTTCAATTTTTGGATTTTTAGGGCACGACTATCATCATACAACCATGTTTGCAAGATCAGACCGATTTTGGCAATATCAATCCTATTTTGGTGATATCGAACGTCCGATATCATCAAAATGGGTCTGATCTTGTCAATATCGGGCAAATTTTGGTGATATTGGGAAGTATGATATCATCAAAATAGGTCCGATATTGAACAATTAGGTCCGATATTGTAAATTTAGATCTGATTATTAGATTTAGGTTCGATCTGACTTTAATTTTATTTTTTGCTTTTTTTTGTCAAAGAGATCAGTTTTAAAGAACAAGGAATGGAGATATAGTGGTCTCCAGGCAGACTTGGGTGCACTCTCGGATGATGAGAGGACCACCCTTGAGGTGGTTGGGTTGAGGCATGTGGTGGAGATGCCACAAATTCTAGTTGACTTGAGGCTTCTTACAACATTGGCTGAGAGATGGTATCCAGGCTCATCTTGCTTCTAGTTACCGATAGGGGAGATGACCCCTACACTAGAGGACATTTGGAGGATTCTTCGGGTGCCTATTAGGGGTGCTTACATAGCTCTATCTGGAAATTAGGGCTAGATGATGTGCACTTGTCTAGGGATCCTAGATTCATCCTTAAGAAGGGTGGAGTGGGTATCGAGAGGCTGAGTCAGATAGAGGGTATCTAGACTGATAGTTATGCTAAGTGGTATAGTGGTAGGGCTATTATTGTGCCATCTTAGTGGTTGCCATTTACCTTGGACCTTAGTAGAGGTCATTTGTGATATGCAAGATCAGAGTATACGCTTTGCCTAGGGTCCCTATATCTTATGTCGATTATACAGGACACTCTATAGGGTTGTCTACAAGAGGGGTAAGGCTTTGGTACTTACTTCTTTCCTATAGGTATGGTGTTGGGAGCACATGGCCATCAAGAGACCTATAGGATTACCTTTGACATGGGTAGAGGATGGGAGGCCTAGGGTGGAGGAGGGGAGGCCCAGGGTATTCTATTAGCACCTTCACAGAGGGCACCATGGGTGGATCAACCTCGACACAAGGAGGAGGCTGCTTGATGAGTTGACGATAGAGGTTATCTAGTGGAGACCTTGGAGAGAGCTTCTAGGGTGGGGAGAGGATGGATATGAGCTAGCTCACATGAGGTGAGTCATTTGGTTATGGATGGACTAGGGAGAGGTGGAGCTACACCATGTCGACCGAGTTATGCAATGTTTGGGTTGCAGTAGGACATTCCTAGGACTAGGGATGTCACATTTTCTAGGGTGACTTAGGATGCCACCATAGTTAGTGGTGCTCCCAACATGGCATAGTTTATGGATCCATAGCCAGATGATGATGTGGTCACTATGACTGATGGAGATGATGTTGGGGTGATAGATAGGTATAGAGAGTGGTATGCTAGGATCCAACCTACATGGATTACCAAGCCAAGGAGTGTAGTAGAGTAGGCAATTGAGTGGGTTTAGCAATAGTGATACCTAGCTGTCTAGAAGTAGTAGTAGAGGACACATGTACCCCCTAGGAGAGAGAGACCTCACACTAGGGGAGGGCATCTGATCCAGGGGATATCTAGATCAGGGAGGGCTATTGGGATAGGGGAGAGGTCCAGGGGTACTAGGGAGGAGAGGAGAGCATCCTCTCAGTAGGAGAGGAGACCTGACTCACCCGGGAAGGGCATCATGATAGAGGAGGGAGAGAGCAGTGAGATGGTTGCTCTACAGGTAGAGAATACAAGACTGAAGGCTCATGTTTAGACTCTAGAGGATGAGGATGCAAGTCTAAAGACTAAGATTTAGACTCTAGATTAGGAGGATACAAGTTTGAAGGCTAGGATTCAAACTCTAGAGGTAGAGCTCACACAAGCATGGGCTCAAGTGGCTTAGGGAGTTATGGTTGCTCTGACATATTTCCAAATAACTCAATCTAGGAGGAGTGGTTCAAGGGATGAGCTTATGTGGGCTATCAAGTGGGTGGGCTTCTATCAGGGTTTATATTTTGTGGTAGTGCCTATAGATCAGAGGTAGCCATACCCCGAGGTATTTGAGCCTCCTAGTCACTCAAGATCAGTGTCTCGCTCGACTTCTAGGACAGCTACTACTATAGGGGTGATGGAGTTTTGGCCACCATGACCCCCTAGTGGGGATGATGATGCACAGAGTTCTAGGGCCTCGAGAGGATGACTAGAGACTTGTGATGTGATGATTTTTGTTATATATATTTTAGTGATTGAGTATGCCGATGTTGAGGATTGTGGCATATCAGTCGACCTCATTTTGTATATAGACTTTGATATATATATATATATATATATATATTTTTATCTATGTGACTTTGTATGATTTATTTGTATGATTTATTGCATTTTCTTATAATGTTTAAATTTCTTATAATCATGCTTTAAATATTTTGATCATGCTTAACATAAAAGAAAATGATTTTATTTTTGTAAAGTGTATTTTTGAAAAAGATGTTTTTGTATGATGATAAAATTGATGGATTAGAAATGAACCTCAAAGGATGTTGTGTTGTTATATGACCATTGGTGGAGATCAATGCTCACTAGGTCATGAAGTGGATCCTATTGTGAGGAAGTTTTGTATTGCTAATAATAAGAAAGTTTGTAGGGCTCAAGAGTGACCTTGAGGCTTATGATGATGAAAGAAGATGTTGATTTTAAAAGAAATTGATTTTGAGAAAATAGGTTGATAAAGATTGTTTTTGTGATGGATATAAAGTGATTTAAGCATGAAAATTTGGGAAGGATGACTTGCGCTAGGCATAGAATTCCTAGTGTGAAATTTGAGAAAAATAATTACTAGGAATTATACCATCATCGCGAAGTCAAAATGCAATGCATGATAAGATGATGTATGATTTTTAGAAATGCAAGTTCTTTTGGAATAAATCATTTTGTCACATATTTGAATATTTTGAAGATAATATATATATGTAATTGCAAAATGAAGTGATATGGATTAATATGAATAGTTATAAACTAATGTTGTCTAACAAATTTTAGAGAAATATTTTAAATTATTTCCAAGACAAAGTCAAATTTATCAAGAACCAATGTGTGATGTGTGAGTTCATTATCCATATTGATTTGTCATAATGATACAAAATCTCTCAAGGATCAAATGTGTGTGCTTGTGAAATTGATTTACCGATTTTGAGTGAGGTAATGATACAAGCCAACTTTTATGAACCAATGTGTGTGCAAGTGAAAGATTCATTAACCATGATTTTGTGCATGCAATTGTACTGAACTACTATGTAAGTCAAGTCACCAAAATCTAGCTAATCCACAAGCGGACATTGGTCTATACAAAATAAGGTCGCTAATGTGATAGACATGTCACCACGTGTAAGGATACCACCATTGCCAAGCTAGCTTGATGCCACCAAACCTGTAATGAGGATCACCCCATGGCATTCGAATAACTGAGGAATTCTAGGGATTCAAGCTCATTACCCCCTTATTTTCTTTTGATTTCTTGGAGTAGGGATTCTTGTCCATTTTTGAACAAGGGGATTTTATTGCTTTTTGTAGTAAAACTACTTTTTATTTTCTTTTTTTCTTTTTCTTTTCTTTTTTTCTTTTTCTTTTCTTTTTTCTCTTTTCTTTTTTGGGATACTTGCTCAGATTAGACAAGGAGCAAGGGATTTTATTCGGGTAGGGGGGAGCTTGTCCTTTTGCCAATTCTCAGTATTCTAGACCATGCGCATAATAGGATAGCAAGGGAAACTTTTCGCTTAAGGAACTAAGACTACTATGTAGTATCATTTTTTGAATTTGCAAAAATCATTTTAAGATGTGAGAATGTGTTCTTGGTTCAAGAAGTAGCAAGACCAGTTCCCAAAACTCAAAATTTTATTTAGTGAAGTAATAGTGATTTTGGTTCAAGAGAGATTTATAATCAAAGTGACAAAATCAAAATTTAGTAAAGATGTGAATTAAGTGATTGGTTCAAGATAACTTTTGAGTTTATCCGAAAGAAAATAAAATATAACTTGAATTTTTGGAAGACAACACACACTGATGCAAAAAATGAGAACTTAACAATTTGAAATATTTTTGGAAATTTTTCATGTTTTTTGATTTTTTTGGTTGTTTTGATGATAGTTGCAAACTGATGAAGAAGTTATTTACAATTATATACTAGAACTTTTTCTTTATGCATAATATCTTTTGAGATGCATGATATTCATTGGCTCTTTGAGATATTTTCCATCCAAAGTAGCCAAGTGATATGCACCTGATCCAAATTTAGCAGTAATGACAAATGGTCCAAGCCAATTAGGTTGAAATTTACCTTTAAGATATTTTCTAGCATTAGTATTTTTTTGGTTTTCTTTAAGTACTAAATCACCAACTTCAAAATATCGATTGTGAACTTTCTTTGCATATGATATTTTGAGTTTATCTTGGTAAGAGCGAAGATGCTCTAGAGCATGAATACACTTCTCATCTAGAAGCTCCAACTGACTTAGTCTACCTAGCATGATATTCATCCCCTACTTTGACATCTTGAAGTAGAAGAGCTAGAGAAGGAACTTCTAACTCAAATGGAAAAACTGCTTCAGCACCATAGACCAAGACAAAAGGTGAAGCACCCATGGGAGTACGAACACTAGTTCGATAGGCCCACAAGGTAGGATATAATTGCATATGCCAATCATAGCCTGATTTATTTACCAATATTTTTAAAATATTAATTAAGGTTTTATTAGAAGCTTCAGCTTGGCCATTTCCTTGTGGATAGTATGGAGTGGACCATCGATGTTGAATTTTATATTTTTGATAAAGTTTTTTAATGTCTTTGTTTTTAAAGCATGTTCCATTATCAGAGATGAGAGTTGATGGAATACCAAATCTACAAATAATTTGATTAAAGATGAATTTGGACACTTGGACTCCTGTGCAAGAAGCTAATGGCATAGCTTCTACCCATTTTGTAAAATACTTTGTTGTTGTTATGATGAATTTATGACCATCAGAAGAGATAGGATTAATTTTACCAATGATGTCTAAACCCCATTTAGAAAAGGGCCAAGGAGAAGATATAGCTTGAAGTTCCTGAGCAGGAGCGTGAACAAGGTCTGCATGTCTTTGACACTTGTCACAATGATACACATAATCATTAGCATATTTTTCCATGGAAGGCCAAAAATATCCCATTCGTAGGAGTTTTTTAGCAATGGCACTTCCACTAAAATGTCCTCCACAAGATCCATCATGGGCTTCACTTAATGCTTTCTTAGACTCTTCTAAATTGAGGTATCTCAAAAGGATACCTTCAAAAGACCTTTTATATAGGGTATTGCCAATAATTATGAAGTGAACAACTCGCTTACGTAATAGCCTACATTGGTTTCTATCTAATCCTTCTAGGAAGGTTCCTTTTTGGAGAAAATTAAAGATGTCTATATACCAAGGTTTTGGAGTTATCTCATTAATTAAAAACACATCTAATGGTTCTAGACAAGACTTAGATGAAGTTGGTTCTTGGAGTTGGTGAATAATGATTGTAGCATATTCATCATCCAACTCCAAAGGTAACAAAGAGGTAGTAACAACCATGGCATCGACAACATGGTTGCTAGTGCGAGGGATGGCTTCCAAAGTTACTTTCTCAAATAAGGATATAATATTAAGAACATATTATTTATAGGGATGAAGCTTCTCATATCATGTTTGATATACTTCATTAATTTGATTTATCACAAGCTGAGAATCTTCGAAGACTAATAAAACTTTAATTTTTAAGGCTAAAGTTGCTCGTAATCCAAGGATTAGAGCCTCATATTCTATAGTATTATTAGTACAAGCAAATTGAAGTTTAAATGACAAAGGAATAAGATGTTTTTATGGAGATATTAATATAATACCTGCACCTGCACCACTCATACACCTAGCTCCATCAAAATACAAGGACCAAGATTCAGAAAGGTCCTCTTCTAAGTTAAGACATTCATCTGGAAATTCAATGGTTATAGGATGAGTAGATTCAAGAGGTGCAGTAGCGAGTTGATCAACTATAATTTGGCCTTTGATAGATTTTTGGCCAATAAATATGAGTTCAAACTCACTTAGAGCAAGAACCCATTTAGTTGTGCAACCTAATAAATAAGGCCTACTCATCAAATACCTTAATGGATCAGATTTAGCAATAACAAATGTCTTTTGACTGAGCATATAGTGGCATAATTTTTGTGTAGAAAACACAACCACTAGAAAAAGCTTTTCTACAGGTGTATAATAGGTTTCATAACTTATTAATGTTCTACTTATATAATATGTGGCTCATTCTTTCTTATCATCATCAATTTGAGCCAACATTGCTCCAAGTGCCAATTCAAAAGCTGAAATATACAAAATAAAAGGACAATCTGGTTTAGGAGGAACAAGCACTAGAGGAGTAAGAAGATATTGTTTAAGGGCTTCAAATGCTTCTTGAAATTCATTATCCCATTGAAATGGGATGTTTTTCTTAAGTAGCTTAAGAAAAGGTCAAGTTTTATCTACCAATTTGTCAATGAAGTGATGGATAGATTGAAGTTTACCTTGTAGACTCCTTAATTATGATATATTTTTGGATGGTGGCATATCAAGGATAGCTTTAATTTTAAGGGGATCTATCTCAATGCCATGCATAGAAACAATAACTCCTAATAATTTTCCTGATTTGACTCCAAATACACATTTGTTTGGGTTTAAGTGAATCTTATATTCCCTTAGTCTATCAAACACTTTTCTTAGATTAATGATATGATCTTCTTCCTTAGTTGAGTGAGCTATGATATCATCTACATAATCATGTAGAATATCATACATCATATCATGAAAGATGTATGTCATAGCCCTTTGATAGGTTGCACCTGCATTCTTTAAACCAAAGGGCATTACTTTCCAATAGAAAAACCATCCATAAGGGATAACATCCCACTCCCAATCATAAAATCTATAATCTGATCCATATTTGGGAGAGGAAAATCATCCTTAGGGCATGCAACATTAATGTCTCTAAAATCAGTACACACTCTAATTTTAGTGGCCTCTTTCTTGGTTATTGGAACAACATTTGATATCCAATCAGCATAATCAATGGCTTGAATAAAGTCAACATCCAAAAGTTTCTGTAATTCATCTTTGACTAATAATGCTACTTTTGGGTGCATTTTTCTAAGCTTTTGTTTAACAGGTTTTGCATCTGGGCGCACCACTAAATGGTGCATGACCACAGAAGAGTCTAAGCCTGGCATATCTGCATATGTCCAAGCAAAAACATCAGCATATTCTGTGAGAAATGCAATATATTGTTTTTGTCTCTCTTCACTTAATTCTGCTCCAATTTTAACCAAGTGAGGGTTGGTTTCAGTCCCAATGTTGACTTGTAGCACATCTTCTACTACAATGTTTAAATATCTTTCAAATTTGGGAGGAGTGGGTGACACACCCATTTCTTGTAATTCTTCTAAGGTTAACTTAGCTAATTCTTCCTGTGGGGTTGTTGTTTGAACATGGGCTATGCATGGTATAGACCCATCAAAGAAAAATCTATTTCTCAAAATTTCTTCAACAGAAATATCATGAAAAATATCTCCTTCTAAACATTCATCCGGGGAAGCAATCATTTTTAGAAATGCTATTGATAACATGTTACAAGAATGTATCCTTTTACTTGTTTTAAAATATTCTTGATGTGCTAAGTACTCTTGATATGTTATTAGTTGGTCATCATCCTCAAATGGGAATGGTTGAGTTTTGGTAGGGATATAACCAATACCACATCGGGCAGGCCATTCCTCTATTTCTAAAGGTTCATGTATACCATTTTTGAGAGGTCCCAAACCTCTACCTTTATAACCCATGTTGCACATCATTTATTTTGACTTTACATATCCATTAGAAAAATAACATCTAGCAAATCCATTTTGATCCAGAGTAAAGCTCATTTTAATATTAATCTTGCCAAGATCATACCCTACATAGATAAAGGTACAACTCCCTATATGGTAGATGCTTCCCAAATTTTGTGGCAAGCCCATCATTCGGGGAGATGGTGGTAATTGGGATAATACAAGGGAATATTGGGTAGCAAAATTAGTATGTTCTAAAGTTGTGAGTATTGAAGATAAATCTGGTAATACTTCATCCGAAAGAGGATATGAAGTAGAGGGACTATCCATTTTAGTTGTAGGTTTTGATGGTGTGGGTTTAGATGATGAAGGAGAATATTTAGGACTAGGGTTTGTTGAAGATATGGTAGGACAAAATGGGACTCCTATTGGTTCTGCCATAGCACACATGTCAAATGGTCTAGGGTCACCATGGATAGTGACCAATTGATTTTTAAACTCAAACTTAACACATTGATGTAATGTAGAAGGTACTACTCTCATTGCATTGATCCAAGGTCGACCTAGAAGGATGTTGTATGATGCGGGGCAAGATACAACAAACACGGTCGTATCCAAAATTCTTGGACCAACTTGCAATGGTATCGACAATACTCCACATGTTTCTTGGGTTTCATCATTAAATGCTTTGATAATCATTTTAGTTCTTTTTAAATCTTCATTTCTAAATCCAAATATTTGAAAAAAATCATATGTGCATATGTTTAATGATGATCCATTATCAATTAAGACTCTTTTAACACCTACATCCCCAATTAATGTTGTAATGTATAGAGGATTATCTCTATACATGCTTTGAGGAGGAATGTCCTTATCTTGAAAATCTATATAATTTGTTCCATGAGAAATCACAACATTTACCACAACATCAGGTTCTATATTTTGAGGTACCATCATTTTGCTTAAGGTACTCATTAATTCCTCTCTATGTATAGATGAAGTTCTTAGAAGATCCAAAAGAGAAATTCTAGCTGTGATATTTGCCAATTGTTCATTAATGTCATAAGGAGATTTTTGTTGTGGATTTGATACATTATTTCCCTTTGTGGGTGCTTTTAATACAAATGGAGGTGATTTCTCATTTTGAGTTTGAGTTTGTGATTGAGAATTTTGATTTTGGGCTTGTTGTCTAGTGATGGCTCCAATAGTGCCCACAATGTTATTATTTTGTAAGTAACCAAAGTGGGGTCTAGCATTTACTGCTTGTTCATTTGAAAGTGTTTGTCGAGATGAGGATCGAGTGGTCATTCTTCTAGGGAATGGTTCTTCTAGAACTAATAAATCTATGATGGGAAGAATTTGATCTGACTCATATTCAGAACTATTTGAATTATTTGAGGTGATGTCCATTTCACTTTCTATTTCACTTTCTGTGTCACTTCTTGTATCTTCTGAAGATGAAGATTGAAAATGTTGTATGGGCCTAATTGTAACTGCAGATTGAGAAGGCACATATGAAGTTTGCAAATTTTGTTGTGGTAAAAAGTTGCTAATGGTCCCCACATATCGAGTTGGAGGAGGAACATTATGATGTTCTAGTTGATTTACAACCTCTTTACCATGGTTGGGTAAAGGATGTTGGAAAATATCTAAAGTTTGATTTGCATTTTGAGTTGGTTGTTTTTGGGTATTATTTTGAGGATTATTGTTTGGAGGGAATTTTTCTACTTCCATTTTACCTTTATCAATCAAATCTTGTATCATATGTTTCAATCGTTTACAAGAATTAGTTGAATGTCCATCCACTTGATGAAAATTACAATGTAAATCAGCCCTATATCTAGTTGTAGTGGTATCTGGTTGTCTTATCTCTAGAAACCGTATTAAACCTTGTTCTAATAATTGAGGTAAAATCAAGGTTAAGGGCTGATTTAGTCTTGTGAATTCTCTTGGAGGTTTATCAAGAATATTTAACAAAAACTTCTTTACAACTTCTGTAGTATTGATGTTTGAGGTGTTTCTACTATCAGTGACTCCATCACCTACTACTTGTTTGTTCTTATATTGGTTTTTGGAAGTTTTATCTTCATCATTTTTCTTGAATTATCCTCTTCTGATAAGGGCATCTTCTACCCTTCTTGCTAAGTCTATAGCTTGATCAAAGGAAGTCACTGTAGCTGTAGCAAGTTCATAAGATAATTGTTCTTGTAAATTACCAATGAATATTTCCAACATCTCTCGGTGAGGTAAAGCAAAATGTAATTTTCCTAGGAGTTGTCTCCATTTAGTTAGGAATTCAGCAAAGCTTTCATCTTTCCCTTGTTTCAAATTATATAAATCCTTAATAGTGACATGTCTTTCTATGTATGCACTAAATTGGTGAACAAACATTTCTACTGTCTCTTCAAAGTTTCTCAAAGAATTAGTTGGTAATTGATAATACCATTCTAAGGCCATGCCTCCGAGACTTTTAGGGAATATTTTTAGTAACAACAAGTCATCATAAGAAATATCATGATAGGCTATCCTAAACATGCGAAGATGCTCAATAGGATCTTCGGTTCCTTTATATATCGGGAGGACCAACATAGGGAAATGTTTGGGGTAAGGTTGAGCAACAACGATAGGATCCAAAGGTTGACTACACATCTCTCTATAACTGTATGAGGGATGGTAGGGATCTATCTGATCTAGACGTGAAGCTAATTGTTTAACCAAGGCTTCAAGTCCTTGTGGTTGCTCACTAATTTGATTTTGTGGTATCATATTGTTGTGTCTTTGATGATATGGTTGTGTTGTCATATAAGGATTTCTAGTAGAAATACTATTATGTAAAGTATTTGTGGGAAGGGTGTTGTGAAGTTTATATGGGATTGCATTTTGTTGAACTTTTTGTTGATAATGATTGGAATTTTGCATCTTCTTAGCCTTTTTTTGGTTAGGAGCTTGAGAGGAAGAAGAATGTTGTTTTTGCTTGGAATTTGGTTGTGTGGCTGGTTTTTGATTGTTTGAATCTATGTTTTGATTGGTGTTTTGAGATGGACCAGCTTGATCTTGATCTATTCTATTTATGTATGTCATTGGATTTGCATTTAATTAGAGGGAATTTTTTTTGGAAATATGAGCAGGTTTTTTTGTCACTGATGTCAAGAGTTAGTTTCAGTGAGTAGGGCAAAAAGAAGGATGTCAAGAATCAGTTTCAATAAGCAAAGCAAGAGAAAGATTGCTTCTAGAACTAAGGGAAATAATATTATAATATATCCTATTACAATATTCAAGGTGGTCAGATGGGGTCTAAAGAGCAATATGAAGGCCCAAGAAAAATAATATTATAATATTAAAGGTCTGGCCCAGTCCCTGGCTGATCCCGGATCATCCCACTTAGGGAATGCTTTGCAATAGATGATCTCCTTTGGAGGAGATCATTCTCCACTTTTTACTCCTTTTCCAGCAGTTTCAGGGTTTCCCTACCCGAGCCCATGGTCTAGTGCATCCCAAGGGTCTCCTAGGGTTTCCTACATGTTCCTAGGATCCCTTCCCTGATCTCCCTCAGGATTTCCCCTGGGGTTTTTTGTAAGTTTTTTTCATGGATTTGGTTCCCAGGGCTTCCTCGATCGGCGGTGGTGGCAGGTTGGGATTTTTACTACTTATTGGTGCATCCTGTGAGGTCCTCTCTACTTTAGGATTGTTTTGGAGGGGCCAGTTTCCTCTTTTATCAATGACTCCTCTCTGGGATGCTTATGGTTGTGACTGGTCCTATCCCGTTGGGTAGGGCCCTTTTCGGTTTCATGTTCAAAGGATTTTTCTTACTGGATCTATGATTTGGTGGACACCTAGGGCATTGGTTGGAATTTTATGTGGGCATCTTCCTCTACCTAGGTTGTTACCAGTCCCAATACCAATTCCCTGAAGCTATCCATGAGCAAGGATGGGGGGATATTGGTCCCTTATTCTAGGGTTCCTAGGGTTTTTGTTGCATGTATGGATCTTGGGGGGACCCATGATCAGTGCATGAAGACCCTGGTTCCCCAGGTTACGCTTTTAAGGATCCAATATTTGTGCATGTTGCTGCTTCCTTCCTGGGATCCTCAGGTTGTTTGTTTCAGTTCTTATTCATGGGCTTTTGGTACTAGTTATCTAAATATGTTTATGAGCAAGGATGGTGGTTCATGGGACTTTCTACTAGAGTGGTGGGGGCTTCCTTCTATATTATATGGTCTGGGGGGGAGATCAGTGTGTTTGCAGTTGTGGTCCGTCCTTCCTCCTTGAGTTTTAGCTTCCAAGATCCTGTATTTGCACCTGTTGCTATTTTTCCTAGATTCTTTTGGCTTTCGTATTTATCCTTATTGTGAACAGGGATATCTTGGTCTATAGATATCCCCAGTAGTTTTGTTACACTTTTTATGCTCCTACGGAGGCTTCTCATTTTTTCTTTGAGGATCCTGATGCCATTTCCTAGGTTGTCCCGTTGCTGATCCCTAACATGTATCCTGGTGTTGCTTGCTACTTTGCTTGCATGGTTGCTTGCTACTCCGCTACACCCTGGGTTGCATCCTGAGCCGTCCCTAGGTGAGGATCCTCTCTAGTTTTCTAAAAATTCTCTACTTCTAATTTTTGGGCAGGATTTCTAGTTGTAGGCTATTCTTGGCCTTCTTGCTCTCCCTACGCAAGTCTGGGTAGGTGCACTGTATCCACCCCGAGTGGATCCTAGGCTATTGTATCCACCCCTGGAAGGATCCCAGACTTCCAACAATGGGAGGATGATATTATCGTGAAGTGGGCATTACTAGTTGGCACTAGAATCTGGTCTTTCTATTGGATCAAGGGTTGTTTCTGGCCCTTTCCATTTTAGTTTGTGTTTATTTTCATGTACTAAGGAATTGCTTTAAATATCGATGCTACAACCCTTTTTGTTATAAGGTTTTGGGATCCTCTTAAAAAACCCAATTTGTATATAAAATTCTAGTTACTTATAAAAAAAAATATTAAAGGTCTAAGGTTAAGACCTAAAGATTTAAATTTAATAATAATTTCATTATAAATTAATTTATAACTTAATTTGATTAACTCTAAGAATTATTAAATTAATTATAATAATTTAATTATAAATTAGTTTATGATTTAATTTAAATAACCCTAAGGTTAGGGTTATAAGGGCACAAAGTTTAAGTAATTCGAATTAAAATCGAATTTAAAGGATCACCGACATTTTGAGCACATGGCACATTGCATATAAAAGGGGCAAGTTTTATTTCAAAACTTTATCCATGCAAAAGTATTATTGCCTAAGGAAATCATGCATTATGGTTATAGAGGAAGAAAAATCACATGTGTTTAAGGAATTCAAAGGGCAAACGAAGGACCAAGGACAAGGGAGAGCACTAACACTTATCCAAAGCATTGGGTAGTGCAATTGGTAGCCAAGGGCTGCACTAAGTTGTTTGTAGGTACAAGGTTAAGGGTTCGATCCATGCAGTCTTCATTTTGTGAGAGGAGAAGGTGTTTTGGTCTGCATCGTTAGAGAGGGACAAAGGGAAGGTGTGTGCCTTTCCCTTTGCATGGAGGCACATAGCCCACTTGGTGGGTGTGCATTGTGCGAAGGCACTTGGAAGGAGAGGTTTGCATGTTTGAAACCTGCCAAGGCCTTTTTGGTGGATTGACAAAGGTATGCGCTCACATTTGCTAAGGTTTAACATTGCATCCAAAAATTGCAAAGGTGGAAATTAATTTTTTAATTTCCTAAAGTTTTATTAATTGAAAATTGCATATTTAAAAGGATTTATGAGTTATACAAGGGAGATAAAAGGGTATGCAAAGTTTTAATTTTGGTGTTTGATTTTTAAGTGATTAAAGTTTATAAAAGGAGTAATAAGGTGTGCCAAGGGTGTTAGATGTTATTTATTGAAATAAAGTCATATTATAAAAATTGATTTGAAAGGAGAAATAAGTCATAGTTGATTTTTGATATTTTGAATTGGTGAAATATTTTGGAAAGAAAATATCAAGGACAAATTTTTGCTATCTAATAGGTTTTGAGACAGGTTTTGAGATCAAATAGTCTACAAAAAAGTATGGGTATATTGTGAGTGAAATATTATTGGGTTGGGTGTTGTGAATGCTAAGTTGGAGTGAAAAGGATTTTTTGATAAGCATTATTGAGTTTGGTTTTGAGATATCCAATGTTGATTTATGTGGATTTTTTGGAATGAAAATTGATACTAGAAACCTTGTTTGATAAGCATTTTTGGAAATATTGAGTAAGCTTTCATATGCTTGACTAGGGTTTGTGAAAGATCATGAGTATCATTGTTATGTGAAGTTGAGAACTATCTTGAACTAGGGTTTGTGAAAGATCATGAGTATCATTGTTATGTGAGTTTTATTTGATAAGCATTGTTGACTAAGATTTCATTGAGTGATTGGTTGAGTGGAGTTGATTGATCTTAACTAATTGGAAGTGTTGGAGTGATAGTTCAAGTTTCATGAAACAAATTGTTCTTTACTAGTTTGAGAGAGAGATTTAAAGTGATTGACTGTGAAACATATTGAGTATCTTACCATTCTCTATATGTTTCTATGGTAAAGTACGAGAGATTTAAAGTGATTGAGTGTGAAGCATATTGATTCTCTAACCATTCTATATATGTTTCTATGGTTAAATAAAAGATTTTAAAAGTTATTGAGCATTATTGTGAGTGTGAAGCATATTGAGTCTCTAACCATTCTCTATATATTAGTGAGATTAAACAAGATTCTATGTGAAGCTTGTTTGTGTGATTGAAGAAGTTTTCTATGATAGACTGAGTTGAGTTGAATAAGATTTTGAGAAATCTTGTGAGCTGATTTGAGTAAGTCCTAGAGTGGACTTAAGGACTGAGTTAAGTAAGCTTTTATGGAAGCTTACAATGCAGATTTGAGGTAAGTCTTGGTGAAGACTTGTAGAACAGATTGGAAAAGTTCTAGTGAGGACTTGTTGATCAGATTTGAGGTAATTCTTAGTGAAGACTTGTTTAGAATATTGGACAAGTTCTAGTGAGGAATTTTTGGATAGATTTAAGGTAATTCTTGGTGAAGACTTGAGAGCAGTTAGAGCAAGTTCTAGATAGGAATTGTGGATAGATTTGAGGCAAGTCTTTGAGAAGACTTATGAGAAGAGTTGATTGATTTATTTGTTCAAACCTTGAGTTAAGGTTTGTGGTAGATCTGGCAAAGTTTATTTATAATTATATCAAGCCTTGTGATAAGGCTTGAGGATAGATTTGAGGAAAAATTTATGCCAGAATAGAGATAGATTAAGAAGATTTGTGCTAGACCGAAGGACTATGTTTAGTGTAGATTTGAGACATAGATTGAGTAGATTTGTGTTAGACCGAAGGACTATATTTACTACAGATTTGACACAGAGATTACACAAATTTGATACAAAGATTGAGAAAATTTATGCTAGATCAAAGGACTATGTTTAGTGCAGATTAGAGATAGAAATTGAGCAGATTTGTGCTATATTGAAGGACTATGTTTAGCGCAGGATAAAGACAAAGATTGAGCATATTTGTGCTAGACCGAAGGACTGTGTTTAGTGCAAATTTGAGATAGAGCTGAGAGCAATATTTGGATGTGACAGAGTAGAGGATATTAGACTCCAGTAGATAGAGATACATTAGCTAGGGTAGTGAGGACAAAGATCTTCTGAGTGAGGATAGAGTCTTCAATGGAGAGAGATCCACAAGCCAATTCAGTGGAGACAATAGTCTTCTATAGGATCACTAGCTAGAGTAGAGGAGAATGCTTTCTCCTGTGGATAGAGATACACAAACCAGCTAAGAGAATTAATGTCTCCTGTGTATAGATATCCACACACTTGATTAGGAGATTGTTGTCTCATTTTTATAGAGGTCCATAAACATTGTAATAGGGAAAGGATTCCCAAGATATTTGTTGAGAAAATTTTAGTGAAATATTTTCTCCATGGAGTAGCCCACATTGGGTGAACCACGTTAAATTGGTGTCTCTATTGTGTATGGTGATTTGTGCATTGATTTGATTACTACTGTTGATATTTCCATTTATATACTTCATAATATTATTTGGGAAATAAAAGTAAAAAGTGGTCTTATATTGTTCACCCACCCTCTCAGTATAAGCTTATGTTATTCAATCTTCTATAGCGGCCTCCATTGAATAATATCCCGATGGGAATAAATGTTCTATTTTTATTACATGATGAAGTTCAGTTATATTATCTTTTAAAAAATCTATGAATTCTTGGACAGGTTAAAACTAAAATTATCTTGAGGATCTACAAAAGGTTTGTTAGGATCTTCTTCTTCCCCATTATCATTATCATCCTCACCTTGTTCTGTGATTTATCATATTCAATAATTACTCTATCATCAAGGTTATCTTGATCTAGTTCATCAAATTCTATTTGTTTTCCATTTCTCAAAATTATAGAAGTTTTGTTTTATGTTTTAGTGATATATGTTGTATATATATACTTTTAAATTCTTGGGGTATATATGTTATATATATACCTATATAATAATATATAATTTTTTGTTTTGGTTTTTTTCTGTGTTTTTGAAAACAAGGTAGAAATAAATATTATAATATTCTAGATATTATATTTAATCTTTCTAAAATGGTTTATAAATATGATTAATAGGCTCAAGTTATTCAGGTGACATATAATGTTCTTATTCAAATTGAAAGTTCACTTTTAAGAATTTGATAAAATGAGCTATAGTGATACTATCAATTTTAGAGTCTTGAGCATAAAAATATATTTCATGACAATACTCACGAAAATGGACTGCCCTAGGATTTTTGTGATATCTTCTTTTGTTTTCCAAGACTATTTCCTGATCCTCTACGTGTGCTAGAAATCTATGTACTGTTATGGCATTTTCAAGATAATATTCAAAAGTATAAATAGTTGAAGAAATACTTGCTCTCTTATCTGCTAACCACCTCTCACATGACATTTGAATATCAAAGTAGTGAGAAGAGTTATCAGGATCTAGGATTTTAGTTATGTCAAATCTCTTAATTTGGCTAAGTCTCAAGGTGTTGGCTTTTATAATGTCTAGTATCTTCCAAAGTTTAGTCCATTGTTCCTGAGACGGAATACTAAAATTTTCGACTACTAGGGATATTTCCTGTGTTGATAATAATGCTCTAACATCTATTATTGCAACTCTTCTTATGTTGAAATCTAACATCTAATAAATGATAGCTAAAGTATGCAAGTTTGACTAATTATTTTTTTGTCTTGTTTTTATTATATATATATTATGTTTTATGAATAAAAAATATGCCCATGTTATTTCACATCAGGTTCACCAAATAATGTAGCTCTAAAATTTTCTCACTCCTTTCCTTCAGGCTGATGGATCCGTGCCTCAAAGGGAAATGGGAAAATGCTAGATCTACACCTTAGAGTAGAGGCACTTGAGGTTGTGACCTCTTTGGTGAATGAATTGGGTGGGTTCACCAAGAAAAATATACTATGGTAGTTTCCACGCCTAGGTTGGGATTTTATTTGACGTGTTCTTTTTATTTTACTCATAATTACCTAGTTTGGCCAAATGCAACTAATCTATAATAAATGCAATTTGATTTCAATGAATATAGTAGATAGCGAATTACAAAAGATAAATTAATACAATTCTTAATTAAAAAGGAATTTGACACCCTTACTCAATACAAATGTCTTACGTAGAGTTTTTTTGCTTACTGTAGGCCAGATCAGACTTGTTCTGGTGATATCAGACATCCGATCGGTGATCGACAGGTTCGATCTGATATTTTTTGATCTGATATGATTAGAAACCTATAGTTTTATAGATAGAGGGAAAAAAAGAAACTTACAACATAATATAACTCTTTCTAAATATGGATCAGGATAAATAAAAGTTTATTGTATATTATACGTAAATATAACACTATGAATATGAGCTATGATATGCAAATAACATGGTTAAATGCAAGGATGGTGAACTCCAAGTATTATAAATGACAATTCCTATACTAAATGCAATGATAGATGACTATTATGATATTTGAAATGTAAATTTGAGATGAAATAATACAAACCAGAGTCTGAAGGTTCCCCAAGCAACCTACAAACAAGATCGAATGTAACAGGGCCTGATCGAATGCTTTCTAAGTGAGATCTAATGTTCGGTCTTGGATCATACCCAACGATGCACAATTACTATACTTTTGAACCTACAAATACTTATGAAAATAATAGGAAATAATAATGCAAAGAGCAAGAAACTACTAATCAACTATAGAGTTAGGGAGATTTAGGGGCCAGGAGGAAATTAGGGGAATGATGCCTAATTAAATAAGCTAGGTAGGTTGAAGGGGTTGGGTCAAAAATACAAAGAGCTACAACCTCTTCCAATCTGGGTGAGATCAAGAAATCTGATCCCGTAACCACCGCGTGGTTAGGTAGATAAAGACAAAAGGAGTTGCAACTAGTTTGTCATTTTATTGTTCTAGGAAATTTTCAAATTTTGATGAGATTGGACATCCAATCTTGTGTAGTTTAGGTCCGATTCGAGATTAGACATTCGATATAGGTCAAATAGAGCCAATATCATATAGAAGTTAAAAACTAACTTAATGCAGGAATGAAAATTGAGGAAGGAGGTTAACAGGTTGTTTTAATCAAATTTTTGAATGTTTTTAACTTAGGGTAAATTAATATGTGTTGATTTTAGGGTTTTATAGCTTTTTTGTTCAAATCTCTCTCAAATATGCCTTAAACTTCTCCAAATTGCAACCCTCTTTTCTCCTTTGATTGCTGATCAATTTTGCAATGCTAAAGCCTTTAATTCATTGCTCTCTAAATATTATTTCTTTTTCTTTATCTTGATGTCAAAAACAACATTCAATTCTTCAAAATTGTTGTCTTCTTTTGCTATCAAGCCTTCCTTCAATTGGTTGTTTAATGGAACTTCAAAATATACCCAAATATGTTTCAATTTGCAGCTCTATGTCACGTTCAATTTTTGGTTTTGTGACCTTTCAAATTCTTCTACAAAAAGAACAATATTCTCCTTTGCAAATCAGCCTTCAAATCCTTTATGGTTGTCTTCAAAATTTTCAAATCCGATGGCTTTTTCTAGCTTATTTCTCCTCCAATCTTCTTTTCAAATTTTGAATTGAATTCTAGCCTCTTTCCTTCACATATTTCTCAATAATTAGAATGTCTTGAGCTCTTCAAGATTTTTTTCCCAAATTTGGCAAACTTTTTGCCAAATACTTCTTCCTTTTGGGCTTGTTGTCAGATGGCAATAATTGTCTTGAATTCTTCTTTTTTGGAGTATCTCCTACTTCCAATATTATACCTTGATATTTCTTCAAATCTTCTTCAATGGACAGTTCTTCAAATTCTTCAATAGGGCTTCTCTAGCCTTCTTCTTCCTCCTCCCAAATTTATTTGAGACCTCTTCTATTGGGTCTTCAAAATATGTAACTCTTCAATTAGACCTTTTCCTTAGTCCTCCTCCATATTCTTTCTCAAATATTATTTTTCTAAATCTGGAAGTTCTTCAATGGGATCTCTTCTCTTGGATCTCCTCTTTCTTCAATATTCAATAAGGTTTCCCTTGGCCTCTTTCTCTCTTATAAATTTTCAATAGAGTTGCTTTCTTATTTCTTCAATCTATAGTCTTCAATATTTAAGCTTCTATGGGGACCTTCTTCTTGGGTCTTCTCAATCTTCTACATTCTACTTTTTTTCTGCAACCAGAAACTAATTTTCTACAATAATAGAAGCAAGAAAATACATATAAATATATAGATCTCTAAAAATCAATGAACTTCACTAGTTATCCTTCAATCTAGTGGAAAGAGATATATGTTGAGTCCTAGTCTTCATGAGTTTTATTGCAACCCTATAGCAAAAAAACAATTTTAAAAATCTAAAAATGAGATTTCCCTATATCCTATAAATATCTCTTGTGGATCTTCCTATCTCCTATCAATCCCCCTTGTGGCTCTGATACCATTGTTAACTTTTGATATTAAATACTTAATGTAAAATCTACCATAATGTATAAAATGAGCATGCAATACTAAATATAAGATAATCAAAATATGCACAACATGTAAAACTCATAAGGAACTTTTGTAACTCCTCATAAAATTATCATTAATCAAATCTTGCAAAAATAGTATACTCATACAAAATGTGGAGATATCAAATACTCCATTCTTCATACAAGTTCTACATTGTATCTAACTTGTATTCTACTCTACTCTACATTCTCCTATGAAATGATAAGATGATCTTATGATATATCTCTTATGCTCACACAAATACCAATATATAATGGGATGTGACTCTTGGCCTTCCATATTCCTATGACTCTTCAATTTCCTATTCTATGGAGTCATATGCACATGGACTATGATGCACATTTATATTATTGAATACTTTGCACATTCTAATATTACTTGTGCATTTATTACATTACATAAAGTATATAATTAAACCCTAATATAAGACACACTCCTAATATAAGATGTATCCAAGGTGGTACATTAGCATGTACTAAATAATGTAATATATTCCAACAATAGCATTTGTTTCTAGATCGATGGAGCGAATAATATCATTTAGAGCCTTGCGATGAGGCTACAATTACTGTAACAGGTAATATATGGACAAGTATGCAGGAGTAGTATGAATCTGATGTGAAAAACTACTATAGATGGTGATAACATTATGTAGTATAGTAGGAGGTGTGCCTAGTGTTGATGGGGAACTAGAAGATGGTGGAGGAGGAAGATTTTATTGTGGGTTAGCATGTGTAGGGTAGCATTGATTGTGTGTAACAATATGGATCATTTCCACAAAGCCTTTTTGAGTTAGATTATTATTGACATGATTGACATGCTTGGGTCTAGGTTGTGACATGGACATGACTGTATGAGTATTGGCTTCCCCATGTTTAGGTAAAGGGTTTTGGTAAATACCCAACTTTTAATTTTGAGAGGCGAGAGGTTTTAAAACATGGATGAATCCATGATAAATGAGGTCTTAAACAAAATGGAAAAAATATGATAAAATTTGATATCATGGCCTCTTTATCGATGATACTCATAAAATGCATGCCCGTTGAACCGTCATGGTTTTGAATAATTGGGATCATCAAGTTTGATGTTGAGCAGAGCTATGTCTAGCATCGTATAACCTTTGAAATAGGTTGGATAATGGTTTAGACAAGGGTATCTAGTTGTATGGCTAGTGAACTGAGTAAGGCACATGAGCTGACTATTGATTAGATGGAGAAGGTAGGTTGGTATTAAAGAGCACTTATGGAAATGAATAATATTGTTGAGGTAAGGATGTGGGTGATGAGCAAGGGGCAGCAACAGTATTGTCATTGTTGTCAACATAGTCAGACAGATCGGTTGATGCAGTGGACGCAGTGTTAAGAGGATCTTAAGAGTATGTACAGTGATTTTCCAAAAGATAGAAGTGGCTCATTTGAGAAAAATCAAAAGAAAATCACAAGGAAGAAAACTGTCGCGATATCGCGACATGTTGAGCAAGAAAGGAAAACTGTCGTGATATCGTGACATGTTGAGCAAGAAAGGAAAAATATCATGATTTCGTGACATGTTCGGAGGAAAAGAGCAAGAAAGCAAAACTATCATGATTTCGTGACATGTTTGGAGAGAAAGAGCAAGAAAGCAAAACTGTCACGATTTCGCAACATGTTCAGAGAAAAAGCACAAGTAGAAAAAACTATCACAATTTCGTGACATGTTGGAAGAGAAAAATACAAGTAGAAAAAGTGTCATGATTTCGCGACTTATTGCAAGAGAAAGAGGAAAGAGAAAAATGTGTCGTGATTTCGTGACATTTTTCATTTTCGTGGGCCAAAGCAAAGAGAAAGAGGAGAGAGAAAAAGGTATCATGATTTTGCAACATGTTTCATTTTCGTTGGCCAAAGCAAAAGAAATAGGAGAGAGAAAAATGTGTGGCAATTTCGTGACATGTTTCATTTTCGCAGTCCAAATCAAAGAGAAAGAGGAGAGAGAAAAAGGTGTTGTGATTTCGTGACATGTTTCATTTTCGTGGGCCAAAGCAAAGAGAAAGAGGAGAGAGAAAAAGGTGTCACGATTTCATGACATGTTTCATTTTCGTGGTCCAAAGCGAAGAGAGATTGTACGAAAGAAAAAGTGTCACGATTTCGCGACATGTCGCATTTTCGCAACTTGAAAAGAGCAGGAAGGCAAAGAAGGAAAAGTGTCACGATTTCGTGACATGTCACATTTTCACGACTTGAAGAGAGCAGAATGCAGAGAAGGAAAAGTGTCATGATTTCGTGACATGTCGCATTTTCATGACTTGAAGAGAGCAGGATTGCAGAGAAGGAAAAGTGTCACGATTTCGTGACATGTCACATTTTTGTGACTCGAAAAGGGCAGGAAGGAAGAGAATGAAAAAGTGTCATGATATCATGACAAAAGTAAAAAGGAAGAGTATGTAGGCAAAAGTGTCATGATATTATGACATGTGTTTTCGCGGGTACAAGAAAATAGAAGAAGCAAAGAGGCAAAAGTGTCACGATATCGCGACATGTGTTTTTGCGGGTGCAAGCAAACAGAAGAAGCAAGGAGGCGAAAGTGTCGTGATATCATGACATATTATGTTTTCATGAGCTAAAAATAGAACCCAACCGAAATAAGATATGTGACCATTAACTAAAGTTATACAGCAGTTACAAGGGCCATTACAAAAGAAAATCATGCAGCTAATAAAAGAACAGTCGAAGAAGGAGAAATCGAACAATCATAAAAATATAATCAAATATGCATGCATGATTAGAAAAGAATACGAACAGTCATGACTGAGAAGACGAACAGTCATGGTAGGGGTATATGTGTCCATTCATAACATGCATCGTGTTTGAAGAAAAGCATACCCTATATATATAGAAAAGTAGTTACAGTTAGAAGGCGTTACATTTGACAAGTGGCGCATGAGAAATAAAAGAAGAAGTTACAACTGGAGTTATAAAGATACAATATGGTTATAAAAGGAGGTCTGCGTGGAGAAGAACAAGCTACTGAAATAGTGTGAAAGTGCTGCAAGAAGGGGGTTGAAAGAGTGCTGCAAGAGAGTATTAAGAAGAGCATTGAGAGCCATAAAAGAGCAGTAAGCAGAGATTTAAGAGCGTGTGGTGTTTTGGTGAATAGTGAGAGAGGTTGGGTTAGCAACAGACCAGTTAGGGTCTTGTATAAGCGAAGGCATTTTTATGTCAATCTTATAGTTTCAAAAGTGAATTCCAAGTTGGTGCTTGGAATTAGGGGTTGGTGCTCCTTTCTGTTGGTGTAGATAAACCAGGGGTTGGTGCTCCTTCCAGTAGGTGCTGGTAAAGTGATTGTAAAATTGGTATTTTGCAAAGGCTGGATTTGGATGAGAATCCAAGCAGTAATTTTTGAGGAGTAGCCAAATTGGTGAACCTCGTTACATCATGTGTTGTGGAATGCTCTCTTGTTATATTTGCTTTATTGGGTTTTAATTTTTCATTATTTCGACATTAAGAGTTGAAGTTTTTAAGTTTTTAATAGCTACACTGATTCACCCCCCCTCTTAGTGTCATTGTGAGACTAACAGTGGGTTGTGTATTCAACACCACTTGATTCATTTATGGTGGTTTGTCTATGCTAGGATTAGCATTATTCCTACTGAATGTGATGTTGGTAGAGTAATATAATTTTTTACATAGTCAAAAATTCTTAGCTTGGAATTTGTTATCCTCAACCACCTTTGCCTGAGTAATAGCCTCTTTAAAAGTGCAATGTTTTTGGATCTACAAAGTCATATAAATATGATTGGTGCAACTCTTTGTAAATAACTTAACTAGTTCCATAGGTGGTATGAAAAATATTAGGTCGTGAATGATGGCCCACCACCTAAAAACATAATTTATAATAGTTTTATCGTTGTATTGGCATAAATTGTATGATTTTGATAGTGAAGTTTTCTTCTTGATATTAATGGATAAGTGCTCTAAGAAGAGATTTTCTAATTGCTCAAAAGTGAATAGACTGTGTCGAGAAAGATTATTGTACAAATTTAGGGATTAAACCCCAAGTGATAATGAAAATTTATGAAGCATGATGGGGTCACTATGATTGATTTGATAACAATAAAACTAATAATTGTTGATGTGTTTGTGTGGATCCTCCTTAACTTTGAATTTATCAAAATTGGGCATCTCATATTTCCAAAGGTATTGATGAAGTGTCATGGATGGGTGGATAAGATCATTTTAGATTTGACTATAATTCAAAATTTATGGCCCACAACCACTAGTTCACATTTATATATTTTTAAGCTACTCCCTCATAAGTTGTATTTTAGTTAGAGGTACTTGTGATGTAGAGGTGGAGAGAAGAGTTTACTCTATGAAAATTCACTCAAAATTAATTATAAACACTAGTAGATTGATGTGGTAGCAACTGTACATACTTTTTAGGAGGAAGTTGAGTATGATATGATGTGGAATAAAGCTGATATGATGAAGAAGGTGTTTAAGTAAACTTAGGTTGAAATTTACCTTGCAAAAAGTAAATTAATTCTTGTAAAGAGACCACATCATGGGTTGTTTATTCTAAATATGGAGTGGATGAAGTATGGACAAGGTGTTAAGAGATGTGTTGAATGACACATGCCCTTATGAATGAAGTGATGATCGATTTAGATTGATTAAGAGTACGAGTTACCAAGGTTAGCAAGGTGATGGTGCCAACTACTGCAGAAGTGATAGACAAAGAGGGGGCTGCACAAGTAGCATCTATCATAATATGAGCATGATCACAAGCTTGTCTATGGCTAAAACCATGTTTGTGTGTGAAATGAAGCTCTTAGAGTAGATCAAATGAGAATTTTACTTTTTGTGTGTGCTCTATGAAGGTTTCTCATTCTGTTTGTGGCCTAATTTTTATATTTATAGGTTGATCTATGAATCTGATTCATACCTTACTATGTGAATGTTGTTTGCACCTTACTGTGTGAATCTATCTAAAATAAATAGACTAAATAACATGTGCTTATACTGAGAGGGGGGTGAACAGTATAAGATAAAAATTTTTGCTTTTTAATACAATCATAGCACCAACAATATTAAAGCAGTAAAAATTACACAAAGCATACCCAATGTGGGCTACTCCACGGAGAAACTATTTCTTATAAATTTTTCTAAAATAAATTCTCTTGGGAATCCTTTCCCTACAATTTTTATGGACCTCTATCCAAAGGAGATACCAATCCCCTAAATCAAGTTCATGGATATCTATCCACAAAGAGACACAAATATCCTAATATTTGCTCTAGATGATGATCCTATAGAAGACCTCTTCCTCCACTACTCTTAGCAAATGGAAATATATCCATAGAAGACACCTATACTCCCTACTTTGGCTAGATATATTTGTCCTCAACTCTGTCATCTCCAAACCTTTGTCTCACATCTACACTAAAAATAGTCCTTCGGTCTAGCACAAATATGTCCTTAATATTTGTCTTTGGTCTGACATAAACCTATCCTCAAATATGCACCAAAATATGTCCTCTGATCTATCCTCAAGCATTAACTCAAAGATTTACTCAATCTCAAATTAAATCTTCTAGATTTTACTGAAATCTTAACTCAAGGTTTGAACAAATCAATCAATCAACTCTACTCTCAAGCCTTCTGAAAGACTTATCTTCAATATGCCTTGTAAGCTTTCACAAAAGCTCACACAAATACGTCCTCAAGTCCTCTCTATAACTTGTGCAATCTGCACAACAAGTCAACACTAGAACTCGTCCAATCTCATATAAACATAAAGAGAATTATTAAAGACTCAATACACTTCAACTCAATCACTTTCTCAATTCAATTCATAATATAGAATAGTTTGTTTTATGGAACTTGAATAATCACTTTACACATCCACTTGAATAGGCTCAACCAACTCTATTCAACCAATATCTCAATAAAATAACCCTTGCTCACAAACCCTAGTCCAAACATATGATCCTTCACTCAAAAAATGTTTCCAACAATGCTCAACAACAAATCTTATATAACAATGATATGTTATTTTCAAACCCTAGTTCAAGTTCTTTGCTCAAAAAGTCACTTCAAAAACAATGCTTATAAAAAAAGGTTTCAATAAAAAATCCTTATTCCAAAAAACCTTGAAGCATTAACTCAAACAAATTCAATAAGGAAACCCTAATCAAATCCTTTTCACTCTAAACTTATTTTCCAAAAAACCAACCAATCAACTCAATTATGAAAGAATGAGCTCATACATTTTTCTTGATGATGAAGGGATATTATAAATCTTCCATAACCACAAATACTTCTTTGCAAAGCTCAAAGAAGGTTAGGTGACAATATAAAATAAATAGCACCTCACAAATACACCTTATTACTCCATCTTGATTAAGCATCCATAAACACATAGAAATAAATGACCAATTACACCTTATAATATCCTAGTTAAAATAATATCCACCACCAGAAAATAATTTCAAAATAATTACTCTCTTAACACTTCTTAATGGCAAGAAGATATGTTCAATAATAATCAACACTTAAAAGCATTTATCTCTCCAATAAGCTAAATATATTAAAAGGCTTTATAAAACAATTAACTCCTTATTCATCCTAATTATTTTTAACCAAAAATAATTACCAAGCAAAAGCACCTTTTATCTATTCCTTATAACTCCCACGTCACTTTATAAAACCATTTAATAAAGCCAAAAATAAAATTTAATTTTTTAAAAACATTCTCCAAAAAACCTGTTGTGGCTGATCCACAACACACCCTAAAATTTGGGACCCACCTTTTTTGCATGCTTTCAAAGAAGACCGCAGTGGCACAGATGCTAAAAAAATCAAAATAAGAGAAAAATACAACATAAGAAAAAGTGTCACGATATCGTGACATGTTGCTCTATTACTGCTAAAAAAAAGAAAGTGTTGCGATATCATGACAGGTCACGTTTTCACGGCTCAAACAAGCGAAGTGCAGTGGAACAGAAAAGTGTCGTGATTTCACGACATGTGATGTTTTCATGGCCAAGAGTAACAAAATGCACCACGGTGAGAAAATGTCACGATTTTGCGATGTGCTATGAAATCGCGGTTCATAGAGGAGAGAGAAAGACAAAGTGAAAAATGTCGCGATATCGCGACATGTCACGTTTTTGCGGCCCAGATCAGCAAGATGCACCAAAATGGAAAAATGTCGTGATATCGCGACATGTCATGAAATCATGGTCGAAGGCAATAAGAGAAGAGTCAATGCAAAAGTTTTCGCGATATCGCGACATGTCGCCATTTCGCGACCTGAAGACGAGATGAAGGGCAAAGATAAAAAACATTGCGATATTGCGACATGTCAGGTTTTCACGACAGGAAAAGGGGGAAGGAACAAATGAAAGAAAACGTCACAATTTTGTGATAGGTTGTGTTTTCATGATCTACTGGTGGTAAAAGATGTAAAGATATAAAGTGTCACTATAGAAAGAAGCGAGACAACCCGAAAGAGAAAAAGTGTCACGATTTTGCGACAGAAAGCAGTGAGACAGCCCGGAATGAAAAGGTGTCGTGATTTCACGACAGAAAGTAGTGAGATGGTATGGAATAGAAAAGTGTCACGATTTCACAACAGAAAGTAGAGAGACAACCCAAAAGAGAAAAACGTCACGATTTCACGACATAAAGCAGTGAGACATCTCGAAAGATAAAAGCGTCGTGATTTCACGATAGAAAGTAGCCAAGGTGGTACAGAATTGTTGAGCAAGGTGTTGCAAGAAGTTTGTCATTGTTGTCAACACAAACAGTTAGATCTAATGATGCAGTGGACAGATAGTTCAGGAGTCATTCAGATGCAGAAGACAGAAGTTAAAAGGACAGTCAGATTATGTAAAGTGCAATTCCTGGAAAACAGAAGTGACCCAGTTTCTAAAATTCGAAGAAAAAGACAAGTTAGAAAACTGTCGCGATATCGCGACATGTTTTCTGTCACGATTTCGTGACAAGTCGGAGGAGAGAGAAGGCGCAGTCGAAAATGTCACGATTTCGTGACAAGTCGGAGGAGAGAGAAGGCGCAGTCGAAAATGTCACGATTTCACGACAAAAATGAGGAGAGAGAAGGCGCAGCCGAAAGTGTCATGATTTCATGACAAAAATGAGGAGAGAGAAGGCGCAAGGCAAACTGTCACGATTTCGCGACATGTTGGAGGCCAAGAAGCTAAGTCGAGAAACTGTAGCGATTTCGCTACATGTTGAAATTTCTTGGCCGAAGCAAGGAGAAAGCGTTAAGTGGAAAAGTTGTAGCGATTTCGCTACATGTTGAATTTTGGCGAAGCAGGGAGAAAGTGTTAAGTGAAAAGATGTAGCGATTTCGCTACGAGTCAAAAGTGCACAACACAAAGGTGTAGCGATTTCGCTACGAGTTGAAAAAGCACAACACAAAGGTGTAGCGATTTCGCTACGAGTTGAAAAAGCACAACACGAAGGTGTAGCGATTTCGCTACGAGTCAAAAGTGCACAACACGAAGGTGTAGCGATTTCGCTACAAGTCAAAAGTGTAGAACTCAAAGGTGTAGCGATTATGCTACAAGTCGAAAGTGCAAGGCACAAAAGTGTAGCGATTTCGCTACAAGTCAAAATTTCATGGGTAGAAGCAAAGTTGGAAGCACAAGGCACAAAGTTGTAGCGATTTCGCTACTGCATGAAGCAAGGAATGTACGGAAGCCGAAAGCGTCATGATTTCATGACAAAGATGAGGATGACGTCAGCAAAAGCTGAAAGTGTCACGATTTCGTGACAGTGCAAGAAAAGCCTCTAGAAGCCGAAAGCATCATGATTTCATGACAAAGATGAGGATGACATCAGCGAAAGCTGAAAGTGTCACGATTTCATGACAGGGTGCAAGAAAAGCCGTTGGAAGCCGAAAGCATCATGATTTCATGACAAGAATGAGGATGACGTCAGCAAAAGATCGAAGTGTCACGATTTCATGACAAGAATGGTGGCAAAGCTATCAAAGGCCAAAAGGGTCACGATTTCATGACAGCAAGGACAAGAAGGCGTACGGTTTCAAAAAGTGTCACGATATCATGACATGTTTCTATTTCACGGCAATAGTTACAGGAAGGTGACAGAGGTGGCAGTAGAAGTTGGATCTGGGCCGACAGATTTTAGGGTTTTGCAGTCGACAGATTTTAGGGTTCATAGCCGATAATTTCTAGGGTTTGTAGCCGACAAATTCTAGGGTTTTGCAGCTGACATTCTTAGGGTTACAGTCGACTGTTGTTTAGGAAAAGTTGAGGCCGACAAAGTTGAATCTGGGTCGACAAATTCTAGGGTTTTGCAGTCGACATTCTTAGGGTTACAGCCGACTGTTGTTTAGGATTTGTTCCTAAAATTTCTTCTATAAAAGCAAGGGTACTTCGAGTTTGAGAGTGTGTTGTGGAAGATAATGTGCGAATGCGAGTAGAGTGATTGCGCAAGTGAAGTTCGTGTCGAGCAGAGTGTGAAGTCGTAGTTCGAGTCTGCATATCGTGATTGCGTGAATGAAGAGCGCAATGTGTAGAGGTGGAGTTCTAAGTTCAAAGTGATAGCGCATAGACAGCAGAAGTGATCGATCATCCGATTGCAGCAGAGAGTGCGAAGAAGTACACAGAAGCGGTCGGACAGTGCGAAGCATTTTGCGTAGAAGCAGCAGAATGCAAAAAAATAGCAGACTGTAAGGAACAACGTGAAAGTTTTATTCTATCATTTTTATTATCTTTATTGACTTCCAAGTTGCAGCTTGGCATAAGGGGTTGGTGCCTCTTTCCAGTAGGTCTTTGGTAAATTAGGAGTTGGTGCTCCATTCTGTTTGAAACAGATAAAGCTAAGGGGTTGGTGCTCCTTCCAGTTGGTGTTGGTAAAAGATATTGTAAAGTTGTAGCTTTGCTTTGGCTGGATTTGGATGGTAGTCCAAGCAGTCATTTTGAGGAGTAGCCACATTGGTGAACCTCGTTAAATAACTGTGTTGTGTGTGTCATGCTTTCTTGCTGCATTTGATATTTCTTTTATCAGTTTTAAATAGCTGCTGGATTTAAAACTATATGTATTAGAAATTTTAAAGATCACACTGATTCACCCCCCTCTCAGTGTCACTGTGATTACAACAATTGGTATCAGAGCCAAGTTCCTGAATAGGCTCAAACAGCTAGGGTGATCTTGGAAGTGACGCAATGGCAAGTGGTGAAGGGTTCTCCTCGAACAAAGCACCATTGTTTGATGGAACTAATTATGCGTTCTAGAAAATTAGAATGCGAGACATATCTCAGTGCTTTGGGTTTTGACATCTGGGGTGCGGTAGTTAATGGTTACACAGCTCCCGCCACCGCTCCAACAGACATTGCTGGTAAAAAGGCATTTGAAAATGATTCAAAAGCAAAAAATGCCATCATGTGTGGACTAGTGGACAGTGAGCTAGTCAAGATCATAAATTGTGAATCAGCAAAAGATGTATGGGATAAACTAGAGAACATTCATGAAGGAGATGATAGGATCAAGGAGGCCAAGCTTCAAACACATCGAGCTCAATTCGAATCTTTAAAGATGGACAATGATGAGAACATAGAGACTTTCATGCAAAGAGTCAATGGGATCACCAATTCAATCAGAGGTCTCGACGAAAATATAAACGATGCTACTATCATGAAAAAGGTATTAAGATCGCTCCCTCCTAGATTTGATTCTAAAGTCTCTGCCATAGAAGAAGCCAAAGATCTAAATCATTTTAGTATGGATGAGATGCATGGTTCTTTGACTGCTTTTGAAATGAGAATAGGAAGGTCTAATCCCACAGATAGAGAAGCTGCTTTCAAAGCCCTAAAAGGCAAAGTCACAAAACCAGAGTCTGAAGAAGAGGATGTATCAGATGAAATGGAAGCAAATTTTGTCAAAAAACTGAGAAAGGGAAAAGGAAAGTACAGAGGAAAGCTACCATTTAAATGCTTTAACTGAGGAGGCATTGGGCACTTTGCGACAAAATGTCCTCTCAATGAAAAGAACTAGGGTGAGGAAACTTCGCACCAAGAAAGAAGTGACTGGAAGAAGAAATCAAACTTCAGGAAAGGCAATTTCAAAAGAAAAGTTTTATCTCCCGAAATGCGAGATTCTTCGAGAGGACAACTCTAGTGAAGACTCTGAAGAAGGAACAGGTGAGGCTCTCTTTATGGCATTTGAAGTAGAAAAATTAGAAGAGGCAGAAAACACAGAAAAGAGAGAAGGAATGAACTCTGAAGTGTCTATTGAAAAAGGTGAGGCTGAAGTTGATTTAGAAGGTGAGCTGGTTTCTGCTCTTATGGAATGGAAATATGAGAAAAGAAAGAATAAAAAACTGTCAAGGAAGCTTGAGGATGCAAATGACATTATAACCAGTCTAAAAACACAGATAGAAGAGTACAAGAAAATGTCCGAAGATCTTGAAGTACAGGTAACCATGAAGATAGATTACTATTGCAAATTGGAAGAAGAAAATGTTGGTCTTCGAATACAGATACAAGAGCTGGATCAAAAAATTAGCTATCATTTAAAACGTGAAGAAAGTTCGATGAAGCTGGACAAAATCCTAAGCGATCAAAGACCCACAGGTATCAAATTCGGTCTAGGCTTTACTGAAGGAGAATCATCAAATGGACCAAAGGCAAGCAATGTTGAATGTGAAAAGAGTAAAGACAAGAAACAGGCTGTTGAAAGAAAAACAAATCAGGCAAAAGAAAGCAGTAATGCCAGTCCTGAAATAGGAACTGACAATGATGGTTTTACCAAGGTCACACATCAAAAGAAAAGAAGATCTAAGGCTCCTGCAACATCTTGGCAAAAACCATCTTTCAGGTTCAATCATTACTTTTATGGTTTCTATTTCAAATGTAATGGTTATGGGCATAAAATTGTTGATTGCAAGTATAATGTAGGTCCAAGAAGTTTCACTAGTAGAAATAATTTTGCTCCTCTAATGAGTTATGCAGTAGAATGCTTTAATTGTCACAACTTTGGGCACATTGCTAGAAAACTGTCATAGTACTTCTATTTCAAATCAATCTCAGAAAAGAAGAACTCAACCATATAGGGCAAAACAGAATAGAATTATTTCTGAAAGATATGTGCAAGATTCTGAAAAGGGGAAATCCAAGCTAGAGCCCAATACCATAGTCAAAACAGAATGGAAACAGAAAGAACAGCTCAGGGAAGAAAAGGAATCTTTAATAGTGCAGACAGCTTTCGGGGCTCGAGAATAAATGTGTACCGTGGATTCTTGACAGGTGGTTTCTCAAGTCATATGACAGGTGATAAACAAAAATTTGAAAAACTACAGAAATATGAGGGTGGCTCTGTGAAGTTTGGAAATAATGATGGAGCCAAAATAATAGGAAAAGGATCTGTCAAAATTAGTGAAGGGAAAATCAAGTCAGAAGAAGTTTTATTTGTGGATGGTTTGAAACACAATCTGTTAAGTGTCAATCAAATCTGTGATAAAGGACATGAAGTAGTCTTCAAAAAGCAGGGTTGTGAAGTCAGAAAAATAAACAGTGGGAAATTAATAGCAACTGGTTCAAGGACGTCTGGAAATTTGTACACACTCTCAGAAACTTCAGAAGGTACGTGCTTCATTGGACAAGAAGAAGAGAACTGGTTGTGGCACAAGAGGCTTGGACACATAAGTTTTGATAATTTGGTGAAAATCAGCTCGAAACAAGCAGTGAGAGACATTCCAACCATTAAAAAACCCTCAAACAATGTTTGTGCTTCATGTCAAAAGGGAAAGCAAACCGAGTCTCATTTAAAACAAAAGAATACCACACTAGCGAGGCCCTTGGAACTTATTCATACAGACTTATGTGGACCCATGAGAACTCAAAGCATAAACGGCGACAAATACTTTATGTTGTGTATCGATGATTATTCCAGAATGACATGGATATTTTTCCTAAAAGATAAAACAGAAGCTTTTGAAATGTTCAGATCCTTCAAACAGCTAGTTGAGAATGAAACAGGAAAAAGGGTCAAATGCTTACGATCAGACAGAGGAGGAGAATTCATTTCGAATGAATTTATAGAATACTATGAAAAACATGGTATCGGGAGACAATATTCAGCAGCTAGAACTCCACAGCAGAATGGCGTAGTAGAAAGAAAGAACAGAACTATATAGGAAATGGCACGCACCATGCTGGCAAAAAATAAAATAGCAGATAGATTCTGGAAAGAAGTAGTTCACACTGCAGTATACATCCAAAACAGATATATGTTAAGAACTCATGAATGCAAAACACCTTATGAGTTGTGGTTTGGTAGAAAAGCAACAACAAAACATCTCAAAATATTTGGTTGTAGGTGCTACATCAGAAAAATAGATGACAACCTTGGGAAGTTTGAAGATAGAGCAGATGAAGGTGTTTTTGTTGGGTATTCATCAAAAAGCAAAGCTTACAAATGCTACAACAAGAGACTCAAGAAAATTGTGGACAGTGCGGACGTTAAATTCGATGAAGTTGGGAAACGATTAGCTGACTTTGAGGAAAACTACCCAATCTATGAAGAAGTCATTGAAGGAGATGAGGTGAATGAAACAGAAAATAAATCTACGTTTGATTCAGATGAATTAGTCGATGACTCAGAGGTGCAAGAAAACAAGAAATTCAAAACAGGGAATTGGAGAAAAATCATCCAAGAGACCAAATAATTGGAGATCCCACAGTTGGTATTCGGACAAGAAGGAAAGTAATAAGTAATTACTCTCTTTTATCTAGCATTGAGCCCAAAAACATAGATGAAGCAAGCAAAGATGATAGCTGGATGAAGGCAATAAATGAAGAGTTAGATCAGATTGAAAAGAACAGAACTTGGGAATTAGTACCTAGACATGCAAATAAGAATGTAATCGGCACCAAATGGATATTTCGAAACAAATTAAATGAAGACGGACAGGTCATTAGGAACAAAGCAAGGCTGGTTTGTAAAGGATATGCACAGATCGAAGGCATTGATTTTGAAGAGACTTTTGCTCCAGTGGCCAGATTAGAAGCAATTAGAATGTTTCTGGCCTTAGCAGTTCACAAAAACTTTAGAGTTTATCAGATGGATGTAAAATCTACCTTTTTAAATGGGAAACTCGAAGAAGAGGTCTATATTGAACAACCGGATGGATTTCAAATTAGTGAGGATCCTAACCTTGTCTGCAAATTAAAGAAAGCATTGTATGGATTAAAGCAAGCACCACGGGCATGGTATGCTAGGCTAGATAACTATCTCTCTCAACAGGGATTCAAGAAAGGTTTAGTGGACGGTAATCTGTATGTAAAAATAGAAGGTGGGCATCTCATTGTTCTAGTTGTCTATGTAGATGATATCATATTTGGCGGCAACAAAGATGAATCTTGTAAAGACTTAGCAAATAAGATGCGAGAATGAATTTGAAATGTCTATGATTGGTGAAGCTGTCTTACTTTCTTGGGCTACAAGTTAATCAAAATGAGAAAGGCATATTCATTTCCCAAATCAAATATGTGAAAGAAATGCTAAAGAGGTTCACTATGGAGGACTGTAAGCCAGTTAGCACTCCCATGACAACGGGGCTGCAAATTGAGTAAAGAAGACAAATCTCCACCTGTAGACCAAACCATGTACAGATCTATGATTGGAAGTCTACTATATTTAACAGCTACTAGACCTGATATTCTGTAGGCAGTTTGCATGGTAGCTAGATTTCGAGCCGAGTCCCAAAGAGACTCATGTGACAGCGAGTTAAAAGGATTTTTCGGTATCTCAAGGGCACCATGGAGTATGGGTTGTGGTATCCAAAAGGCAAAGACTTCACTCTTATATCATATTCGGATGCAGATTGGGCTGGATGTGTTGATGACAGAAAAAGTACCGGTGGAGGTGCATTCTATTTGGGGGACAGATTGGTTGCATGGCACGGTAAGAAGCAAGAGTCGGTTTCTTTATCTACAGTTGAGGCGAGAATATATTGCAGCAACAACATGTTGTACACAAGTCTTGTGGATGAAACAAACTTTGAAAGATCTTGGAATTAATTTCGGTGAACCAATATACGTTAAGTGTGATAACACCAGTGCAATTAACATCTCCAAGAATCCAGTTATGCACTCACGGACTAAACACATTGCTATAAGGTATCATTTCTTGAAGGAGAAAGTTGCAGAAGGAGAAGTCAAATTGGATTTTGTCCCAACTACAGAACAAGTAGCAGATATTTTTACAAAACCTTTTCCCAAGGAAGTGTTTGAGTACCTTCGAAGCAAATTAGGAGTAGTCACACTTCCTAAGAAGTGACTAGCTACGGGGATCACTTTCTCGGGGGGAGCATTTGAGTATTTGACTATTCTTTTGCTCATGATCATAATTTGTGCTAGATGCAACAAATTGTGCACGAGAATTGTGAGGATGGACTCGGGGGAGTTCTGAGCGGCCCTTTGGTATTATTGACAAAGGGAGAGAAGAGTTACGAGGGAATGTACACGAGTGTTGCCAACAATTCCAAAGGGGAGATTGTTGAGCAAGGTGTTGCAAGAAGTTTGTCATTGTTGTCAACAAGGGCAGTTAGATCTAATGATGCGGTGGACAGACGGTTCGAGGAGTCATTCGGATGCGAGAAGACGAAGTTCAAAGGACAGTCAGATTATGTAAAGTGCAATTCCTGGAAAACGAAGTGACCCAGTTTCTAAAATTTGAAGAAAAAGACAAGTTAGAAAAGCGTCGCGATATCGCGACATGTTTTCTATCGTGATTTCATGACAAGTCGGAGGAGAGAGAAGGCACAGTCGAAAATGTCATGATTTCGTGACAAGTATGAGGAGAGAGAAGGCGCAATCGAAAATGTCATGATTTCACGACAAAAATGAGGAGAGAGAAGGCGCAGCCGAAAGTGTCATGATTTCATGACAAAAATGAGGAGAGAGAAGGCGCAAGGCAAACTGTCACGATTTCGCGACATGTTGGAGGCCAAGAAGCTAAGTCGAGAAGCTGTAGCGATTTCGCTACATGTTGAAATTTCGTTGGCCGAAGCAAGGAGAAAGCGTTAAGTGGAAAAGTTGTAGCGATTTCGCTACATGTTGAATTTTCGTTGGCCAAAGCAGGGAGAAAGTGTTAAGTGAAAAGATGTAGCGATTTCGCTACGAGTCAAAAGTGCACAACACAAAGGTGTAGCGATTTCGCTACGAGTTGAAAAAGCACAACACAAAGGTGTAGCGATTTCGCTACGAGTTGAAAAAGCACAACACGAAGGTGTAGCGATTTCGCTACGAGTCAAAAGTGCACAACACGAAGGTGTAGCGATTTCGCTACAAGTCAAAAGTGCAGAACTCAAAGGTGTAGCGATTATGCTACAAGTCGAAAGTGCAAGGCACAAAAGTGTAGCGATTTCACTACAAGTCAAAATTTCATGGGTAGAAGCAAAGTTGGAAGCACAAGGCACAAAGTTGTAGCGATTTCGCTACTGCATGAAGCAAGGAATGTACGAAAGCCAAAAGCATCGTGATTTCATGACAAAGATGAGGATGACGTCAACAAAAGCTGAAAGTGTCACGATTTCATGAAGGTGCAAGAAAAGCCTCTAGAAGCCGAAAGCATCATGATTTCATGACAAATGTGAGGATGACGTCAATGAAAGCTGAAAGTGTCACGATTTCATGACAGGGTGCAAGAAAAGCCATTGGAAGCCGAAAGCGTCATGATTTCATGACAAGAATGAGGATGACGTCAACAAAAGTTCGAAGTGTCACGATTTCATGACAAGAACGGTGGCAAAGCTATCAAAGGCCAAAAGGGTCACGATTTCATGATAGCAAGGACAAGAAGGCATATCGGTTTCAAAAAAGGTTCAGAAAATCAAGAAATGTTTCTATTTCATGGCAATAGTTACAGGAAGGTGACAGAGGTGGCAGTAGAAGTTGGATCTAGGCCGACAAATTTTAGGGTTTTACAGCCGACAGATTTTAGGGTTCACAGTCGACAATTTCTAGGGTTTGCAGCAGACAAATTCTAGGGTTTTGCAATCGACATTCTTAGGGTTACGACTGACTGTTGTTTAGGAAAAGTTGAGGCCGACAAAGTTGAATCTGGGTCGACAAATTCTAGGGTTTTGCAGTCGACATTCTTAGGGTTATAGCCGACTGTTGTTTAGGATTTGTTCCTAAAATTTCTTCTATAAAAGCAGGGGTACTTCGAGTTTGAGAGTGTGCTGTGGAAGATAATGTGCGAATGCGAGCAGAGTGATTGCGCAAGTGAAGTTCGTGTCGAGCAGAGTGCGAAGTCGTAGTTCGAGTCTGCATATCGTGATTGCGTGAATGAAGAGCGCAATGTGTAGAGGTGGAGTTCTAAGTTCAAAGTGATAGCGCATAGACAGCAGAAGTGATCGATCATCCGATTACAGTAGAGAGTGCGAAGAAGTACTTAGAAGCGGTCAGACAGTGCGAAGCGTTTTGTGTAGAAGCAGTAGAATGCAAAAAAATAGCAGACTATAAGGAACAACGTGAAAGTTTTATTCTATCATTTTTATTATCTTTATTGACTTCCAAGTTGCGGCTTGGCATAAGGGGTTGGTGCCTCTTTCCGAGTAGGTCCTTGGTAAATTAGGAGTTGGTGCTCCATTCTATTTGAAAGAGATAAAGCTAAGGGGTTGGTGCTCCTTCCGGTTGGTCTTTGGTAAAAGATATTGTAAAGTTGTAGCTTTGCATTGGCTGGATTTGGATGGTAGTCCAAGCGGTCATTTTGAGGAGTAGCCACATTGGTGAACCTCGTTAAATAACTGTGTTGTGTGTCATGCTTTCTTGCTGCATTTGATATTTCTTTTATCAGTTTTAAATAACTACTGGATTTAAAACTATATGTATTAGAAATTTTAAAGATCACACTGATTCACCCCCCTCTCAGTGTCACTGTGATTACAACAAGAATGAAAAAGTGTCACGATTTTGTGACATGTCATGTTTTCGTTGCTAAGTGCAAAAAAACACAACGAAGGAGAAAAAAATCATGATTTCATGACAGGTTGCATCCACGTGGCCCTAAGGAGAAACACGTCGTGATATCGTGACATGTCTCATTTTCGTGGTGCTTGAAGACGAATAAAGCTACGGGCATAAATGTGTCGTGATTTTGTGACATGTCTCATTTTCATGGTGCTTGAAGATGAATAAAGTTGCGGGCATAAATATGTCATGATTTCGTGACATGTCTCATTTTCATGGTGCTTGAAGGCGGACAGGGCTGTTGACAGAAAAACATCATGATATCGCAACATGTCTTGTTTTCACGATGCAGGTAGGGGAACAAAGCTACAGTTAGAAAATGTCGTGATATTATGACATACTATTTTTGGTTGCGATTCATAGTGGGTCGTTACAAAACATGCAAAAAAGCATAAAACACGTGGCACGAATATGTCAGGGCTATGATAACGCTTCAGGATCGACGGTTATGTTTCACAGAGAAGATCAAACATTTCGACATCAAGCAGAGAGTCAAAAATGATGAGGAGGTAGGGAAGATGAAATAAAGTGATCTGGGAGATGAAGCAAAGCGTTACAGGGTGAAACAGTGAGCATTTCCAGAAAGTTTAAAAGTAGAAGCACATATTGGTATAGGGGTTGGAAACCGCTGCGGGTAGAGTTGCAGAGCTAAAGGCAACAAGCCATTCTGGGCTTGCTTTTGGAGCATTTTCCTCCACTTGTTCTGGTTTTGTCAAAACTGGAAACATTCTGTCATTGTAAACTAAAACATTCTTTTAATACAGAATTACAGAGAGTTGCATCTCATTGGCAAGAAAGAAGGAGTTATGTTCTGAATGCAAAATTGAATGTTTATCTTTCCCCTTTCAGATTTTTAGGCTTATAGGTGAATTTTAATGCAAGTTCTCTTGGTTGCTTCATGCGAATGTCTAGATCTGAAAACCATAGTTAAGACCCCAGAAACCAACACCTAGCTTATCTGGATTGTGCGAGTTTTGTAGGTTCAATAGGTTAGGTTGTATGCAGAAAACCTCATTATCTTCGATTTTGTCAAAATAGGATCGTAGCACTCTGAATGTAGTTTAGTTCATTCTCTTTGAATTTTTATTCTTAATTCTTTATTTTTCTGCATTTTTTAAATTACCGTCATTCAAATAAACAATTGAAAATCTACCAAAGTTCAAAATTGAAAATAGATTCATCATTAAGATTAATTCACTTTGAGTCCATTGCAATTTCAGAGTAAAATAAGCCATAGTGCCCCTTGTTAAGAGTTACTTGCAACCATTAAGGTATTCCCAGCATTCAAATTGAACAACATTATTTGTGCAAAATGCTAACATAGTGAAAACCTTGGAGAAGTTACTTGTTTAATTTCTTTGCAAGTAGAGGATTTTGGAATTGAATCCTATCGGAGAGTGTGTTTTCACAACTGGGTGAAAATATAACTCAACAGATTGGCGCTAGAAGGAGGGCCGAATTGGTTTACTTAATTTTTATTTTCATACAGAAGTAATGTGTTTTTGATTCGATTTTGAAATTATTTCTTAAATCTCATTAACGACTAAATCACAACATTTTTTTTTATGTTACAAGGTTTTCTTGGAGATATCGAGAGTTTCGTCAGGCAGGCTGGACCCACCATGCCATATCGTGACTAGGTCCAAAACAACAGGGGAAACCATATTCCACAACCTTACACTCACTTGTAATCCAAAAAATAAAACCAAGCAAGTTGTAAACCTACCAGATAGACTTGTCACAAAAGACCTTTCTGCTTTAGGAACATCAAGCGGACCTACACCGGTGGTATAAATTGCCACTAGTGTACCTATCGTCAGTACCATTTCCACTACTCTTGTAGGGTTGTCCTATTTGATTTTGAGTCAAATGGCCCAACCACCAGTAGCTCCTTTGTATGGAGCTAATAATATCCCTTTGAATATTGCAGGGGATATACATGAAATCCCTAAGAACATAGAAATATTCTTGCCCAAATATAAACCAAATGGCTCAAGAACTGTAGAGGAGCATATCCAAGCCTATAGGGATGTTTTTATAAGGTTGCAAGTCCAACATGAGGATGTGGCTTGTAGAATTTTTCTCATGAGCCTAGATCCAGTAGCCTATGAATGGTATATATGCTTGCCTACTGGTTCAATCACTTCATGGACACAAATGAAGAACACCTTTGTCAATCAGTTTAGGTCACCTTTGGATCCCGCAACCATCTACAATAAATTTATTACATGCAAGAGGGGCCAGGGTGAACCAATTAGAACCTTTAATCAGAGATTTCAAAAATGTTATAATAGAGCAGTTCGACATTTTGCCATAGACCCCGCAGTAGCTTTGCAAATCTATTTTGGGGCATTGGATTTGATGACAGTGATTTTTTCCAAGAAAAATCCTCAAGTCACCATGCTCACCTTAGCCTACAATGAAGCTATGAACATCGAGCAGTAAATGACACCACAGGGCTATGGATTTCCCCATATGCCTATGATGGGACAATATGCTCCATATGGTCAAGCTCCCATGGCAAATTAGATCATGGCACCGCAAATGCCAAACATGAATGCTTTCCCATATCAACAACCATATCCACCAGCACCTGCCTATGCACCCATTTTGATCCAACCGATCACATCCATTCCACTCGTTCTCACATTTTTGCAAAATAGTCAATCGATTATGCAAGGAACCAGCCAGGTTAATTCTTAGGCTATAGTTCCTTTCTCAAATCCAAATACGATCCAAAGTGTAAATCCATATATGAATCAAATTCCTCAAAATACGACTTAAATATTAAATCAAGATCCCACAAATTATGCAAACCCAACGAGAACTAACAATAATGTAGGTCCACCGAAAGAGATTTATTCAGATGTTGAAGAGCTCAAGAAGATAGTTCATAAACTGAGTAATGACATGGTTCAAAAATAGAAGTATGAGTCCCATGCCCCTTGCTCAAATCAAAATTTTAACAATAGAGGGAGATATTGGAACACAAAGCCAAACAATGGAGGAGTACCTGCCCCTATTGCCAATCAACTAGATACTTCTGCAGGACCTAGTCAATCCAGTTCCCTTTTGAATCTTTCCAATTTTGCATGGGAAAAGGGGTGCAGATTGCACAATACAAAAGAGCACAATGAGAGGAGTTGTCCTAAAATTTCTAGATACACTCATTGTCTCCAAGCCCAAGCAGATGACCTGGAACTTGTGCCAAATGAGGATCCACACCAACATCAAGATGATATCATTATGGTGGTGGAAACTTTATACCGTCAAGAAGGTGAGAGTGAGGAAGAAGAAGATGAAATTTTGGAACAGGATGTGCAAGATTTTCGAGAGTTCAGAAAGGGGAATCACGGATATCATTTGAGAAGTAATCTAAATCCCCTAAAACATCATCAACACCACCAAATAACTCTATCCTTCCTCCGGATACTAAGGCAGATAACAATCCTCCTCCTCCACTTAGAAGAGAAACGTCTAATGACATGTAGAAGATAGTCAAATTTGAAAAACCAAACTATGACATAGTGGAGGATATAAAGAAGTCCAAATCAAGATTTTCATTCTTAGATGCAGCAGCCAGATTGCTTGGCCAAAAGGAAGCGTTGATAAAGGCTCTAAAATCACCTGATCAAGTGTGTAAGGGAAAGGAAGTTGAGTCCCATTTGATTTTAGGAAAGGAGAGACGGGATGTCCCACAATTCTTATTGAATCTAAGAATTGCAGGTAAGAATTTGCATAATTTTTTGGTGGACACGGGTGCCACAAGAAACCTCATGCCTTCAGAGATATGTCAAATGCTAGGTCTACAACCTGTTTCATCCAAATGCAAGGTTTTGCAATTGGACCGATCAGAGGTAAATGTGGTAGGGACCTTATATGATTTCAAAATTCAACTAAATTCTAAACCCAAGGTCCAACAAGTTGTCGACATTCTGGTTGTTAATATCCCAAGTAGATATGGAATGCTACTTGCAAGGGATTAGATGAAAACTTTGAACGACTATTTTTCAACCGATTGCTCACATATGTGGCTACCCTGGAAAGGAATTGTGAATCAAATTAGAGTAGAAAATGAACCGAGGCTTAAGGAAATCATAACTAAATTTAATAAGCAAAATGAAGTTCAATTTTCTAAGCTATAGTTGGGGATTTATGCATTTGATGTTGAAGAAGCTACCGAAGAGCCTCAAAGGGAAACATTTCATGGTAGCTCTCTTGAGGGAAGTAATCTCATATGGTTGCTTAGGTTTGATGGATCCAAATCCAAATAAGGAGCAAGAGCCGAAGTCAATCTCACTTGCCTAGGAAGTAAACCATTATTGGCTACCTATAGATTGCAATTTCCTTGCACGAACAACATGGTAGAATATGAAGCATTGATCTTTGGTTTACAACTAGCGTTGAGCAAGCAGGTTAAATGCTTGAAAATATTGGGAGATTCTGAACTGATAGTCAAACAGATTAAAGGAAAATATACATGTCATGATAAGAGACTAAGCCTTTATAGAACTAGGGTAATGGACCTCATTGAGGAATTCGAAGCTTTCAATATAGTCCTTATTTCTAGAAAAGGAAATCGCGTAGTAGATTCTCTTGCAGTCATCGCAGGCATGTTAAATCCAGTTGACATAAAAAGGTGTAACAAGTTTTCCATAGAATTAGTTCCTTGTCCATCGATACCTGATAATGTCAAGAATTTCCAAGTTTTTGAAAATGACAGACACATATTCAAATTTCTCATGAACTTAGGTATTTTTGAAAACCAAGTGATTGATGAGGAGCAAAGATGGCAAGAAGAAGCAGAAAATGAAAATGAAACTGCATGTCAATCCAACAAAATACCTAAAGACATAGTTTCATTGGAGAAAATGTTCGATATGGGATACAAGGCCAGAAAAGAAAAAAAGGTTCCACTCCCCAAAGATGCATGTGATCTAATTAATCTAGGGAGTGCAGAAAATCCATGGGAAGTGTACATCGCAAAGGCATGTACAACTGAAGAAAGAGAAAATATAATACATGCACTAAAGCACTACATGGATTGCATTGCTTGGAATTATAACGAATTGAAAATGTACAACCAAAACGTCATTACACATACCATCCCTCTAAATCCAAACTCCAAGCCTTTCAGACAAATACAGCGAGTTGTTAACCCGTTATTGGATCCCTTAATAGAAAAGGAGGTCAAGATATTATTGGAAGCAAAGATTATTTTTCCTGTTAGGCACTCAACCTGGGTTGCTAACCTCATTTCGGTAAGAAAGAAGAGCGGAGAGATTAGTGTATGTATAGATTTTTGAAATCTTAACAAGGCCTCTCAAAAGGATAACTATCCATTGCTATCCATTGATGAAATTTTACAAACAGTGAATGAATTTGAAATGATGTCTTTTCTTGATGGATATTTTGGATATAACCAAATTCTTATTCATCCCAATGATAGGATGAAAATAGCCTTCACAACCAAATGGGGGACATTTGCCTACAAAAGAATGCCATTTGGACTGTTAAATGCTAGTGCAACATTTCAACGCGCCATGGATTATGCATTCAAAGGGCTTATAGGCAAGTGTATCATTGTGTATGTGGATGATATTCCAGTATTTTCAAAGAAAAGATAGGACCATGTCAAGGATTTAAAAAATGTTCTTCAAATATGCAGAGAGCATGGAATTTCTTTAAATCCAAAAAAATGCATCTTTGGAGTAACAGAAGGAAAACTACTTGGTCACATCATTTCAAAAGAAGGTATATCCATTGACCCAGAAAGGATAGAAGCTATCCAAATATTGCCTCTTCCAGGTAGTAAGAAGGAGTTGAGATCTTTCTTCGGGCAAATTAACTTTGTGAGGAAGTTTATTTCAAGCTTCGTTGAGATAGCCAAACAGTTGAACAAGATGCTCAAGAAGGATGTAGATATCAGATGGAATGAGAAAAGTAGGGTGGCCTTTCAAAACATTAAATATACCATTTCCAGAGCCCTTGCCCTCATAAGTGTAGACTATGCTAAACCTTTCTATATTTATGCTTTCGTATCAGAACACTCTTTTGCGAGTGTCTTGACCAAGAAAGGTGAGGATAGCGCAAAAAATCCCATAGCATTTTTAAGTGCTCCTTTAAAATATGCTCAATTGAGGTATTCTATCCTCAATAAGTAGATGTATGTACTTTTTAAAATGGTAAACAAAATTTGACATTACATTGTGCACGGCAGAGTTTTTGCCATTGTGCCTAAACCTGCTATCAAAACTATGTTTTTACAGAACGAGCTAGGTGAGAAAAGAGGTAAATGGATTTCTACCATCCAATAATTTGATCTTGAAATCCAACCCATGAAACTAGTTCGAGGACAGGGACTTGTGAAGACGATTGCTGAGAATAATCCACAAACAACATGCCAATATTCAAGTGCAGAATACATTTCTAAAGATGACTGGTATGTTGACATTGTAAATTTTCTATTAAATGGTAAGTTCCTATCCAATTTGAATTCCACTCAAAGAAGGGCTTTAATACTTAAATCTATTAATTATCTGATTAGATCTGGTGTTTTGTACAGGAAAAATCATGAGGGGATCTACTTGAGATGCCTAAATAAGGAAGAAGCTGCCAAGGTTCTATAGGAATTTCATGGGAAATATGGAACTGACCATGGTGCGGTAAATGCTACAGTGCATCAAATCCTGAGAGTAGGATACTATTGGCCTCACATTTTTAAAGATGCACACGCTCATGTACGATCTTGCCACATTTGGCAAGTAGCTGCCAATAGAGAAAGAAATGCAGCCATGCCATTACAACCTGTAGTTGAGATGAGACCATTCGCACAATGGGGATTAGATTTCATTGGGGTTATCAATCCAAATTCTTCTGACTCCCATAAATTCATACTAACAGCTACATATTATTGTACAAGGTGGACAAAAGCAGTTCCTACAAAACATGCCACTATAGATGTAATAAAATTCCTTGAGGATCACATCATAAAAAGATTCGAAATGCCCGATTCTATCATGAGTGATAATGGTAAAGCTTTTGTTTCCACATAATTTGTAGATTGGGCATACGACAATAAAGTGAGTTTAAAATTTGCATCTAATTATTACCCTCAAGGAAATGGTTTGGTCGAATCGTCAAACAAGAATTTGTTGAATATCATTAAGAAATTATTGGAAAGGAACCCTCGAGATTGGCACAGCTAGTTAAAGTTTGCTCTTTGGGCAGATAGAACTAGAGTAAAAGAATCAATAGGGAACACTCCCTATCATTTGGTTTATGGAAAAGATCCAATTTTTCCAGCAAACTTGAAGCTTCAAACCCTGCATTTCATACAGGAATACCTAGGAATAGATAACCACACTGAAGCCAGACTAAGTCATTTATCGCACCTCGATGAAAAAAGGGAGGAATCCATGATTCATATGAGTAAGCACAAGGAGGTTGTTAAAAGATGGTTTGATAGAAGAGCTAAAATTAAGTCCTTCAAAATTTTAGATTTAGTCTTACTGTGGGATAAAAGACATGAAGAAAAAGGGAATCATCAAAAATTTAATTGTCTTTGGTTAGGCCCTTATTAGATTTCAGAAATTCTAGGGAAAAATACCTTCAGGTTAAGAAATTTAGAAGGGAAGGATCTGATGTTACCAGTTAATGGGTATGTTTTAAAGCATTATTTTAGCCCTTAAGTCTTAGGAGATTGATATTATACTATTCGGTTTTGGTATGAATTTTCAAATTTTGTTTTGTTTGTTTTAGGATTGCTAGTATGGTTAGGATTTAAGTTGTGTGTTTGATTTCATTTGACATGTTTGGTTTGTTTATAAAAAAAAAAAAGAGAGAGAAAAGAAAAAAATTGAGATGTCAACTTATGCCTAAGATCAGGAGAGTATGAAACATTGGAATTGTGTTGTAGAAAGCTCCACAAATAACACAAAAATTTAAATAATATCATTTGAATCTTGTGATGCATGAAGTTGTCAGTTTTACACATGATGGTAAAGTAGATGATATATTCCAAAAGAAGCAGTGCATTCATATCTCATGTCACATTTCGCATTGCATATACATGTCATCTTAGTTATATTTTCATTTCATGTGCAATCATTGAGAAGGTGTCAAATCCTCTTAGGGTCATTACATTACATATATTTGATATTCTCACAATGACACTAAGAGGGGGGTGAATCAGTGTAGCTATTTAAAATTTGAATCTGCAACTCTTAAAACTTAAAAATGCAAGCTTAAAAATAGATATAGCAAATATGACACAAGAGCATCACACAACACAAGATTTAACGAGGTTCACCGATGTGGCTACTCCTCAAATAATGACTGTTTGGACTACAATCCAAATCCAGCCTTTGCAAGGATTCAATATTTACAAATAGTTTACCAGCACCCACTGGAAGGAGCACCAAACCCTGATTTATCTACTACAACAGATAGGAGCACCAACCCCTTATACCAAGCACCAAATTGGATTTCTATTTTGCAAAATAAATTGACATAAAAATGCCTTCTCTTTTTTTTTTTTTTTTTTTTTTTTGAAAAAATGAAAAACTTGTATTAATACAAAGAGCAATTACAAGCGGGAGAGAACACATCCCAACCAAGAACATCAAACAACACTACAAGAGTAGAGCACAAAGGCAAACCAGCACAACACAGAGCAAAGAAGTCAACTGGGCACGAAAAAGCGACATGTCGCGAGATCACGACAGTCAACCCTGTCTCCTCCGTAGCGGTGCCAATAGTCACGAAAACGCGACATGTTGCGAAATCGTGACATGTCACGAAATCGTGACATGTCACGAAATTGTGACATGTCGCAAAATTGTGACATGTCTCGAAATCACAACGACAACTCCCTCCAGCGACCCTTCGCCACAAGTGTCGTGAAATCGCGACTAGAAGACCAACTTGCTCCATAATGCCAAAAAGGTCACGAAATCGCGACAGAGTGCCTCCAAATCATCCAACCATCAAAAGTGTCACAAAATCACGATGAATTATCCTTATGGCATCCAGATCGCAAAAGCGTCACGATATCGCGACAGTTTTCTCCATTCCACTGGTAAGCCAAAATTGTCGCGAAATCGTGACGAGATTTTCTTGCAGCAGCCATCACCAAAAAATGTCGTGATATCGCGACAAATTATCCACTTTGCACCACATCAGTAAAATGGTCGTGATTTAGCGACGGGTTTTCCTTATGACACCAGATCGCCAAAAGTGTCACGATATCACGACGGTTTTTCCTTTCAACACCCAGTTCTCAAAACTGTCGCGATATCACGACGAATTTTCCACTTTGCTCTCCATCTGCAAAAGTGTCGCGATATCGCGACAAGTTTTCCAGTTAGCCCCAAATTGCCAAAACTGTCGCGATATCGCGACAATTTTACCATGTGCCTTCCCCGAGGGCCGTGATGGCGTGACATGTCATGATATCACGACAAAAACCCGCCAAAGGCCGTGAGGGCGCAACCTGTCGCGACATCGCGACAGCTTCCAACTTGAAGCTGCAACGGCGCTACAGGTCGTGATATCGCGACAGAAATCTTCCTTAGCATAAAAAACACTGCACATCATTTCAGAAATCGTTCAAGGCATTGTCGAATCTCTGCATCCTCCATAGGAATGTCACTGTGCAGCTGCATCCCAACCTCCCTTTTAGCACCCATCTTAGCAAGGAAATCGGCCGCCTTATTGAGATCTCGATTCACATAGACAGGTATCACATCATCTAATTCCCTCCAAAGCTCTTTAATTTGGGAGACTAAGATCCGCAACCTCCAAGCTTTCGAGACAAAGTTTCTCATACAGTCAAGAGCACCCACCAAGATTTGGGAGTCAGACTCAATAATAATCTTCCTGTGTCCCTGTTTGATAGCCCAGAAGGAGGCAGATTTAATGGCAAAGGCCTCGGCTTCATTGTTTGTGGCACATCCCAGACCCTGCAGTTCCCAATAGAGCAAAGACCCAGCATGATCGTGGCACACTACTCCAATTCTAGCACTTCTCGGATTGCCTTTAGCAGCTCCATCAGTATTGATTTTGATCCATCCTTCAGGAGGAGGTTTCCAACTACCACTCACCTACCTTTATTGAATAACAGCTCCCTCTTCCAAAGGCTCAGAAGCAGACTAAATTTCCCCCTTGGCATGAATGGCAACCGTTTCCGCCACTTTGCTCCAAATGACTTGCCATATTCCTTCTAGATAGGAGAAGGTTTCACGAAAAATACGGGCATTTCTCTCCAACCACACCTGCCACCAGATAAAAAATAAACCAAGCTCCCAGCCAATTCGAAGAGCTTTGGATTTAAATCTACCTTTCTTCCAGCTTTCCCATATATTGTTTCGAGACAAGACCCCATTAGCCTGAAGTTTAAAGTGGGAGAACCAGCGTTTCCAGATCTGTCTTGTGAAAGAACATTCAAACATTAGATGATCCGCAGTTTCCTCCTGCTTGTGGCATAACACACATTGAGAAGGGCCAATGATGCCTCTGAGTCTGAGATTGTCATAGGTGAGAATTCCATTATGCAAAAACGCCGAGCGAAGAAGTTCACTTTCGGCCACCCTGGGGATGCCATATCTTTCTCCAATCATGAACCAAAAAAAAGTGTGGGGGGGGCTCTGGAAGGATCTCATCATATCCCTCTTTCACAGTATAAACCCCAAGGCTCCCATAGCCCCAGGCCAGTTCATCCTCCTCATCTCTCCTAGTAAGAAACCGTTCTACCAAGATTTTTCCCAAAGTAGGTACCAACTCCGGAGGGATTGGTATTGGCCACTCATCCAGCCGCTTAAACTTTATGATCTTGTAGTCCCCCAATTGACTAGTGTTAAAGTAGCTCTCAATTTGGATCCATCCCTTATCTTCTATAGAAGATTTTATCGGTTGTAATTCAGGAAACACAGTAATAATGGGAGGATTCTGGTCCTAGGAATAAGTCCAGAACTAAGCCTTATACCCTCTCCCCACTTTCTAGAATAGTTGATCTTTGATGAGTTGAGCTCCAAGCTTGAGCGCCTGCCACATTGATGATCCAAAACCTTCCAGAGGAAAGCGGCCCACATAATTAGGATGGACAGAACCCAAGTATTTTCTAGAGAGGATTCTGCTGAAGAGGGATGTTGGCTGAGAAATCCACCTCCAGTACAGTTTTCCAGCCAAAGCCTTGTTGTTAAACTTGGAGCTTCTTAGTCCCAACCCTCCTTTTTCCTTGGGTTGGGTAACCTTGTCCCAGCCAACCAAGGCCCATTTCCTCTCTCCCTTGGCACCTTCCCATAGAAATATTCTAGCCATTTTATCCAGCTCTTTCCAAATAGATTGGGGAACAGCCAGGATGGAGAATTTATAAATTGGCATGGCTTGAATAACTGACTGTAGAAAAGTTAGACGACCCCCATAACTTAACCATCTATGAGACCAATGGTTCATTCTATCTTTGATGCCATCCAATAGGTCCTTCCAAACATCTATTTTTAGTTTTTTGAAATGGAGAGGGACCCCAGGTAAACTACTGGGAGAGAGGTCCGAGTGAAACCTAAAATCTCAATAACTCTGTCCTGTAACCGTTGATAAATATTAAAGAAGATCACTTTGGATTTATTGTCATTGATGACTTGATTAGAGGCCCGGAGGTAGACATTTAGAGTATCTCTGATTCTTCTTGCTTCCCTAAGGCTAGCCACTCCCACCAATCCAGTATCATCTACAAACTATAAATGAGTCAAAAATTCAGCCCCGACCTTAATACCTGTTATCTGACCTTGAAGTCTTCTTCTCAGAAAGAGTCTACCCAATCCTTAAGCCAAGATGAGGAAGAGATAAGGAGAGCAAGGGTATCCTTGCTGAAGGCCACGAGAGGCACCAAAAGGAGGCGAGGGGAGTCCCTTGATAAGAACAGAGTATGAAGGCATAGAAATACAGCTCATGACCCAGTCTGTCCAGTCCTGAGAGAAACCAAAGGCTGTCAACATCTTTGCCAAGAAGCCCCACTCCACCCTGTCATAAGCCTTGGACATATCCAATTTAATGAACATTCCTTTGTTCCCAGATTGGTGCATTGTATGGATAGCCTCCTATGCTAGAATCACTCCATCCAAGATTTGCCTCCCTTCAACAAAACCCCCTTGCTCTGGGGAAATTATATTATGCAAGATAGGTTTTAACATTTCAGCCATAATCTTAGTGATTATTTTATAGATCACATTGCATAAGGCAATAGGTCTAAAATCAGATAAATGAACCCCCCCTGCTCCTTTTGGAGTTAAAGTAATGAAGGTATGATTTAGAGCCTTGAGCATTCTTTTATTGGTTCTGGACTCCTCAGTGACAGCCAGAACATCTTCCTCCAGGGTATCCCAAAATGCCTGGAAGAAATCAATAGGGAAGCCATTAGGACCGGGCGATTTGCCAGTACTCATCCTAAAGACCACCTTATTAAGTTCATCTCTATCTATGGGTCTAAGTAGGGTCTGGTTCTCTTTAGGAGATATTATAGAAGGAATGACAACAATAACTTCATCTTGGGCTTCCCCATCTTGCTCCATACTTTACTTAAAGAGTTTTGAGAAATACTCCATTGAGTGGGAGTGCATACTAGGAAGAGTGTCAAAAGAGTATCCATTCTCATCTTGAAGGAATTCCATATTATTCGCTTGTCTCCTAGCATAGGCAGAGCGCTGAAATTTTTTTGTATTTTTGTCTCATTCTAATAACCAAGTATTTCTTGCTCTCTGTTTCCAGTAAATCTCTTCTTGATTATCAATATCCTCAACCGCTTTGCACAAAGCATCATCCTCGGATTTAAGGTGCTCTGAAATGTTTCCTTCCCTGTAATGTTTTTGCACCTCATCCCATCTGGCCAACAAGGGGGCCCGTTGGTGCTGGAAGTCTGATTTGTTAGTTTGCCTCCACTGTTTCAGTTTACACTTGACAAATTGAAGCTGTTTGTGAAATTTGAACATTGCAGTCCCAAAATGTGGGCGGCCATCTTCCCACCACTGAGGAATTTTTCTTCGGAGATCTTCTTTTTGCAACCAAAAATTTTCAAATTTAAATGGTTTATGGTATCGCCCTGTCATAGCCCCTCCCTCCAGAAAAATGGGAAAGTGGTCAGAAACTGGGCCTTCCAAAATCTGAAATTTAATATTCCATTTCACAAATGCTTCCTCCGAGACCAAAAACCGGTCTAGTTTTACCTTCCTACTGTGTGGCTCTCTTCTCTTATTAGTCCACGTAAAATAAGTGCCAGGACCTTTGATATCAACAAGGTGAAAGGCCTGGACTTGAGCAATCAGAAGCCTATCCCCTGGATCCAAAACTGGGATACCACCTTCCTGATCCTTGGTAGATAATTTGGCATTAAAATCCCCAGCAATAATCCAATCATAATCTTCCTGGGAGGATCTCATTGAATGAACATCATTCCATTGAAGCCGCTGGCCATCAATGCTTTGAGCCCCATAGAAGTTTGTAATTAAAACCTGTTCAGCTGTAACAATGTTCTTAAAGAGAGATGTGAGAACACCCCTCAAAGCTGTATGTTCTATTGCTATCCACACCAGAGGGTTCCAAAGAGTAACAATCCCCCTCGAAGCTCCTTGGGCCGCCACATCCATATATCTAGCGCCCCTCCATATTATACTAACAGTTTTACACATAAGATCTAAAGACATTTTTGTTTCCTGAAGGAGCAAAAAGTCTATTTTGTGTCTTCCTAAAAGTCTTTGAACAGTAGATTGATGGGTTCTACTGTTTAAACCCCTTACATTCCAGGATTGTATAATCATTGGAAACCTTGGGAGCAATAAGATTCAATTGTTCTCACTGATCCTCCATTGATCAGCTTGTCCCCTTGCGCTACTAGTAGATCCTTATTGGATTTTCTACCAGCTCCTTGGGAATTACTATTCTTAGACCTTTTTTCCACCTGGGTAATCCCCAACACTGGTATTTATTTGTTCTTTTCTGCACTTCCCATGTTGACATCCTTAATAACTGGTTGTGCAGGGGAATGGATTACCATAGCCCCTAGGTTCTCTGGTTGCAAAGTCTCAGGGGTTTCAATCACCTATTCTAATATAGGAGTAGATGATAGAGGAGCATGAGAGTGGGTGTTATTATCCTCAGAATTCCCATCCACTCCTTCCATGACTTGGTCTTCTTGGTCTACAAGGGATTTGAAGATTTCATATCGATTGGTTGGCTTGGTTTGAGCCTGCTCTTTGCCATTTCTCTTTTTGTTTTTCCTCCGCTTCTGCTGTTCAAAGCCATATTTCTGGGCATCAGAACCTTGGGGGATATTGAGGGGTTCTTTGACCAGAGTGAACTTACCCTCTCTAGGGCGATTTGGCGCTCCCGACGGAGCTTCCGCTTTTGTGGTCAGGATATTTGGGTAGAACCTAGCCAAATGGCCATGCTTATGCTAGAATCTACATCTAAAAGGTAAGGCTTCATAGTCTAGCTGCTGTATCCAGGTTAGTCCTGCCAACTCCAATTCCACCTCAGCTGGAAGTGGCTGGCTAATATCCATTTCTACGCATATTCTAGCAAAGACAGCAGTATTTCCCTCAATGGTATCTCTAGAAACTCCCAAATATCTACCTAGATAATTACCAATCAACTCCAGAATCTGCTCACCCCAAAACTCCATCGGGAGAGCGTACAGCCGAATCCAAACCGGGACAGCCGCGGGCTCAATGCGAGGATCAAAACCCACTCTCCACGGTTGGACAAATAATCCTGTCGGGTCGTGGCTCCTCTTCTCTGATTCAAATGCTCTATTTCTATCTGCTAAAGAAGAGAAACTAATAATAAAATACCCATTTCTTATAGGCCATAGAGAGTACTCACCAATGGGCTCCCAGTTCTGTCTCACCCAGGTGTGTAGAAAGTTCAGAGTGGGCCGGATACCCATGAATTTGTAGATCAGATCATGGGTAGCACGGTATATAATCGTATCCTCAACCAGTTTTGGTTCTATGACAATCTTAGGCCTGGAAGCAGATTGTGGAAGGCGATCGTTAACTCTGTTTGCAGGTAAACCCTTTCCAGCATTCTTAAATAGCATTTGATAAGCACTTCACTGAGCTTCATCGGAGGAAGATGCAGGGTTTTCTTTTAATATATCAGCATATATTAAAACTGGTTGAGATTTTCTTCCCATCGATAGATCCTGGAGGAGACCCCATTGGGCCCTCCCAAGGCAACGAACGATCCTTCAAAGTAATGTAGATTCAATCCACCGGAGGTCCTGGAAGAATCTTCCCACCAGAAACCCTGGAGCTTCGCCCGGTGCCTGCATAGAAGGTTTCCCGCCAAATCGCCAGAGCTCGAAAAAAAACCTCTATTGTCTAATGTTCAAAATGCCTTCTCTTTTACAAGACCCTCACTGGTCTATTTCTCATTCAAATCAATGTCATAGAAGAATAAAGAGAATTGTTAGAAACTCAATATCTCCTATTGCACTCTAAAACCTCTCTATCAAATTTTTAGAATAATAACAGGTTTCAGTTCTGTAGCTATTTTTCTTACAGATCTCTTACCCAACCATGCTTTTTGGTTTTTCAAGATAAACACGGTTGCAGTAACCTCACTTACTGTGCCTGCTCAATTCTTTATACTTGGTTCAATCGAATGACTATTTCAAAAAATGGCTTTATTTTTCCCTCCATTTTTCCATGCATTCTAAGCTCTGTTCAATTTGTCAAACCCACTCTGATGCGCTCTGTCTTTTAGCCGCTTCTTTTTGACTTATTCTGACAGTCTACTCTGCTCATACTGACAGCTTTTTTTGTGCAACCTAACAGCCTTTTTGCGCATTTCGATGCTCTGTCGTTCTTTTCTTCTAACCTCTACGTAACTGCCCTCTCGGCACCTTTACACTTTCTTATGGCACTCTTTTCTATTCTACGTCGATCTTTCTCTTCTGCCCACAACTTCCATGTCTGACACATGCAACCACTGAGAAGATTTCTTGTTTATCGAGATTATCTGTAATTCTGCACTTTTGCCAGCCATGCAGCATCATGGCCCTGCAACAGCCATTCTTTTCTTTAATATGTTGTTCCGTAACTTCCCTTGTAACTCCAGTTAACTTTTACATGGTTGGTTGCATGAATTTCCTCTAAGATTTTCCAACACCTGTCACTGTGTAACTGTAGATCTTACTCCAGTTAACTCTTACGTAACTAGCTGCATGATTTTCCTTTACGCTTTTTTGACACCTATCACTGTGCATGCTTCTTCGGCTTTTACTCGCCAAACTGTTACCTATCGCGATATCACGACATTTCTGCCCTTTTGACTTTTTCTGGACTGTTGATTGCGAAAACCTGACCTATCGCGATATCACGACATTTTCCACCTTCTAGACCTTATCTCGGCATGCACCCGCGAAAACAAAATATGTCACAAAATCGTGACACATTTGCTGCCTCCAACTCTTTTTTGTCTCCTACCCACAAAAATGAGACATGTCACAAAATCGTGACACATTCGCTACCTCTCGCTCTTTTTTGCCTCTTGCCCACAAAAACAAGACATGTCACGAAATCGCGACACTTTTCACTTTCCTACACTATCCTTCGCTTGCACCCGCAAAAATGGAACATGTCGTGAAATCGTGACACTTTTCTCCGCAAGCCTCAGTGAAATCGAAACATGTCACGAAATCGCGACGCTTTTTTGCCTTAGCGCTATTTTTGCTTTTCACCCGCTAAAATGCAACATGTTGCAAAATCACGACATCTTTTGCATCTGTACATTTCTCACTTCATGCACTAGTGAACTCAAGACATGTAGCGAAATCGCTACAACTTTTTGACTTGGCACTTTTTCTTTGTTGTAGCATTCGAAAAACTAGCATGTAGCGAAATCGCTACAACTTTGTGCCTTGCATTTTGACTTGTAGCGAAATCGCTACACCTTTGTGCCTAGCATTTTAACTTGTAGCAAAATCGCTACACCTTTGTGCCTTGTGTTTTGAACTTGTAGCGAAATTGCTACACATTTGTGCCTTGTGTTCAAAACTTGTAGCGAAATCTCTACACCTTTGTTCTTTGGCATCTAAAATCTGCTTCGGCCCACGAAAGTTTGACATGTAGTGAAATCGCTACACTTTCTTGACTTAGCGCTTTTTCTTTGCTTCTGCCAGCGAAACTTCGACATGTAGCGAAATCGCTACACTTTTTTGCCTTAATGCTTCTACTCCGATCCTATCGTGAAATCGTGACACTTTTCATCCCTGGCGCTTCTTCACCGAACTTGTCGTGAAATCGTGACACTTTTCATTGCCTGCGCCTTTACCCAAAACATGTCGCAAAATCGTGACAGTTTCTCCAACTTTTTCTCTCTCCTCCAATATGTCGTGAAATCGCATCATTTTTGGCTACGCCTTCTCTCTCCTCATTTTTGTCACAAAATCATGACATTTTTGGTTGCACCTTCTCTCTCCTCATTTTTGTCGTGAAATCGCGACATTTTTGGCTGCACCTTCTCTCTCCTCATTTTTGTCACAAAATCATGACAGAAAACATGTCGCGATATCGCGACAATTTTCTTACTTGTCTTTTTTTGCAAATTTCTGAATCTGGGCCACTTCTTTCTTCTTGGAAATTCACTGTACTTGTTTTGACTGACCTCTAAACTGCATCAACTGCATCAATCTATCTGTGTTGACAACAATGATAATACTTTTGCAATGCTTTTGCTACACCTTGCTCAACAATCTCCCCCTTTGGAATTGTTGGCAACACATGGCAACCTTGCTCAATTTCTTCTCCTCCTTTGCCAATAATACCAAAGGGCTACTGTAGACTCCCCCTGAGTCTATGCACAACATTCTCAGGCATAAATAATTTTAATGCTCCCCCTGAGAATGTGTTCCCCATAGCTAGTCAGTGCTTGGGTAGTGTGACTACTCCCAACTTATTTCGAAGGTACTCAAAAACTTCCTTGGGCAATGGATTTGTGAATATATCTGCTACTTGCTCTGTAGTTGGAACAAACTCCAATTTGACCTCTCCTTCTACAATTTTATCTTTAAAAAAATGATACCGAATTGCAATATGTTTGGTGCGGGAATGCATGACCGGATACTTTGAGATGTTGATTGCACTAGTGTTATCACATTTAACTAAAATTGGCTCATTGAAGTGAATACCAAGGTCTTTCAGTGTTTGTCTCATCCATAGTATCTGTGTACAGCATGTTGTTGCTACAATGTATTCAGCATCTGCTGTGGATAGAGAGACTAATTCTTGTTTCTTGCTATGCCATGCTACCAGCTTATCTCCAAGATAAAATGCTCCTCCACTGGTACTTTTTTTGTCATCAATACATCCTGCCCAATATGCATCAGAATATGCAAAAAGAGTGAAGTCTTTTCCTTTTGGATACCATAGCCCATACTCCATAGTACCCTTGAGGTACCTGAAAATTCTTTTCATAGCTATCACATGAGTCTCTTTGGGATTAGCTTGAAATCTTGCAACCATGCAAACTGCCTGTAAGATATCCAGTCTGGTGGCTGTCAAATACAGTAGGCTCCCAATCATAGATCTGTACATTGTTTGATCAACATCTAGAGATTTTTCATTCTTGCTCAACTTGCAGCTTGTTGTCATGGGAGTGTTAACAGGCTTACTATCCTCCATTGTGAAATTTTTCAGCATTTCTTTCATATATTTAATTTGAGAAATAAAAATCCCCTTTTCAGTTTGATTAACTTGCAGTCCGAGGAAATATGAAAGTTCACCAATCATAGACATTTCAAATTCTTTCTGCATTTTATTTTCTATGTCTTTGTATGATTCATCATTGCTACTCCCAAATATTATATCATCTACATAAACAACAAGGACAATGGAATTGCCATTCTCAGTTTTGATATATAAATTGTTATCCACCATACCTTTCTTGAATCCTTGCTTAGTGAGATAGCTGTCCAATCTTGCATACCAAGCTCTAGGTGCTTGTTTCAAGCCATACAATGCTTTCTTCAGCTTGCAAACAAAGTTAGGATTATCACAGAGTTGAAAACCATTAGGCTGTTCAATATAAGCTTCTTTTTCAAGATTTCCATTTAGAAAGGTTGATTTCACATCCATCTGATAAACTTTGAAATTTTTGTGAACTGCTAAAGCCAAAAGCAGTCTGATTGCTTCAAGTCTAGCCACTGGTGCAAAAGTTTCTTCAAAGTCAATCCCTTCAACTTGAGCATATCCTTTACAGACCAACCTTGCTTTATTTCTTACAACCTTTCCATCTTCATTCAATTTATTTTGAAATATCCATTTAGTACCGATTATGTTTTTATTTTCAGGCCTTGGTACTAATTCCCAGGATTTGTTTTTCTCAATTTGATCTAGTTCTTCATTTACTGCCTCCATCCAGCTTTCATCTGTGCTTGCTTCAATAATATTTTTGGGCTCAATGCTAGATAACAGAGAGTAGTTGTTTACTACTCTTCTTCTTGTTTGAATACCAACTTTGGGGTCCCCAATAATCTGCTCTCTAGGATGATTTTTCTGCCAACTACCTATTTTGAATTTCCTGTTTTCTTCTATTTTTAAATCATTTGAATATGATTTCTTTCTTCTTTTTCTTGATCTTCATCTTCTTTAATAAATTCTTCATAAGTCAGGTAGTTTTCATTATTGCTGATTTCTTGTTTCCTTCCTTCATCAACCTTAACATCTGCACTCTCCACAATTTTCTTCAGTCTTTTGTTGTAGCATGTGTAAGCTTTGTTTTTTGTTGAGTAACCAAGAAAAATACCTTCATCAGCTCTATCTTCAAACTTGCCAAGATTGTCTTCAGTTATTTTAATGTAACACTTGCTGCCAAACACTTTGAAGTATTTTGCTGTAGCCTTTTTGCCAAACCATAGTTCATAAGGTGTTTTGCTCTCATGCAGACTCAACATGCATCTGTTTTGGATGTAAACTGCAATATGAACTGCCTCTTTCCAAAACCTTTCAGCAATTCTGCTCTTTGTCAGCATGGTCCGTGCCATTTCTTGCATAGTTCTGTTCTTTATTTCTACTACTCCATTCTGTTGAGGTGTTCTTGCTGCCGAAAACTGTCTTCTAATCCCATGTTTTTCATAGTATTCTACAAACTCATCTGAAATAAAATCTCCTTCTCTATCTGATCTTAAAAATTTAATTCTTTTTCCTGATTGATTCTCAACAATATTTTTGAAAGTTTTAAACATATCAAAGGCTTTTGATTTAAGTTTTAAAAATAGTACCCATGTCATTCTTGAATAGTCATCTATAAACAACATAAAATATTTGTATCCATTTATACTTTTTGTTCTCATGGGTCCACATAAATCAGTGTGTATTAGTTCTAACGGATTGCTAGTGAAGTACTCTTTTGCTTTGAAAGTGGCTCTAGTTTGCTTCCCCTTTTGGCATGACTCACAAATGCTATTTGAAGGTTTACCAATAGTGGGTATGTCTCTTACTGCCCTTTTTGAGCTGATCTTTACCAGATTATCAAAGCTTATGTGACCAAGTCTCTTGTGCCACAGCCAATTTTCTTCTTCCTATCCAACCAAGAAAGTTCCTTCTAAAGTTTCTGAGAGAGTATACAGATTTCCAGAAGTTCTCAGTCTAGTGGCTATTAACTTTCCATTTTTTGTCTTTCTTACTTCACAGCCCTGCTTCTTGAAAATTACTTCATGACCTCTGTCACAAATCTGACTTACACTCAGTAAGTTATGCTTCAGACCCACCACAAAAAGGACTTCTTTAGAGTTGATTTTTCCATCACTTAATTTAACTAATCCTTTACCCACTATCTTGGCTCCATCATTTTTTCCAAATTTTACAGAACCACCTTCGTAAGTCTGTAACTTATCAAACTTCTGTTTATCTCCTGTCATATGACTGGAGCATCCACTATCCAGAATCCATTGTGCATATTTGTTTTGGGCTTTGAGAGTTGTTTGAACGATCAAGGATTCCTTATCTTTCTTAGGTTGTTCCTTTTCTTTCCATTGTGATTTGACAGTAGATCTGGTCACTTGTTTTGCCTTCTCCCTTTCATTGGCCTGAGCCTTTTTTTCAAGAAATTTTTTGTTTTGTTTCAATCCAATTGGTTGAAACTTTCTTCCCTGGTATTTATTTTCTGCAAAAGAGCTACGACAATTTCTTGCAATATGTCCGAAGTTATGACAGTTATAAAATTCTACAGCATAATCTATCAAAGGTGAAAAAATATTTCTACTAGTGAAATTCCTTTGTTCTACATTATATCTACAATTTGAAATTAAATGACCATATGCATTGCATTTAAAACAATAACTAGAAAAGGAACGAGTGTACCTGGGTAATGGTTGTTGCCATGTTGTAGTAGGAGCCGTGGGTCTTCTTCTTCTTTGATATGTGACTTTGGTGAATCCATCATTGGCAGTACTTCTTTCATGCTTGGCCTTATGGTTTTATTTTGCATGATACGGTTTTTCTTGATCGACCTGGATCTTATATTTATTATTTATTGGTTCTATAATTATAGCCTTTGAATCCTTTGAGGATTCTCCTTCATCAAAGCCCAAACCAAATTTAATACCTATAGGCCTTTGATTATTTAACATTTTATTCAGCTTCGCAGAACTGTCTTCAAATTTATGATGACAACTCAATTTCTGATTCATCTCTTCTAGTTGCATCCTTAATCCAACTATGTCTTCTTCTAGCTTATTGCACTCATTTATTTTCATGGTTAGATGTGCTTCAAAATATTTAGACTTTTTCTTAAATTCTTCAGTCTGTACTTTCAAACTGATTATTAACTCGTTGGCATCTTCAAATTTTCTTGAAATTTTTTTATTCTTTTTCCTTTCTGCACTTAACTCTTCAAGTGCAGTAACAAACTCACCTTCCAGATCTACCTTAGCCTCATCCTCTAATTTTTCATCACACTCCTGGGTTTCCTCTGTTCTTTCTTCTTCAAAAGCCATGAACAAGGCTTCACCAGTTTCTTCTTCAGAGTCCTCATTGGAGTCTGTCTTCAGAAGAGTCAACATTCTTGGAAATGAAACTTTTCTTCTTGAAGTTCCTCTTTCTAAAATGTGGTTTCTTCTTCCAGACACTTCTTTCTTGGTGTGTCCCTTCATCACTTTTGTTTTTCTCATTCATTGGGCATTTTGCTGCAAAGTTCCCGATGCCTCCATAGTTGAAGCACTTGAATGGTAGCTTACCTCTATACTTTCCTTTTCTCTTTATTAGTTTCCTAACAAAGTTTGCTTCAGTTTCATCTGCAGATTCTTCTTCCTCAGATTCTTGCTTAGCTCTTATATTTTTCTATGCTTGAAAAGCCGCTTCTCTATCTAAGGGCTTGGTTTGTCCTATTCTCATTTCATATGCTATTAAAGAACCATGCATTTCATCCATACTAAAGAAATTTAAATCTTTAGCTTCTTCTATGGCAGAAACTTTAGCATCAAATATTTTATGGAGAGTTCTTAATACCTTTTTCACAACCACTACATCTTCTATTTCCTCATCGAGTCCTCTAATAGCATTAATGATTCCATTTACTCTCAGCATATAGGCCTCTATGTTCTCATCATCATTCATCTTTAATGCTTCGAACTGGGCTCGATGTGTTTGCAGCTTGGCTTCCTTGATCTTGCCATCTCCTTCATGAATGCTCTGTAGTTTGTCCCATATGTCTTTTTTCGATTTACAGCTCATGATCCTTATTAATTCACTGTCTACTAACCCACACATAATAGCATTCTTACATTTAAATTTGTTCTCAAACATTTTCTTCTCATCCGCATCTGATGGAGGAGCAGAGGGTATTGTGTATCCATTTTCAACAGATTCCCAAATGTCATATCCCAATGCACACAGATATGTCTACATCCTGAGTCTCCAGAAAGAGTAATTTGTTCCATTGAACAAAGGAGCTTTGTTGGAAGAAAATATTTCACCATCGGCCATTGTGTATCTTCCAAGATCACCTTAGCTGATTAAGCTTGTTCAGGTACCTGGCTCTGATACCAATTGATATTCTCACAATGACACTAAGAGGGGGGGTGAATCAATGTAGCTATTTAAAATTTGAATCTGTAACTCTTAAAACTTAAAAATGCAAGCTTAAAAATAGATATAGCAAATATGACACAAAAGCATCACACAACACAATATTTAACGAGGTTCACCGATGTGGCTACTCCTCAAATAATGACTGTTTGGACTACAATCCAAATTCAGCCTTTGCAAGAATTCAATCTTTACAAATAGTTTACCAGCACCCACTGGAAGGAGCACCAACCCCTGATTTATCTGCTACAACAGATAGGAGCACCAACCCCTTATACCAAGCACCAACTTGGATTTCTATTTTGCAAAATAAATTGACATAAAAATGCCTTCTCTTTTACAAGACCCTCACTGGTCTATTGCTCATTCAAATCAATGTCATAGAAGAATAAAGAGAATTGTTAGAAACTCAATATCTCCTATTGCATTCTAAAACCTCTCTATCAAATTTTTAGAATAATAACAGGTTTCAGTTCTGTAGCTATTTTTCTTACAGCTCTCTTACCCAACCATGCTTTTTGGTTTTTCAAGATAAACACGGTTGTAGTAACCTCACTTACTGTGCCTGCTCGATTCTTTATACTTGGTTCAATCGAACGACTATTTTGAAAAACGACTCTATTTTTCCCTCCATTTTTCCATGCATTCTAAGCTCTATTCAATCTGTCAAACCCTCTCTGACGCGCTCTATCTTTTAGCCACTTCTTTTTGACTTATTCTGACAGTCTACTCTGCTCATACTGACAGCTTTTTCTGTGCAACCTGACAACCTTTTTGTGTGTTTCGATGCTTTGTCATTCTTTTCTTCTAACCTCTATGTAACTGCCCTATTGGCACCTTTACACTTTTTGATGGCACTCTTTTCTATTCTACGTTGATCTTTCTCTTCTGCCCGCAACTTCCATGTCTGACACATGCAACCACCGAGAAGATTTCTTGTTTATTGGGATTATCTATAATTCTACACTTTTGCTAGCCATGCAGCATCACGGCCTTGCAACAACCATTCTTTTCTTTAATACGTAACTTCCCTTGTAACTCCAGTTAACTTTTACATGGTTGGCTGCATGAATTTCCTCTAATCTTTCCCAACACCTGTCACTGTGTAACTGTAGATCTGACTCCAGTTAACTCTTACGTAACTGGCTGCATGATATTCCTTTACACTTTTTTGACACTTTTCACTGTGCATGCTTCTTTGGCTTTTACCTGCCAAACTGTTACCTGTCGCGATATCGCGACATTTCTGCCCATTTGAATTTTTTTGGACTATTGACCACGAAAACCTGACCTGTCGTGATATCGCGACGTTTTTTGCCTCCTAGACCTTATCTCGGCATGCACCCATGAAAACAGAACATGTCACGAAATTGCAACGCATTTGCTGCCTCCAGCTCTTTTTTGTCTCCTACCCGTGAAAATGAGACATGTTGCGAAATCGTGACACATTCGCTGCCTCTCGCTCTTTTCTGCCTCTTGCCCGTGAAAATGAGACATGTCACGAAATCATGACACTTTTCGCTTTCCTGCACTATCCTTCGCTTGCACCCGTGAAAATGGAACATGTCATGAAATCGTGACACTTTTCGCTGCCATACACTTTTCTCCGCAAGCCTCAGTGAAATCGAAACATGTCACAAAATCGTGACACTTTTCTGCCTTAGCGCTGTTCTTGCTCTTCGCCCATGAAAATGCAACATGTTGCGAAATCACGACATCTTTCGCATCCATACATTTCTCACTTCATGCACTAGCGAACTCAAGACATGTAGCGAAATTGCTACAACTTTTCGACTTGGCACTTTTTCTTTGTTGCAACCTCCAAAAAACTAGCATGTAGCAAAATCGCTACAACTTTGTGCCTTGCATTTTGACTTGTAGCAAAATCGCTACACCTTTGTGCCTACCATTTTGACTTGTAGCAAAATTGCTACACCTTTATGCCTTGTGTTTTGAACTTGTAGCGAAATCGCTACACCTTTGTGCCTTGTGTTTCAAACTTGTAGCAAAATCACTACACCTTTGTTCTTTGGCATCTGAACTCTGCTTTGACCCGTGAAAGTCTGACATGAAATCGCTACACTTTCTTGACTTAACACTTTTTCTTTGCTTCTGCCAACGAAACTCTGACATGTAGTGAAATCGCTACACTTTTTTGCCTTAATGCTTCTACTTCGATCCTGTCGTGAAATTGTGACACTTTTAATCCTTGGCACTTCTTCACTAAACTTGTCGTGAAATCGTGACACTTTTCATTACCTGCACCTTTACCCAAAACATGTCACAAAATTGCAATAGTTTCTCCAGCTTTTTCTCTCTCCTTCGATATGTCGCAAAATTGTGACATTTTTGGCTGTGCCTTCTCTCTCCTCATTTTTGTCGTGAAATCATGAGATTTTCGGCTGCACCTTCTCTCCTCATTTTTGTTGTGAAATCATGACATTTTTGGCTATGCCTTCTCTCTCCTCATTTTTGTCACGAAATCACGACAGAAAACATGTCGCGATATCGCGACAGTTTTCTTACTTGTCTTTTTTTGCAAATTTCTGAATCTGGGCCACTTCTTTCTTTTTGGAAATTCGCTGTACTTGTTCTGACTGATCTTTGAACTGCATCAACTGCATCAATCTGTCTGTGTTGACAACAATGACAATACTTTTGCAATGCTTTTGCTGCACCTTGCTTAACAATATTAAAAGGATCCTAAGGTTGGGAACTGATGCCCAAACTATCTTGAACCAAGCACGTTCTACACATATTAAAGAGAATCTTAAGCAAAATGGTCAAAACCATACTTGGAAGAAAAGGTGAGGTGAAAGGAATATTTCATGTCTATCCTATCATGCAACATAATCCTTAAAATAGTGGTTTACCACTCCCATAATGCTTAAAGCCTAAAATCAAAGTAGTAAAGATAGGGTTAAATCCTCATCTCGCTTAGGTTGAGGATCCAATTCCCCAAAGTTCTGATTTGACCTTCATGGAGTAGTAAGGATAGGGCATAATTCTCATCTCACCTAGGTTGAGAATTCGATTCCCCAAAGCTTCCATCATTCATTAAATCATAAAACTTGGATGGAGGGATCGTACTACATGTCCTCTGCAAAGGATGGGTAGTCATCCCAAAAGTCCAAGAAACAAAATAAAATTAATATGTTCCATTTTTCATTTTATCATCTTGGATTGGAAGGATCGTACTACATGTCCCTAGCAAGGATGGGTAGTCATCCCAAAGGTCCAAGAAATAAAAATATTTTCCATTTTCATCTTAATATTGGATTAGAGGGATCATACTACATGTCCCTAGCAAGGATGGGTAATCATCTCAAAGGTCTAAGAAATAAAAAAAAGAGAGAAGAGAATGAATGAAGTCAAGTCAAGGATTATGGGGTTAAGTATGCTCATGCGTGGCAACATGTCTTGTCTAAAAGCAAGACCACTGACTGCTCATATGGACAGGCTAGCTTGACAGTTTCATCCATAACAAGTTAAATCATTTTTTTCAAGATGAGGTAATGAACTCCAAATCAGAATAGTAAGAATAGGGTTAAATTCCCATATCGCTTAGGTTGAGAATCCTATTCCCCAAAGTTTTGATTTCACTTACACTTGCACATGGGTTCAAGATGGTAGTGACACAACCAACTTTGGGATCTAGTAAATTAATTCAGTATACATATATTTGGTCTTAAGAGGGTTTGACAGTTTTAATATGTTTTTTCATGATATTAGGAGGTTTGAGCCTTTGTAAAGCAGGTTGTTATATCTCTAGCATCTTCATCATACATCAAATCCTACACAAATAATTCATAGCTTTGCATACAAATCATAAGTGAAATTGATAATGGAATGTTGATCAAGTTCAAGTGATAGGAAATGAAAACACATTGCACACACCGAGCTGATACTTAATGATTCTGATGTTTCATGTATTTCTGATCTATTGGTATTGGTCTATCTATTATGTGCTGACGCCTGTATCTAAGCTTGTATATTTTAGGTTGGGTTCTCACCTAAATGCTCAGGAGCATTTGACAGCAGAGTCACCATTTTTTGTGGCTGATCCATAACACACCCCAAAATTGGGGACCCACCTTTTTTGCATGCTTTCAAAGAAGACCGCAGTGGCCCAGATGCTAAAAAAATCAAAAGAAGAGCAAAATACAACATAAGAAAAAGTGTCACAATATCGTGATGTGTTGCTTTGTCACTGCTAAGAAAAAGAAAGTGTCGTGATATCATGACAGGTCCCATTTTCACGGCTCAGACAAGCGAAGTGTAGTGGAATAAAAAAGTGTCACAATTTTGCGACATGTCACGTTTTCACGGCCAAGAGTAACAAAATGCAGCAGGGTGAGAAAATGTCATGATTTCACGATGTGCTATGAAATCGCGGTTCATAGAGGAGAGAGAAAGACAAAGTGAAAAATGTCACGATATCGCGACATGTCACGTTTTCATGGCCCAGATCAGCAGGATGCACCAAAATAAAAAAATGTCGCGATATCACGACATGTCATGAAATCACGGTCGAAGGCAGCAAGAGAAGAGTCAATGCAAAAGTTGTCATGATATTGCGACATGTCGCCATTTCGTGACCTAAAGACGAGATGAAGGGCAAAGATAAAAAACGTTGCGATATCATGACATGTCAGGTTTTCATGGCAGGAAAATGGGGAAGGAACAAATGAAAGAAAACGTCACAATTTCGTGACAGGTTGCGTTTTCACGATCTACCGACAGTAAAAGAGGTAAAGATAGAAAGTGTCACAATTTCATGATAGAAAGCAGCGAGACAGCTTGAAAGAGAAAAAGTGTCATGATTTTGCGACAAAAAGCAGTGAGACAGCACGGAATGAAAAGGTGTCACGATTTCGTGATAGAAAGCAATGAGATGGTACAGAATAGAAAAGTGTCATGATTTCGTGACAGAAAGCAATGAGACAGCTCGAAAGAGAAAAACATTGTGATTTCATGACAAAAAGTAGCAAGACAGCCTAAAAGAGAAAAGTGTCACGATTTCATAACAGAAAGCAGCCAAAGTGGTACGAAATGAAAAAGTGTTGCAATTCTGCGACATGTCACATTTTCATGGCTAAGTGCAACAAAACACAACGAAGGAGAAAAATGTCATGATTTTGCGACAGGTTGCATCCACGTGGCCCTAAGGAGAAACACGTCATGATATCATGACATGTATCATTTTCATGGTGCTTGAAGTCGAATAAAGCTACAGGCATAAATGTGTCATGATTTCGTGACATGTCTTATTTTCATGGTGCTTGAATACGAATGAAGCTACGGGCATAAATGTGTTGCGATTTCACAACATGTATCATTTTCATGGTGCTTGAAGGCAGACAGGGCCATTGACAAAAAAATGTTGCGATATCACGACATGTCTTATTTTCGCATTGCAGGTAGAGCAACAAAGTTGTAGTTAGAAAATGTCACGATATCATGACATACTATTTTTGGTTGCGATTCACAGCGGGCCGTTACAAAACATGTAGAAAAGCGTAGAACATGTGGCACAAAGATGTCAGGGCTATGATAACGCTTCAGGATCGATGATCACATTTCACAGAGAAGATCAAGCGTTTCAACGTCGAGCAGAGAGTCAAAAATGACGAGGAGATAGGGAAGATGAAATGAAACGATCTGGGAGATTAAGTGAAGCATCATAGGGCAAAACAGAGAGCATTGCCAGAAAGTTTAAAAGCAAAAGCATAGATTGGTACAAGGGTTGGAAACCGCTTTGGGTAGAGTTGCAGAGCTAAAGGCAACAAGCCATTTTGGGCCTGCTTTTGGAGCATTTTCCTCCACTTGTTCTAGTTTTGTCAAAACTGGAAACATTCTGTCATTGTAAACTGAAACATTCTTTTAATACAGAATTATAGAGAGTTGCATCTCATTGGAAAGAAATAAGGAGTTATGTTTTGCATGCAAAATTGAATGTTTATCTTTCCCCTTTCAGATTTTTAGGCTTATAGGTGAAGTTTAATGCAAGTTCTCTTAGTTGCTTCATGCGAATTTCTAGATTTGAAAACCATAGTTAAGACCCCAGAAAACAACATCTAGCTTATCTGGATTGTGTGAGTTTTGCAGGTTCAATAGGTTAGGTTGTATGCAAAAAACCTCATTATCTTCGGTTTTGTCAAAATAGGATCGTAGCACTCTGAATGTAGTTTAGTTCATTCTCTTTGCATTTTTATTCTTAATTCTTTATTTTTCTGCATTTTTTTAATTACCGTCATTCAAATAAACAATTGAAAATCTACCAAAGTTCAAAATCGAAAATAGATTCATCATTAAGATTAATTCACTTTGAGTCCATCGCAATTTCATAGTAAAATAAACCATAGTGCCCCTTGTTAAGAGTTACTTGCAACCATTAAGGTATTCCTAGCATTCAAATTGAACAACATTATTTGTGCAAAATGCTAACATAGTGGAGACCCTTGAGAAGTTACTTGTTTAATTTCTTTGCAAGCAGAGGATTTGGGACTCGAATCCTATCGAAGAGTGTGTTTTCACAACTGGGTGAAAATATAACTCAACAAAACCTGATGCTCAAATAATGTGCATAACTTTTCATTGATCCCTAAAAGGGATTCAATAAGAATTGAACCGCTATCTCCACAAGCCTAAGCGCCTTAGCGCTTGGGAGTCCACCTCGTGGGCTAGCAATGCCCACATGAAGGAAGTGGATCTTCCTTCACCTTATGCTCTTCTTCGCACATGTTGACCTCCTTCGAACACCACACGTCATCCACTAGCCACAACTCTTTAATCACATGAATATCGAAGATACCTTTCGTAGGGGATTCGGGAGCATTAAATCAAAAATATTCTTGGTGCTTTCTAAGGTGAAATGATTGACCTTTTATACATGAATGGAAGAAATTTCTCACATATCAACGCATTAGAAATTTGAATTTTGAATATTCGAATTAACTTTAATTGTTATTTTTTATAATAATTTAAATTCTCTTAGGAATTTAAATATTATAAATTAAATAAATAATTAATATTTGGGCCTCTTTTAACCAAACGAAAAGCCACCTTAGTTTTTAATAAAAATCTTTTATTTTTGCCCATCATGGATAATTTGATTTTTGCCCACCATGGTTTTCATAAAAAGCTTTGATCATGCTTCCCATGAAGCTCTTTTGGAACCAATGAAAATGTAATTCTTCTTAGAACCTTTTGACATTAATGACAACTAAAATTCCTCAAAATTTCCAACAATATCCCCCTTTGTCATTGATGGCAACCCAAATTATTTTTACCAGAAACTTAAACTTTTTTGGGTTCTACTCCCCCTAGGACATTGCTCCCCTAGCTCAATGCTCTTGTCAAATCTCTCCTCTTTGCTCAAATACCAAATATCTCCCCATTACTCAAATCTCTCCCCTTTTGAAATAAATGGCAAAGGGTCACCTTTGAGGCTTGGGGCTAAGAATGAGTCTCTTAGCTTAGCCCCTCCCCTACCACCTCTTGAGGTGGTCAATTTTTGGGTAGCAATCTCACTCCTAGTCTTACTTGAAGATACTCAAAGGTTTCCTTTGAAAGTGGCTTGGTGAAAATATCTGATATCTATTCCTTTGTTAAAACATATTCTAGCCTGACCTATTTATTTGTCACTTATTCTCTCAAAAAATGATACTTAATCGAAATGTGTTTTTTCCTAGAGTGCATCACTCGATTTTTTGAGATACTTATAGCACTTGTATTATCACATAGTATGGGAATAGGATGATCATATTTTATCTTGAAGTTTTCTAGAGTTCTCTTCATCCATAACACTTGTGTAAAACTGGCTACTACTTCAATGTATTATGCTTCTATGTTAGATAAGGATACTAAACCCGCTTCTTACTTAGCCAAGAGACTAAATAGTATCTAAGAAAGAATGCTCCTCCACTTGTACTTTTTTTGTCATCAATGTTGCCAGCCCAATATGCATCTGTATACACTATCAGTGTGAAACAATCACTTTTGGTATACCAAAGCCCAAAATCCATAGTCCCTTTTAGATACCTAAAAATTCTTTTTACCGCTACCACATGCGTTTCCTTAGGTGATGCCTGAAACCTTGCCACTAATCCCATTGACTATACTATGTCAAGTATTGTAGCTATAACATACAATAAGCTACCAATCATGGATTTGTATAATCTCTGATATGCTTTTGGATATTAATAATCCTTACTTAAATTGCATCCTATGACCATGGGGGTACTTACTATTTTACAATATTCTAACCTAATTTTTTTTAATATTTCTTATATATACTTGGCTTGTGAGAGAAATACCCATTTCTCTGATTGTGAAATTTGAAGTGCAAAAAAGGACAATTCACCAAGCATAGACATATCAAATTCGTTTTGCATGTTCTTTGCAAATTCTTTACACATATTATCATTGTTTCCTCCAAAAATGATGTCATCAACATAGACAACCATAATTAATAGATCATTCCTTTAATTTTTATGTATAAGTTGTTGTATGCTATATTTTTATGAATCCTTGTTCCTAAAGATACTTATCCAATCTAGAGTACCATGCTCTCGAAGCCTACTTCAGACCATATAGTGCCTTTTTCAATCTGCATACATAATCTGGTTTATATTCTAATATGAATCCTATTGGGCACTGAATTGCACCAAGTTTTCAATCGATATTACAACTATATATCTTCCTACTTGCTATGCAAGCTTACACCTGATAGCTAAAACTCGACACTCAACATTGGATGGACCAAAACAGGGTTTTCTGATCCAACCTCCAGAGTAGGTTGGTTCCTTGTCAACTTAGCAAGTTGTTGACACAATTATGATCACATAGGATGTGGAGTTTAGGGTAAGATAATGTTAGGGCTAGAGAGATGTGGATAATAGTGGACGGATAGGTTAACAACATTGCACTACCATAAAAAGATCCCAAAAAACCATGCGAAGGACATATACTTAGATCAACATTTATCCCAAAAAATAGACTGTTTCATATATTAAAGCACAACAAAGAAATGTTGTAGCAAGCAATTTCAATATCTAGGGAATGATAATCCAAATAATAGAATTCACCAAACATCTAGATTTCACATAAATGTACTTCCTAACCACATAGAATGAATTTAAAAGCAGATTTCAATTACTTATAACAACTAGTAATCCAAAATTTGGCATAAACTAACCATCAAAGTATTTACAGAAACACAACTAACAAATTTGAACCTCTGATATCAAGCATGAGAATGTGAACTTGAGGTAAAGATCAATGTATTGCTCCTTTCATTTAGCTCTTCAAGAATCTTTACAATGGTACAAGGGTTCAACCTCTACTTATAGTTTTCTCATTACAATAAATAAGAAACAATACCAAAGATCTTGTTACAACAACACAACAAAGATATTTAGATGGCATTAGCTCATTGGTCCATCCTCTGGGAATTCTACTAAAGGAAAGTCCACCATGGGAGCTTGAGGTCTCTACAAATTTTTGATCACTCAGTGGAACTTACTTTCAGACCGTTAAGGATCATGTGTCTCTATCAATCCTTCTTGGGAGTGAATTACCACCACTGATATGTAACCATATCTAGTTTGATCTTCTTGGAAAACACTTGATGCTTCATATTCCAGTCGTCTATTAAAAATTCTGATGCAACAATATCTTTTAAACCACCAAGATTTGGTAGCTTAACCTCCATCATTGATTCTCTTCATCACATGATTTAGATTCAATCCATCACAAGCTAAATGTCATTCTACTTTAAAATTGATGATGTCATATTTTAATCAAAAGTAGAAAAATATTCAATTCGGATATCTAATATCTGAACATCAGATCCGCTCTGAGATCTATCATATTCAACATTATATTCTTCAATTTGTATTATATTCTTCAATCTGGTTCTAGAGTTAGTCACATACTTCTTTCATTGTGAATCTACACTTTTGTTATTCCACTATCCCGTATTATCTTTATTCTGAAAAGAAAAGACTTGTTCATTCCCCGAATCACCAATCCACACTTTTTTGCCAGTGACATCATCATCTCCTTGGAACTTTTGCATATTTGAAGGTAGATCAATCCAGAGCCAAAAAAAAAGGACTTTCCTAGAATTAGATATTCAATATATAAATATGACATTCCACACTCTCCTATCATTGACGTTATCGTATCTTAGGAACTTTTGCGGATTTGAGATCTGCCATCATTTCGGAGCTAGAGTGAAATCACCCAGAATCACTCCAAACATGAAAACTTCACTAACTGTTGATAAAATTCATATCTTCTGAATCAGTTTTGCTTCAAAACATACTGCAAGGTTTGCAAAATGATGATTTTATCACTTAGTCAAAATTATACACAATTTTACTAAGTATGTGGCCATTTTGGGCCTACATTCTGGTGCCTCCTGGGTGGATTTTTCTTGCAAAGCCAATCGAATCTAGAGTCTTATCCATTGGGCATTAGGAGTCAAAACAATACTTATCTTTGAAGATATGTTTCAAGGAATAATTTCCATACAAACATTACCCTCTTAAAGCTCAAATTTTACCTAGAGGGTAAATGTTCATATAGAAACCATGCCAAAAACATCATAGAACTCACTTGTTCAACTAGAGACTGTATCCATAATATCAGTATTACTACTGCATTCAAAAACTATACATAACTCTACCTCCTTTATAAGGCTTCATTTAAAAAAAAAACCTTCACACCAAAAATGTTGCGATGTAGGCTTCATGCATTTATTGCTTATTTTTGACAATTGTCAGAGTAAAAATAGAAATACAAAATTGATGTATAGAAACACAAAACTTATGTATATGTACAAACATAAATGAAATGATTTAAGTGGGAGCCCCTCTTGGGTCTGTAGCTGCTCAATATTATACTCATTCTTCTACAGCCTCTTCATCCTCATCTTCTCTTTCCTCTTTCTCCCTATTCTTCTGAAGCGTGTACTCTTTGGTTATCCTCACCGAAGGTGTCTCCAAACAACTAGACCATTTATTCCAAAGACTGAAGATCCGGTTTCCATGCTTCCTTAGAGGTATTTTATGTTTCTTTAAGCTACTTATAAACATATTGTAGCTCCCCAACATCCTCATAATTAAAAATATTTCCTCTAGTCACCAGATACTCTGTGAGATATCTTAATTGGGTGTAATCCATAATCAGTTTGGCAGTTTTTTCTTGGGATAGTGGCTCTTCGAATGAATCAATTCTAGCCTCATCCTGTAAGTTATCCTTGATGTTTTGTTGGGCTTCTTCCATAGATAAAAAGTTGTGATCCTCCTTTCAGAGTCCTTTGAAACCAACATGAATCATCTCCTTATTTATTTTAATGACGTCTTTAATTCCTCTTTCCATTATGTAAAACAACAACCAGGCTCTTTGAACTACCCTGTCTTCTTCACCACTATTTTGGCAGCTACCATGGCTAGATTCCATTCCCTATTGGAAATGGGTTTAGTAGGATCATTGAGCCTACTTCTAACCATACTGTACATTTTTTCTACCAGAATCACCCTAGGCTGTAACTCACCAGTGATTTGATCTAAATTCATTTGAATAGTAGAGAGCAACTGACTGGCATATTTCAGGTAGTCGATTATGAGTTGAAGACCTAAACATTTTTCTTGAACTTCAAAAAGTAACTCCTGCTTTATCCTTTTCAAATCATCTTTGGAAAAATTTGAGGACTTGGCTTTCTCAATATGAAGTTGATGCTTTAAATTTTGAATTTCTTTTGCCTGATCCTCATTCAGCTTCTTTTGTTCTTCTAACTGGTCTTTCCACTCATTAACCTTTTGAAACCTTTCTTGCCAGATATTAGCCTCTTTTATTAGAGATTTCTCTATTTATTTTTTATCATTGAGGCTCAACCTGTTATTTCAGCTTATGTACCTTCTCTTTAGCTATATCAGTTTTCACATAAAAGGTATCTAAATGAGCCTTGGCAATCCTTAACTCATACTTAGTAGGAAGCTTGTCAATATCTTTTATGATTTTCTCTACTCTATAATCCTGAGTAGTCATTTCATTTTTAGGTTTTCTCACTTGCAAAATCATAAACCTTGAAACCCTTTGCCTAGTGACAGGGTTAACATACATACAATTTCTTGTCATGACCATCCTATTGGAAATCCGGGTAAGCTTCTCTACCCAATAGTCATTATGCTTTGAATGGCTGCTTGTTCTTTTAATACAGTAATAGACTTTGAAAAATCAACTGCAAAAGGAGATAAGGGCATTAAAAACATGAGGGTGGACTGACTTGTTGTTGGTGGGGGTGAAGATATATTGACAATAGCCTCTATTACAATGGTCGAATCTATGATTACTGCTGCTGTGGATACTAGTAAATTTAGAGAAACAAGAACATAGCTGATAGTAGAAGGGATGGATGAAGTCGAAACATAGTGTCCCATGGATGGTGGTAATGAAATAGATGAGGGTGAAATACTAGTGGACATTGAAGTTGACATCTTTGAAGTGGAAGGTGGGTCTTGAGGAGGTTTTGATACAACAAAACTGATCGGTACCTCCATAGCTACTGATGAGACGAGGGAAGAATTGTAAGGTGGAGGAGGTAAATTTACCATATTTTATTGACTAGAAAGGGAGGGAAATCCTTTTGGGGATTCATGGAGATGAAAAGGAGAAGAGGGATTAAAAACCATACCTTAACCTACATATGTAGGGTGTTCTTTTTCAGCTTCTGTCTCTAGTTCTCGTTCTTGTTCAACTAACCAATCTGTATTAGAAATAGCCACCTCTTCAACAATTTCTTCCATACTCATTTTTTGCTTCTTGGAAACCTCTCTCTCCTTTGTTTCTGGGGCCCTCTTAGTCTCCCTATTATGAACTAGTCAGAAGGCATCCATCTCATATTTGGAATCTTCCTCTGATAAATGTCCTTGCACTTCCCTAAGAAGTAATGATTGTTCAATAATGGATTACGGTTTAGTTGATGTTGCAAGAGCAAAAGAAAGCAACCTGAACCCAAAACTCTTATCCTTATTCTTCCAATTAATATATTTGTCCTAAGGCTTCCCCCTAGAGCTAAACATGAATACCTAGAACTTGTTTCAATAACAGGGGTACTGACAACCTTTTCTTTAGAATACCTCATTTTGCTCATCATCTTAGTCCCCTTAGGGAATTTATCCACCTTCTCAAAAGTAGGACTGAAGGTTTTTAAAGAAGATTTTTGATTTGTAGAAGGCTGTAGAGATTCAAAATCACCCTGGGGCTTTTCAACTATTAATACAATGTGCCTCATGTCTTTTAGTCTCCAAGTATCAATATTCTCATTATATCTTTTTGAAAACTCCTTATCAATTTTCATTCCAAATTTAGATTCAGCTTTTCCAATTTCAACTCTCATACGCCACCAATCCATAATATTGGCATCATCCCATGGCCCCTTATAATATTCTTCTTCTCCTTCTTCTACAACTTCCTTTTTAGGCAACATTTCCTTTTTCTTTGCCAACTTCATTTTGGAGGAGGGCTTGTTTTTATTTGTAGTCTCTTCTTTAATCTTGTCAATCATATTCTTGGTAATCTGATGACTGGGCTTGTGGTCAGGATCAAAATTTTCAATCTGCTCATAAAAATCCAACCATGGAGGTAACTGATCCATCTTGGATACATTCCACTCCAAAAGAGTAGTCTCATCGTTGTTTCTTCCTTGTTCAAAATTAGCCCTGGGTCTTTTCTCAAATTTGTAGGCCTTATCTCTATTTAGGGTTTTATTTATTTTAGTGAAAATATCGTTAGGATCATAAATACACCTCTAAGGAATATAAAATAGACCTAACCTATCTAGATACCATTCGATTTTTTGAATCTTTCCCTTATTGGTAATGGTGATATCACTCAAAGTGCGATGAGTAAGCAAAGACTTCATTTTTGTCCTTGAACCATAATTGCATCAATGTACTCTGCTTGCCTCAAATATTCCAAGACGAAGAGTCTTTCTATGACAAAGTGGGGCAAAAGAAAATGTTTACCAATGAAACCATATAATCTAATGATCGTACCTTTTGTTAACAAATACCAGTCTCCTTCCTCTACATCTTTAGTCCTCAGAATCTCTTTGGCCAGAGGTGGTAGTCTAGGGAACTTATCATACATAATTTTGAGGGCTGGTCCAAATAATTCCAAATTGAATCTATAGTAAGATTCACTGCTTCTTAAATGGTTTGTCCAATAGTAAACTGGTATAGGTTCTCCCTTATCAGTCTTATATTTTTCCAGAATCCAAGGTATTCTATCTTTAACAGCGGCATAAAACATCCATACCAAGTTTGAGCAATGCCTAAAAATAGGAGCATAAACACCCCTCTTCATGCTTACTAGTTGCTCATGTATCCTTTGGGTGAGAAAAGTTGGCCAGTAAAAATAGATCACCCTTATCCCTTTCTTTTCCACATCCTTTTCATACATTCTCTCATTAGAGATACAATATGCAACAACGATTTGCCAACCATGAACCTTTTCGTTAGAGTCCAAACCCTCCATGCAAGCCAACATAGAGAAAAAAATGGGATTTACAAACTTTTTGATAGAGATGGGGACTTTAGGCAACTCTTCTTGGGATTTGGAATTAAGTTGCTTATAAACCCAATTCTTAAATGACTCAACGTCACTGGTTCCATTATTTGTGGAATAAAATCCAGTCTATTCAATAATATTAAAGTGTTTTGGTGGTATCGATGGATCGGATCCTAAAGCAAAGAGCTCATAATAGAAATAGGCATTGATGCTAAAAAGGGTCTCACCCTCGCATGTTTTTACTGCCTTGGCCAGTGGGTCATAGAATTTAACTATTGCAACTATTAAATTAGGACATGGGTGAACATAATCACAAATGTAAAGGATAGAAAAGAAATGATGGAGCATCTACCTTCTACCGATAAAGTAGTGTTATTTCTTGTATTTGTCATTCATGCTCTTTCTTAGTCTCATACTTTTAGTGGTGGTCATCGTCGTGTTCGCTACAGCCTCAGATTTATCAAGGTATGGCACCTATGTCCTGTTGTCCAGAGTTTCAAACTTCAAAACATCTTCTATGACATCCATGGGTGATTTCTTAGGAGCCATATTGTAGTAGTAGGACTTTGCACACTGTAATAAGTGGGGTTAACTTCAAAATGCTGCTCTACTTCATAACAACATCATGATTACTAAATGAACCTTGTGCATGAATTTGTTACTTTTATCTCCTAAAATGTGCGTATCATCCACCATAAATGAAGCGGCTGCACGATGTCATCATTGGCACACTTCACCATCCTTCCATTATTTATTTGGAAGATCAAAGGTGTTGTCCTATCTTCTTATTGGTAAAATTTTGAAATTGCACTGTTAGCTCATCATATCCTTTCGATTACTCTTTGGTCCATGCGCGAGTTTGTTAGAATTGAATGCAGGAGCACTCTTTAAATTCCACATGTCAGATTGGAACTTGCTATTCGACTTTGGCCTTATTCCGCTCTGGTGTCTTAAGAACCTTTCGAGTCTTCTTTGGTACTTGAAGATTGTACGCATGACACTCTACCTTGATTATGCTCTGGCTATCTCCAGCTTTGAGAGGTTCTTGAATTAACACCATTCTTTATCCTTATCTATGCGGGATAGAAAATGATAGACCACTCTATGGAAATATGGATTTAACCATGCAGAATTGAAGGTGGAATGCCATTCCAAAAAGTTTTACACAACACCATGTGCGGAATGGATATTACCATGCATTTGACCAACACTTAGTCATTTCTTGCAAACTTTCTTCTCTTTTTTTTTATAGAATTTCTTTGAAAAGAACTAGTACAAAGTGTAGAAAATAAAACAAATACAAAATGCAGAAAGGAAGGGGAAATATTTTTACAATGTATATACATATGTTACAATGATCTCACTTCTTACATATAGTAGAGCTTGAGGTGGAAACCATTCATCGAAATTGGTTGTATGTTTCCCTCTGGATCCTTCAATTGAAATACATTAGACTCTTTAGCTTCCACTATTTCAAAAGGACCATACCAAAAAGAATCAAAATTTTCATGCTTGCCTGGTTTTGCCCTGTCAACATTCCATCTAAGAACTAAGTCTCCCACTTGGAGTTTTCTGAACCTGGCATTTTTATAAAATCATGCTTTAATGTCTGATGAATTCTTTTGAAATTGATCATATGCTTGAGTTTTGCTCTCTTCCAATTGCAGAAAGTGTGTCAACCTAGTTTTTACTGGATCATCCTCTAATTCTTCCTCTGTACTGACAATATTAAGCACTGGGATCTCTAAGTGAATCGGTAATACCACATCTTTTCCATATACCAGTGCATAAGGAGAATTTTTGATGGAATTTTTAATAGTAATCCTATCTTCCCATAGAGCATGGTTGAGCAACAAGTGCCAACTCCTTTTGTTACCTTCCAAATATTTTCTCAAAATCCTTAATAGGTTTTTGTTGGTAGATTCTACAAGTCCATTACCTTATGGGTAATAATTTGAAGTATTTTTAAGAGTGATGTCATACTTTCTGGAAAACTCAATGTACTTGGCTCCTATGAAAGTAGGGCCATTATCACTCACCAAAGATTTCAATACTCCAAATCTGTAAATCAAATTCTCCATAAAGTTGATCACAACTTCTTGGTCTTCCCTCTTTGTAGGAATGGCTTCCACCCATATGGTAAGATAGTTTGTAGCTATCAAGATAAACTTATGCTCTACTGAAGAATTAGGATTTATAAATCCTATGAAATCTAATCCCCATTGTTAAAAAGGCTCCTCAACTTGAATAGGTTTCAAATGAGATGAAGCATTTATGGTTCTTCCAATGTACCTCTAAAATTTATCACAAGCCTGGGTAACTTTAAAAGAATAATTGAACATAGAAGGCCAATAATAGCTTGCTTTTATTATTTTCAAAGCTGTAACTCTGCTCGAGCTATGACCACCTGCTGACCCTCCATGAAATTCTTGTCTCTTTTTTTTTGGTCCTCCTTTAAACATTTTAGGAAAATACCATCCAAGTTTCTTTTGAATAACCCTTTAGGTAGTAATACATATTTTAGAGCATGAATTCTATACCTCCTTCTTTGATAAGGATTCAGATCAGGTGGGCAGATCCTAGTTTGAAAATACCTGGTCATTTGCTCGATCCAATTAGAATTTGGAGTGTGTAAAATCTCTATTTGATCCTCTTCTGTTATTTGACAAGCTGTCATTTTTGCCAATGCTAAAGCATCTGTCAATCCTTGGCACAAGGCTCTACCTATTACCAGCTCGATGGGACATATTTCTACATCATATTCCTGGATCTTATTAATCCAACCAACCCTTTTATCACTTAGGTCACCTTGTAAAATAAAAATTCTTACATCTGGATGAACCACATATACCAGGGTTTTGCTATGTACCAGATATTGTCTAAACTTCTTTAGCGACTTCATCATAGTGAACACTTGTCTTTCAATAACATTATATTTTACTTGATAATCATGTGAAGTTTGACTTCAAAAGAACATAGGGTGTTCATACCATTTATTATCTCTCTGTATGAGTACCAAGGCATAACTCTCTTTAGTTTCATAAGCATAGAGAATAAAATCTTTAGTGAAATCAGGATTTGTCAAGACTGGGTTTGTTGCAATGGATTGCTTGATGACCTCAAAAGCTTGCTTCCTAACCTTGGTCCACTTGAACTATGCCCTTTTTTTTATTAGTTCAGAGATAGGCCTCACTTTCTATGTAAAATCAAAAATGAAATTCCTGATGAAATTGATTTGACCTAGGAAGAACTGCAAGGTCTTATGAGTAGTAGACAAAGGAATAGCTAGAATTTCTCTAATTATTTTTGGATCTATGGCCATACCTTCATTTTAGACCACATGGCCTAATATTTTTGCCTCATGTACTACAAAAAATGACTTCTTAGGATTTAGTGAGATACCAAATTCTCTACATTTTTGAAAAACCTATTCCAAATGAGATAGATGATCATTTTTATCATGAGAAAACACCGTCATGTCATCTAGGTAAATCAGAATAACTTTGTTTATAAGTGTACCAAAGACATAGTCTATGGTCCTCTAAAACATAGCTCCAGCATTAGAAAACCCAAAGGGCATTCTCTGATAGACAAATGTACCCCATTTTGTCATGAATGTTGTTTTGTATTGGCCTTCATATTTTACCCAAATTTGGTTATATTCTAAGGAACCATCCAATAGTGAGAATATTTTTGCTCCAGCTACCACTTGTAATATCTGGTCAATCTAAGGGAGGGGGTAGTGATCCTTGAGGGATGCTTGATTCATATTTCTAAAATCTATGCATAGGCATATATCCCCATTCTTATTTATTATGGGTACCAAATTGGCTACCCAAGTGGAATGTTTTATTAGATATATTATCATAGCCTTTAGTAGATTTAAGAGTTCCTCTCTCATAATGGCTTCTATCCTTAGATTGACAGGCCTCTATTTTTTTTAGAATGGTTTAGCATCGGGTTCTAACTCAATAGTATGCTAGATAATCCTTTTTTCATACACCTTAAGGTCTTCATATGACCAAGCCACAGTGTCTTGGTATTTTAAGCATAAAGTTTTAATTTCTTCTGCTTCCTCAGGTGAACATTGAATCCCAATATTGAGCTTATTTCCTATTCTAACCTCCACTTATTTATAGATATTTTCACTGGCCTTCATGGCTCCAACCTTCTTTATATCTTCACTATCAAATATACTTTCAAGGGTGACCAATACCCTTGAAATATGATTGTTTCTTAGTTGGATAAAGTCTTGATGATCTATTTCCTACAAGTATTCCTCTTGTACAGTTAGAGGTATGCTTCTCTTATCATAAAATCTAGAATTTTTTCATCACTTTCAAAAACCTGCTAGAATATTTCCTTGTACGGTACTATAGGTTTGAAAACCATTTTAATTCCCTTGGTCTTCTTAGTTCCAAAATCTATAGGAGGATTGAAATTATCTCCCTTTGTTGCCAATGAATCTGCCAAGTGATTCTATTCTCTAGGCACAAAACTTAGATTCAGGGCATCAAATGAATCCATTAGATCCCATACCCTATTCCTATAAGTTTTTAAGTAATGGTGCTTACTACTACACTTATTCCTTACTTGATGGACTATCAACTCAAAATCACCATATATGTTCAAAATCTTGATGCCCATGCTATTTGCTTACATAAATTAGAGGCACAAAGACTTGTACTCTGCATCAATTTTAGTACATGACCATGTCAGTCTATAAGCAAAATTATTTATCCCTTCTGACTATTATTGTAGAACCACACTAGCCCCTACACCATTTCTACATTTAGCACCATCGAAATGCATAATCCACGTTTCCTTGTTTCTTAGGGATTGATAAGAAATAGCAGAGAGTTTCTTTTCCAATTCATTTGTGAACTATATGTACCCATACTAGTTCTAAAATGACTATAGTCTCCTCTAAAAGGCAACTCATCTTCAATGTCTAGCTCCTCAATATTTTCCACTAGCTCAAATTCCTCCAAAGGATTAAGATTGCACATATCTTCTTCAATATTTTCAATGTGATATGCAACTAGTTTCTCATGTGTTATCCTTATCCTTTTTCCTTTGAAAGGGATTACCATACTAGAATAATCTATGTACATACATCCCCCTAAATTATCCTGAGAGGCATAACCCAAAATAGGGTTCTAAGTCCACCACCACTATTTCTTGCACCACCATTACCTTGGGAGCTCTATGCAACCTCATCATTACATCTTTAATAACCCAACTGACTTGATAGGTGTCCCATCTAGTTGCAACACTCCAGGACAAGACTAGGTATATTCCATACCCATTTCTTCTCAGACCATCTTAGGCATAACTATGGTTGATGCTTCTGAATCAATCATACAATTTCAGACTACCCATCCTTCCATTATTAAGGATATGTAGAAATAGGGAGGTTTGTTTTTTAGAACATGTGTCATTTCTTTCATTTTTGGTGGTATACTAAGGATGGTGGTGGTTGGTCTATTCTAGGGATTTTTTCTGAGGGAAGCTTTAAGCATGTCAATCTAGCCCAAAATGAAAAGAGTGTCATATAGGCTAGCTTTTGATGGAATCCTTTTCATCTCTTCAACAATGTTGTACTCAGACTTGGTCAGGGATAGTCTTTCTAGTCCTATGTCTAGCTCACCATATTTCATTTTGTATTTTTGGGTTGCCTCTAATCTTTGTCTTTAGGTAATAGAGGGGAAACTAAGCCTTTCTTGATCCTTACCCTTGGATCTCATTATGTCTCCTTATGTTTCTCTTTCAGTATTTTTAGGGAGACTATCTGTCTTCTCCTTTTATTTGGCTTGAGTAATAGGAAAAGTGTCACTGCTTTGAGGGGGGAAGTCAACTTTATTTTGAGAAGGGGCCTGGAATTGTCCCATATTCTAGGGGTCTACTTGTAAATATTTCTTTCTAGACCTTGTCATAACAACAATCAGACTTTCTTCCTCTAACTCTTTTTTGACTGTAAACCTAATCAGGGTGCCATAACATATTAACCCTCCCCTTTTGAACCTTTTCGGCTTTATCTATAGCTTGTTGAACATAGTGTTGATACATCACACAATATTGTGGGTCATGGGGGTCATTGCATACCGAACACCAAACATTTGCAAGAGTGGTATCTGTAGAACACCCTAGCTCCTCATATGCTGCATTCACCCTAACCCCAATACTATTACTAGGACCAAACCTTTGATATTTATTTATATATGGGAATCTCCTATGTTGTGACCTTTCCTGATCTCTCTTTTCCATCGAATTCATTCTGTTACTTAGAGTTTTTATAGTATTTTGTATATCCAGAATAGTAGACAATTCTTAAGAAGGTTGAGAAGGAATGGGAGGAAAAGGAGGTGTGGAGGATATAGGTTTAGATTGAGGAATCAAATTCATTTGTGGAGATGGATATCATAAAGAAATGGGGTCCATGTAGGAGGTATTTGTGGATTTCTCATGGCTATTATTTGTTTCTGAGTTATAGGGCAACATGATTTTGGGGAGAATTCTTCCCACATTTATCAAGATATTTTTAGAATGGACAACTAAATTATAAACTTTGGGGAAGGTTTATACTCCATATTATTGTGTTTGCAAACCTATATCTGATCTTAGCACTCGAATATAATACATGTAAGCCAAACATGTAGTTGGTCTAGCAGTGGGTGAATTATATTCCATGTTCTACTAAATCTCAAATTAAAATTTGAGACAGTTTCTTGCTAGGTTTTTTGCATGGATGTAAACTGATTCAGCAGAGAAAATGGATCAGTAGATTCATTAAATTATTCTATGAATATCTCAACCAATGATTGTCATGAAGTGATATAATTATCTTCCAAGGTTCTAAACCAATGCAATATATTTCCATGAAAGGATAGGGGTAGAATTCTGACAATAATATTTTTATCTTTTATGTTGTGGATTGCTACCAGATTCAATATATCTTGATAGTTCTCATAAGCTATTTTTCCAAATCCATCATACATGGGGGTTTCATTAGATATAGCCTAGGGTATGTCATCCATTTGGGCTAATATAAGGGGCCTAGTTGAATACTAGTTAGGGTAATTTTGTAGTGGCTTATTAGGAACCACATTTTGTGCCATATTTTTGGTTGCAAGTCTTCTTGGGGGAACTATTGGGTTTTATTCCAGAAGCTCTTGTTCTTCAATAAAATATTGATTTAAAATTCTGATAACAACAAACCCTCTTTGAGGTAACTCACAGTGAAAGAAAGAATTAGGGTTGTTCCTCTTGAAAGACTTGGTATACATGTACAGGTACTAGTCTACAATACTTTTTTGGGGTCTTCTGACCAGGGAGTCACCAAGTGAACTTTATTTTCTCCACTAATAAGGTCAATACAATTCACAAAATCTTGATTCCTTTGGGTTGAGATAACAATAACTCTTTATATGGGTTTTGTGTTCCTTGTGAACGATCCCACCGGGCATGCCAAAAACTATTGGGCACTGAATTGCACCAAGTTTTCACTCGATACTGTGGCTGTCTATCTTCCTAATTTATTTCTAGGCTTACACCCGATAGTTGTAGCTCAACACTCAACATTGGATGGAACAAAATAGGGGTTTTCGATCCAACCTCTAGAGTAGGTTGGTTCCTTTTCAACTTAGCAAGTTGTTGACACAATTATGCTCAATTAGGGTTTGGATTTTAGGGTAAGATAAGTTTAGGGCTAGAGGGATGTGGATAATAGTGGATGGATAGGTTAACAACATTGCACTACCATAAAAATCTCCCAAAAAACCATGCGAAGGACATATATTTAGATCAACATTTATCACAAAAATATACTATTTCATATATTAAAGCACAACAGAGAAATGTTGTAGCAAGCAATTTTAATATTTAGGGAATGATAATACAAATTAAATAATTTACCAAACATCTAGATTTCATAGAAATATAGTTCCTAACCACATAGAACAAATTTAAAAGCATATTTCAATTACTTATAACAGCTAGTAATCCAAAATTCAGCACAAACTAACCATAAAAGTATTTACAGAAATGCAACTAAGAAATATGAACCTATGATATCAAGCATGAGAATGTGAACTTGAGGCAAAGATCAATGTATTTCTACTTTCATTTAACTCTTCAGAAATATTTACAATGGTACAGGAAAACATGCTAGAGTCGACCCTTAAAAATGAGGGTTCGACCTCTACTTATATTTTTTCATTACAATAAACAAGAAACAATACCAAAGATCTTGGTTACAATAGAACAACAAAGGTATTTAGCTGGAATTAGTTCATTGGTCGATCCTCTGAGAATATCGCTAAAGGAAAGTCTGCCATGGTAGCTCGAGGTCTTTGCAACTTGCTGATTGCTTAGTGGAACTAAATTTCAGACTGTTAAGGATCATGCATCTTCGTTGATCCTTATTCAGAGTGAATTACCACCATCGATTTAAAATTGTCTCTAGTTTGATCTTCTTAGAAAACCCTCGAAACTTCATCTTCCAACCGTTTGTTACAAATTATGATGCAATAATATCTTTTAAACCACCAAGATTTGGCAGCCTAACCTCCACCGTTGATTCTCTTCATCACATGATTCAAATTCAATCCAACACAAGCTAAATGCAATCCCGCTTTAAAATTAACGAGATCATATTTTAATCAGAAGTAGCGGAATATCCAATTCAGATCTTTGATATCTAAACATCGGATTTGCTTTGAGATCTATCATATTCAGCATTATATAATTCAATCCACATTATATTATTCAATCTGGGTTCGGAGCTAGTCACATACTTCTTTCATTGTGAATCTACACTTTTGTTATTTCGCTACCATATATTATCTTTATTCCAAAAAGGAAAGACATGTTCATTCCCTAAATCACCAATCTGCACTTTTCTTCCACTGACATCATCATCTCCTTGAAACTTTTGCAGATTTGAAGGTAGCATAAATCTCGAGTTGGAAACAAAAGGACTTTCCTAGAATCATATATTTAGTATATAAATATGCCATTCCACACTCTTCTACCATTGATGTCATAATATCTTAGGAAATTTTATGGATTTGATATTTGCCATCATTTCGAAGCTGAAGTAAAATCACCCAAAATCACTCCAAACATGAAAACTTCACTAACTGTTGAGTGGATTCATATCTTATGATCTGGTTCCACTTCAAAGCATACTACAAGGTTTACGAAATGATGATTTTATCACTTAGTCAAAATTATACAAAATTTTACTAAGTATGTGGTCATTTTGGGCCTACAAATCCCTTTGGATGTTCAATATAGACTTTTTCATCTAGAACTTCATTTAGAAATGCTGATTTGACATCCATCTGATATACCTTAAATTTTTTGAAACATGAAAAGGCTAAAAATATTCTTATGGCTTCAAGCCATGCAACTGGAGTAAATGTCTCATCAAAGTCAATTCCCTCTACCTATGCATAACCTTTGCATACTAACCTTTCTTTATTCTTGAACACCTGTCCATCTTCATTTAACTTATTTATGAATACCCATTTTGTATTGATCACATTCTTGTCCTTTGGTCGTGGAACAAGTTTCCAAGTTTTTATTTTCTCTATCTGATCTAATTCCTCATCCATTGCCTTAAACCAAAATTTATCCTCACTTGCCTAAGTGAAGTCTTTTGGCTCAATCTTAGATAGAAAAGAGAAATTTTCTTGTTGATATGGTGGTATTATCCTTCTCCTTGTCTGTCTTTCATATGGATTCCCAATTATTTTCTCTTTTGGATGATGCTTCTATACATACCTAGATGGAGTATTGGGAAGAAGTATTTGTGTTTCTTCTTCTTCTTTATCTGATTCCTCACAAAACTCTTCTTGACAACATCCATATTCTTGATACACAATTTGTTGAGCTGGTTCTCTTAAATACATCTTCTCATCAATTATTACATTTATGCTTTCCACCATAGTACATGTTCTTTTGTTGAAGCATCTATAGGATTTACTCTTTGAGGAATAACCAAGAAAGTTTCCCTCATCACATCTTGGATCAAAATTTCCTAAGTTTTGATCTTCTCATCTTATGTAACACTTGCTTCCAAAAATCCTGAAGTGTTTTACAGTGGCAATTCTTCCTTTCCAAAGCTCATATGGAGTCTTGTGATTGTTTACCCTCATTTTAGCCCTAGTGATTATGTATACTATTGTGTTGACTACTTCTCTCCAAAATCCATCTCAGATCTTAGATTAATTTATCATAGCTCTAACCATATTCTCAACATTCTTATTTTTCCTTTCAACTACTCCATTTTGCTGAGGAGTTCTTGTTGCTGAATATTTTCTTTTGATTCCATGTTGTTCACAAAACTCTAAAAATTCATTTGAAGTAAATTCTCCTCGTCTATCAGATATCAAACATTTAATCCTTTTTGCAGTTTCATTTTCAGATAATTCCTTAAATGCTTTGAATTTTTCAAAAGCCTCTAACTTCTCTTTTAGGAAAGCTACCCAAACCATTTTGGAATCATCATCTATAAACAGTATAAAGTAGCTATCACCCTAAATACTCTATGTTCTGGTAGAGCCACATAGATCAGTATGTATTAGACTCAATGGCTCAAATGACATATATCATTTTGATTAAATGTTGTCCTAGTTTGCTTTTCATGTTGATAGGGTGCACAAATTGTGCTTATTGTGCTTTGAGGTCTTCTTGTTTTGGGCAAGTCTTTGACCACCTGTTTGTTTCTTATGTTGACTATGTTGTCAAAATTCAAGTGGCCCAATATTCTATCCCACAACCAACTCTCATATTCTTGTGAGAGGAAGCACTTTCCCCTTTTATATCATTGGGCATGTATAAATTGTTTGGAGTTCTTCTTGCACTGGCAATGACTTTTCTATTTTTTGATTTTCTTATCTCACATCCATATAGGTGGAAAGTAACCATGTACCCTGATTGATACTTAGAAAATTTTGGTTTAACCATTTGAAATACAATACATTTTCTATTTTTGTTTTCCCATTATCTAGACTTAGAGTTCATCTTCCATCATTCCTTGTTGATCCATTATCACCAAAAATTACTAATCCTCTATTGGTTTCTTTTAGTACAATAAATTTGTCTTTGTCTCCTGTCATGTGACTGGAGCAACCACTATCAAGATACCATTGTTCTTATTTATCCTAAGCATGAAGGGCTATTTTAACTAACATTGATCTAGCCTTAACATTTTTCCTTTCATATTTTCTAGTTGTTGAAATTGTTTTTCTAGACTCATGAAGTATCATTTTACACCATCTAGCCTTGTGCCCAAAATTATTGCATTTGTAAAATATAAAATCATCATCCATAAGATGTGCAAAAGAATTGAAAATTCTATTGACATTTTTTCTTGCATTATTGATACAATGTACAACTTTATGACCATATTTATTACAAGAAAAGCAATGACCATGGAAGAAATTATGTAATTTGTTTCGATACCTTGGATTTTGTGGTGAAGTATTCTTTCTCCTGTGATTAAATATTATCCAAGTTTGGTATTTTCTTTCTTCCTTTCTGATATCCTTTGCTTGCTTATCCTTGTTTGAAGTTTCTACTTTTTGAAAACTTGATTCCTCTTTCTGTTTCTAATATTCTTCATCTTGTAGTGCCTTGATCCTTTCCACTTCATTCCTTAGGTAGAAAATTTTTGGTTCTAACCTTTTCACATTATGTTTCTCTGGATCTTAATAGATCTGTTATATCCTACTCAATCTTCTTTCCTTCTTCTACCTTTACCTTGAGTTATGTGATATTTTGTAGGAGTTCTATCCTTGTTTCTTCCTCCTCTTGAATTTGTTCCTTCAAGCTTGAATTCTTTTCCCTAATCCTTTCCAATTTTCTGAGAGCAGCAAAGAATTATTCTTTTATATCAAATATTGCCTCTTCTTCATTCTCTGAAGTCATGTGTGTTTTTTATGGATCCTCCTCCAAGTTGTTAGTCTTTTCATGGAGATACCCACTTTATACCAATTGAAGAACATGTGCTTATACTAAGAGGGGGGGTGAATAGTATAAGATAAAACTTTTTGTTTTTTAATCCAAATAATAGCATCAACAATATTAAAGCAGTAAACATTACACAAAGCATCACACACATGAGAGACATGATTTTACGTGGTTCACCCAATGTGGGCTACTCCACGGAGAAAATATTTCTTATAAATTTTTCTCAAATAAATTCTCTTGGGAATCCTTTCCCTACAATGTTTATGGACCTCTATCCAAAGGAGATACCAATCCCCTAAATCAAGTTCGTGGATCTCTATCCATAGGAGACACCAATCTCCTAGTCTCTGCTCTAGCTGGTGATCCTCTAGAAGACCTCTACCTCCACTACCCTTAGCAAATGGAACTCTATCCACAGAAGACACCTGTCCTCCCTCGCGTCTATCCGCTAGAGATCTCTATCCTCTATACTCTATCACCTCCAAAGCTCTATCTCAAATCTGCACTAAACATAGTCCTTCGGTCTAGCACAAATATGTCCTCAATCTCTATCTCTGGTCTGGCACAAACCTATCCTCAAATCTACACCAAACTCTATCCTCTTGAATCTATCCTCAAGCCTTAACTCAAAGCTTGACTCAATCTCAAATCAACTCTATTAGATCTTCCCCAAACCTTAACTCAAGGTTTGAACAAATCAATCAATCAAATCTGCTCTCAAGCCTTCTCAAAGACTTATCTTCAATATGCCTTGTAAGCTTTCACAAAAGCTCACACCAATCTATCCTCAAGTCCTCTCTAGAACTTGTCCAATATGCACAACAAGTCCACACTAGAACTTGTCCAATATCATAGAAACATAAAGAGAATTGTTAGAGACTCAATATACTTCAACTCAATCACTTTCTCAAATCAATTCAAAATATAGAATAGTTTGTTTTATGGAACTTGAACAATCACTTTACACATCCACTTGACTAGGCTCAACCAACTCTACTCAACCAATCTCTCAATGAAATAATCCTTGCTCACAAACCCTAGTCCAAACATATGATCCTTCACTCAAAATGTTTCCAACAATGCTCAACAACAAATCTCACATAACAATGATACTCATGTTATTTTCAAACCCTAGTTCAAGTTCATTGCTCAACAAATCACTTCAACAACAATGCTTATAAAACAAGGTTTCAATAACAACTCCTTATTCCAAAAAACCTTGAAGCATTAACTCAAACACACTCAATAAGGAAGCCCTAATCAAATCCTTTTCACTCCAAACTTATTTTCCAGAAAACCAACCAATCAACTCAACTATGGAAGAATGTGCTCATACCTTTTTCTTGATGATGAAGGGATCTCATAAATCTGCCATAACCACAAATACTTATTTGCCAAGCTCAAAGAAGGTTAGGTGACAATACAAAACAAATAGCAACTCACAAATACACCTTATTACTCCATCTTGATTAAGCATCCATCAACACATAGAAATAAATGACCAATTACACCTTATAATCTCCCAATTGAAATAATATCCACCACCAAAAAATAATTTCAAAATAATTACTTTCTCAACACTTCTTAATGGCAAGAAGACATCTTCAATAATAATCAACACTTAAAAGCATTTATCTCTCCAATAAGCTAAATATATTAAAAGGCTTTATAAAACAATTAACTCCTTATTCCTCCTAATTATTTTTAACCAAAAATAATTACCAAGAAAAAACACCTTTTATCTATCCCTTATAACTCCCACGTCACTTTATAAAACCATTTAATAAAGCCAAAAATTAAATTTAATTTTTCAACAACCTTCTCCGAAAAACCCAATGCTCAAATAATGTGCATACCTTTTCGTTGATCCCTAAAAGGGATTCGACGAGAATCGAACCGCCGTCTCCACAAGCCTAAGCACCTTAGCGCTTGGGAGTCCACCACGTGGGCTAGAAATGCCCACGTGAAGGAAGTGGAGCTTCCTTCACCTTATGCTCTTCTTCGCACACGTTGACCTCCTTCGAACACCACATGTCGTCCACTAGCCGCAACTCTTTAATCGCACGAATATCGAAGATACCTTTCATAGGGGATTCGGGAGCATTAAATCGAAAATAAGCTTGGTACTTTCTAAGGTGAAATGATCCACCTTTTATACACGAATGGAGGAAATTTCTCACACGTCGGTGCATTAGAAATTCGAATTTCGAATATTCGAATTAACTTTAATTATTATTTATTTATAATAATTTAAATTCTCTTTGGAATTTAAATATTATAAATTAAATAAATAATTAATCTTTGGGCCTTTTTTAACCAAACGAAAAGCCACCTTGGTTTTTAATAAAAACCTTTTATTTTTGCCCATCATGGATAATTAATCTTTGATTTTTGCCCACCATGGTTTTCATAAAAACCTTTGATCATGCTTCCCATGAAGCTCTTTTGGAACCAATCAAAATGCAATTCTTCTTAGAACCTTTTGACATCAATGACAACTAACATTCCTCAAAATGTCCAACAATCTCCCCCTTTGTCATTGATGGCAACCCAAATTATTTTTACCAAAAACTTAACCTTTTTTGGGTTCTGCTCCCCCTGGGACATTGCTCCCCCTGGCTCAATGCTCTTGTCAAATCTCTCCTCTTTGCTCAAATACCAAATCTCTCCCCCTTACTCAAATCTCTCCCCCTTTGACATCAATGGCAAAGGGTCACCTTTGGGGCTCGGGGCTAAGAATGAGCCTCTTAGCTTAGCCCCTCCCCCACCTCCTCTTGAGGTGGTCAATTCTGGGGTGGGAGTCTCACTCCCAGTCTTCCTCGAAGATACTCAAAGGTTTCCTTTGAAAGTGGCTTGGTGAAAATATCTGCTATCTATTCCTTTGTAGAAATATATTCCAACCTGACCTGTTTATCTATCACCTGTTCTCTCAGAAAATGATACTTAATCGAAATGTGCTTTGTCCTGGAGTGCATCACTAGATTTTTTGAGATACTTATAGCACTTGTATTATCACATAGTATGGGAATAGGATGATCATGTTTTATCTTGAAGTCTTCTAGAGTTCTCTTCATCCATAACACCTGTGTACAACTGGCTACTGTTGCAATGTATTCTGCTTCTGCTGTAGATAAGGATACTGAAACCTGCTTCTTACTTAGCCAAGAGACTAAACAGTCTCCAAGAAAGAATGCTCCTCCACTTGTGCTTTTTATGTCATCAATGTTGCCAGCCCAATCTGCATATGTATATGTTGTCAGTGTGAAACTATCACTTTTGGGATACCAAAGCCCAAAATCCATAGTCCCTTTTAGATACCTAAAAATTCTTTTTACCGCTGCCACATGTGTTTCCTTAGGTGCTACCTGAAACCTTACCACTAATCCCACTAACTGTACTATGTTTGGTCTTGTAGTTGTAACATACAATAAGCTACCAATCATGGATCTGTATAATCTTTGATCTGCTTCTGGAGATTCATCATCCTTACTTAACTTGCATCCTGTGACCATGGGGGTACTTACTAGTTTACAATATTCTAACCTGAATTTCTTTAACATTTCTTTTATATACTTGGCTTGTGAGAGAAATACCCCTTTCTCTGATTGTGAAATCTGAAGTCCAAGAAAGAAGGACAATTCACCAAGCATAGACATCTCAAATTCATTTTGCATGTTCTTAGCAAATTCTTTACACATCTTATCATTGTTTCCCCCAAAAATGATGTCATCAACATAGACAACCACAATTAATAGATCATTCCCTTCATTTTTGATGTATAAGTTGTTGTCTGCTATTCCTTTTCTGAATCCCTGTTCCTGAAGATACTTATCCAATCTGGAGTACCATGCTCTCGGAGCCTGCTTCAGACTATACAGTGCCTTTTTCAATCTGCATACATGATTTGGTTTATCTTCTAATATGAATCCCTCTGGCTGTTCAATATAGACTTCTTCTTCTAGAACTCCATTTAGAAATGCTGACTTGACATCCATCTGATATACCTTGAAGTTTTTGAAACTTGAAAAGGCTAAAAATATTCTTATGGCTTCAAGCCATGCAACTGGAGCAAATGTCTCATCAAATTCAATTCCCTCTACCTGTGCATAACCTTTGCATACTAACCTTGCTTTATTCCTGACCACCTGTCCATCTTCATTTAACTTGTTTTTGAATACCCATTTTGTATCGATCACATTCTTGTCCTTTGGTCATGGAACAAGTTCCCAAGTTTTGCTTTTCTCTATCTGATCTAATTCCTCATCCATTGCCTTAATCCAAAATTTATCCTCACTTTCCTGAGTGAAGTCTTTTGGCTCAATCTTAGATAGCAAAGAGAAATTTGCTTGTTGAGATGGTGTTATTATCCTTCTCCTTGTCTGTCTTTCATCTGGATTCCCAATGATTTTCTCTTTTGGATGATGCTTCTGTACATACCTGGATGGAGTTTTGGGAAGAAGTCTTTGTGTTTCTTCTTCTTCTTTATCTGATTCCTCACAAAACTCTTCTTGACAACATCCATCTTCTTGATACACAATTTGTTGAGCTGGTTCTCTTGAATCTATCTTCTCATCAATTGTTACATTTATGCTTTCCACCATAGTACGTGTTCTTTTGTTGAAGCATCTATAGGCTTTACTCTTTGAGGAATAACCAAGAAATATTCCCTCATCACATCTTGGATCAAACTTTCCTAAGTTTTGATCTTCTCATCTTATGTAACACTTGCTTCCAAAAATCCTGAAGTGTTTTACAGTGGTAGTTCTTCCTTTCCAAAGCTCATATGGAGTCTTGTGATTGTTTACCCTCATTTGAGCCCTAGTGATTATGTATACTGTTGTGTTGACTGCTTCTCTCCAAAATCCATCTGAGAGCTTAGACTCATTTAGCATAGCTCTAGCCATATTCTCAATAGTCCTATTTTTCCTTTCAACTACTCCATTTTGCTGAGGAGTTCTTGTTGCTGAATATTCTCTTTTGATTCCATGTTGTTCACAAAACTCTACAAATTCATTTGAAGTAAATTCTCCTCCTCTGTCAGATCTCAGACATTTAATCCTTTTTCCAGTTTCATTTTCAACTAATTCCTTAAATGCTTTGAATTTTTCAAAAGCCTCTGACTTCTCTTTTAGGAAAGCTACCCAAACCATTCTGGAATAATCATCTATAAACAGTATAAAGTAGCTATCACCCTGAATACTCTGTGTTCTGGTAGGGCCACATAGATCAGTATGTATTAGACTCAATGGCTCAGATGACATATATCCTTTTGATTTAAATGTTGTCCTAGTTTTCTTTCCATGTTGACAGGGTGCACAGATTGTGCTTTGAGGTCTTCTTATTTTGGGTAAGTCTCTGACCGCATGTTTGTTGCTTATGTTGACTATGTTGTCAAAATTCAAGTGACCCAATATTCTATGCCACAACCAACTCTCATCTTCTTGTGATAGGAAGCACTTTTCCCCTTTGATCTCATTGAGCATGTATAAATTGTTTGGAGTTCTTCTTGCATTGGCAATGATTTTTCTAGTTTCTAATTTTCTTATCTCACATCTATCTGGGTGGAAAGTAACCATGTACCCTTGATCACAAAGTTGACTGATACTTAGAAAATTGTGTTTTAACCCTTTGACATACAATACATTTTCTATTTTTGTTTTCCCATTATCTAAACTTAGAGTTCCTCTTCCACCAATCCTTGTTGATCCATTATCACCAAAACTTACTGATCCTCTATTGGTTTCTTTTAGTACAATAAATTTGTCTTTGTCTCCTGTCATGTGACTAGAGCAACCACTATCAAGATACCATTGTTCTTCTTTATCCTGAGCATGAAGGGTTATTTGAACTAACATTGATCTAGCCTTAACATTTTCCCTTTCATCTTTTCTAGTTGTTGAAATTGTTTTTCTAGACTCAAGAAGTATCATTTTACACCATCTAGCCTTGTGCCCAAAATTATTGTATTTGTAACATATAATATCATCATCCATAAGATGTGCAAAAGAATTGAAATTTCTATTGACATTGTTTCTTGCATGATTGATACAATGTACAACTTTATGACCATATTTATTACAAGAAAAGCAATGACCATGGAAGAAATTATGTAACCTATTTGGATGCCTTGGATTTTGTGGTGAAGTATTCTTTCTCCTGTGATTAACTCTTATCCAAGGTTCTTCTTTGCTTTCTTCCTTTATGATATCCTTTGCTTGCTTATCCTTGTTTGAAGTTTCTACTTTTTGAAAACTTGATTCCTCTTTCTGTTTCTCATATTCTTCATCTTGTAGTGCCTTGATCCTTTCAACTTCATTCCTTAGGTAGACAATTTTTGCTTCTAACCTTTCACATTCTGTTTCTTTGGCTCTTAACAGATCTGTTATATCCTACTCAATCTTCTTTCCTTCTTCTACCTTTACCTTGAGTTCTGTGAGATTTTGTAGGAGTTCTATCCTCATTTCTTCCTCCTCTTGAATTTGTTCCTTCAAGCTTGAATTATTTTCCCTAATCCTTTCCAATTTTCTGAGAGTAGCAAAGAATTCTTCTTTTATATCAAACATTGTCTCTTCTTCATTCTCTGAAGTCATGTGTGTTTCTGATGGATCCTCCTCCAAGTTGTTAGTCTTTTCATGGAGAGACCCGCTCTGATACCAATTGAAGAACATGTGCTTATACTGAGAGGGGGGTGAACAATATAAGATAAATTTTTTGCTTTTTAATCCAAATAATAGCATCAACAATATTAAAGTAGTAAACATTACACAAAGCATCACACACATGAGAGACATGATTTTACGTGGTTCACCCAATGTGGGCTACTCCATGGAGAAAATATTTCTTATAAATTTTTCTCAAATAAATTCTCTTGGGAATCCTTTCCCTACAATGTTTATGGACCTCTATCCAAAGGAGATACCAATCCCCTAAATCAAGTTCATGGATCTCTATCCATAGGAGACACCAATATCCTAGTCTCTGCTCTGGTTGGTGATCCTCTAGAAGACCTTTGCCTCCACTACCCTTAGCAAATGGAACTCTATCCATAGAAGACACCTATCCTCCCTAGCTCTGGTAATGGAGACTACTATCCTCTATACTTTGTCACCTCCAAAGATCTATCTCAAATTTACACTAAACACAATCCTTCGGTCTAGCACAAATCTGTCCTCAATATCTATCTCTGATATGGCACAAACCTATCCTCAAATTTGCACCAAAATCTATCCTTTGATCTATCCTCAAGCATTAACTCAAAGCTTGACTCAATCTCAAATCAACTCTACTGGATCTGCCCCAAACCTTAACTCAAGGTTTGAACAAATCAATCAATCAACTCTGCTCTCAAGCCTTCTCAAAGACTTGTCTTCAATCTACCTTGTAAGCTTTCACAAAAGCTCACACCAATATGTCCTCAAGTCCTCTCTAGAACTTGTCCAATATACACAAGTCCACACTAGAACTTGTCCAATCTCATAGAAACATAAAGAGAATTGTTAGAGACTCAATATGCTTCAACTCAATCACTTTCTCAATTCAATTCAGAATATAGAATAGTTTGTTTTATGGAACTTGAACAATCACTTTACACATCCACTTGAATAGGCTCAACCAACTCTATTCAACCAATCTCTCAATGAAATAATCCTTGCTCACAAACCCTAGTCCAAACATATGATCCTTCACTCAAAATGTTTCCAACAATGCTCAACAACAAATCTTACATAACAATGATACTCATGTTCTTTTCAAACCCTAGTTCAAGTTCTTCACTCAATCAATCGCTTCAACAACAATGCTTATAAAACAAGGTTTCAATAACAACTCCTTATTCCATAAAACCTTGAAGCATTAACTCAAACACACTCAATAAGGAAGCCCTAATCAAATCCTTTTCACTCCAAACTTATTTTCTAGAAAACCAACCAATCAACTCAATTATGGAAGAATGTGCTCATACCTTTTTCTTGATGATGAAGGGATCTCATAAATCTTCCATAACCACAAATACTTCTTTGCCAAGCTCAAAGAAGGTTAGGTGACAATACAAAACAAATAGCAACTCACAAATACACCTTATTACTCCATATTGATTAAGCATCCATCAACACATAGAAATAAATGACCAATTACACCTTATAATCTCCCAGTTGAAATAATATCCACCACCAGAAAATAATTTCAAAATAATTACTTTCTCAACACTTCTTAATGGCAAGAAGACATCTTCAATAATAATCAACACTTAAAAGCATTTATCTCTCCAATAAGCTAAATATATTAAAAGGCTTTATAAAACAATTAACTCCTTATTCCTCCTAATTATTTTTAACCAAAAATAATTACCAAGCAAAAACACCTTTTATCTATCCCTTATAACTCCCACGTCACTTTATAAAACCATTTAATAAAGCCAAAAATTAAAATTAATTTTTCAACAACCTTCTCCAAAAACCCGATGCTCAAATAATGTGCATACCTTTTTGTTGATCCCTAAAAGGGATTCGACGAGAATCGAACCACTGTCTCCACAAGCCTAAGCACCTTAGCGCTTGGGAGTCCACCGCATGGGCTAGCAATGCCCACATGAAGGAAGTGGAGCTTCCTTCACCTTATGCTCTTCTTCGCACACGTTGACCTCCTTCGAACACCACACGTCGTCCACTAGCCGCAACTCTTTAATCGCACGAATATCGGAGATACCTTTCGTAGGGGATTCGAGAGCATTAAATCAAAAATAAGCTTGGTACTTTCTAAGGTGAAATGATCCACATTTTATACACGAATGGAGGAAATTTCTCACACGTCGGTGCATTAGAAATTCGAATTTTGAATATTCGAATTAACTTTAATTATTATTTATTTATAATAATTTAAATTCTCTTTGGAATTTAAATATTATAAATTAAATAAATAATTAATCTTTGGGCATTTTTTAACCAAACGAAAAGCCACCTTGGTTTTTAATAAAAACCTTTTATTTTTGCCCATCATGGATAATTAATCTTTGATTTTTGCCCACCATGGTTTTCATAAAAACCTTTGATCATGCTTCCCTATTGAGCAAGGTGCAGCGACAATATTGTCATTGTTGTCAACACACTCAGATGGATAGGTTGGTGCAGTGGATAGTTGATCAAAGGTTTTTTAGAGTATGTAAAATTATGTTCAATGCTTATGAAGATGTTTTTGATGTTCGGGTGAAGTTGTTACAGGTTGTTCGTGCAAATTTGCAAAAGTTGAAAAAATCATTAGGAAGTCAAAAAATTACAAAAGTCATCACGGGTGCAGTTGGACAAGATGGATTAGTTTGGAACATGCCAACATGTCAAGAAATAGTCTAGAATAGCTTTGGAGGTGTTTAGCACAGTGTTTTGATTGATCAATGATGTTTTTGGTATCTTAGCGGATGATTTGGCATGTGGTTGTATAGGCCGAAAAAGGGCAGTTTTGTCAGAAGCACTGCGAGCAAACTGAGAAGAATTTGATAGAAAAATTTGAACTGGAGGTTGTTGTCATATTCAAGAACATGTTTCCAAATTTCACCAAAACAAATAAACGAGGAAAATGTTACAAGCGTTGCAAGACTGTCACAAGTATGCTCTTTTTGGAAAAAGTGTGTTAGTAGAAGTTTTTATGGATATGGTAAAGATGAACCGTAAGGATTTATATAGCGATATTCATACTGGATGTATTAAGAATTGTATAGATTCTATGTTTCAAATTTTAGAGAAAACAAAGTTACGAGGTGAGAGTTATGATTGTTGCAAAAATGGTACAGGTCACTTTTATGTCAATTTGTTCCACTTGTGCAAAATCCTTCAGTTGGTCATTTTGACCTTGCAGAGTCACTAGAGTTTCGGTTTTAGTGTTGTTACACCTTCAAGGCATCAAATAGAGCATCTTTCATTTTTTTTTTGAGGTGTCACATGGCTCCGAAGTAAGATAACGAGTAAGGTGTCAATTCTTTGCATGTGACATGTTTGACGAAATGCTTTCTTAAAATAAAAAAAGGAAGTTATATTTTTTTAAGTAACTTCATTAAAGAATATATTTTTAAAATTGAAAAGGGAAAAATAATGCAAGTGTGTGATTTTTAAGTGGCAAGGGATTTTATTGAAAAGTGGGGACTTTATTTTGTGAAGAGAGAAGTGTGTGTGGAGAAAAATAAAGAGTGAAAATCCGTGATTTTTGGAGAGAGGTGAAAAATGTCACTTCAGTATTTTAGGCATAACTTTCTCATATGATATACATTTTGGCTAAAATTTTTAGAGGAGTTCATAAACAAATTGCTGCACAATACCCAGAAAGAATTTAGCAATTGGTAGAACGAGATAAGAGAATAATTAGTTTTTTTTTGTGATAAGAGAAGATTCAAATTCTGAGTAATGTAGAGACAAGGATGTTATACTGGGTGAAATAGAAAGTTTTAGATTTTGAGCTTACAGACCATAGATGGTTATGGTTTTAGTGAAGACATTCATATATTTCATTTTATTATCAATATCAAAATCAAGTGGGTTCTTGGTAGAGGGGTTGGTGCTCCTTTCTGTTGGTGTAGATAAATCAGGGGTTGGTGCTCCTTTCTATTGGTGCAGATAAATTAGGGGTTGGTGCTCCTTCCAGTGCGTTATGGTAAATTGATTGTAAATTTGGTGCTTTGTAAAGGCTAGATTTAGATGGGAGTCTAAATAGTAATTTTTGGGATGTAGACAAATCGATGAACCTCAGTACATCTTATGTTGTGTGATGTTCTCTTGTTATACTTACTTTATTTGGTTTTATATTTTCATTTTTTTGGCTTTGAGTGTTAAAGATTCAAGTTTTAAAGAGCTACACTGATTCACCTCCCTCTTAGTGTCATTGTGAGACTAAAAATTGGTATTAGAGCAAGGTTCCTGAATAGGCTTAACTAGCTAGGGTGATCTTAGAAGTGATACAATGGCAGGTGGTGAAGGCTTCTCATCAAGCAAAGCACCATTGTTTGATGAAAATAATTACGCATTTTAGAGACTCAGGATGCAGACATATCTTTGTGCTTTGGGATACGACATTTGGTATTTGGTAGATAGTGTATACACAATATCCACCATCTCTCCATCGATTTTGCCAGTAAGAAACTGTTTGAGAATGACTCAAAAGCAAAGAATGCTATCATGTGTCGATTAGTGGAAAACAAACTAGTAAATATTATGGGTTGTAAAACGGTAAAGGAAATATGGGAAAAATTGAAGAGCATTCATTAAGGAGACGTTAAGATCAAGGAGGCCAAGTTACAAACACATCGAGCTTAGTTCGAAGTATTAAATATGAATGACGATGAGAATATAGAGGCATATATGTTGAGAGTTAATGAAGTCATTAATGTGATTAGAGGACTCGATGAGGAAATCAAACATTCTATCATCATGAAAAAGGTATTAAGATCCATTCCCCAAAGATTTGATTCTAAATTTTTAGTTATAGAAGAAGCTAAAGATCTACATTTTTTTAGTATGGATGAGATGCATGGTTCTTTGACTGCATATGAGATGAGAATAGAAAAACATAAACCCAAAGATAGAGAAGTTGCTTTTAAAGCCCATTAAAATATGAAAGTAAAACAAGAATACGAGGAGGAAGAGACATCAGATGAAATGGAAGCAAACTTTGTTCAAAAACTAAAAATGTGAAAAGGAAAATATAGAGGAAAGTTACCATTTAAATGTTTCAACTATGGAGGCGTTGGGCATTTTGTAGCTAAATGTCCATTTAATGAGAAGAATAGAAGTGATGAAGTATCACACGAAGAAAGAAGTGACTGGAAGAAAAAAACAAATTTTAGAAAAGGCAACTTCAAGAAGAAAAGTTTCATCTCCAAGAATGTCAGTTCATCAGAAAATAGCTCTAGTGAGGATTCTGAAAAGGAAATAGGTGAAGATCTTTTCATGGCACTCAAAGAAGAAAAACCAGAAAAAGAATAGGAATGTTATGAAGAATAAATTGACACAGAAGTGAATTTGGAAGAGGAACTAATTGTAACTCTAGATGAATTGAAGATAAAAAGCAAAAAGAATAAGAAAATTTCAAGAAACCTTGAGGATGCAAATGAAATCATAACAAATTTGAAAGTACAGATAGAAGAATCCAAGAAAATCTTTGAAGATATCGAAGTGCAAATAACCATGAAAATAGATTATTGCAACAAGCTAGAAGAAGAGATTGTTGGTTTAAGAATGCAGCTAGAAGAGATGAATCAGAAAATTAGTTGTTATAACAAATGTGAAGAAAGTTCTATGAAGTTGGATAAGATCATAAATAACCAAAAGACTACAAGCATCAAATTTGTTTTGGGTTTTGACGAAGGAGAATCATCAAATGGATCAAAGGCCATAAATGAAGAATCCACAAAGAATGAAGAGAAGAAACAAGTTGATCAAGCAAAAATGAATCATACAAAGGAAAGCAATAATGCAAGGCACAAAAGGAGAATTGACAATGATGGCTTCACCAATGTCACACATCAAATAAGAAGAAGATTTATGGCTTCTACGACAACATGGCAAAGACCACCACCCAGGTTCAATCATATCTTTTTAGGTTACTATTTTAAATGCAATGGTTATGGACATAAGATCTCAGATTGCAAGTATAATGTAGGACCAAGGAATTTTACCAATAGAAATGCTTTTTCACCTTTGATGGATTATGCAATAGAATTTTATAACTGTCATAATTTTGGGCATATTGCAAGAAATTATCGAAGTACATTTGCATAAAATCAATTTCAGGGAAGAAAATTTTAGCCAAATGGAATAAGACAAAATAAAAAATTTCTTGAAAAACATGCACAAGCTACTGAAAAAGAAAAGCCAAAATAAGAGCCCAAAATTGTAATCAAACCTGAGTGGAAATAAAAAGAGTGACCTAAGGAAGAAAATGAGTCCTTAATCGTACATACGACATTTAAAGCACAAAATAAATTCGCACCATGGATACTTGATAGTGGATGCTCCAGTCATATGATAGGTGATAAACAAAAATTTGAGAAGTTGTAACAATATGAAGGTGGTTTAGTAAAGTTTGGAAACAATGATGGAGCTAAGATAGTTGGTAGAGGTTTAGTTAAGATTAGTGATGGAAAAATCAGGTCCAAAGAAGTCTTGTTTGTGGTTGGTCTGAAGCATAACTTGTTGAGCGTAAGTCAGATTTGTGATAGAGGTCATGAAGTGATCTTTAAGAAGCAAGGTTGTGAAGTCAGAAAGGTAAACAATGGTAAGTTGATAGCAACTAGATCAAAGACATATGGCAACCTATACACTCTATCAAAGACTTCAGAGGGAGCTTTCTTGATTGGACAAGAAGAAGAGAATTGATTGTGGCACAAGAGGCTCGGTCATATTAGTTTTGACAATCTAGTAAAAATCAGCTCAAAGAAAGCAGTGAGAGATATTCCCACCATTGGTAAACCATCAAATAGCATTTGTGCTTCATGTCAAAATGGGAAGCAAACTAGAGTCTCATTTAAAACAAAAGAGTACTACACAAGCAAACCTTTGGAACTAGTACATACTAATTTATGTGGACCCATGAGAATACAAAGCATAAACGATGACAAATATTTTATGTTGTGTATAGATGACTATTCCAGGATGACATGGGTATTGTTTTTGAAGCATAAATAAGAAAATTTTGAGATGTTCAAGGTTTTCAAAAACCAAGTTGAGAATCAAACAGGAAAAAGGATTAAATGTTTAAGGTCAAACAGAGGAGGAGAGTTCATTTCAGAGGATTTCATAGAGTATTGTGAAAAATATGGCATTAGGAGATATTTTTCAGTAGCCAAGACACCTCAACAAAATGATGTGGTAGAAAGAAAGAACAGGACAGTGCAAGAAATGGTACAGACTATGTTGACTGAGAGTAAAGTAGCAGATAGATTTTGGAAAGAGGTAGTCCATACTGCGGTATACATCCAAAATAGGTGCATGTTGAGGACGCATGAAAGCAAAACTCCTTATGAGTTGTGGTTTAGTAAAAAGGTAATAGCAAGATACTTTAAATTTTTTAGCAACAAGTGTTACATAAAAATAACTAAAGCTTGGTAAGTTTGAAGATAGAGCGGATGAAGGCATTTTTCTTGGCTATTCGTCAAAAAGCAAAGCTTACAAATGCTACAACAGGAGGCTAAGAAAAATTGTGGATAGTGTTGATGTTAAAGTTGATGAAGGAAGGGAACGAGTAATTATATATGAAGAGAACTACCTAATTTATGAAGAGGTCATTGAAGGAGATGAGGAAAAGGAAATGGAAAAGAAACCAAAAATTGACTCAAAGGATTCAAACAGTGATTCAAAAGTGGAAGAAAACAAGAAATTCAAAACAAGCAGCTGGCAGAAAGATCATCCTAGAGAGAAAATAATTGGAGACCCCACAGTTGGTGTTCAGACAAGAAGAAGATTAGTAAGTAACTACTCTTTATTATCTGGCATTGAGCCCAAAAATGTTGTTGATGCAAGCAAATATGACAGTTGCATAAAGGCAAAAATGAATAATTAGATCATATCAAGAAAAACAAGACTTGGGAGTTAGTACCAAGACTCACAAATAAAAATGTAATCGGTACTAAATGGGTCTTTCGGAACAAATTTAATAAATACAGATAGGTAGTTAGGAAAAAAGAAATATTGGTATGCAAAGGCTATGCACAAGTTGAAGGTATTGACTTTGAGGAAACCTTTGCACCTATGGTCAGAATAGAGGCAATTAGAATGTTTCTAGCTTTAGCAGTTTACAAGAATATCAAAGTTTATCAGATGGATGTAAAATCAGTGTTTTTGAATGGGAAACTTGAAGAAGAGGTTTATATTGAGCATCTAGATGGTTTCCAACTTGGTGATGATCCCAACTTGGTTTCTAAGTTGAATAAAGCGTTATATGGCTTAAAACAGGCACCTCGAGCATGGTATGCAAGGCTAGATAATCATATTACTCAGCAAGGGTTCAAGAAAGGTATGGTGGATAGTAATTTATACATAAAAATAGAAAATGGTCATCATATTGTTCTTATTGTATATGTAGATGATATCATATTTGGCAGCAACAAAGATGAGTTGTGTAAATATTTAGCAAATAAGATGCAAAAAGAATTTGAAATGTCAATGATTGGTGAACTTTTGTATTTCCTCGGATTGCAAGTTAATCAAAAGGAGAAGGTCATATTTATTTTTCAAATTAAATATGTGAAATAGATGCTTAAAAAGTTCACAATGGAGTATTGTAAGCCAGTTAGCATTCCCATGATGACATGTTGCAAGTTGAGAAAGGATGACAAATCTCCACATTTTGATCAAACTATTTATAGATCTATAATTGGGAGCTTATTATACTTGACAACTACCAAACTTGATATTTTACAGGAAGTATGCATGGTAGCACAATTTTAGGCTAGTCCCAAGGAGACTCATGTGACAATAGTGAAGAGGATTATTCAGTACCTCAAGGGTACTATGGAGTATAGGTTATTGTATTTGAAAGGTAAGGACTTCACCCTTATTGCGTATTCAAATGTAGATTGGGTAGGATGTATAAATGATAGGAAGAGTACCAATGGAGGTGCATTCTATCTTGGAGACAGGTTGATCACGTGACATAGTAAGAAATAGGAGTTAGTCTCCTTATCCACAACAGAGGTAGAATACATTGTAGCGACAACATGTTGTATGCAGGTGTTATGGATGAAATCAACTCTGAAGGATCTTGGAATTAATTTTAGTGAGTCAATTTTAGTTAAGTGTGATAACACCAGTGCCATTAACATCGCACAGAATCTAGTTATGCATTCTCACACAAAACATATTGCTATCCAGTATCATTTTTTGAAGGAGAAAGTTACAGAAGGTGAGGTTAAGTTGGATTTTGTTCTAGCAGAGCAAGTAGTAGATATCTTCACAAAACCATTGCCCAAGGAAGTCTTTGAGTACCTTCACAAGAAAATGGGAGTGGTCAGACTTCCCAAGAATTGACTAGCTATTGGGGCCACATTCTCAGGGGGAGCTTTTGTGTATTTGTTTATCTTTTTGCTCATGTTTGTGATTTTTGTGAAGTGTAATTTTTTTCTTGATAATGCTATGCATGGACTCAGGGGGAGTTTACAGTAGCCCTTTGGTCTTGTTGTCAAATGGGGGAAATATTTACAGGAAATTGTATGTGTGTTGCCAAAAATTCCAAAGGGGGATATTGGTGAGCAAGGTGCAGCGACAATATTGTCATTGTTGTCAACACACTCAGATGGACAGGTTGATGTAGTGGATAGTTGTTCAAAGGTTGTTCGGAGTATGTACAGTGATGTTCAATGCTTATGAGGATATTTTTGATGTTCGTGTGAAGTTGTTATAGGTTGTTCGTGCAAATTTGTAAAAGTTGAAAAAATTGTTAAGAAGTCGTCAAAAATTTGCAAAAGTCATCATGGGCATAGTTGGACAGGATGGATCAGTTTGGAATATTACAAAATGTTAGGAAAAATTCTAGAATAGCATTGGAGGTGTTATCACAGTGTTTGGATTTATCAGTGACATTTTCGGTATCTTGGCGGATGATTTGGCAAGTGGTTGTATAGGCCAAAAAAGGATAGTTTTGTCAGAAGCACTACGAGAAAACCAAGAAGAATTACATAGTAAAATTTGAACTGGAGGTGTTCATTATCTTCAAGAACATGTTTTCCAAATTTCCACAAAAATAGAGAAACGAGGTGAACGTTACAAGTGTTACAAGACTGTCACAAAAATACTATTTTTGGAAAAAGTGTGTCAGCAATAGTTTTCATGGAGGTGGTACAGGTGAACCGTAAGGATTTATGTAGCAATATTCAAACTAGATGTAGTTAGCATTGCAAATATTCTAGGTTTCATGTTTTAGAGAAAATAGAGTAATGAGGTGAGAGTTATGATTGTTGTAAAAATGGTACATGTCACTTTCATGTCAATTTGTTCCACTTGTGCAAAATCCTTCAGTTGGTCGTTTCGACCTTGTAGAGTCACCAGAGTTTCGGTTTCAGTGTTGTTACACCTTCAAGGCATAAAATAGAGCATCTTTAATTTTTGGTTTGAGGTGTCACGTGGCTCCAAAGTAAGATAACGAGTAAGGTGTCAATTCTCTGCATGTGACGTGTTTGACGAAATGCCTCCTCAAAATAAAAAAGGAAGTTATATTGTTTTAAGTAGCTTCATTAAAGAAAATATTTTTTAAATTGACAGGGGAAAGAGAATTCAAGTGTGTGCTTTTTAAGTGACAAGGGATTTTATTGAAAAGTGGGGACTTTATTTTGTCAAGAGATAAGTGTGCGTGGAGAAAAATAAAGAGTGAAAATCCATGATTTTTGGAGAGAGGTGAAAAACGTCACTTTAGTATTTTGGACATAACTTTCTCATATGATATCCATTTGAGCTGAAATTTTGAGAGGAGTTCATAGAAAAAGTGCTACACAATATTTTGAAAGCGTTTAGCAATTAGTAGAATGAGCTAAGAGATAAATCACTTTTGTTTTTGTGAGAAGAGAAGATTCAATTTATGAGTAATGCATAGAGGGATGTTATACTGGGTGAAATAGAAAGTTTTATGTTTTGAGCTTACAGACCATAAAGGGTTTTGGTTTTAGTGAAGACATTCATATATGTCATTTTATTATCAATATCAAAATCAAGTGGGTGCTTGGTAGAGGGGTTGGTGCTCCTTTTTGTTGGTGCAAATAAATCAGGGGTTGGTGCTCTTTCTGTTGGTGCAGATAAATCAGGGGTTGGTGCTCCTTCCAGTGGGTGCTGGTAAATTGATTGTAAAGTTGGTTCTTTGCAAAGGCTAGATTTGGATGGGAGTCCAAAAAATCATTTTTGGGGATGTAGCCAAATCAGTGAACCTTGGTACATCTTGTGTTGTGTGATGTTTTCTTGTTATACTTGCTTTATTTGGTTTTATGTTTTCATTGTTTTGGCTTTGAGTGTTGAAGATTTAAGTTTTAAATAGCTACACTGATTCACTCCCCCCTCTCAGTGTCATTGTTAGACTAACATTCCCATGAATCTCTTTTCAAACCAATCAAAATGCAATTCTTCTTAGAACCTTTTGACATCAATGAAAACTAACATTCCTCAAAATGTCCAACATAGACTAGGTGGAATTTTATAAAAACTAAAAATTGAAAACTAGCAAGTGTATTTTAAGACTATTTTGGATGGATTGATAATAGGTTTTGTATCAAAAATTAGTTAGATGCAAAAAAATGTTATGACAAACAATAAGCAATATTTTTTGTATTTTTATGTGTTTTTGATGATGTTGACCAATCTAAAACCAAGAGAGTAGGTGTGAAATGGATCCTATGAAGGAAATGAATCCCAAATGCGTGTGAGGAAAAAATATGTGAGGCATAATGGAAGGCATAATGAAAGGTAACTAAAAGGGGGTACTCTAAGAGACCTCTTATGAAAGAGGTAACACTTTCTAAGACTTTTTACTGGCCTACACAAGCTTTTGCTTCACCCTTGGACAACCTTAGTCAAGAATGATAGATATCAACTCATAAATTATATAAAGCCTTATGATTGGGGGTATCTAACCCTAACCTAATCTTAGGGTCTCTCAAGTGTAAGGGATCTCCTGGTGATGAAGTCCAAAAAATTACTCATGGGGGCTACTATGACATCTAGGGGGTAAGCCAGTGGAAGGAGATGAATTCCAACATCACTGGTCTTGATTGGGGGTTGGGGATGAAATCCAACCTTACCAATGCATACAAAATGTGCAAGTGCATGTATCCTACTTAGGAAAACTAGAATTGCTTGAAAGTAAACAAAATTAAGCAAAATAAATACACTTTTCACTTTTTGATTTTTTATTTTTAGAAAACAAAATACCTTTTTGGAATGAAAAGAATAAAAGAGATACTATGCATATTACATTTTGTTAAAAAAAAACCTTATGATAATGAGTAATGAAGAAATTCACATGATTTTAGTGAGGTAATCTAAGATTTTCTTAGGTGCAAATCTATTTAGACTAGCCAATATATGCCTATTAAGGTTATGGATAGATGTCTCTTAGAGATTTATGTATGAGGTAAATATCAGAATCTTGCTCTCAGCCCGTAGAGATGAAGAGATGATAAGGTCTCATCATACCCTTTTTAAATGCTTTAACTCTAAAATATGCAACTATTCAATTAACTAACATGTAGAAAAAGCAAAGGAAAAAGATATTAAAAGTTTGACCAAAGTGATTTTGAGGCCTTTCTAAGCTATTAATAAATAAAATTAAATGTGACAAAATGAATTTGGGGTATTTTTTTAAAGCAAGGAAGCAAAAGGAAAGAGTTTTTCAAAGTTCCTAAAGCGATTTCGAGGATTTTGGCAGATTGAATGTTAAACTAGATTAGAAATCCAAATTGTGTTTTTGATGAAGGAAAACTAGCTTTTGGAAGGGAAAATTTCAGTTTTTGAAGATATTACTTGCAGCCAGATGTTGCAAGAGTTTCTATCTAGGATGCATGATGTACAATATTATTATTTTTAGGATTCAAACACATGTATGTGAATCTTACTATACCTCAAGATTCACACACTTCTATGTGAATTTGAATTTGATGGTTTGTTTGAACTATGGTGCTTGTGAGTTAAATTCTAGAATTTCAAATGGTTCCAAGAAAGTTTCCTACAATAGAGAGGGTAAGGAAGTTAGTTTAAGTCTTTGAAGTGGGTACAAAGATCCAAAACTAAGAATACAAAATGAAATTTGAGAAAGAAATCCAAAACTAATTGTAAGGTTAACAAAGAAAGATTCAAGGAGTGATTTCACCTTAGGGATGTCGTTTTGGAAGTTAGTTTGGCCTATGAAGGTAGAGAGGTACGTGAGATAGCAATATAAATGGGGAATAGGTGTGTTTATCCCTCAAATTACCTGATTTTTGTTACTGGATACTTAAAGACTAGTACCTTATTTTTAGGGAATAATTTTTTAGGTAGTTTTGAGGATTTATAGACTTCTATGTGAATCTGCCTCTAACATTTGCATACATCTATGCAAATTTGGATTGCATGCCAAAAAATTAATATAGGAGGACCAGAGGTATATGTCAAGGTTTTAGATGACTATTTCTAGTTTTACAACATCTAGAGCATAGAAAAATGATCAAAAATGATAGTTAGCTATCAAGAAAGGCTAAGAAAGCAAATAAAATATTGTGGGGATCCCATCGGGTATGCTAGAATGAATGACAAGAAAATTGGTTTTTTTTATAATTCATAGGAAAAGGAGGGTTATAGTGTTGTCATTTTACAAAAGTACCCCTATGGGCTACAAAACGGGTCTTTCAAGGAAACCCTATTTTAGTATGAATGGTAAACAACCACCAATTGTTCTCATTGTCTCCCTCAATTTGAGTGGGCTTACTGCTCATGTTCCACTATCACTTAGACCTATCCTCAAGACTTGTAAGACCTAAAAAAATGGGTTAGAACATTTGGGGGCTTATCTTGATCAAACCTATCATGTTTATAGATAAAATACCTCTAAATGAAGCTTGAAACATGATTGAAATTTCATAAAATGATGAAAAATAGGCATAGAGTATTTACCTAATTTTAGGAGCTTTGGGAGGCTTATGGATGTCAAAGAACTGCTAAAAATGGAATTTACACACATGTATCCAAATATAACTATGCTCCAATATTTGCACACTTCTATGTGATTCTAACTATGTTTTCTAGAACTGATAATTTTTTAGGTAAACTTTCTTCTAGTGCAACTTTCAACCCTATTGTTCACCGAGCCACCTTCAAATATTATGCCTCAATATTTGCATACTTCTATGTGAATCTAACTATGTTTTATAGAACCGATAATTTTTTAGGTAAACTTTCTTCTGGTGCAACTTTCACCCCTATTTTTCACTGAGTCACCTTCAAAAATCTACAATCTTTGTTAGCAACTTATCAAGCAACACAAGAGGGTGATGGATTCTAGTGGGTCTCCATGTGAGGATGGATGGTGAGTGATGTTGGATGATATTAAGTTATGTTGATGGTCTAGAATAATTTCAATAGATTCTAGACATGTAGATGAGTGTTTTTAGAAATGAAGAAGAAGGTATTCTATTTATAAATTTTTTCAAGGTTATGGGAGGGTTAAGGTGTCCCATGTGAGCTATCCCTTGTGAGGTGTAATTTTTTAGGTTTCCCGAGAGGTGTCCCTTGAGGTGGCATGGGTGTCATTCTTCATAAGTGCACTTAGGTAAGAGAATTCCTCACTCATATCCATCCCACATAAATGCATGGGTATCCAAATATCATTTATGACATGTTGATGTGGAAGCCCTTTTGTTTTTAAAATGCTTTTATGTGTGCAAAAGTCTTCAATTATCATTGAATGCACAGGGGGATGTGAAGTGGAGAAAATATCAATGTGGTGAGATGGAAGGCTAGGCTAGTCAAAGATTAGACTAGGCTAATCATGATTAAGTTGATTATCCATGTGTTTGACTATGTTGTGAAGTTTCACCAAGGTTAGAGATTAATCCAAGTTAGGTTAGCATGAGGGTGGTTGCATGAAGACACAAATTTAAGCATAGTAAAGGGCTTAAGTGGCCTTAGAGGACTTATGAATAGTTATTTTGATAAATTATTAGTTTCTTAAGGCTAATATGTGTAAATTTTATGTGTTTTGCAAATTGATCAGCCATGATGATAGGGGAAGTGGAAATGTGCAAATTTTGCATGTCTATAGGCATAAAGTATATCAAAGGAAAGGAAAATAAGGTGACGAATATCCTTAGGATAAGAAGGCACATAGTGGCATTGACTCTGTTGGCAATTTTGGGTTTGAGATCCTAGCTTCTTGTCTATGAGTTGTCATTGATGTCAAAAGGAAATGGCATTAATGTTAAGAGGATGTGTTGGCTTCAAAGGTGGAAGATTCCAAGAGAATATTTTTAAGAGAATCCGGAGAGATTCCATTGGCAAGGGTTTTTCATTAAAACCAAACCGGTTTTTATTAAAACCAATGGAGGTTCTCTTTATTATTTATTTAATTATTATTTAAAACCCTTCAAGGTTTTAATTAATTAATTATTTAATTAATTAAGGGAGAAATTATTTTTAATTTATTAAAAATACTTAAAGGTTTTAAACCTTTTTTATTCTTAATTTATTAAAATTATTTAAGGGTTTTTAAACCCTTTTTGAAAAGACTTTTGATTAATTTCGAAACGGTCTTTATTTTCGCTGACATCAAGGTGTCTTCAAAGAGACTATTTATTCTCCAACTCATAAGGTTGGAAGGCTAATTAATTCGAAATTCCCTAAATGCAATTTGCAGTGTTTGTGCTTTGTATTCGCTGTGATCGAAGGAAGACTTAGAAGCACGTGCGGTTGAAAAGTCTTCGAGAGTTTTTTTGAGGGTGAAGTGGAGGGAAGTTCACTTGTGAACTTCATAGACCACATGGGCTAGTGGCAGCGAAGGCTACTGTTGGGCGCTGCATTGGCGGAGGTCACCATTTCGAGTCTCGTGGGGGTGCTTTGCTAGAGTAACACACATTTTTATTAAAATGTCTTTATGCCACCAAATTCGGAGTTTCTTGGACAACGATTTATAAGTTTGAGAGTTGTGTGTGGTGACAGCTTGAAGGTTCAATTATCTTCTACTCCAATAAGGTATGGGCACATTCTTCTTATGAGTATGATTGGTGTATGTTTTCTGAAATAAGGTTGGAGTGAAAAGGTATTTTACTAGGTATCCTTTGGCTAGGTGTAAATCCTATTTTCTGGTTTGTTGAAGACTACTTATGCATTGTTATCCTTAAGGAGATTTTTTTGTGAATGCATAATTTCTGGTTTGAGATAGTGGAAGCTTTGTGCACTAAGGTTTATATTTGTGAGTCTAGCTACTTGCATTGAGTTGTTGGAACCCTTGGTTGGCTATTTTGAGTTTGATGGTTGAGTTGCTTCCATAGAGGTTGTTTGATCAAGTTATTGCTTTACTTGATTCATGATATTGGGCTTACTCCATTGAGTTGATTTGAGCAAGTTATTCTTTGCATTTGGTGATATTGTGTTGGTGGCTATTTTGTTCAAATATCTTTGGAGGGAAAAGGATTTCTACTTGTTTCCTTTTCTTGTGATGATTGGTTGAATGCTTCAAGGTTGATGTTAAGTTGAATGGTGTCGGTTGACTAAACATTGTTTGATGAGCATTGTTGTTGAAACCCTAATTGATGGTGAAAAGAACATGAGTATCATTGTTATGTGATTCTTTGCATAGTTGGCAATTGTTGGGGTTTCATGTTCTTGAAAGAAAACATTCTATCCTATCCATTTCAGATATTGAGTCGAGTTTTCAGATTTGAGATTGAGATTGAGATGAGTTGAGTTTTGAGATTGGGATTTGAGTATAGAACATATTGAGTCTCTAACAATTCTCTTTATGCTTCTATGAGTTTGAAAAATCACATTGGGTCTCTAACAATTCACTTTGTGATTTCCTACTAAGAAAGTTTTTTTTGGTGAGCTTGCTGAGTTTTTGGACGAGTTCCAATGGGGACTTGTGAGCAGTTCTTGGACAGGTTCCAGTGGGGACTTATGAGCAGTTTTGGACAGGTTTTGGTGGGGACTTGTGAGCAGTTTTGGATAGGTCCTAGCAGAGGACTTGTGAGCTGAGTTTGATAGTTTTATCAGAGAACTTGAGGATAGAGGTGCATTGGTTCTATGAGAAGAACTCGAGGACAGATTGGCAAGTCTTTGAGAAGGCTTGTATGTAGAGGATTGATTTGTTCAAGAGTTGGACAAATCTGATAGACAGAGGAAGACTTGTACTAGACTGACTGACTGTGTTTGGTACAGAGTTGCTGAGCTACTGTGGACGTGATCATAGAAGGCGGAGGTCTCTTAGGCTAAGCATTGAGGACAAGAGGTCTTCGGTGGAAAGGATTTCCACGTGCTGGCAAGAGGTAGAGGCAGTTGATCTTCTAAGGGATCATTTTCAGAGCAAAGGGGAAGGTATCTCCTTTGGACCAAGGCTCATAAACATTGTAATTGGGAAGGATTCCCAAAGAACTTTGAGATAACTTTTAGAGAAAAGTTTTTGTGGACGTAGCCCAACCATTTTGGGTGAACCACGTTAAAAATGGGTCTTCAATGTGTGATGATTTCTGTTTTGATTAATGTTGTGTTGATGCCACTGCTATCTAAAGTTAAAATTATTAATTGGTTAAGTCTTATACTGTTCACCCCCCCTCTCAGTATAAGTCCATATTCTTCAGACTCATAGCCATGTGGACTTAATGGATCAATTCAAGAAAATATAAACTTAGGATCAATATTACAGTGAAATTTAGGTCAAGATGGAAAGAAATCCTAGAGAAAATAAGGCTTTTAGCATAAAAATAGTTTTTTATGTTTTATATATAGGGTGGTTATACCTAAAATCAATGATCCAAGGAGACTTATTATGCAAGAGGTACATATATTTCCTTACTTTGCTCACCTAGAGGTGTTAAAATGAGAGAGAACATAAAAAAGACTTTTTATTGGTCAAAAATGAAAAATGAGATCACTGAATTTATTGCTACATGCTTATAATGCTAGAAAGTCAAATTTGAGCATAGACATCCAGTAGGAAAATTATATCCACATGATATACCAATGCAAAAATGGCAAGTTATATCTATGGACTGTAATGTGGGTTTACATAAGACTAGGTATCAACATGACATAATTATTGTGGTAATTGATAAATTGACTTGTGCATTTTAAACTAGGGATCATTAGGTATGATGCACTGGTGGTGGAAAATAGGTTTTCCAAAGATATTTTTAGGTTACATGGGTTTCCTAAAGTGATCATTTCAAATAGGTATTCCAAATTTACATATGATTTTTGGTAGGCTCTTCATTATGGAATGGGCACAAAGCTGAATATTAGTTTTGCATACCATAAAAAAATAGATGGACAAACAAAGAGGGTAAACCAAGTATTGGAAAATATACTTTGCATGTACTACATAGACCGAAATTCTCTATGGGAAGACTTTATGCATTTAATGGATTTTACATATAACAATGTGTATCATTCTTCATTGGGAATGACCCTATTTGAAGCCTTATATGGTAGGATATGGAGGAACAAATCATGTAATTCAGAGTATCAGATGGTGATCAGACTAGATACTATCAGGGAGATAGAGGAACAACTCATAATGATTAGATAGAGGCTTAAGGAAGTCATCGATCGTCAAAAGCTATACTGATCTAAAAATATCACCTAGATAATTCTCTATGGAAATAAAGTTTTCTTAAGAGTTAAACCCATGAAAAGTGCCATAAAGTCAACTAAGTTGGATCCTCATTATGTTGGGTCATTTGAGATCATTTATAGGATAAATCTAGTAGCCTATAGACTTACCTTATCATCCAACCTACCAAAGATCCATGATACTTTCTATGTATCTATGCTTATGAAATATATTGTTGATCCTAATCATGTTTGGAATATATCTAAATATCTAAACTGTAGATGATAGATCCCTCAATCATTGAGGTAAGACCAATAAATATTCTAGAGTTTCATTCCAAGGTTAAGAGGAAACAAAATCTAGAATAGTTCAAGGTCTAATGGGACAACTATTTTGAGAAACATACCCCTTGGGAAAAAGTAGAGGATATGAGAAAAATATTTTTTATCTATTTTATTGAAATATATGTATTTTATATTATAATAAAACCATAGAGGATTGTGTTTAGTCCAATGAGGAGTATGTCATGACCCACCTTGGTAAGACTCATTGATAATATAGATTATGTGTAAAAATATGATGATGCAATGCTTAGTATTAATTACTTTATGGATGGTTAATTGCAATTGTTGTTTTGTCTAGATTATATGAGAATATGGTACTACTAAAGTTATGCATATTTGTAGGACCAGGTACTCTAGTAGGTGGATGAGGAAGTTGACAACTAGGAATGGAAGATGAAAATAAGGGAAATGATGGTTAGTTTAACTGATGGCAGCTCTACAGTAGGATTTGCCCATATTTAGTTTCATATCATATTGCATATTTGAATTAGGTAATACCACTAGTTGGGAACTTGCTAGAGCAAGGGAGCAGATATTAGTAGAAAGTGATAATAGATCATAAAAAAATTTCTAAGAATGACGTGTGGTATACAATATTGAAATGTTTTGTTGTAAGCATTTGAATTTAATATGTTTTGTTCATAGGTTGGAATGAATCTGGTAAAAGAATCCACCAAGAAATATATTATTAAGTAAAGGGATGTAATAATACCTATATGGAAATATCATGGCTAATAATAAGTATTAGCTTGTGATATTGATTAAATTGTTAAAATAATAATAAATTTATTTAATTGTTTGAAAATTTTCATAATGTTAATAATTAACATTAGAAAATTTATAAAATGAATGTTATTTATAAGCATTTAAGTTTGAAAAATCATAAACTATTATGAGCTTCCATTTGCAAAGAAAAAGAGAGATTGATGTTCTATATCTTGAGTAAAATTTTAATTAAAGAATGATAATTTTTATTGAAAAGTGGTTGAGGTGTCCTTTTTGAGAAAGGTTTCATCTCCTTCTCGACATGGTTTGCTATTGAAAAAAAAGAAGAAAGGTAAGGGAGGATGGATCTTGATATGAAAAAAACTCCAAGGGAAAAGAAAGTGTGAAGGAATAGATCTATAGGCATCAAAATACAAGAAGACTAAGTTTTATTCTCAAGTGAAAACATAGGTTGTCTTGTTTTCCATTTCTTTGATATTGCAATTGAGATTTAAAAGAAGCTTAGGAAGCTTGAAATTCTTGTTTTTGATTTTTCTAATTAGACAAGAGAGATCTAACCTTGAGAAAAACGTGTGTTGTTTTAATGAAAGTGAGATTGTGCATTCTATATTCATTTAAGAATATAGGTTCCTTCTTTGGAAATATATTCAGTCTCCTTTCATTTGTTCTTCCAAGTTTCTTTGTGCTGGAAAAATTCCCAGGGGTTTTATTTTTATATATAGATAAAAGGTAGACTGCTTGAGTAGTCTTTAGATGAACCTATATGTACTCTATGAGTAATTATTACATGGCAGCATAGGTCATTATGTTAAAAAGATAAGAGTTTATTGTGTGTTTGGCTAAGTGTAGGTGTTAAAATCTCTTTAAAAACTCCATCTTGGTTAGTCATGGATTGCAAGAGATATTTTTGTAATATCACCTATGTTTTATACTAGCCAAGCTTGGGGAGATTCATCTCTGTCACCGTCTAGTTGAGAAATATCCTATTATAATTTTTGTGTTGGTATTTTATTTTTATTTAAGTCAAATAAGTATGTCTTATTTCACCTTCTATGTTCTTTTAGGCAAAATTGAATCTCATTCCAAAGATTTTTTTGGTTTTGGGTATTGAAAAGCTTATTTGGATGTAACAATTTTATAAACATTTTAATTATGTATTGAATGTGCTTTGAGTTATTCAGTAGACCACTAGAAAATTATTTTTAATTAGATGTATGAATAAAAATTTGTGTGTGCACAGTTTTATAAGGTTAACTTTTAAAATTGTGAATAATGTGAAATAGAGATGTTGGGTGCCAAACACTAGTTAATTTTTTCCTAGGTTGGTCACAACACTCACATTTAAATTGTCAACCCGAGAGCTCGTAGAATTTTGAAGTGTCACAATTGAGATGACTCACATTACCACTTTTGAGATGAATCCATTAACTACCATTGGGGGGTTTTTATAAAACATCAATTGATTCATCCACACCAAGAAGTCTTAAATACAAATGAAATGCATAGAAGTAAATATACCACACTGAAAGCAATAGCACACTTATGTAAAAAGAACACATCTCTAAAATAATTAAATTAATCTAGGAATTAAAACATACTACCACACACAATTAAATACATGAAAAAATAACTAAGTAGGGGAGGAATACTGTCTTGGATTGGACCTGAGCTCCAGTAGATCCTGCCTAACAAAGCACACATACAACTCATTGATAAAGAATGCTAAATATTTTTATTAATAGTGCAATGAAATATTACATATGGTAATGTTCTCTAAAATTTTGCCTCCCCTGCTACAGATAATTTCGTGTGTTTATATACCACACACAAGACTTCCTATTACAGTTCTGTTATAATAGACATCCTGATTACAATCTAAACTAGGACAATTCAATTACTGTATCCGATGCACAATGATCAGCTCTATGTCATTTCCTTCAATCGTGCAATTATGGTTTTTGATTTGTGAGTGGTTATGCACTCGTCCATCCTAGTTGGGATAACTCATTCATCAATGATTTCCCATAGATGACATGGATTGGAGGTCAATGGGGTCCCTATTCAACTACTTGGTCAATATGCATAATATGGACATCTACCTGAGTAAGGCGCCTTCCTCAGTAAGGTGCCTACCTTAGTAATGCACCTACTTCAGTAAGGCACCTACCTTAGTAAGGAACCTACCTTAGTAAGGCACCTACCTTAGTAAGGCACCGAGCTCAGTAAGGCACCTAATTTAGTAAGGCGCCTACCTCAGTAAGGCACCTACTTCAGTAAGGTGCCTACTTCAATAAGGTGCCTACTTTAGTAAGGTACCTACCTCAGTAAGATACCTACTTCAGTAAGGCACCTAATTTTGTATGTCTTCATTTGATTGAGCAAAACCATGTCGGGTCCATGTAGGACCTTGACTAAGCAAAAGATGATAAAATTAGGCGGATAACTGCACAAAACACACTTCACGTATGGATTAGATAATACACATGATTTCATTAAATAAATACATAATTTTTCATAAAAAATATACAACTCATGATATATTGCCATGCAAAAACTGTTAGTACATATACAAAAATATGAGCATATTTTGTGCTCATAATCCCCCCATACCTAATATGTGCCACACCTTCATGGCACCTAAAACTAGTAATCACCTCCTCTACATAGGCCATTGTTCCTTATTTCCTTTTCTTGTTGGTGGCCTTGGCTTTCTCTCCATCTTGAGGCTTCCATTTCTATTGTGGGGCCCTGGTTTGTTATGGGGCATCCCTGGGCTATGCTTCCCCTTGGCCATGCTAGCATCTAGTTGTGTTGGGTTGGCCTTCGTTCTGTATCGTCTTCTTGTTACACTGGCTATGCCTCCCTATCATGCTTGGTCTAGCACCCATGGTGGGTGCTATGACTACAATCATTGCTCCCTTCTAGAAGACTACTTCTACTTCCTACCATAAGTCAACATGTTGAGGGTGTAACTCTTTGAAGGGAATGTCAGAGTCATCCCTCTTTCGCATAACCAAGTTGGCCTTGTACAACTGAAATTATTCAGGGGTGAGACCGATGTTTTCTTTTGTGATCACTACTGCGTCTGCCTCTGGTCCATATAACCCTTGTATTTCTAGCCATTTTCTAATCTTGGAGGGCTAACCCTGTGATGAACCATAGATCTCCCAAAATTTGTCATCTGTAGCAGGGTCCACACAAATTCTTGACCCTCTTTTGACCTTTTTGGTAGTTTTACTAGCTTCCTTTGCTACCTCAAACTCTTCTTAGATCTTTTAAAATTTTTCCTTTCGTTCAGTGAAGGCCTGTAGGTCTTCTTCCCATTTCTCATCCGACTGGGGGCTTGGTTCGACAAATGTCACTTTGGCCTTTCTTTTGGCCGCCTTTTGTGTTGTTTTAGGTGCCTTCACCTTTCTTATTTTTGGTTTTGTGGCAACCTGTGTGGGGAGGTCTTCCTTTCCTGCATAGGTTGCCTTGCTGTTAAATGATCTAGGGATTTTTCCCTCTGATCGAGGGTCCCCTATAGTTATTTTACCTATTTCTCGATTTCTCGATGCCTACTCCTCTGGTTCTTTGGGTAGCGGTCTCTAAATTTTGGGTACCTAACTCTCTAAAGAGTCTTCCTTGGCTTCAGGTTTAGGGTTTTGCCCTTGGATTTGCCTTGAAGGCTCCTCCTCATCATCAATGTTGATAGTAGAGGTTTCTATTTGAAAAATAGAATTCCCCTATTCCTCTATAATTACTCTATCAGAGGTGCACAAACCTTCTCCTACCTCTAATTCCTCATTTTAGGCATCTAACCTGACTACGCCAAATAGAATACTCTCTCTAGAAATATTGGAGAGTTTGTGGGCACCTCAATTTCCCAATCAGTTTGGGTAGAGGCATCTCACCTTTTGATCACCCTGACTTGCAACTACTGGTTCTCTACCCTGAGTTGCTAGATCAGTTGCTAAAATTGGGTGATGGTGGCGTCTTTCCTCTGGATTCTACTCGTAGTCATTTCCTTATATTCATCAAAAAACACCTACATCATGGATTACTCACTCTATTCAGCACGGTCCTCTTCCATTGGTACCTTAAACTACTATTGTAGGCTCACTAAGGATTACGGGTTTTGCAAACTATGAGTGGCCAAATTCTATAGGGTTTGGGTTGTGAAGCTGAGCTCTGCATCTTCCTCCTCTTCCTCACTTGAGAGGATTAGGTGCCATATTCATATTTTACCGTGTATGCACTCTATCCATCGTAATGTGGGTTTGGGGATGGAGGATTCTGGCCTTTCCTCTGTATAATTGGGTAGAGAATTCTATCCTTCCTTCGTAGCATCTGGTGAAAATCAAGGGTGTTTCTCTTTGGATATTCCCCCAAATTTGACATCATATTTTGCTTCTATTGTCACCTACTTTGATGAATCATAGGATTCAGCTCTAACTTCTTCGTTCGCTCCTCATAATTCAACCTCTTACTCTACTTTGGGATCTACCCGCTCTTGTGCATCAAAGTGTTCAACCTCAACCATCGATGAGGTTTTCTTGTGCTCCTCTACATGGCGTATCAAGGTTGTAATTAGCCCATGGTGGGCTAGGGCAGAGAATGTCTCTCTCTGATATCATGATGCCTCATACTGTAAGGCATTTTCTAGGTAGAACAAGATGTTAATTTCTTTTCCATGCACTAGATGGTTTAGAAACTGCATATGGTTTGCATTCAAGTGCAAATAATTCCCAGTGCATGTGAAGTATCTCACAACCTAATAAAAAAGCTTCCTCAAGTGCATCAAAAGTCTTTTCTTTGGGATATTGTGTTGGTCACATGGGACCTCCCCTTGTTCGAGCAAAAATTTTGTGCACTTCTTTGCCATGCCATCTTTATATGTGCATTCTCTAATAAGAGGGAGGCTGGTGACCTAAGCAATGTGCTCTAGGGTGACTAGAATTTCCAGTCCGTGCAACTGGGCAACTCCTCTGCTCACAACAATAGAAAACTCCTTTGCTACCTCTACATCCTGGTCTTGGCTAACCAGGCGATAGCAATTCATCCACCCCACTGCTTCAAACTAGTTGCGGAATTCTCCCCTAATCCCCTTAGTACCACTAGGCTCATGCTTTTTTAGTGCATGATTCTTCAATCATCCACCCATGGTTAATTTCCTGCTAGTTTCAACTGGTTTGATGCCCTACTCTCAGTAAGGTACCTTTTTATAAACTCAAGCACCTAACTCTAGAAATTGTTTCCACATTGGTGTTGGTAGGGTACACGAATCGAATTAAATTTTGGTAGGACGTATTAGGCATAAGGGGTGAATTAAATTCTTGCATCGAAACTATTTTTAGAGAAGCATATCCTATGAAAAATTATGTATATATCTAAAGAAAATAATGCACATACTTTATTGGTCATTTTGTGCTACGTGGAGTATGCCGAGTTGGTACTCGATAATATTTTTTCCATGTGCTGATTACGTTGCCTTGGGTACTGCATTCTTTGTTTGTTTGAGGTCCTACACTGAAAATGTGATGGATCCTATTGGTTCAGGTTGGGATGCATATCTCCTTAACGGTTGGCCTTGGAACATGTAGAGATCCTACCCAATGATTTCAAAATATTTTTGGATGCTTCTGGATTTCCATCATGTGATATGATGATGTTGGATTTGGCTAATCCATATACTACCAAGTTGCACTTGTGATTTTGAGTCAATTGAGGTGACTACTTGAGTAAGGCACTAGAGTAAGGCAGCTACCTCAGTAAGGCACCTACTTCACTAAGGTTCCTACTTGAGTAAGGTGCCTACCTCAGTAATGTGCCTACTTGAGTAAGGTGCCTACTTGAGTCAGGCACCTACTTCAATAAAGTGCCTACTTGAGTAAGGCACCTACCTCAGTAAGGTACCTACTTGAGTAAGGTGCCTACTTGAGTAAGGTGCCTACCTCAGTAAGGCATCGCTTGACTATTAAGAACACTTCGAGGTGGCACCTTCTTGGTGAAGTAAAGCTCCTCCATTCCAGAGTAAGGCACTAGAGTAAGGCACCTCCCTTGGAAATATATATATATATATATATAATTTTTCTATATCACCCCGACATGGCACCTCCTTGGTGGAGCAAGGTTCCTTACTGAGGTAGGCATCTACTTTTGTAAGGCACCTACCTCAGTAAGGCACCTACTTGACCATAAAGAATGCTTTGGGGTGGTACCTCATTGGTGGAGTAAGGCACCACTCCTTTGAAGTAAGGCACCAGAGTAAGGCACCTCCATTCCAGAGTAAGGTTCCAGAGTAAGGCACCTCTCCTTGTACTACCCAATGAAAGAAATGCTTCAGGGTGGTACCTCCTTGGTGGAGCAAGGCATCACTCCTATGAAGTAAGGTGCCAAATTAAGGTGCCTCCATTCCTTCATAATGAAAAGTTAGCAACGACTGACGTGTTTGTTGATGTGATGTTGATCAAGCCTCCTCAATTTCTCCTCATACTACATCAGCGTCTGCTTCGTCTAGGCATGGGAGTGCATAATTTTTCCTTTATAGGTAATTGGTTCCCACTCCATGCCTGGATCGACACTATCTTCCTATTGTGTAGGTTCATGGATTTTGAGCCTATCTAGGCCTTGTTTCTCAATATGCCTATTGTTTGAACAATCAGACCATTTCCTTACAAAAATAAAATGGAAAAAATAAAAGTGCAGTTAAACATAATTCATTCCTATTAGGCCCAGGCTCTCAGGATACCTGTAACTTGCATGTGGATGTTGTCTCTACAAAACATATCGTAAGAAAAAAATTGGAAACTATACTAATTTATTTTTGGTGGACACCTCTGCATCCACCATGTTGTTGATAACTCTGGTAAAATTTACTTGGATGGGGTCTCCCCCATGCCTGATCTAGCTTCCACTTGTAAGCTTTTGGTATTGCGGTATAGATGCAACTGGTGGCCATTGGTTGTTAGAATGGTGTTGTTGTCGTTAATTATCTTGACTCGCACAACACCATTTTTTATTATTTCCACCACCTCATACGGTACCATCCATATTTGCATCAGCATTCCCTTATGCTCCTGGAACTTAAAGTCATACAACAGTACCCATTCTCCTTCTTTAAACTATTTCATTTTAATATGGTGGTCATGCCACTGCTTCCTTTGCCTCTGCATGATTTTTTTTTGTTGGAGGGCATTTATTCAAAATTCATCTAGTTGGTTCAACTATTAAATTCATTCCCTTTATGCTTTATCTAGGCTCAGTGGTAAGTTTTTCCTTACTTCCCTTACTTAACACGGGTATATCAATAAATTATCAATGCAACAGTGAATAAGCGAAGCAGAATATAACATAAAACAACTAAATATTATTTTGTAAAGGAAACAGGCCACTAGGAGGGCAGATCCCGCCATAAAGGCAATTGTGCATGAACGCAAATGAAATTGGATAAAAATATGATAAATGATTTAAAATAAACAATTGGATTTATATAATCAAATTAACTCTTTCATAATATAGCCAACGTCTATATTATGTTTGGTATGTAACATGACTCCCCTCCTCGGAAAGCTTTGTCCTCAAAGTTGGAAATGTCTAGAAAATCCTTTCAAGTTCCCATGTAGCCTCTTCATCTAGTAGGCCCTGCCATTTGATGAGAAATTCTTGGATGTGACGAGAGCTCCGTATGCGTGTTCTGCTTTGTAGAACTGCTTCTGGCTGGAGGTATATACGCCCTTCTGCATCGAGTATTGGTACTTTTTATTGATATTTCATTTTTTGGCCGATCACCTTCTTGAGAAACTGTCTGGCATGGTCATGGGATATTTTGGAATGTAGTCCCTTTGGTTCTTGGAATACCTCTTCATAATGTGCTACCATGTCTCGTAAATCTGGAGCAAAAATACCCAAAATTGCTCGAGATTGCTTTTCCAAACAAGTAATTTGAGCTATGAATCCATATCCAACCTTTTTAAATGTTTTCTCCATACTATGAGAGCTCACCATATATGATGGGGGAGTAGTAATACCTTGTAAGTGAATGACCCATCCGTTTTCCTTCCATTCCACAAATAATTTTTTGAAATTGAAGCTGATCGTGTCTAGTGTTTCCAACCATTCAACTCCTAAAATAACATCAGAGTTCCCTAAATTCATTACGAAAAGAGATCCAAACCAGGTATAATTTCCCATTTTAATGGAGACTTGAAATGTTCTCCCAACATATTGAGCGTTCACCCTGTTGGCTACTAGAACCTAGAATTTGTCTTTGTTGGAAGAATTAATGAATAAATTCAAAGCTTTTGTTGTTTTGATGTTGATAAAATTGTGGGTATTGCCTGAATCAATTAGTACATTTATCTTTTTTTGGTGGAGAAATCTTGGTACCTTGATTGTATGGTGGGTTGTTAACCCCATGAGGGCATGCACAGAAATAGCCATTGTATCCTCTTCCTTCTCTTCTAGAACAATCGATAGTTCTTCTTGAATAGGTTCTTCCTAGTGGTATGCTTCTTCCTCTTCTCCTTCATATTGAGCGCATTCAATATGAAAGTTTTGTTTTTGTGCACATGCTCTCTGGGATGGTGATTGCAACATTTATGGTAGAAGTATCTTGATGGTTGATCATTTTTGGGAAAAGAGTTGTTGCCATACGAAGGATGACTATAAGTTTCATGTGTATACAACTGAATTCTCTTCTCAGCTAGCTTGGCTATTCTTATGCAATCGTTCAACGAGGTTGGATTTTGAATGTCCACCTCCACCTTAATATTTTCTTTCAAACCATTGTGAAAATCTCCTACCACTGTGTCTGGACTGAGGTGTAATGCATACGATAGTAAACTGGTGAATTCGGAGATGAACTCACTAACTGATCTTTCTTGTTTAAGAGATAACAGTCTTACTATGTATGATGATGTAGCTCCTTCATAAAATCTTTCTAAAAAATAGGTAGTGAAATTATTCTAGCAAACAGTAGCTCCTTTCTCACGTTTAAGCCATACTAACCATTGGTAAGCCTCAGTGCCTAATTTTGATGCTACGAAAGGGACTTTATCAGAATCCCTAATTTGGTATAAGTCCAGAATGCCTTCCATTTTTTCTATCCAACCACGAGGATCATGACCCTCAAAAGTGGGCATATCAATACATGGAAAATTATTAGGGCCTTTCAGTTGGTGATAACCCATATCCCTATCCTGATCTTGGTTATATCGCTATCTATGATAGCGGTTCCTGTAATTATCCAGATTACCTCTTTGCTGCTCCCAATCTTCATCCTAGTTGTCATTTTCTTCATGCCTTTGTTCATGGGAGTGATTTTGGGGATTAGTATTGGGATTAGGTTGGTTTTGTGTGCTCAATAGTTTAGTTAGGTTGACATTAATTTGGTGCATACCATCTAGTAAGTGTCGGAGAGTTTCATCCATGGTAATGGCCGAGTTACTTGATTCTCCTTGTGTGATGGTTTCGTGAGTTGGGGGAGGGTTAGTAGCCATAGGGTCTACCAGCAGATGATGTGGATTATAACTACCAATTTTGAAAGGAGAAGGAGAATTTTTTGTACCTGGGCTTCGATGAGGTCTTCTTGCGTTGTTATTGGTCATCTTCGAGCTTGATAGTCGACCGTCAGGTCCTTTGGTCCACTGCTGCAATAATAATTTGATGAATTACCAAAATTTGTGTGTTCCACTTCAACTGTCATGCCAAATGTGACATAGAATTTAAGGTAGCGCTGCCCCTTGACTTCATTGAATTTAATGTAACTCACCTGACCTCGATTGGCAACGATAGGAAACTACTGATATGACCAACTGATCGACATGACCGTACGTGGGACACAGATTGACCGATAGTGAACGAGGACACAACAACAGAGAACGAATCGACTAACCATGAGGAGCGGAGGAACTAACAAACAGGAATAGAATGACTATGAGGAATAGACCGACTGACAGCGAATGAGGACACGATAGTGAGGAATGGGGGAACTAACAACTGACAGTGAACGAGGACAAATGAGGACACGACAGAAACAGATGTGACAACTAACAACAAGGAAACCAAATACAAACACGAGGAGGTGGGCATGTGACCAAGGCCACAACACTAACTGATGGTGTTTCTATTTTTAAATGGTATCGCAAAATCCACACCTTCAGTGTGGGATAAATGGAGACGCCCAAATATATATATATATATATATATATATATATATATATATATATATATATATATATATATCCGCGATGACGTCACGAATTAAATTTAATAAACAACCTTAGCCTTGGCGTATAATACGTGATTTTAACGTGATTTGATTGGCCGCGACCTCGAAAGGAACTGACACGATTTTTCATCAAATTTTCGGCAATTTTGGTGTTTCTTTTCATGGTTTAAGCTCGTGTTCTCTCCTGCGTGACACGATTTAATATTTCATGGTTGTCGACAAGCTTTATCGTGCTGTCAATGGATTAAAACTGGAAACACCCCGTGGATGCCTGCGGAACGCTTGTAAACTGGAATGTAGATGTCTGCAGAATGCGGTGGATGCCTATGGATTCTTCAGGACCGGTGATGGAAACTGATACCACTTGGTAAGGTTTTCCTTACTTCCCTTGCTTAACACGGGTATCTCAATAAATTATCAATGCAACAGTGAATAAGCGAAGCAGAATATAACATAAAATAGCTAAAGATTATTTTGTAAAGGAACCAGGCCACTAGGAGGGTAGATCCCGTCGTAAAGGCAATTGTGCGTGAATGCAAATGAAATTGGATAAAAAGATGATAAATGATTTAAAACAAACAATTGGATTTATATAATCAAATGAACTCTTTCATAATATAGTCGATGTCTATATTATATTTGGTATGTAAAACTTAGGTCTAGTTCTACCACCATTCTAAGTGTCTTAACCTCGAATTCGATGGGTATCATTACATCTTTTACATATACCAATTGAAAGGTTGTAAATCCTATGGTCGATTTCCATGTTGTATTATATGCCCATACCACCTCCAATAATATTATAGCCCAATCCTTCTTGTGTTTCTACACAGTTTTCATTAGGATGTTTTCTATTTCCCTGTTGGCTACCTCCATCTGTCCATTCACCTATGGATGATAGGGGGTAGTCTTGTTATGTCAAATCTTGTACTACTCCATAAGCTCCTCAATTAGCCTAGAGGTAAATTGGGGTCCTTGGTCCATTTTAATATCCGTGGGCACTCCAAACCTTGTAAAAATATGGAAAAATAATAATTCAGGTACCATATTTTCCTTGGAGTCCCTCAGGGCCTCAACTCTAAACCACTTAGTAATGTAGTCTGTGCATAATAAAATATACCTCTTCCAATTGAAGGTGGGTTGTGAAATCCATGCCCCATTTATGAAAGGGATCAATGTGTACATGAGGTTGAAGGGGCATTTTGTCCCTATGGGTCAGCCTACCCATTCTCTAGAATTTGTCACACCTGCTGGCGTATGCAGTTGTGTCTTTAAATAGAGTGGGCCAAAAATACCTAGTTTGTAATACCTTATACATAGTCCTTCTCCCTAAGAAATGTCCTCCACATGGCTCATTGTGATAAGATTTTAGTACCTATGGGAACTCATACTCTGCTATGTACCTCCTCACAATATGATTGGGCCTTGTTTTGAATAGGAGACCATCAATCCATTGAAAGGAAGCGGTATTTTCAATCATCCCTTTCTTCTCTCTATACAAAATAGCAAGGGATGTTCTACCAGTGGCTAGATAATTGGTAATGTCCACATGCCTCGGTGTTTATTCACTGATGATGAACAAATGCTCATTCGATAATTTTTCCTCTACCACTGCATGATCTGCTGGTATTAGTCTGGATAGGAAGTCCATGACTACGTTGTCCTTCCTCGGATTTTCAACTATGGTGATGTCAAATTTTTGCAATAGCAAAAGCCACCCGATTATCCTATCACTGATCGTCGGTTTACTGATTAGGTATCTGATGTCCACATGGTTTGTGTGAGTGAACACCTTATACCTAGTGATGTAGTGGTAGTACTTGTTGATGGCATGTACCACTACAAGAAATTATTTCTCTGTTACTGTGTAATTGAGCTTAGCCCCTACTAAATTCTTACTGACATAATAAATGGTATAGAATTATTTGTTATCCTTCTGCCTGAGGACCGCTCCAATTGCATTATTGGATGCATCACAATATATGTGAAATGGGACAACCCAATTTGGATCCTACAACACTACAATAGAAATTAGCTTCTCCTTTAGCATCTAAAATGTCTGCTCGCAGTCCTCCGTCCAAATGAATTCTACATCCTTCATCAGTAGGTTGTGCAATGGTTTGGCAATTTTGCTAAAATTGGTGATGAATCACCTGTAGTACCCGATAGATCCAAGAAAACTCCTCACTTCCCTTTGTGTTTTCAGGTTGGTTATATATTTAATTATCTCTATCTTATTTTGATCTACTTTAATCCCTTCTATCGAGAGATGATGTCCCAACACTATGCCCTCATGCATCATCATAAAACACTTCTCATTGTTGAGGGATAAGTTGTTCTCTTCGCATCTCTAGAGCACACGTTCCAAATTCATCATTACATCTTCAAATGTTTCTTCATAAATTGTGAAATCATCCATGTATACCTCTATTGCCTCACCCATCATATCTAAAAATATGCTCAGCACCACCCTTTGGAAGGTGGTTGGTGCATTGCACAACTAGAAGGGCAGCACTCTGTAGGTAAATGTTCCCCATGGACAGGTAAAAATTATCATGTCTTGGTCCTCTTCCCTGATCTAGATTTGGTTATACCCACTAAATCCATCCATAAAGGAGAAGTATTTCCTCCTAGAAAGTGTGTCCAACACCTGATCAATAAAGGAAAGCAAGAAGTAATATTTTTTAGTCACTTTGTTCAGTGATTTGTAGTCAACATAGATTCACCATTTTCAATTTTTCTTGGGGACCACCACAAGTGGTCTCATCCACTAACTATCATAAATTGAATAGATGAACCCTACTAATAAGAGCTTTTGAATCTTAGCTTTGATGATTTATTTCATGGTCGGGGTCATCCTTCTCTGTGACTGTCTAACTGGGGTTACCTGCTCTTCAAGGTAGATCTTATGGATGTAGATCTCTGGGTTGATTCCTTTCATATCTGAATAATCCCAAGAAAATGCTTGTTGGTATCTGGCAAGGAGCTCCTTCAACTCTATCAGTTGTGTGGGGGTCAATCCATTGCTAACATTAAATGTTCTACTAGGCTCAATATCAATTTGCCTAGTATGGTGGTCTTGAGCACCAAACAACGATGACTCAGGAGCTGAGAGGGAGGATTCCACTTGAAGGAATCTCATGATGAGACCATATTCATCGTATTCTTCCTCCATATTTATTATTACCATCATTGGTTGGAGCATGGACAATGAATCATCATTTTGCTCGATCAGCATGGTTTCACCCAATGTGTCCATGAACTTAATAGGGGGAGAGATTATTAATCTTATGACATTTTGTCCATTCAAAATAGTGATTAGTACATCGTGACAACTATTATAGGCATCAACCATGGCTAACCATGGTCTCCCCAAGATGAGTGGGTTACCACCCAATCCCATTTTTTATTGTAACACCAAGAAGTCCATCGGGTATTCCCATGCATCAACTATTATGATGATATCCTCAAGCATCCCTTTTGGTGCTACAGTTGATCGATCGACCGGTTGCAACACCATCTTGGTGGGTTTCAGGTTTGTAAGTTTTAGCTTTGCATAGTCTCCTGTGAAATATTGTTGATGGCTACACCTAAGTAAACTAAGGTTTTTTCTAATGAATACCCTCTTATTTTTATCGTCAGCACCAGGTTTCTTGGGTCTGCATATTTGATATGATATGCATTCCCCATCATCAAATCAGCCAACTTTCCCATGATATTAATGTTTTGTGCTACCTTACATCCTGGTTTCCTAAGACATGACTCTTTTATCACCTTGGTGTATATGGATACATCTCGAATGGATTGAAATAGTGGGATAGTGACTGTAAGGTTCCTTAGGCTAGAGAGGATATCAAATTATGGCTATGTTAGGTTCCTCTGCTCCTGCAACCATTTAGGGAATGGAGCCTCTATTTTATAAAAAACTTTCTCTACCTCCACCTCTTCTATCAGAGGAGAATCTCCTATATCTTCCTCCTCTTATACCAGGGGAGGTGCTTCTACTCCTAGTTTCTTGCCTGATTTAAGTTGATTAGGATTACAACTAATATGATACATCAGATACATCTCTCCTTCTACTTGGTATACTGGCTAGTTTATCTTATTATTTGGGTTCACCATCGGTTTTGCTAGTAATTGCATAGGTCTTACCATAGGTAGGGCCAATAAGCCTTGCTAAGGTGGAACCTATGCCATGTTTTGTGGAGTAGAGTTCCACAAAATATGGTTCCTCCACTACTGCCCAAGGTGCTGATATGGCATCCATTGTTGCTGATTGGGAAATGTAGCTCCTAGAGGTACGTTTGTCTAAGGTAGCAGTCTCCACCATCCCATATTGGGTGGTTGTGGCTGCCTTATGGCATATATTATCCTCCTCCATAGGGAAACATCCCCATGGACATGTTCCCCATAGGGGTTTACTGCCAATTTCTTCTATTGCCCATGAAATAGGCTTCAGTTACGTCAGCCTCCTCCTTGGTATTGGGTAGCTGTGGGCACAGTCGGGTCTTTTTGTTCTATTGGTAAACCATGCATACTATGACCTTGTTATCTGGGTATGCATTCCTAGCATGTTTCCCCTATATTTTGGATAAAAATAGGATCAATGTTGCATCGTTCTCCTATTTCTTCTTCTTCAGTAGTTTCCCCATAGATGACGTGGAACGATGGTCAAAGGGGTCCCTCTTCTATGTTTTGAATATAGGAGTAAGACATGTTCTAATGAAAAGGGGGACAAACCATGTTATTTATATTTCAATAAAATTGGGTTGAAATATTTGGTTTAATTTTATTTATTAATAAATTAGATAAACTCTTTTTTTAGTTAAATAACAGACTGAAGTTACTAAGTTTTATTATCATAGGTATGTGATTTTGTAAAAGGCTTTGGAAGTTTTTATTTAAGCAAAATTAAAATGAGCTAGAAAATAATAAGCAAATGCTTTATTTAATTAATTATATGAATTAGGAATTTGTATTTGTTTAATTGTTTTAAAATATAGTGTTAAGGGAATTTTTTATTTTTAAATATGAATTTGGGTATTTGTGTTTATCCATTTAAATTGAAATATTAAATTTGGAAGTGGAATCTATATAGAGTGAAATACTATGGATGTCTCATATATTCTTTTAATTGGGTGTGGAGTCCATTTTTTTGAAAAAAACTTGTATTAAAACAAAGATCATATACAAGTTGGGATGAGAGTTCTCCCAGCTTTAGACAAAGAGAAAACATGTTTACAACAGTAAAAGAAGATTTGCATTGGAGTCAAATCTCTTAAACCATATTTCTACAATGGTTGTTCACCTATTTACAACTGTAAAATAAGATCTACATTGGAGCATAAATATCCTAAACTATATTTTTGGAATGGTTGTCCAAATTAGCAAAACACTATATTTTCTCACCAACCTGCCTAATCATCTCATCCTCAATAGCCATGTCACTATGACACTGAACCCCTACCTCCTCATTTCCCATGTTATCTAAGAAGTCTACCACTTTATTTAGATATCTACTCACATAAATTAGAATCACATCATCTAATTACGTCCACAATTCTTTAATTTCAATGACATGAATCCTCAACCTCCATGTCTTCAAAGTAAATTTCCTCATGCAATCTAGAGCTCCAACCATTATTTGAGAATATGATTCTAGGATTATCCTCTTGTAACCTTGTTTTACTACCCAAATAGAAGTATATTTTATAGCTAAGGCTTTTGCTTCATTATTTTTGGCCCTTCCCAAGCCTTGCAGTTCCCAATAGAGCATTGTTCCAACATGATTTCGGTAAACCACTCCAATTATAGCTCTACCTGAATTGCATTTTGCAGATCCATTAGTATTAATTTTAATCCAAAATTCTAGGGATGGTTTGTAACTAGCTCTATCCTACCCCTCTTAGACTTCAAATTCCTTCTCCATTGTCCTTATAACAAGCTTATTTTCCTCTTTAGCATACACTGCCACAGTTTCTATGACTTTGATCCAAATGACCTGTCAAACTCCATCTAAATATGAAAAGGTTTCTCTAAAAATTATGGCATTTCTCTCCAACCACACTTGCCACCAAATTAATTTTAATCAAAGCTCCCAACAAATGGAAAGATATTTATATTTAAATCTACCCCTCTTCCATATTTCCCAAATATTAATATGGTTCAAATCACCATTAACTCAAATTTTATAATATAAAAACCATCTCTCCTAGATTTAGTGTGTGAATGTAAACTCAAACATCAAGTGATCAATTGTTTCCTCACTCTCGTAGCATAAAACACATTGATATGAACCAATGATTCCCCTACGTCTGAGATTATCAAAAGTAAGAATTCCATTATGCATGAACTACCAGGCAAAATTTTTTACTTTCGACCAACCATTGGACTACCAAATATTTCTCCAATCCTCAACCTAATATGCATGAGGAGGATGCTCTAGAAGGATCTTATCATATCCATCCTTCAATGTGTAGACACTGAAGAACACAAGCTTATACTGAGAGGGGGGCTGAACAGTATAGCGCCCACTTTTTACTTTCTTTCCAAACCAATATCAATTAGTGTCCTTAATTGCAATAACCAGATATAGCAGTGTGCATTAATGACATAGATAATAATAATAATAAAGTGCAAAAATCACCACACGTAATTGAGACACAATATTTAACATGGTTTCCCCAATGTGGGGTAGTCCACAAGATAATCTACTAATAATATCTCACAATGAAATGGGAATCCTTATCCCAATACAAATGATTACTTTGATTTAGCTCAAAGCTAGGCTATCTTGATTTGCTCAGGTGGGCTCCATTGATCTTCTTAGCTAGGCTATCCACTGATATGCTCAGCTAGGCTATCCAATGATCTACTTAGCTAGGCAATCCATTGATTTTCTTAGCTAGGCTATCCACTAATCTACTCAACTAGGCAATCCATTGATCTGCTTAGCTAGGAAATCTTGATTTTCTTAGGTGGGCTCTCCACTGATCTACTTATCTATGCAATCATGATCTATTCATGTGGGCTCTCCACTAATTTGCTCATCTAGGCTATCCACTGATATGCTCAGCTAGGCAACTGGTGTTGGTATATTTTTATGTTTTTATTCTATCTCTTTCACTACTCATAAATCTTCCTCAATGCCTTATCATAAGGCTCAAACAATCCTACTCAAATGCTATCCCAAATATGTCCATAAATCTATCCCAAAATCCTTCTCAAAGGCTCACTCAATCATGCACAAAATCTGCCTCAAATCTGTCCAAAAATTCTATCCCAAAAGCCTTCTCAAAGGCTCACTCAATCATGCACAAAAGCTGCCTCAAATCTATCTAGAAATTTTGTCCCAAAAGCCTTATCAAAGGCTCAATCAATCATGCTCAAGTAGCACTCAAATCTCATCCACAAATAAATGAAGGTAAGGCTCAATGATGAACTCAATAATGAATGGCAACATACTCTTCAATGGATGACAACAATGATCCACAATGATCTCAACAATGTATGACAACTACTCTCTCAAATGGATGATAACAATGCTCAACAATGAACTCAACCATGTATGACAAATACTCTCTCAAATAGATGATGACAATGCTCAAAAATAAACTCAACCATGTATGACAAATACTCTCTCAAATGGATGATAAAAATACTCAACAATGAACTCTCAAATATATGGTAAATGAGCTCTCTAATGAAAATATATCCAAGCAATAACAATGAGGACTTTAGCCAACCAAGGAAAATATCCACAAGTGATAGAAATAGGTTCTCAATAATACCTTCCTCATGGAATGTCAATAATTTCTCAAGAAACAAGCACAACTCCCTCAAGCAAAAGAGCTCTCAAATAGCCAACAATGATCTCTTCAAATAAAAGACAAATGTATCCACAAGTGACTAGCAAATGATCTCCTCAATGGTCTCAAATAGTGGCAATGTACTCAACAAGTAACCAACAATAATCTCCTCAAAAAATAGCAAAAACCTCCTCAATAATGACAATACTCTCAATGAACTCCACTAAATCAATAATAAACTCAAGCATCTATTTTATCCACCAAATTGATTTTCTAATCCATCCACTTCTTATTAATAGCCAAGGCATAATCAAGCAATTTGTCTTCAATTTCAAACCCTAAATCATATGCATGTCTTCTAACTCAAGGTGGCAATTAACTAGGTCTCAAGTTCCTAGTTTAATTTCATAATTAAATCATGCACTAGAACATATAACAAGTTCAACACTATCCAACCTTATGACTCCCTAATTTTTATTAATACATACAACAAACACCCATGCTTTTATTTTTAATTCCACACCTTATAACTCCACATACAACAATCACCAATATTTAAATTCAAACCTTATAACTCCCTAAGCACATACAAACATCATTTATTTTTACTAAATACCTTATAACTCCCTAGTTATAATAGAAATGATTTTCAATGCACCAAAACTTTGGCAATATCAAATATTACCATGCGCTAGAGATAAACACCCTTTTACAAAATACCTTTGCCAAATTAATGTGCCTTCACCATCTTCAAAATTGTTAATGCCTTTCCAAAAACAATGCACCTTCACACCTTTGCGGGAGTCAAACTCTGTTCCTCTCACTTAGTGTTGTGAAGCGCTTACCACATGGGCATCAACCCACATTGGGATTTAATCCCAAACACCCAAATTTGCCTGCGATCAAATCTAAAAACTCAAATTGCCTTCCTTAGCAAAACACTTTGACCCTAGTGGGATTCAAACAACGAACCCGCCTTGTGTAAAGTTCATGCACTGCCAACTATGCTATAGGCTCCTGTGTGATATCACTTTCCCGCACTGTCTCCTTGACATTGCTCTCAAACAATTTTTATTTTTTTATTTCTTCACTGCTCCCCTTTTGACGATTCTCACTCATGTGCAATATTCCCAACCTCTTATAAACAAAGGTTTTACCTTTTATTTATATGCACCTCCATGCCTTCGAATGACGTTGGCATATTTTATTAATCTCCCCAACCATTGCACGTTAGTGAATAATAAAACTCAACTTTAAACCTTAGAATTATTAAATAAGAATTTAATAATTCACCTCTTAACTTTGAATTGGGATATCTCCTTCATTATTTTGAATTTTTCCATGAAACTTTTTGCACCTAGGTTTTATTTGAAAAACCTTTTCATCCATCATTATTTGGAGAAGTCTTAGCATAGTGGTTTTAATGAAAAAACATTTCCAATGGTTTTAATAAAAACCCTTTCCATTGGTTTAAATAAAAACTTACCATTGGTTTTAATAAAGACCCTTGTCATTGGTTTTAATAAAAAACCTTTACCATTGGTTTTAATAAAAACCATTAATATAATATTTAAAAATTAAATATTATATGCCTTTTGTGCCACAAAATATTGTATACATCCATGATCTTTAAAATATTATAAATTATTATTTATAAAGTGCTTTTGCCACCAAAACTCAATGTGATCCATGTGACATCAATGACAACACAAAATAACTCAATTTTCCAATAGAAACTAAGGCTCCCATAGCCCCATGCTAATTCATCCTCCACATATCTACCTGTGAGAAATATTTTTGCCAAGATTTTAGTCATGATGGGTGTCAAATCTAGAGGGATTGAAATTGGCCACTCATCCAACTTCTTAAATTGCTTAAACTTATAATCCCCCAGCTAACTAGTGTTGAAATAACTTTCAATTTGGACCCAATCCCTAGTTTCCATGGCTATTTTTATTGGTTTTAGTTAAGAGAATTCAACAATGATAGGTGGGTATTGATCCCATGAATTTTTCCAAAATCATGCCTTCTCCCCTCTCCCAACTTTCCAAAATAATTCATATTTCACTACCTGATATACTAACTTAAGAACCTACCACACTAAGAATCCATTACCATCCAAAGGTAAATGACCCACCTCATTTGGTTTTACTTGTCCCAAATATTTAATAGTTAAAATTCTACTGAATAAAGATGTTGGTTGGGAACTCCACCTCCAGTAAAGCTTTCCAACGAAATTTGTATTATTTAAATTTGATCTTCTCAGTACCAAACCTCATTTTACCTTGGGTTAACTTACTTTATCCCAACCTACTAAGGCTCATTTCCTCTCTCCTTTTACTCCTTACCATAAAAAATTTCTAGCCATATTGTCGAACTCTTTCTGTATGGTATGTTGGGTAGCAAGGATATAAAATTTATAAATTGGCATGGCCTAAATGACTGACTGTAAAAATTTCAATCTACCCCCATAGCTTAACCATTAATGAGAGAAATGATTAATTTTTTCTTTGATACAGTCCAAAATATTCCTCCAGATATCTATTTTTAGTTTTTTAAAATTTAAAGGAACCCCCAAGTATACCACTAGGAGAGAACTCCTTGTGAATCCAAATATATTTAAAATTTTATCTTGAAACCTTTGATCAAGATTGAAAAAAACCACTTTGGATTTTTTATCATTGATGACTTGGTTTGTAGCCCTAAGGTAGATATTAAGTGTATCTCTAATCATTCTTGCTTCCCTAAATTTTGACACTCCCACCAATCATGTGCCATCGAAAAACTGTAGGCGAGTCAAAACTTCCTCACCCACTTTGATACCTATTAGCAAACCTTATTGTATTCTCCTCAAGATGAGTCTACCCAATCCTTCATCCAATATGAGAAAAAGATAGCGGGAATAGGGATCTCCTTGATGAAGGCCTTGAGTAGCTCCAAACTGTTGTGAGGGAAGACCCTTGATTAAAACTAAGTATGTTGAAGTAGAAACACAACTCATGACTCATTCTATCCAATCCTAAGAGAAACCAAAGGCTGTCATAATATTTGACAAGAAGCTCCACTCCAACCTATCATAAGCCTTTGACATATCCAATTTTATGAACATTCTCTATTACCATATGTTTACATTGAATGGATTGCCTCTTAATATAGAACCACACCATCGAAAATCTACCTAACCTCTATAAAACCCCCTTGCTCTGAGGAGATAATGCTATGTAGAAGAGGTTTTAGCCACTCAACCATTAACTTTGTGATTATTTTATATATGTCATTGCATAAAGTAATAGGTCTATAATCTAAAATATGTGCCCCCTCCTCCCATTTTGGAATTAAGGTAATGAAAGTATGATTTAATGCTTTAAGCATTCTTTTACTACCTTTGGACTCCTCTATAAAAATAATTACATCCTCCTCCAAGTTATCCTAGAAGGCTTGGAAAAACTCAATTGGAAAGCCATCTGGACCTGGTGTTTTTTCGATGCTCATTCCAAATACTACATTCTTCAGTTCCTCTCTATAAATGGGTTTAAGTAGGTCTTAATTTTCTTCTTTAGAGATAACAGAGGGTATGATAACAATAACTTCTTTTTGAGCCTCTTCATCTTGCACCATACTTTCATTAAATAATTTTAAAAAATAATCCATGGAATGGAAAAGCATACCTAGAATTGTATCAAAGGAGTGTCCATTCTCATCTTGAAGAGCTTCCATGTTGTTCATATGTCTCCTAGAATAGGCAGCCCGATGAAAAAAATTAGTATTTTTATCACCTTTTAATAACCAAGTGGTTCTTGCTCTCTGTTTTCAGTAGGTCTCTTCTTGGTTGTCAATCTCCTCAATTACTTTACGCAATGCATCATCCTCTTCTTTGAGTTGCTCTATAATTTTTCCTTCCCTAAAGTGTTTTTGAAGCTCATCCCATATGGCCACCAATGGAGCTCTTTGGACCTAGAAGTCTATATTTTTAACTTGCCTCCATTGTTTTAGTTGATCTTTGACATAACAAAGTTGTTTGTGGAATTTAAACATTGTTGTACCATATGCTAGGTGACCTTCTTCCCACCACTATGGAATTTTATTTTGAAGTTCCTCTTTTAGTAACAAAAAAATTTCAAATTTAAATGGTTTGTGATGCTGCACTATCTTGATCCTCCCTTCCAAAAAAATGGGAAAGTGATATGAAACTAGACCCTCCAAGATCTAAAATTTTATATTCCATTTTACAATTGCCTCCTCTTAAACTAAAAAATGATCTAAGTTTGACTTCATGCTATGTGGATTCCTCATCTTATTAGTCCAAGTATAGTTGGTTCCAGGGCATTTAATATCAACCAAGTGTAATGTCTGGACTTGGGTAACATAAGTCAATCCACTAGGTCCAAAATTTGGGTTCCCCCTCCTTGATCCCTAGAGGATAATTAAGAATAAAAATCCCTAGTAACAATCAAGTCTAACTCTTCCCTTGAGACTTTCATGTTATGCATAAATTTCCATTGATGCATCTGACCATCTAGGTTTTGAGCCCCATAAAAATTTATGATTAAACCATTTGCAACTGTGACATTGTTCCTAAAATATGATGTGAGGACACCCCTCCAAGCTATATGTTATGTTGTAGTCCATTCAAGATAGTTTCAAAAATTAAATATCCCCCCGAGTCCCCTTGGGAAGCCACTTCCATATGACTAGCACCCCTTCAAATTCTATTTACTATTTTACACATAATATCCAATGATATTTTTATGTCTTGGATAAGAAAAAAAAATTGTTTTACATTTTTCTAAGAGTCTTTGAACAATAGATTGATGGCTTCTAGTGTTTAAATACTTAACTTTCCATTATTGTATAATCATTGGTTACCTTGATAGCAGTAAGAATATATTGGCCTCATCGATCCTCCAATGAATTTTTTTCTTCTTGAATTGCTATCAATTCCTTATTTGATTTTATACCCACTCCTTGAGAGCTACTATTTTTTTATCTCTTTTCCACTTGAGCTATCCCTAGAGTTGGACTCTATCTGTTCTTTTCTGCTATGCCCATGATGACATCCTTAATTATTGGTTGCTCTTGGTTATGCACTATCAATACCCCTCTACTCTTTGATTGCAGTAACTCACTGCACTCAATTACCTACTCAATGATGGGAGGAGGTGAAAGAGGGGCTTGAACATGGCTGTTATTATTTTAATTATTCCCATCCACTCCTTCTATGAATTATTCTTCTTCTTGGTCCATTAGTGTCTTAAAAATCTCATACCTATTGGAGGGCTTGAGTTGGGTTTGCTCTTTACCATATTTTTTCTTTTACCTTCTTCTTCTTTTGGGCTATTCAAAACCATCTCCCTGTGCTTATTTTCCCTAAGAAATATCCATTGTTTCTTTATTGATTGTTGACTTACCCTCCTTATAGAGATTTGAAATTCCTAGAGGATCCTCCATTTTTATGTTCATATTATTTGGGTAAATATCGGGCCAAATACCCATATTTGTGGTAAACACTACATCTGAAGGGTAATGTCTCATAATTCAATTTTTGAATCCAAGATAATCCTACAAGATCGAGTTCCACCTCTGTTAGCAAAGGCTAGCTAAGATCCATTTCCACACATAATATTGCATAAACAGTTGTGTTTCCTTCCATTGTGTCTTTGGAAACACCCAAATGTCTTCCAAGGAAATTTGTGATAATTTCCTATACACGCTCACTCCAAAAATCCATTGCAAATGCATACAAACAGATCCAAATTGAGACAGTAGTGGGTTCAATTTGAGGATCAAATCCCACTCTCCAAGGTTGAACAAATAATCTCCCTGTGCTTATTTTCCCTAAGAAATATTCATTATTTCTTTATTGATTGTTGACTTACCCTCCTCAGAGAGATTTGACATTCCTAGAGGATCCTCCACTTTTATGTTCATATTATTTGGGTAAAAATCAGGCTAAATACCCATATTTGTGGCAAACACTACATCTGAAGGGCAATGTCTCATAATTCAATTATTAAATCCAAGATAATCCTACAAGCTCGAGTTCCACCTCTATTAGAAAAGACTGGCTATGATCAATTTCCACATATAATCTTGCATAAACAGTTGTGTTTCCTTCCATTGTGTCTTTGGAAACACCCAAATATCTTCCAAGGGAATTTTTGATAATTTCCTATAACCACTCACTCCAAAACTCCATTGGAAATACATACAAACGGATCCAAATCGAGACAGCAGTGGGTTCAATTTGAGGATCAGATCCCACTCTCCAGGGTTGAAAAAATAATCCTACTGGACCATGATTCCTCTTTTCTTATTTGAAATCCCTATTTCTATCAACAAGTGAAGAAAAACTAACAATAAAATATCCATTGCTAATAAACCACAAAGAATAATCACCAAGAGGCTCCTAGTTTTGTCGGACCTAGGAATGCAAAAATTTAGGGTAGGGCAAATACCCATGAATTTACATATCAAATCATGATTGGATCTATATAAAATTATTTCTTTAACCATCCTTTGCTCAATGACAATATTTGGCCTTGATTCTGACTGTGGCAAGCATCCATTAACTCATTGAGATGTTGATATATTTCTAGCAATCGTAAAGAGTATTTTTAATGCATTTTTTTGTGCTTCTTCAGTATTTTATGGGGATTTATCCTTTAAAAAATATGCAAAATAACAATATCTCTCTAAAAGAGGATTCAAAGGTGTCCCCATTGGGTCCTCCTGGGGTAGCAATCTTGAATTCAAATCCACAATAACCAAAAATCTCTTCAGCTACCCAATTGATACCCTAGTTTTCTCTTCCAGAGTTCTCCTTCACCCATTTTACTAATAATTCATGATGAAGGGATATTAATCCTAAAAATGATTCACTAATTATGCATTGTCAAGGTGTGGAGTCCATTTAAAAGAAGGAAATTATTGGGTTTCCTCACATGTTCTTTGTAAAAGAGGAATTAGAAATATAAATATTTATGTTCATTTCTATATGAATTTTTTATGCATTTGGAAAAATACATTTAAGAATGCATTATAATGAAAGGAGCTATCCTGATACCTTAATCCAACTACCTCTCAATGGAGCTCAACAAACAATGAGCTGTGAATGGAAAATAATCTCAAAAAAAAAAAAGCAAACAATGATATGGATGGATAGTATTCTATCATGTATTTACCATGGTTTCATATTGTTTATGAATATATATTTTTTGGTAGATAAGATACTATAGCATTAATACCGGTTTTTACAAGTTGACCCAAAATATTTTACAAAAATCAGCCCAAGATTGTTGATGAACATGTCCTTACTAAGGATCCTATATATATATAATCTACATGCCGCCAAAGCCATTACATCCGGTAAGACACATAGTCTATTATCAAAAAGTAACTTCCCATACAAAATTTTGGGTATACCCCAAGAAAACACACCTGCATCATAATTACAAAAAAAGAAATAGACACAGATCCCTTCCTTGTTTATGAATATAATATAATTGAAATCTCTTAATAAAAATAAATATAATTTAAAAGGAGTTATAATGATCAGTCATGCGATTGATTCTATGAAGATAGAGATATTATTAATAAGTTTCTTTATTATAAGAAAAATTAAATAATTGATGCTTTAAGTATTTATTATTATTGTTTTCAATTCATGTTGAAAGAATAAAGTTAAAGTTATTCTTAGAAAAGAACCAAAAGCGATGATTTATTATGATTTGGTTAAATGAATTGAAAGGAGTTTGAATTTGTTTATTAGAAATTTTATTGTTTATCAGTTAAGTGCAAACCTTAATTTGTTGATTAGTTCTTTGAAATTATGCACTAGAAATATTCTAATTTGTTCTTAAATAAGTAAGCATGTTTTACTATTGACAGATATAGAGAGAGGTTAAGGTAAAGAGATGTTATGCTTTTGGGTTATGGATGGTTTGAAAGGGCATGGTTTAAGTAACCATGTTAGAACCCTAATTATGGTAAAACCAAACTTAATAAATTTATGGGGAGGCAACACCCAAGTCATTTGCAATGGGCACATCTAGAGTGGGGAATTTTGGATGTATTCCAAAAATAGGAAGTTCTTGGATAGAATCTAAGTGGTAAAGCTTGAATCTTATTTCTTGTTGTGGAGTTTAGGAACCCATGTGTAATTGAGTTAAGTTATGGAACCTTGAATAGAAGGCTTGGGTTTCCATGTGAAACTATCACATGGAGTGATAATCACCTTAATTAGCCCATCACAAATATGTGGTAATTAAGCACCAAGATTTTAGTAATTCCACTACAGAGGTGTAATGACTAAACATTAAGGCACTACACTTGTGAGAATCAACATAGATTAACTTATGTTTGCTGTGGAAATTGGTGTCCTCTTCTCTAAATATTAAGAAAGGACAATACTTACACTATGGTTGAATGGTCTTGCATTTGCGAAGAATATAAGAAATATGGGGGGACCATTAAAGTGTCCTTTATACCATGGAGGTATATAAGGTGAGCCCCAAAATTTATGAGATTTTAGCCACTAATATCCACTTGGGAGTTATCTGCAATGACAAAGTCTCAAAATGTGGAGATACCTTAACAACTTTGAATTCTAATAGAAACATCTTGTGAGAACCTTAACTAAAATTATTACTTGTGGTCCAAAACAAAAAAATTACTCTCTCTCAGGTTGGTTAGAAAACTAGGTAGTTACAAATTCATCAAGTGGGGTTCCACTTCATTGTGAGGTCAAATATTCTATTGATTTTTGATGAGCCTCGAAAATGCTCATATTTTGTATGAGTTTCATTGATTATTATGCAGCAATTTAATAGGAACTGTGTACTATTATGAATTATTATGTAATTATTTAATAGAATTATGTGTGTTATCTAATTTATGTATTTTAGTGTGTTTTTGTGGAAATGTAGTTGGTTTTGACAGATTTGGATCAGTCGAGGTCCATGGACCTAGCACTCTATTTCTTTTGGAATCAAGGCATGGTGAGTAGGCGCCTTCCTCTTCAAGGAAGGCACCAGGAGAAGGTAGGCACCTTCCTATTCAAGGAATGTGCCAACAAAAGGTAGGCATATTTCATATAAAGAAGACGCCTAACATACTTAGGTGCCTACCACATAAGGAAGGCGTCCCATGCAAGGCAAGGCACCTTCTGCATAGTGAAGGTGCCTAACATCAGTAGGCACCTTTTGCATGAAGAAGACACCCGATATTAGTAGGAAACTTCTACGTGAGGAAGGCACTCAACATTAGTATGCGCCTTCTACATAAGGAAGGCACCTTTCTCATAGAGAATGTGCCTCCATTTTTCACCAGTTTACTAGATAAAGAGACGTGGGCAGTGTTTACTGGTGCAGTTATAGTTCCACATCATGCAAGATAATTCTAGAAATTGTACCAATGGATGATAATGTCTTACATACACCAGGTGAAGCATGAACCAATCAACGACTACGCCACCGTTAGGAACAATGCCTATTTTTAGCAGATGCCAATTACATTTACCAGACTATCCCAGTTTAGTCTAGAATAAACTACTGTTGTAACTTCCTTGTAATGGAGTATATGTGTGTGTGCTATATAAACACACATACAACTCTCTCATAGATATCCATAAAGATAATTTAGAATACATTTATCATTTTGAGGAGATAGAAGCATTGTATTAATTATTTTGCAATCATAATAAAGTTTGAGAGTTCCTAATCGCGTGTTCAGTTGGAAGGGAGTTGCTGGAGCCTGGGCCCATTCCAAACCAGTATTCCTTCCATTTTTCTTGTGCTTTCTAAGATTAATTTCCTGCTTTCATAGGTTTCTTTCTTTACTGTTATTTGCATTTTTGTAGTGAACTTACTTTCATGTCTATTTAATTATGCACGTATGAATATTTACATTCTAAGGATTTAATTATTCATACGTAAATTATTGAGGTGTGGATGAATGATTATCGATATTTTAAACCTCCAATGATAGAATTAGTCAGAATCATATCAAAGTGGGTATTGTAGTGATCTTTTATGAGACACTTCTAAAGTTTAAGAAGCTCCCTGGGTTGACAATTTAAATGCACAAGCAGTGACAAAATAGGAATAAAATTAACCTGTGTTTGGACCATAACATTTTGGCACCATTTCTATGGAAGCACCTCTACTATATTGATTGCAATACCTAAAAACCTTTCATCTAAATTTGTATGAGTTCCTCGATAAAAAGAGGACCTGACGGTCATTTTGTAAAACAAAGTCCACCAAAATCTGAGTCAGTCGAACACTCTGAATTTGAATTAGATTCCCCAAACTTGTCACCAACAGTCCACTGGAGTGAGAATCCTCACTTTGTGAAAAGTGCTTCCTCATCCCATGAAATTGGGGAAGAATGAACCATTATAAACCCGTTATTTAAGAGGACACCCTCAAAGGAAGCCCTGTTGTGGAAAGTTGTAGAGGATCGGACGATAGCACCAACCGATTTTAGAGCCCTGAATCAGAAAGTTTTGAATGATTGTGAGGCCATAAGAACTGCATTAGAGACCACATTTCCTAAAAAAATGGCCGACAAAGAGGCTTCATATAGCTTTAGTTTCCCAATTGAGGAAGGAGTAGGAGAAACCAAAATGAAAAACATATCCCCTGCTCACCTTCCTACCTTCAAAGGATACCCAACCAAGGACCTTGACCTATTTTTATTTAAGTTTGATGTTCTATGTAGGTCTGCGGACTAAAAATATTATACACAGAAGCTGAAGCTCTTTCCTTCCACATTAGATGATGCAACTCTATGGTGGTTAATTGGTATGGGAAACAAACATATTGCCACATGGGATCAAATGAAGAGGCTCTTTTTAGAGTAATATAAAGACTTTGAGAGAGCAAGAGACTCTAGAGAAGAGGTATTGAGAATGACACAAAAATAATATGAGTCTCTTGAAGAATACTAGGAGAGATTCAATTTCAATCTTCAACGATCTCCTCATGCAAAGCTAGCTGATAAGTCTATTAAAATCATATTTTTGAGAGGACTTAATAGCAAATCATTAGAGGCTCTCAACATGATCTCTAGAGGTGACGTCTACCAACATGCGATGGAATACATCTAACAACTATGCTAAAACTACTCAATAAGAAGAGGCAAGACCACTTCTAGAACCATGAAAGCAACTGCTTTGGTCAAAAAAACAAAGATAGGCAACATGCTAGAAGATTTGAAAAGTGAGATGCTTTCATCTCTGGCATTGCAAATGGACACACTACTATTGGAGAAAAAGAAGCAACATTGGCTTGTTTATACCCAAAATGTAGAGGGAAGCATGCAAATAATGCATGCTCAAAGAATAAATTCATAGTATACGTAGTCTATAAACTAAATCATAAGACTCGATTGTGCCCATAATTACCTAGTATCAAGGAGGACGCCGATGTTATGGAAGCCTATTTTATAGGTAATCGAAGGAGTTGGCCACAACCCCCTATGGGGAATATGACACCAAGAATGCCATCAAATGGGGAGGACCATACATGCCACAAGGCCAGCCTCAACCATATAACATGGGGTGGGGGGGCCATCGCCTTGGTCTAATGTACCCCCAGGAGCAACATTTTTGAACCAGAAACCCTGGATGTCATATCAATATCCGAAGAAATAGTGGAAAGGCCATGCCCCATGGAATATGGCTCAACAAAATGTAGCGCCAACTCACCCCATAAAAATTTGTCAACTTTTCCTGCAATGAGACCTACACAGCTACCCGCACAACCGATGGTGAATCCAAATAATAGATTAAATCAGTCGGCATATAATTTTTAAGGTGAGATGTATCCAATGTATCATATTAGTTGCAATCATATTCAGCTTAGGTCAGGTAGACAATTAGGAGTAGAGACACCTCCATTGATAAAAGAGGAGGCAGATGTAGGAGAAATACTTCTTATAGAAGAGGTCGGAGAGGAAGTTGCTGAGAGAACAAAGACTCCATTTCCTAACTGACTACAAGAATAGAAAAAACAAACGCAACCAGAGTATGATATTATTTCTAGCTTGAAAAATCTCATAGTTATAATTCCACTTTTTCAAGCTATCCGAGACATCCCGATATATACTAAGGCAATAAAGGAGATGTGCCTAAGGAAGTCAAGATGGAAAGTAACCTAGACTATCAATGTCATGGGTAAGTTGGAAGATTTTATGATGGGGAAGGCATCTTATCCTAAATACATAGACCTAGGTAGTCCATTATTGATTGTAAAAATTTGGGGACATTCCTTGACTAATACGTTGGTCGATCTCGATGCAGCCATTAATGTAATGCCTCAGGAGACCATGCAGAGGCTATAACTCATAGATCTGAGATCTACCTCAATGGTGCTGTAGCTAGTCGATCGATCAACCATAGCATCGAAATGAATACTAAAAGACATAATAGTAACAGTTTATGCATGGTAATATCCAGCCGACTTCCTGGTCTTGCAGTCTAAAACAAGGCTAGGTGGCTAACCACTTATTTTAGGAAGACCATGGCTAATGATAGTCGATGCTTACATCAGTTTTCGTGATGGATTGATGATCATATCCAATGGATAAAATGTCAAAAGGTTGACCATTTCACCCCTCGTACAATCTATGGATTTTTCAGGAGACCCTACGTTGACCAAGCACAAAGACAATGAGATGTCCATAATCCAGCCAGTGATGGCATTGGATGAATTAGTGGAGGATGAATATGAGGAGGGTGCTATCATGGAATTACTCCAAAGAGAATACTCCATATCCACTCCTGAGTCACCATTGGCCGATGCCCAAAACCACCACGTTCAACAAATAAACGTTGGGTCGGGAAAGACATTAAACATCAACAATGGGTTGACCCCCACACAACTAACAAAAGTGGAGGAGCTCCTCATAAAACACCAATGGGATTTTGCATGGGATTAATTGAATATGAAAGGTATCAGACCAAAAATATGTACCCATCGAATATACCTCAAAGAGCATACGACTCCAAGCAAGCAACCACAAAGAAGAATGAATCCAAAAATTAAAGGCATTGTCAAGGCAGAACTACAAAAACTCTTGTCTATCGGATTCATCTATTTGATTTCTGACAGTGAGTGGGTGTCACCACTTGTGGTGGCCCCCAAGAAGAATGGGAAGTGGTAAATTTGTGTGGACTATAGGGCATTGCACAAAGAGACCAAAAAGGACCACTTCCCACTTCCATTCATCGATTAGGTCTTGGATACACTTTCAAGGTGAAAGTACTTCTCCTTCCTCGATGAATTCAATTGATACAACCAAATCCAGATAGGATAAGAAAATCAGGATAAAATGGTGTTCACCTTCCCTTGGGGAATGTTTTCTTATCAGGTATTGGCTTTCGGGTTATGCAATGCACCCACCACCTTCCAAATGTCGGTGCTTAGCATATTTTTGTACATGATAGGAGATGCGGTCGAAGTGTACATGGATGACTTCACCATTTATGGAGAAACATTTTAAGAAGCAATGATGAACTTGGAAAGAGTGCTCAAAAGAAGCAAGGAAAATAATTTGTCCCTTAGTAATGAAAATGCTTTATGATGATGCAAGAGGGTGTCGTATTGGGATACCATCTCTCCGCGAAAGGAATATAGGTTGAAAAAATGAAGATCGGGGTCATCAAGGACCTACCCAAACCTAGAATGCAGTAAGAGGTGAGATGTTTCCTCAGATCTACTGGGTATTATCGATGATTTATTGCTGACTTCAATAAAATTGCAAAACCACTGCATAATCTATTGTCCAAATATGTGGAGTTCAACTAGACAGAAGACTATGAAAGAGCGTTTTAGTTGCTCAAAGAAAAGTTGATATCTACACCAGTTTTAAGAGGACCAAATTGGGCCATACACTTCCATATCTATTGTGATACATCCAACAATGCGATTGGACCAGTAATCAGGAAGAAGGATGGTGAGGAATTTTACGCCGTCTACTACGTCAGTAAAAACTTGGAAGGGGCTGAGCTCAACTATACAGTGATGGAGAAAGATTTCCTTATGGTTGTGCATACCATAAATAAATTTTTCCATTATATCATAAGATACTAGGTGTTTGTCCATACGGACCACGTGGTCATCAAGTATTTAATGAGTAAATCGGCCATTGTGGAAGAGTTATCAGTTGACTTCTACTATTGCAAGAGTTCAACATACCAATAGTTGACAAGCTAGGAAAGGACAATGTGGTAGCATATTTTCTATCCAAATTGACACCAACATATCATGCAACAGTGGAAGACGAGTTTCTGGATGAATATTTGTTCACCATCAATGAACAAATGTCATGGTATGTAGACATAGCCAACTACTTAGTCATCGAAAGAACCACAACCTCTCTCTCCTTATGAGAAAAGTAGATGGTAATATAGAAGAGTGTCTCCTTTCTATGGGTTGAAGACCTCCTGTTTAAAACATGACATAATTAGATTATAAGGAGATGCGTAGCAGAATAGGAGTTCTTAGAAATACTCAAAGCTAGTCACGATGAACCATGTGATGGACACTTTGTAGGAAAATGAACTACTTATAAAATCCTACAGGCTGGGTACTTTTGGCCCACTCTATTTAAATATGTAGTTGCCTACGCCAACAAGTACAATGAATGCCAAAAAATGGGTAGACCAACCCACCAGGATGAAATGCCCCTTCAACCTCAAGAGCACCTGGAGCTCTTTGATAACTGGGGCATGGATTTTATGGGGTTAATTAATCCATCTTCAATAGGAAGAAGATTTATTTTAGTCTATACAGACTACATCACCAAGTGGGTGGAGGTTCAAGTGTTAAGGGATTTGAAGGAAATAACAGTAGTCGATTTCTTATTTGCTCATATTTTTACATGATTTGAGGTCCCTAGAGAGGTAACAACAGACCAAGGGCCTCAATTTACCTCTAAATTGATTTAGGAGTTGATGAAGCAATATAGAATTCAACACAACAAGACTACACCTTACCACCCATAGGCAAACAAGCAAGTGGAAGTGACGAATAGAGAGATTGAGAACATCTTGACAAAAACAATGTAGTGACATAGAAAATATTGGGCTACACGACTACTAGAGGCAGTATGCACGTATAACACCATGTGGAAATACACCACATGGTTCACACCCTTCCAGTTGGTCTATGGGAAGAGTGCAACGATGCCCATCGAGTTTGAGATTATGACATTGAGAACTGCTTTAGAATTAAATTTGAGCTTGGAAGAAGCTCAAAAATAAAGAGTCCGACAGTTGAATCAGCTAGATAAAATTTGAATGGATGCTTTACAAAGAACGAAGATCATACAAAAGTAAAGAAAATAGTGGTATGATCATCACATTAAGCTAAAGTAGTTCCAAGAGGGAGAATGTGTGTTGTTGTACGATTCTAGGTTCCAGGAATGAAAGGAAAAGTTAATGTAGAGGTGGATGGGACCGTATGAGGTGGTAGAGCTCATCAAGAACAATGTTGTATGCATAAGGACCATTGATGATATCAACATTGTAGTTACATTTAATGGCCATTGATTGCGACCCTACAACACGTCCAAGAATTTACTGGTGGAGTCTAGAGAAGGCATGGGGGAGATCCCATCCTTGTAAATCTAGAAAAAAATCTCAACAATAAGAATGGTGGACATGAAGGTGTCCACAAACATTAGTTAGTTTAGGTTTATTTATTTCTTATGGTGTGTTTTCTAGGGATGACACTCGTGTTGTGGCTGCTCCACAATGTACCCCAAAATTGGGGACCCATCTTTTTGCATGTTTCCTAAGAAGACCGAAGTGGCCCATATGCTAAAGATCAAAGAAAAAGAAAAACACCGCAAGGAGGAAAAAGTGTCGTGATATCGCGACATGTTGCATTTTCACGGTCCAAAGCAAAGAGAAATAGCAAGGAGAAAAAGTGTCATGATATCATGACATGTTGCATTTTCACGGCCAAAAGAGAAGAAAGAAAAGTGTCATGATATTGCGACATGTTGCATTTTTGGGCCCAAAAGAGAAGAAAGAAAAGTGTCGCGATATCGCGATATGTTGCATTTTCGCAGCCAAACAAGAAGAAAAAAACAAGAGAGAAAAAGTGTCATGATATCGTGACATGTTGCATTTTCGCGGCCAAAAGAGAAGAAAGAAAAGCGTTGCGATATCACGACATGTTGCATTTTCGTGGCCAAACAAGAAGAGAAAAAACAAGAAAGAAAAAGTGTCGTGATATCGTGACATGTTGCATTTTTGTGGCCAAAATAGAAGAGGAAGAACAAGAAAGAAAAAGTGTTGCGATATCGCGACATGTTGCATTTTCATGGCCAAAAGAGAAGAGAAAAAGCAAGGAAGAAAAAGTGTCATGATATCGTGACATGTTGCATTTTTGCGGCCAAAAGAGAAGAGAAAGAACAAGAAATAAAAAGTGTCGCGATATCGCGACATGTTGCATTTTTGTGGCCAAAAGAGAAGAGAAAGAACAAGAAAGAAAAAGTGTCGCGATATCGCGACATGTTGCATTTTTGTGGCCAAGAGCAACAGAAGGGGGCAAAAGTGTCGCGATATCATGACATGTTGCATTTTCACGGTC